>JAQOWZ010000001.1:30000000-30663038 GCA_035578165.1 Stenolophus ochropezus | reverse complement strand
ACCACCCCCCTAACCTAACCACCACCCTAACCTACCCAACCCTAACCTCACCTCCTACACCTACCTAACCTCCCCAACACCTAACCTACCCTAACCTAACCAACCTAACCTACACCTAACCTAACCTAACCAACCACCTAACCTCACCTAACCTACCTAACCTCACCAACCTACCCTACCTAACCTACCTACCTACCTACCCTAACCTACCTACCTAACTAACCTACCCTAACCTCACCTAACCACCACCTAACCTAACCTAACCTACCTACTACCTAACCTAACCTAACCAAACCTAACCTAACCTAACCTAACCTAACCTACCCTAACCTAACCTAACCTAACCTACCTAACCAAACCTAACCTAACCTAACCTAACCTAACCTAACCAAACCTAACCTAACCTAACCTAACCTAAACCTAACCTAACCTAACCTAACCTACCCTAACCTACCTAACCTACCTAACCTAACCTAACCCTAACCTAACCTAACCTAAACCTAACCTAACCTAACCTAACCTCACCTAACCTAACCTAACCTAACCTAACCTAACCTACAACCTAACCTAACCTAACCAACCTAACCTAACCTAACCTAACCTAACCTAACCTAACCTAACCTAACCTAACCTAACCTAACCTAACCTAACCTAACCTAACCTAACCTAACCTAACCTAACCTAACCTAACCTAAACCTAACCTAACCTAACCTAACCTAACCTAACCTAACCTAACCTAACCTAACCCTAACCTAACCTAACCTAACCTAACCTAACCTAACCTAACCTAACCTAACCTAACCTAACCTAACCTAACCTACCTAACCTAACCTAACCTAACCTAACCTAACCTAACCTAACCTAACCTAACCTAACCTAACCTAACCTAACCTAACCTAACCTAACCACCTAACCTAACCTAACCTAACCTAACCTAACCTAACCTAACCTAACCTAACCTAACCTAACCTAACCTAACCTAACCTAACCTAACCTAACCTAACCTAACCTAACCTAACCTAACCTAACCTAACCTAACCTAACCTAACCTAACCTAACCTAACCTAACCTAACCTAACCTAACCAAACCTAACCTAACCTAACCTAACCTAACCTAACCTAACCTAACCTAACCTAACCTAACCTAACCTAACCTAACCTAACCTAACCTAACCTAACCTAACCTAACTAACCTAACCTAACCTAACCTAACCTAACCTAACCTAACCTAACCTAACCTAACCTAACCCTAACCTAACCTAACCTAACCTAACCTAAACCCTAACCTAACCTAACCTAACCTAACCTAACAACCTAACCTAACCTAACCTAACCTAACCTAACCTAACCTAACCTAACCTAACCTAACCTAACCTAACCTAACCTAACCTAACCTAACCTAACCTAACCTAACCTAACCTAACCTAACCTAACCTAACCTAACTAACCTAACCTAACCTAACCTAACCTAACCTAACCTAACCTAAACCTAACCTAACCTAACCTAACCTAACCTAACCTAACCTAACCTAACCTAACCTAACCTAACCTAACCTAACCTAACCTAACCTAACCTAACCTAACCTAACCTAACCTAACCTAACCTAACCTAACCTAACCTAACCTAACCTAACTACCTAACCTAACCTAACCTAACCTAACCTAACCTAACCTAACCTAACCTAACCTAACCTAACCTAACCTAACTAACCTAACCTAACCTAACCTAACCTAACCTAACCTAACCTAACCTAACCTAACCTAACCTAACCTAACCTAACCTAACCTAACCTAACCTAACCTAACCTAACCTAACCTAACCTAACCTAACCTACCTAACCTAACCTAACCTAACCTAACCTAACCTAACCTAACCTAACCTAACCTAACCTAACCTAACCTAACCTAACCTAACCTAACCTAACCTAACCTAACCTAACCTAACCTAACCTAACCTAACCTAACCTAACCTAACCTAACCTAACCTAACCTAACCTAACCTAACCTAACCTAACCTAACCTAACCTAACCTACCTAACCTAACCTAACCTAACCTAACCTAACCTAACCTAACCTAACCTAACCTAACTAACCTAACCTAACCTAACCTAACCTAACCTAACCTAACCTAGGTTAGTGCCTTGCAAATGTTAGGTTAGTGCCTCGCAAATGTTAGGTTAGTGCCTCGCAAATGTTAGGTTAGTGCCTCGCAAATGTTAGGTTAGTACCTCCCCTAACCTAACTTAGGTTAGTACCTCGCAAATGTTAGGTTAGTGCCTCCCCTAACCTAACTTAGGTTAGTGCCTCGCAAATGTTAGGTTAGTGCTTCCCCTAACCTAACTTAGGTTAGTATCTCGCAATTGTTAGGTTAGTGCCTCTCCTAACCTAACTTAGGTTAGTGCCTCGCAAATGTTAGGTTAGTGCCTCCCCTAACCTAACTTAGGTTAGTACCTCGCAAATGTTAGGTTAGTACCTCTCCTAACCTAACTTAGGTTAGTGCCTCGCAAATGTTAGGTTAGTGCCTCCCCTAACCTAACTTAGGTTAGTACCTCGCAAATGTTAGGTTAGTGCCTCCGCTAACGTAACTTAGGTTAGTACCTCGCAAATGTTAGGTTAGTGCCTCCCCTAACCTAACTTAGGTTAGTACCTCGCAAATGTTAGGTTAGTGCCTCCCTTAACCTAACTTAGGTTAGTGCCTCTCAAATGTTAGGTTAGTGCCTCCCCATAACCTAACTTAGGTCAGTGCCTCGCAAATGTTAGGTTAGTGCCTCCCCTAACTTAACTTAGGTTAGTGCCTCGCAAATGTTAGGTTTGTGCCTGTCAAATGTTAGGTTAGTGCCTCCCTTAACCTAACTTAGGTTAGTGCCTCTCAAATGTTAGGTTAGTGCCTTAATTCACTTAACTTAGGTTAGTGCCTGTCAAATGTTAGGTTAGTGCCTCACCTAACATAACTTAGGTTAGTGCCTCTCAAATCTGTCAAATGTTAGGTTAGTGCCTTCCTTAACCCAACTTAGGTTAGTGCATGTCAAATGTTACTTTAGTGCCTCACCTAACCTAACTTAGGTTAGTGCCTCGTAAACCTGTCAAATGTTAGGTTAGTGGATTCCTTAACCCAACTTAGGTTAGTGCCTGTCAAATGTTAGGTTAGTGCCTCACCTAACCTAACTTGGGTTAGTGCCTCTCAAACATGTCAAATGTTAGGTTAGTGCCTTCCTTAACCCAACTAAGGTTAGTGCATGTCAAACGTTAGGTTAGTGCCTCACCGAACCTAATTTAGGTTAGTGCCTCTTAAACCTGTCAAATGTTAGGTTAGTGCCTCTCTTAACCTAACTTAGGTAAGAGCCTCTCAAATGTTAGGTTAATGCCTCTCTTAACATTACTTAGGTTAGTGCCTCTCAAAGCTTTCAAATATTAGGTTAGTGCCTCTCTTAACCTAACTTAGGTTAGTGCCTGTCAAATGTTAGGTTAAGGCCTCCCATTACCTAACTTAGGTTAGTGCATCTCAAATGTTAGGTTAGTGCCTCTCTTAACCTAACTTAGGCTAGTGCCTGTAAAAGCTGTCATATGTTAGGTTAGTGCCTCACTTAACCTAACTTAGGTTAGTACTTAGGTTAATGCCTTTCCTAACCTAACTTAGGTTAGTACCTAACAAATGTTAGGTTAGTACCTCAGCTAACATAACTTAGGTTAGTACCTCCCCAAACCCAAAAAAGCAGCAAAAATGGTGTCAAATCTGTCAAAACTTATGTTATTCATCAAGTAAACTATATATCTAGCCACCCCTAAATTTTGGTAATTTTTTTTAGATGCTCTTTAGTATGTACAACTCAGATTCAAAATTTTAATTGTTTTCGTTTATGGGTGTGACAAATAGAAAAAATTTTCAAAACAACCTTCAAGTAAACTACATCTTATAGCTACCTCTAAATTTTGGTAATTTTTTGTAGATGCCCTTTGGTATGTGCAACTCAGATTCTAAGTTTAAATTTAGCCACCCTAAATTTTGGTATTTTTTTTATAGATGCCCCCTGGTATATACAACTAAAATACCAAGTTTGATTTTTATCACTAAATGGGTGTGGGAGTTAGATTGATTTTTCTGAAAAATCTTCAAGTAAACTACATCTTGTAGACACCCCTAAATTTTAGTATTTTTTTATAGATGCCCCTTGGTATATACAACTCAAATACCAAGTTTGAATTTTTTCCCTAAATGAGTGTGGGAGATAGATTGATTTTTTTTTGAAAAATTTTCAAGTAAACTACATGTTGTAGCACCCCTAAATTTTGGTAATCTTTTTATAGATGCCCCTTGGTATATATAACTGAAATATCAAGTTTGAATTTTTTCACTAAATGGGTGTGGGAGATAGATTGACTTTTCTGAAAAATCTTCAAGTAAACTAAATCTTGTGGCCACCCCTAAATTTTGGTAATTTTTTTATACATGCCACTTGGTATATACAACTGAAATACCAAGTTTGAATTTTTTTCACTAGATAGGTGTGGGAGATAGATTGATTTTTCTAAAAAATCTTCACATAAACTACATCTTGTGGAGACCCCTAAATATTGGTAATTTTTTTATAGATGCCCCTTGGTATATACAACTGAAATACTAAGTTTGAATTTTTTCACTAAATGGGTGTGGGAGATAGATTGATTTTTCTGAAAAATCTTCAAGTAAACTACATCTTGTAGCCACCCCTAAATTTTCGTAATTTTTTTGTAGATGCCCCTTGGTATATACAACTGAAATACCAACTTTGAATTTTTTCACTAAATGGGTGTGGGAGATAGATTGATTTTTCTGAAAAATCTTCAAGTAAACTACATCTTGTAGCCACCCCTAAATTTTCGTAATTTATTTATAGATGCCCCTGTGTATATACAACTGAAATACCAACTTTGAATTTTTTCACTAAATGGGTGTGGGAGATAGATTGATTTTTCTGAAAAATCTACAAGTAAACTACATCTTGTAGGCACCCCTAAATTTTGGTAATTTTTTTATAGATGCCCCTTCGTATATACAACTCAAATACCAAGTTTGAATTTTTTCACTAAATGGGGGTGGGAGATAGATTAATTTTTCTGAAAAATCTTCAAGTAAACTACATGTTGTAGCCACCCCCTCAAATTTGATAATTTTTTTATAGATGCCCCTTGTTATATACAACTCAATTGCCATGTTTGAATTTTTTCCCTAAATGGGTGTGGGAGATAGATTGATTTATCTGAAAAATCTTCAAGTAAACTACACCTTGTAGCCACCCCTAAATTTTGGTAATTTTTTTTATAGATGCCCCTTGGTATATACAACTCAAATGCCAAGTTTGAATTTTTTCCCTAAATGGGTGTGGGAGATAGATTGATTTTTCTGAAAAATCTTCAAGTAAACTACATGTTGTAGCCACCCCTAAATATTGGTAATTTTTTATAGATGCCCCTTGGTATATTCAACTCAAATACTAAGTTTGAATTTTTTCCCTAAATGGGTGTGGGAGATAGATTGATTTTTCTGAAAAATCTTCAAGTAAACTACATCTTGTAGCCACCCCTAAATTTTGGTAATTTTTTTATAGATGCCCCTTGGCATATACAACTCAAATACCAAGTTTGAATTTTTTCCCTAAATGGGTGTGGGAGATAAATTGATTTTTCTGAAAAATCTTCAAGTAAACTACACCTTGTAGCCACCCCTAAATTTTGGTAATTTTTTTATAGATGCCCCTTGGCATATACAACTCAAATACCAAGTTTGAATTTTTTCCCTAAATGGGTGTGGGAGATAAATTGATTTTTCTGAAAAATCTTCAAGTAAACTACACCTTGTAGCCACCCCTAAATTTTGGTAATTTTTTTATAGATGCCCCTTGGCATATACAACTCAAATACCAAGTTTGAATTTTTTCCCTAAATGGGTGTGGGAGATAAATTGATTTTTCTGAAAAATCTTCAAGTAAACTACATCTTGTAGTCACCCCTAAATTTTGGTAATTTTTTTATAGATGCCCCTTGGTATATACAACTCAAATACCAAGTTTGAATTTTTTCCCTAAATGGGTGTGGGAGATAGATTGATTTTTCTGAAAAATTTTCAAGTAAACTACATCTTGTAGCCACCCCTAAATTTTGGTAATTTTTTTATAGATGCCCCTTGGTACATGCAACTCTATTACCAAGTTTGAATTTTTTCCCTAAATGGGTGTGGGAGATAGATTGATTTTTTTGAAAAATCTTTAAGTTAACTACATGTTGTAGCCACCCCTAAATTTTGGTAATTTTTTTATAGATGCCCCTTGGCATATACAACTCAAATACCAAGTTTGAATTTTTTCCCTAAATGGGTGTGGGAGATAAATTGATTTTTCTGAAAAATGTTCAAGTAAACTACACCTTGTAGCCACCCCTAAATTTTGGTAATTTTTTTATAGATGCCCCTTGGCATATACAACTCAAATACCAAGTTTGAATTTTTTCCCTAAATGGGTGTGGGAGATAAATTGATTTTTCTGAAAAATCTTCAAGTAAACTACACCTTGTAGCCACCCCTAAATTTTGGTAATTTTTTTTATAGATGCCCCTTGGCATATACAACTCAAATACCAAGTTTGAATTTTTTCCCTAAATGGGTGTGGGAGATAAATTGATTTTTCTGAAAATCTTCAAGTAAACTACATCTTGTAGTCACCCCTAAATTTTGGTAATTTTTTTATAGATGCCCCTTGGTATATACAACTCAAATACCAAGTTTGAATTTTTTCCCTAAATGGGTGTGGGAGATAGATTGATTTTTCTGAAAAATTTTCAAGTAAACTACATCTTGTAGCCACCCCTAAATTTTGGTAATTTTTTTATAGATGCCCCTTGGTACATGCAACTCTATTACCAAGTTTGAATTTTTTCCCTAAATGGGTGTGGGAGATAGATTGATTTTTTTGAAAAATCTTTAAGTTAACTACATGTTGTAGCCACCCCTAAATTTTGGTAATTTTTTTATAGATGCCCCTTGGCATATACAACTCAAATACCAAGTTTGAATTTTTTCCCTAAATGGGTGTGGGAGATAAATTGATTTTTCTGAAAAATGTTCAAGTAAACTACACCTTGTAGCCACCCCTAAATTTTGGTAATTTTTTTATAGATGCCCCTTGGTACATGCAACTCTAGTACCAAGTTTGAATTTTTTCCCTAAATGGGTGTGGGAGATAGATTGATTTTTTTGAAAAATCTTTAAGTTAACTACATGTTGTAGCCACCCCTAAATTTTGGTAATTTTTTTATAGATGCCCCTTGGTATATACAACTCAAACACCAAGTTTGAATTTTTTCCCTAAATGGGTGTGGGAGATTGATTGATTTTTTTGAAAAATCTTTAAGTAAACTACATCTTGTAGCCACCCCTAAATTTTGGTAATTTTTTTATAGATGCCCCTTGGTATATTCAACTCAAATACTAAGTTTGAATTTTTTCCCTAAATGGGTGTGGGAGATAGATTGATTTTTCTGAAAAATCGTCAAGTAAACTACATGTTGTAGCCACACCTAAATTTTGGTAATTTTTTTATAGACGCCCTTTGGTATATACAACTCAAATACCAAGTTTGAATTTTTTCCCTAAATGGGTGTGGGAGATAGATTGGTTTTTCTGAAAAATCTTCAAGTAAACTACATCTTGTAGCCACCCCTAAATTTGGTAATTTTTTTATAGATGCTCCTTGGTATATGCAACTCAAATACAAAGTTTGATTTTTTTCTCTAAATGGGTGTGAGAGATAGATTGATTTTTCTGAAAAATCTTTAAGTAAACTACATCTTGTTGCCACCCTTAAATTTTGGTAATTTTTTTATAGATGTCCCTTGGTATATGCAACTCAAATACAAAGTTTGAATTTTTTCCCTAAATGGGTGTGGGAGATAAAATGATTTTTCTGAAAAATCTTTAAGTAAACTACATCTCGTAGCCACCGAGGGAAATCAAACAATATGTTGGAATACATACATGTATACACAAAATTGTAGGAGAAATCTTTTTAAAAATATTACGGATACTTAAATTTTAGAAAAATCTATCCAACTTAAAAAGGGCCTAACTCAAAAACTATCGGTCTGGGGATTTTTTCACTATATTTCCTACTATTTAAGTTGTGATTTCTCCACTTACCTGTTGTCTAGGACTCCGGCCGGCTGTCTAATGTTGAAAATTAGGTATCGGGGTAAGTTCAACCCCCTCTTTTGATTGGCGTTCACAGAATTTCTCTACATCCTCTAGTTCACAAGATATTCACCCCTAAATTCTCAGAAAGGGCGCTAAAGAACTCGGGAACTATAAGGGCTGGAAAGGGCAGACAAGATTTATTAGGCTAATTTGAACCCCTAGATCACGAATAAGATGTCAGATTTGTCCTACGACCCTTCGTTACGTTACTAACCTTTCAATAAGCGATGAGCTGCAAGAGAGAGTTGGGATATTGTTGAAAGGGTAAAGTACTGATAGATAAGATATAAATTAATTATCCCTTAATTATATGTAGGATGATAGCTTTGTGGGCGTAAATAAAATAATATTTCTTCAGAACACAACGTTTATTCTTTTCTTTTCTCAAAAATACACAAAATCTTACATGAAACAGTACTTGACAACATATCACAACTTCTCCCGCCGAACCGGGACTTCTTCTTCCCTGCCAGTTCGTGCACACGCTGGCGCGAGATTCAAAATTAAAAATATGCTTACATATATAACAATAGATACACATAAACATATTACTATTACAATACAATAAACAAATACATATTATTTATTAATTATTTTTACTTGCACCCTTCTGGAACTGTAGCTGCCGCAACCAGGGATGAAGTGCCAGTTATCCGCCCTCTAAATAAACAGAAAAATAAAAATTAAAATCTACATAACACACAGAACAAGTACATAAACTCAAACAAGTAGAGCACAAGATACACATAAGTTAACATATGAGTAGGGGTGTTGCTATTAAGTGGGTGATTTTTTTGTTGTATACCCCTAATTCGACCTCGTAGATTCCGAATCTGGTGTCCAAATTTCTCTACGCCTTATAGTTCTTGCGTAATCCGCTAATTAAATTTTTATTTCTAAATAACTCCCCTAATTACAACCCCTGGGCAGATTTGACTTCAGATGTTGTTAGCCCCATGTACTTAGTAGGTGTATACCAAATTTGAACCGGATCGGTGACAAAAAGTATTTTTGGAAGTCCAGGGTTTTTTCAAGTTTTTCAAAAATTTTGAGATAGACACGCTATGCGAAGTCCGTTTTGCACGGAAACACCCTGTTCTAGCGTAATTCGCAATAACAGAGGTAAATTTGATTTACTGCCATGTAGGCAACACCCAACATTTCTTTTTGGAGCTGAAAGGAAGGAATAAAAAAACACTTTGACTGTAAAAACTTTATTGAACAAAGAAAAAACACATTTAAGGATGAAATAAACACATCAGAATTGTTTGGGAACTTCTTGGGACTTGGATTTGGATGGAATTGTGCTTCAAACTTATAAATATATACACGTATTTACCTCTAAACATCGTCTGGAAGTGTTACTTCACTTTCCCTGGCTCATAACTCCTCAATTTTCTTTTACAGCGTCCTACAAAATAATTCAACATTTCTGTTACTTGTTTATTCCTTATTTCTATGTATATATCACCAATGACTTGTTCAAGTAAACATATTCTGCGTAATTCGTTGAAATTTAACTTAGAAGTTGCTAAAATCGTTTTGCTTGTACTTTGTTTTATTAGCAAAATATTTTCTCACTTATTACTATTTCAAATTAATTGAAATTTATGAAGAATATATAACATAAAGTGTAGAATTTGTTACTGTATTTATAATAAATATTTGTATTAGATCTAAAATGCTTGAACTAACCAAAAACCATAAACAAATTTTGACAGCACAGTTATCAACAAATATATAGGCTCACTTTTCACAAAGTCATTGTCAAAGATTATTGTATATAAAAGACTTATAAATTAAATATTTATTATCTTATTATTGTTATTACGTTTTAGTTATATTGTAGGAAGTTTTAAATACATTATATAAAAATTGTGGATATTAAATTTACTTAAAATTTTCTATCCAACTTTTGACAGTTTTTTGTTCGGAGTGTACGCGTACAGTCCATAAAGAAATCAACAGAAATATAGGCTCACTTTTCACAAAATCGGAACAAAAGATTATTTTATTTAAAACGTTAGTAAATTAAATAATTTAAATTTTATTATGTGAAATATGATTTAGTTATGTTGTATAAAGTATTAAAATAATATTTAAAGCATAAACATATGCAGAATAAATTAACTCAAGCACTTTGCCACAGATGGCAGCATATGTTGAGCTAAAGGCTGCTTTCCAAAATTCTAGCAAGTGCTAGTGCTTCGGTCCGACGTCACTTGAACACTCTACACACTTGATTAGAACACAGCCCAAATTTCGGAAATTAATTATATCTCCCAAACCAAAGAAAGGAAAAAATTGACGGCTTGTATCTGAGTTGTAGATACTAAGGGGCATCTATAAAAAAATTACCAAAATTTAAAGGTGGCTACAAAAATTAGTTTACTTGAAGATTTTTCAGAAAAATCATTCTATTTTCCACATTCAATTTGGAAAAAAATAAAACTCTGTATCTGAGTTGTGGATAATAAGGTGCATCTATAAAAAAATTACCATAATTAAGGAGTGGCTACAAGATGTAATTTACTTAAAGAATTTTCAGAAAAATCATTCTATTTTTCACACCCAGTTAGGGAAAAAATTAAAACTTTGTATCTGAGTTGTGGATACTAAGAGGCATCTATAAAAAAATTACCAAAATTTTGAAGTAGGCACAATGGGTACAAAATGGAAAATGTTTCCTACACTATTTGTTTCATGTAAGTTAAATGCATGTAATAAATATGTAATGTATTATGTTCTGCTTGCATTTTATTCAAAATTTAATGTACATTCTAAATTTTCTAGTCTCAGTTCGATATCTTTACTTGTTCAAAAGTTATAAACAAAAAACTAAACAATGAACCCAACAGAAAGTTGAGACATTTTGCCAAATAACCTTTTCAACTTTAGGTATTCATATCTCAAGAACGAGAAAAGATATTTAACGCAGATTTTATATGTTTTACACACAGTGCAGGAGTTACAGTCGGAAAATCAAGAATTGAGGCACAAGTTTAATTTAACGAATTTTAAAACTATTTAAGTGGTGATTTCTCCACTTACCTCGTGTCTAGTTTCAGCCACTGGACTCCGGACAGCTGTCTGCAATAATACAAACATGTCTTAAGCTACATTTCTTTTTGGAGCTGAAAGGAAGGAATAAAAAAACACTTTGTTTGTAAAAACTTTATTGAACAAAGAAAATACACATTTAAGGATGAAATAAACACATCAGAATTGTTTGGGAACTTCTTGGAACTTGGATTTGGATGGAATTGTGCTTCAAACTTATAAATATATACACGTATTTACCTCTAAACATCGTCTGGAAGTGTTACTTCACTTTCCCTGGCTCGTAACTCCTCAATTTTCTTTTACAGCGTCCTACAAAATAATTCAACATTTCTGTTACTTGTTTATTACTTATTTCTATGTATATATCACCAATGACTTGTTCAAGTAAACATATTCTGCGTAATTCGTTGAAATTTAACTTAGAAGTTGCTAAAATCATTTTGCTTGTACTTTGTTTTATTAGCAAAATATTTTCTCACTTATTACTATTTCAAATTAATTGAAATTTATGAAGAATATATAACATAAAGTGTAGAATTTGTTATTGTATTTATAATAAATATTTGTATTAGATCTAAAATGCTTGAACTAACCAAAAACCATAAACAAATTTTGACAGCACAGTTATCAACAAATATATAGGCTCACTTTTCACAAAGTCATTGTCAAAGATTATTGTATATAAAAGACTTATAAATTAAATATTTATTATCTTATTATTGTTATTACGTTTTAGTTATATTGTAGGAAGTTTTAAATACATTATATAAAAATTGTGGATATTAAATTTACTTAAAATTTTCTATCCAACTTTTGACAGTTTTTTGTTCGGAGTGTACGCGTACAGTCCATAAAGAAATCAACAGAAATATAGGCTCACTTTTCACAAAATCGGAACAAAAGATTATTTTATTTAAAACGTTAGTAAATTAAATAATTTAAATTTTATTATGTGAAATATGATTTAGTTATGTTGTATAAAGTATTAAAATAATATTTAAAGCATAAACATATGCAGAATAAATTAACTCAAGCACTTTGCCACAGATGGCAGCATATGTTGAGCTAAAGGCTGCTTTCCAAAATTCTAACAAGTGCTAGTGCTTCGTTCCGACGTCACTTGAACACTCTACACACTTGATTAGAACACAGCCCAAATTTCGGAAATTAATTATATCTCCCAAACCAAAGAAAGGAAAAAATTGACGGCTTGTATCTGAGTTGTAGATACTAAGGGGCATCTATAAAAAAATTACCAAAATTTAAAGGTGGCTACAAAAATTAGTTTACTTGAAGATTTTTCAGAAAAATCATTCTATTTTCCACATTCACTTAGGAAAAAAAATAAAACTCTGTATCTGAGTTGTGGATAATAAGGTGCATCTATAAAAAAATTACCATAATTAAGGAGTGGCTACAAGATGTAATTTACTTAAAGAATTTTCAGAAAAATCATTCTATTTTTCACACCCAGTTAGGGAAAAAATTAAAACTTTGTATCTGAGTTGTGGATACTAAGAGGCATCTATAAAAAAATTACCAAAATTTTGAAGTAGGCACAATGGGTACAAAATGGAAAATGTTTCCTACACTATTTGTTTCATGTAAGTTAAATGCATGTAATAAATATGTAATGTATTATATTCTGCTTGCATTTTATTCAAAATTTAATGTACATTCTAAATTTTCTAGTCTCAGTTCGATATCTTTACTTGTTCAAAAGTTATAAACAAAAAACTAAACAATGAACCCAACAGAAAGTTGAGACATTTTGCCAAATAACCTTTTCAACTTTAGGTATTCATATCTCAAGAACGAGAAAAGATATTTAACGCAGATTTTATATGTTTTACACACAGTGCAGGAGTTACAGTCGGAAAATCAAGAATTGAGGCACAAGTTTAATTTAACGAATTTTAAAACTATTTAAGTGGTGATTTCTCCACTTACCTCGTGTCTAGTTTCAGCCACTGGACTCCGGACAGCTGTCTGCAATAATACAAACATGTCTTAAGCTACATTTCTTTTTGGAGCTGAAAGGAAGGAATAAAAAAACACTTTGTTTGTAAAAACTTTATTGAACAAAGAAAATACACATTTAAGGATGAAATAAACACATCAGAATTGTTTGGGAACTTCTTGGAACTTGGATTTGGATGGAATTGTGCTTCAAACTTATAAATATATACACGTATTTACCTCTAAACATCGTCTGGAAGTGTTACTTCACTTTCCCTGGCTCGTAACTCCTCAATTTTCTTTTACAGCGTCCTACAAAATAATTCAACATTTCTGTTACTTGTTTATTACTTATTTCTATGTATATATCACCAATGACTTGTTCAAGTAAACATATTCTGCGTAATTCGTTGAAATTTAACTTAGAAGTTGCTAAAATCATTTTGCTTGTACTTTGTTTTATTAGCAAAATATTTTCTCACTTATTACTATTTCAAATTAATTGAAATTTATGAAGAATATATAACATAAAGTGTAGAATTTGTTATTGTATTTATAATAAATATTTGTATTAGATCTAAAATGCTTGAACTAACCAAAAACCATAAACAAATTTTGACAGCACAGTTATCAACAAATATATAGGCTCACTTTTCACAAAGTCATTGTCAAAGATTATTGTATATAAAAGACTTATAAATTAAATATTTATTATCTTATTATTGTTATTACGTTTTAGTTATATTGTAGGAAGTTTTAAATACATTATATAAAAATTGTGGATATTAAATTTACTTAAAATTTTCTATCCAACTTTTGACAGTTTTTTGTTCGGAGTGTACGCGTACAGTCCATAAAGAAATCAACAGAAATATAGGCTCACTTTTCACAAAATCGGAACAAAAGATTATTTTATTTAAAACGTTAGTAAATTAAATAATTTAAATTTTATTATGTGAAATATGATTTAGTTATGTTGTATAAAGTATTAAATTAATATTTAAAGCATAAACATATGCAGAATAAATTAACTCAAGCACTTTGCCACAGATGGCAGCATATGTTGAGCTAAAGGCTGCTTTCCAAAATTCTAACAAGTGCTAGTGCTTCGTTCCGACGTCACTTGAACACTCTACGCAATTGATTAGAACACAGCCCAAATTTCGGAAATTAATTATATCTCCCAAACCAAAGAAAGGAAAAAATTGACGGCTTGTATCTGAGTTGTAGATACTAAGGGGCATCTATAAAAAAATTACCAAAATTTAAAGGTGGCTACAAAAATTAGTTAACTTGAAGATTTTTCAGAAAAATCATTCTATTTTCCACATTCACTTAGGAAAAAAAATAAAACTCTGTATCTGAGTTGTGGATAATAAGGTGCATCTATAAAAAAATTACCATAATTAAGGAGTGGCTACAAGATGTAATTTACTTAAAGATTTTTCAGAAAAATCATTCTATTTTTCACACCCAGTTAGGGAAAAAATTAAAACTTTGTATCTGAGTTGTGGATACTAAGAGGCATCTATAAAAAAATTACCAAAATTTTGAAGTAGGCACAATGGGTACAAAATGGAAAATGTTTCCTACACTATTTGTTTCATGTAAGTTAAATGCATGTAATAAATATGTAATGTAGTATGTTCTGCTTGCATTTTATTCAAAATTTAATGTACATTCTAAATTTTCTAGTCTCAGTTCGATATCTTTACTTGTTCAAAAGTTATAAACAAAAAACTAAACAATGAACCCAACAGAAAGTTGAGACATTTTGCCAAATAACCTTTTCAACTTTAGGTGTTCATATCTCAAGAACGAGAAAAGATATTTAAAGTATATTTAAAAATTTCGAATCAGCGCAGCAAGAAGTACTTATATACCTATTTTTGATTATCGAAAATTAGGGGCACTCAATAATATCTTGTGATGTATAATGTTAAGCTTAGAATTTAACTTTGCGTTTCATTTCCTGTTAACTGTTCATAGAAAAAAATATTTTTCTGGTTTTATTTTACACAGAATTTAACGCAGATTTTATATATTTTACACACAGTTTTGTATGTTTAACCGTGCAGGAGTTACATTCGGAAAATCAAGAATTGAGGCACAAGTTTAATTTAACGAATTTTAAAACTATTTAAGTGGTGATTTCTCCACTTACCTCGTGTCTAGTTTCAGCCACTGGACTCCGTACAGCTGTCTGCAATAATACAAACATGTCTTAAGCTACATTTCTTTTTGGAGCTGAAAGGAAGGAATAAAAAAACACTTTGTTTGTAAAAACTTTATTGAACAAAGAAAATACACATTTAAGGATGAAATAAACACATCAGAATTGTTTGGGAACTTCTTG
Organism: Stenolophus ochropezus; assembly: GCA_035578165.1. Classification (NCBI taxonomy): domain Eukaryota; kingdom Metazoa; phylum Arthropoda; class Insecta; order Coleoptera; family Carabidae; genus Stenolophus; species Stenolophus ochropezus. The sequence continues at coordinate 30,647,438 of JAQOWZ010000001.1, read as the reverse complement.
GGACTTGGATTTGGATGGAATTGTGCTTCAAACTTATAAATATATACACGTATTTACCTCTAAACATCGTCTGGAAGTGTTACTTCACTTTCCCTGGCTCGTAACTCCTCAATTTTCTTTTACAGCGTCCTACAAAATAATTCAACATTTCTGTTACTTGTTTATTACTTATTTCTATGTATATATCACCAATGACTTGTTCAAGTAAACATATTCTGCGTAATTCGTTGAAATTTAACTTAGAAGTTGCTAAAATCATTTTGCTTGTACTTTGTTTTATTAGCAAAATATTTTCTCACTTATTACTATTTCAAGTTAATTGAAATTTATGAAGAATATATAACATAAAGTGTAGAATTTATTACTGTATTTATAATAAATATTTGTATTAGATCTAAAATGCTTGAACTAACCAAAAACCATAAACAAATTTTGACAGCACAGTTATCAACAAATATATAGGCTCACTTTTCACAAAGTCATTGTCAAAGATTATTGTATATAAAAGACTTATAAATTAAATATTTATTATCTTATTATTGTTATTACGTTTTAGTTATATTGTAGGAAGTTTTAAATACATTATATAAAAATTGTGGATATTAAATTTACTTAAAATTTTCTATCCAACTTTTGACAGTTTTTTGTTCGGAGTGTACGCGTACAGTCCATAAAGAAATCAACAGAAATATAGGCTCACTTTTCACAAAATCGGAACAAAAGATTATTTTATTTAAAACGTTAGTAAATTAAATAATTTAAATTTTATTATGTGAAATATGATTTAGTTATGTTGTATAAAGTATTAAAATAATATTTAAAGCATAAACATATGCAGAATAAATTAACTCAAGCACTTTGCCACAGATGGCAGCATATGTTGAGCTAAAGGCTGCTTTCCAAAATTCTAACAAGTGCTAGTGCTTCGTTCCGACGTCACTTGAACACTCTACACACTTGATTAGAACACAGCCCAAATTTCGGAAATTAATTATATCTCCCAAACCAAAGAAAGGAAAAAATTGACGGCTTGTATCTGAGTTGTAGATACTAAGGGGCATCTATAAAAAAATTACCAAAATTTAAAGGTGGCTACAAAAATTAGTTTACTTGAAGATTTTTCAGAAAAATCATTCTATTTTCCACATTCACTTAGGAAAAAAAATAAAACTCTGTATCTGAGTTGTGGATAATAAGGTGCATCTATAAAAAAATTACCATAATTAAGGAGTGGCTACAAGATGTAATTTACTTAAAGATTTTTCAGAAAAATCATTCAATTTTTCACACCCAGTTAGGGAAAAAATTAAAACTTTGTATCTGAGTTGTGGATACTAAGAGGCATCTATAAAAAAATTACCAAAATTTTGAAGTAGGCACAATGGGTACAAAATGGAAAATGTTTCCTACACTATTTGTTTCATGTAAGTTAAATGCATGTAATAAATATGTAATGTAGTATGTTCTGCTTGCATTTTATTCAAAATTTAATGTACATTCTAAATTTTCTAGTCTCAGTTCGATATCTTTACTTGTTCAAAAGTTATAAACAAAAAACTAAACAATGAACCCAACAGAAAGTTGAGACATTTTGCCAAATAACCTTTTCAACTTTAGGTGTTCATATCTCAAGAACGAGAAAAGATATTTAAAGTATATTTAAAAATTTCGAATCAGCGCAGCAAGAAGTACTTATATACCTATTTTTGATTATCGAAAATTAGGGGCACTCAATAATATCTTGTGATGTATAATGTTAAGCTTAGAATTTAACTTTGCGTTTCATTTCCTGTTAACTGTTCATAGAAAAAAATATTTTTCTGGTTTTATTTTACACAGAATTTAACGCAGATTTTATATGTTTTACACACAGTTTTGTATGTTTAACCGTGCAGGAGTTACATTCGGAAAATCAAGAATTGAGGCACAAGTTTAATTTAACGAATTTTAAAACTATTTAAGTGGTGATTTCTCCACTTACCTCGTGTCTAGTTTCAGCCACTGGACTCCGTACAGCTGTCTGCAATAATACAAACATGTCTTAAGCTACATTTCTTTTTGGAGCTGAAAGGAAGGAATAAAAAAACACTTTGTTTGTAAAAACTTTATTGAACAAAGAAAATACACATTTAAGGATGAAATAAACACATCAGAATTGTTTGGGAACTTCTTGGGACTTGGATTTGGATGGAATTGTGCTTCAAACTTATAAATATATACACGTATTTACCTCTAAACATCGTCTGGAAGTGTTACTTCACTTTCCCTGGCTCGTAACTCCTCAATTTTCTTTTACAGCGTCCTACAAAATAATTCAACATTTCTGTTACTTGTTTATTACTTATTTCTATGTATATATCACCAATGACTTGTTCAAGTAAACATATTCTGCGTAATTCGTTGAAATTTAACTTAGAAGTTGCTAAAATCATTTTGCTTGTACTTTGTTTTATTAGCAAAATATTTTCTCACTTATTACTATTTCAAGTTAATTGAAATTTATGAAGAATATATAACATAAAGTGTAGAATTTATTACTGTATTTATAATAAATATTTGTATTAGATCTAAAATGCTTGAACTAACCAAAAACCATAAACAAATTTTGACAGCACAGTTATCAACAAATATATAGGCTCACTTTTCACAAAGTCATTGTCAAAGATTATTGTATATAAAAAACTTATAAATTAAATATTTATTATCTTATTATTGTTATTACGTTTTAGTTATATTGTAGGAAGTTTTAAATACATTATATAAAAATTGTGGGTATTAAATTTACTTAAAATTTTCTATCCAACTTTTGACAGTTTTTTGTTCGGAGTGTACGCGTACAGTCCATAAAGAAATCAACAGAAATATAGGCTCACTTTTCACAAAATCGGAACAAAAGATTATTTTATTTAAAACGTTAGTAAATTAAATAATTTAAATTTTATTATGTGAAATATGATTTAGTTATGTTGTATAAAGTATTAAATTAATATTTAAAGCATAAACATATGCAGAATAAATTAACTCAAGCACTTTGCCACAGATGGCAGCATATGTTGAGCTAAAGGCTGCTTTCCAAAATTCTAACAAGTGCTAGTGCTTCGTTCCGACGTCACTTGAACACTCTACACACTTGATTAGAACACAGCCCAAATTTCGGAAATTAATTATATCTCCCAAACCAAAGAAAGGAAAAAATTGACGGCTTGTATCTGAGTTGTAGATACTAAGGGGCATCTATAAAAAAATTACCAAAATTTAAAGGTGGCTACAAAAATTAGTTTACTTGAAGATTTTTCAGAAAAATCATTCTATTTTCCACATTCACTTAGGAAAAAAAATAAAACTCTGTATCTGAGTTGTGGATAATAAGGTGCATCTATAAAAAAATTACCATAATTAAGGAGTGGCTACAAGATGTAATTTACTTAAAGATTTTTCAGAAAAATCATTCAATTTTTCACACCCAGTTAGGGAAAAAATTAAAACTTTGTATCTGAGTTGTGGATACTAAGAGGCATCTATAAAAAAATTACCAAAATTTTGAAGTAGGCACAATGGGTACAAAATGGAAAATGTTTCCTACACTATTTGTTTCATGTAAGTTAAATGCATGTAATAAATATGTAATGTAGTATGTTCTGCTTGCATTTTATTCAAAATTTAATGTACATTCTAAATTTTCTAGTCTCAGTTCGATATCTTTACTTGTTCAAAAGTTATAAACAAAAAACTAAACAATGAACCCAACAGAAAGTTGAGACATTTTGCCAAATAACCTTTTCAACTTTAGGTGTTCATATCTCAAGAACGAGAAAAGATATTTAAAGTATATTTAAAAATTTCGAATCAGCGCAGCAAGAAGTACTTATATACCTATTTTTGATTATCGAAAATTAGGGGCACTCAATAATATCTTGTGATGTATAATGTTAAGCTTAGAATTTAACTTTGCGTTTCATTTCCTGTTAACTGTTCATAGAAAAAAATATTTTTCTGGTTTTATTTTACACAGAATTTAACGCAGATTTTATATGTTTTACACACAGTTTTGTATGTTTAACCGTGCAGGAGTTACATTCGGAAAATCAAGAATTGAGGCACAAGTTTAATTTAACGAATTTTAAAACTATTTAAGTGGTGATTTCTCCACTTACCTCGTGTCTAGTTTCAGCCACTGGACTCCGTACAGCTGTCTGCAATAATACAAACATGTCTTAAGCTACATTTCTTTTTGGAGCTGAAAGGAAGGAATAAAAAAACACTTTGTTTGTAAAAACTTTATTGAACAAAGAAAATACACATTTAAGGATGAAATAAACACATCAGAATTGTTTGGGAACTTCTTGGGACTTGGATTTGGATGGAATTGTGCTTCAAACTTATAAATATATACACGTATTTACCTCTAAACATCGTCTGGAAGTGTTACTTCACTTTCCCTGGCTCGTAACTCCTCAATTTTCTTTTACAGCGTCCTACAAAATAATTCAACATTTCTGTTACTTGTTTATTACTTATTTCTATGTATATATCACCAATGACTTGTTCAAGTAAACATATTCTGCGTAATTCGTTGAAATTTAACTTAGAAGTTGCTAAAATCATTTTGCTTGTACTTTGTTTTATTAGCAAAATATTTTCTCACTTATTACTATTTCAAATTAATTGAAATTTATGAAGAATATATAACATAAAGTGTAGAATTTGTTACTGTATTTATAATAAATATTTGTATTAGATCTAAAATGCTTGAACTAACCAAAAACCATAAACAAATTTTGACAGCACAGTTATCAACAAATATATAGGCTCACTTTTCACAAAGTCATTGTCAAAGATTATTGTATATAAAAGACTTATAAATTAAATATTTATTATCTTATTATTGTTATTACGTTTTAGTTATATTGTAGGAAGTTTTAAATACATTATATAAAAATTGTGGATATTAAATTTACTTAAAATTTTCTATCCAACTTTTGACAGTTTTTTGTTCGGAGTGTACGCGTACAGTCCATAAAGAAATCAACAGAAATATAGGCTCACTTTTCACAAAATCGGAACAAAAGATTATTTTATTTAAAACGTTAGTAAATTAAATAATTTAAATTTTATTATGTGAAATATGATTTAGTTATGTTGTATAAAGTATTAAAATAATATTTAAAGCATAAACATATGCAGAATAAATTAACTCAAGCACTTTTCCACAGATGGCAGCATATGTTGAGCTAAAGGCTGCTTTCCAAAATTCTAACAAGTGCTAGTGCTTCGTTCCGACGTCACTTGAACACTCTACACACTTGATTAGAACACAGCCCAAATTTCGGAAATTAATTATATCTCCCAAACCAAAGAAAGGAAAAAATTGACGGCTTGTATCTGAGTTGTAGATACTAAGGGGCATCTATAAAAAAATTACCAAAATTTAAAGGTGGCTACAAAAATTAGTTTACTTGAAGATTTTTCAGAAAAATCATTCTATTTTCCACATTCACTTAGGAAAAAAAATAAAACTCTGTATCTGAGTTGTGGATAATAAGGTGCATCTATAAAAAAATTACCATAATTAAGGAGTGGCTACAAGATGTAATTTACTTAAAGATTTTTCAGAAAAATCATTCAATTTTTCACACCCAGTTAGGGAAAAAATTAAAACTTTGTATCTGAGTTGTGGATACTAAGAGGCATCTATAAAAAAATTACCAAAATTTTGAAGTAGGCACAATGGGTACAAAATGGAAAATGTTTCCTACACTATTTGTTTCATGTAAGTTAAATGCATGTAATAAATATGTAATGTAGTATGTTCTGCTTGCATTTTATTCAAAATTTAATGTACATTCTAAATTTTCTAGTCTCAGTTCGATATCTTTACTTGTTCAAAAGTTATAAACAAAAAACTAAACAATGAACCCAACAGAAAGTTGAGACATTTTGCCAAATAACCTTTTCAACTTTAGGTGTTCATATCTCAAGAACGAGAAAAGATATTTAAAGTATATTTAAAAATTTCGAATCAGCGCAGCAAGAAGTACTTATATACCTATTTTTGATTATCGAAAATTAGGGGCACTCAATAATATCTTGTGATGTATAATGTTAAGCTTAGAATTTAACTTTGCGTTTCATTTCCTGTTAACTGTTCATAGAAAAAAATATTTTTCTGGTTTTATTTTACACAGAATTTAACGCAGATTTTATATGTTTTACACACAGTTTTGTATGTTTAACCGTGCAGGAGTTACATTCGGAAAATCAAGAATTGAGGCACAAGTTTAATTTAACGAATTTTAAAACTATTTAAGTGGTGATTTCTCCACTTACCTCGTGTCTAGTTTCAGCCACTGGACTCCGTACAGCTGTCTGCAATAATACAAACATGTCTTAAGCTACATTTCTTTTTGGAGCTGAAAGGAAGGAATAAAAAAACACTTTGTTTGTAAAAACTTTATTGAACAAAGAAAATACACATTTAAGGATGAAATAAACACATCAGAATTGTTTGGGAACTTCTTGGGACTTGGATTTGGATGGAATTGTGCTTCAAACTTATAAATATATACACGTATTTACCTCTAAACATCGTCTGGAAGTGTTACTTCACTTTCCCTGGCTCGTAACTCCTCAATTTTCTTTTACAGCGTCCTACAAAATAATTCAACATTTCTGTTACTTGTTTATTACTTATTTCTATGTATATATCACCAATGACTTGTTCAAGTAAACATATTCTGCGTAATTCGTTGAAATTTAACTTAGAAGTTGCTAAAATCATTTTGCTTGTACTTTGTTTTATTAGCAAAATATTTTCTCACTTATTACTATTTCAAATTAATTGAAATTTATGAAGAATATATAACATAAAGTGTAGAATTTGTTACTGTATTTATAATAAATATTTGTATTAGATCTAAAATGCTTGAACTAACCAAAAACCATAAACAAATTTTGACAGCACAGTTATCAACAAATATATAGGCTCACTTTTCACAAAGTCATTGTCAAAGATTATTGTATATAAAAGACTTATAAATTAAATATTTATTATCTTATTATTGTTATTACGTTTTAGTTATATTGTAGGAAGTTTTAAATACATTATATAAAAATTGTGGATATTAAATTTACTTAAAATTTTCTATCCAACTTTTGACAGTTTTTTGTTCGGAGTGTACGCGTACAGTCCATAAAGAAATCAACAGAAATATAGGCTCACTTTTCACAAAATCGGAACAAAAGATTATTTTATTTAAAACGTTAGTAAATTAAATAATTTAAATTTTATTATGTGAAATATGATTTAGTTATGTTGTATAAAGTATTAAAATAATATTTAAAGCATAAACATATGCAGAATAAATTAACTCAAGCACTTTGCCACAGATGGCAGCATATGTTGAGCTAAAGGCTGCTTTCCAAAATTCTAACAAGTGCTAGTGCTTCGTTCCGACGTCACTTGAACACTCTACACACTTGATTAGAACACAGCCCAAATTTCGGAAATTAATTATATCTCCCAAACCAAAGAAAGGAAAAAATTGACGGCTTGTATCTGAGTTGTAGATACTAAGGGGCATCTATAAAAAAATTACCAAAATTTAAAGGTGGCTACAAAAATTAGTTTACTTGAAGATTTTTCAGAAAAATCATTCTATTTTCCACATTCAATTAGGAAAAAAATAAAACTCTGTATCTGAGTTGTGGATAATAAGGTGCATCTATAAAAAAATTTCCATAATTAAGGAGTGGCTACAAGATGTAATTTACTTAAAGATTTTTCAGAAAAATCATTCTATTTTTCACACCCAGTTAGGGAAAAAATTAAAACTTTGTATCTGAGTTGTGGATACTAAGAGGCATCTATAAAAAAATTACCAAAATTTTGAAGTAGGCACAATGGGTACAAAATGGAAAATGTTTCCTACACTATTTGTTTCATGTAAGTTAAATGCATGTAATAAATATGTAATGTATTATGTTCTGCTCGCATTTTATTCAAAATTTAATGTACATTCTAAATTTTCTAGTCTCAGTTCGATATCTTTACTTGTTCAAAAGTTATAAACAAAAAACTAAACAATGAACCTAACAGAAAGTTGAGACATTTTGCCAAATAACCTTTTCAACTTTAGGTGTTCATATCTCAAGAACGAGAAAAGATATTTAACGCAGATTTTATATGTTTTACACACAGTGCAGGAGTTACAGTCGGAAAATCAAGAATTGAGGCACAAGTTTAATTTAACGAATTTTAAAACTATTTAAGTGGTGATTTCTCCACTTACCTCGTGTCTAGTTTCAGCCACTGGACTCCGGACAGCTGTCTGCAATAATACAAACATGTCTTAAGCTACATTTCTTTTTGGAGCTGAAAGGAAGGAATAAAAAAACACTTTGTTTGTAAAAACTTTATTGAACAAAGAAAATACACATTTAAGGATGAAATAAACACATCAGAATTGTTTGGGAACTTCTTGGAACTTGGATTTGGATGGAATTGTGCTTCAAACTTATAAATATATACACGTATTTACCTCTAAACATCGTCTGGAAGTGTTACTTCACTTTCCCTGGCTCGTAACTCCTCAATTTTCTTTTACAGCGTCCTACAAAATAATTCAACATTTCTGTTACTTGTTTATTACTTATTTCTATGTATATATCACCAATGACTTGTTCAAGTAAACATATTCTGCGTAATTCGTTGAAATTTAACTTAGAAGTTGCTAAAATCATTTTGCTTGTACTTTGTTTTATTAGCAAAATATTTTCTCACTTATTACTATTTCAAATTAATTGAAATTTATGAAGAATATATAACATAAAGTGTAGAATTTGTTATTGTATTTATAATAAATATTTGTATTAGATCTAAAATGCTTGAACTAACCAAAAACCATAAACAAATTTTGACAGCACAGTTATCAACAAATATATAGGCTCACTTTTCACAAAGTCATTGTCAAAGATTATTGTATATAAAAGACTTATAAATTAAATATTTATTATCTTATTATTGTTATTACGTTTTAGTTATATTGTAGGAAGTTTTAAATACATTATATAAAAATTGTGGATATTAAATTTACTTAAAATTTTCTATCCAACTTTTGACAGTTTTTTGTTCGGAGTGTACGCGTACAGTCCATAAAGAAATCAACAGAAATATAGGCTCACTTTTCACAAAATCGGAACAAAAGATTATTTTATTTAAAACGTTAGTAAATTAAATAATTTAAATTTTATTATGTGAAATATGATTTAGTTATGTTGTATAAAGTATTAAAATAATATTTAAAGCATAAACATATGCAGGATAAATTAACTCAAGCACTTTGCCACAGCTGGCAGCATATGTTGAGCTAAAGGCTGCTTTCCAAAATTCTAACAAGTGCTAGTGCTTCTTTCCGACGTCACTTGAACACTCTACACACTTGATTAGAACACAGCCCACATTTCGGAAATTAATTATATCTGCCAAACCAAAGAAAGGAAAAAATTGACGGCTTGTATCTGAGTTGTAGATACTAAGGGGCATCTATAAAAAAATTACCAAAATTTAAAGGTGGCTACAAAAATTAGTTTACTTGAAGATTTTTCAGAAAAATCATTCTATTTTCCACATTCACTTAGGAAAAAAAATAAAACTCTGAATCTGAGTTGTGGATAATAAGGTGCATCTATAAAAAAATTACCATAATTAAGGAGTGGCTACAAGATGTAATTTACTTAAAGAATTTTCAGAAAAATCATTCAATTTTTCACACCCAGTTAGGGAAAAAATTAAAACTTTGTATCTGAGTTGTGGATACTAAGAGGCATCTATAAAAAAATTACCAAAATTTTGAAGTAGGCACAATGGGTACAAAATGGAAAATGTTTCCTACACTATTTGTTTCATGTAAGTTAAATGCATGTAATAAATATGTAATGTAGTATGTTCTGCTTGCATTTTATTCAAAATTTAATGTACATTCTAAATTTTCTAGTCTCAGTTCGATATCTTTACTTGTTCAAAAGTTATAAACAAAAAACTAAACAATGAACCCAACAGAAAGTTGAGACATTTTGCCAAATAACCTTTTCAACTTTAGGTGTTCATATCTCAAGAACGAGAAAAGATATTTAACGCAGATTTTATATGTTTTACACACAGTGCAGGAGTTACAGTCGGAAAATCAAGAATTGAGGCACAAGTTTAATTTAACGAATTTTAAAACTATTTAAGTGGTGATTTCTCCACTTACCTCGTGTCTAGTTTCAGCCACTGGACTCCGGACAGCTGTCTGCAATAATACAAACATGTCTTAAGCTACATTTCTTTTTGGAGCTGAAAGGAAGGAATAAAAAAACACTTTGTTTGTAAAAACTTTATTGAACAAAGAAAATACACATTTAAGGATGAAATAAACACATCAGAATTGTTTGGGAACTTCTTGGGACTTGGATTTGGATGGAATTGTGCTTCAAACTTATAAATATATACACGTATTTACCTCTAAACATCGTCTGGAAGTGTTACTTCACTTTCCCTGGCTCGTAACTCCTCAATTTTCTTTTACAGCGTCCTACACAATAATTCAACATTTCTGTTACTTGTTTATTACTTATTTCTATGTATATATCACCAATGACTTGTTCAAGTAAACATATTCTGCGTAATTCGTTGAAATTTAACTTAGAAGTTGCTAAAATCATTTTGCTTGTACTTTGTTTTATTAGCAAAATATTTTCTCACTTATTACTATTTCAAATTAATTGAAATTTATGAAGAATATATAACATAAAGTGTAGAATTTGTTATTGTATTTATAATAAATATTTTTATTAGATCTAAAATGCTTGAACTAACCAAAAACCATAATCAAATTTTGACAGCACAGTTATCAACAAATATATAGGCTCACTTTTCACAAAGTCATTGTCAAAGATTATTGTAAATAAAAGACTTATAAATTAAATATTTATTATCTTATTATTTTTATTACGTTTTAGTTATATTGTAGGAAGTTTTAAATACATTATATAAAAATTGTGGATATTAAATTTACTTAAAATTTTCTATCCAACTTTTGACAGTTTTTTGTTGGGAGTGTACGCGTACAGTCCATAAAGAAATCAACAGAAATATAGGCTCACTTTTCACAAAATCGGAATAAAAGATTATTTTATTTAAAACGTTAGTAAATTAAATAATTTAAATTTTATTATGTTAAATATGATTTAGTTATGTTGTATAAAGTATTAAAATAATATTTAAAGCATAAATTGGTGATTTCATTTAAATTGTCGGTAATGCAGGTTAAGTTAGTTTGAGCATTTTGGCGCTGATATTGTGTCAAATAAAATTTATTTTATTATTTAAATTAACAATATTTGTAATAGTTACTAATGTTTTAATTATATTACATGAAAATTTTTAATATAAAAATTATTTTTAATTGTTTAACTTAATATTATCGATCAAATTTATGACAGTTTTATGTTAGGAGTGTATTCTTTAGAAAAAATGATTGTACAAATTGTAGTGAAAAACTTTTTATTTAAAATGCTTAAAAATTAAATAAATTAAGGGTGATTTCTTGGTTTTATACCCCTAATTCAACATCGTAGATTCCGAATCTGGTGTCCAAATTTCTCTACGACTTATAGTTCTTGAGTAATCTGCAAATTAAATATATATTTCTAAATAACTTCCCTAATTATAACCCAATATTGAATCACTCTTCGGAAAAAATAAAATTATAATGTATCTTATGCCGAATTTTATGTAGAGTTCAAATTTTGAAACAGAAAGGATTTATCTTTAACCGTGTAGGAGTGGCAAGGCAAAATGTAAAATTTGAACCCATTATAAAAATGACATTTTTTTGATTTCTTATAAAAATTAAACCACTCATCGGAAAAATAAAGTTATAATTTTTCTTATGCCAAATTTTATATAGAGTTCAAATTTTGAAACAGAAAGGCATTATCTTTAACCGTGTAGGAGTGGTAAGACAAAATGTAAAATATGATCACATTACAAAAATGACATTTTTTAATTTTTTATAAAAATTAAACCACTCATCGGAAAAAATAAAATTATAATGTATCTTATGCCAAATTTTATATAGAGTTCAAATTTAGAAACAAGAAGGCATTATCTTTAACCGTGTAGGAGTGGCAAGCCAAAATGTAAAATTTGAACACTTTACAAAAATGAAATTTTTTTGATTTCTTAGAAAAATTAAACCACTCATCGGAAAAAATAAAATTATAATGTATCTTATGCCAAATTTTATGTAGAGTTCAAATTTTGAAACAGAAAGGAATTATCTTTAACCGTGTAGGAGTGGCAAGCCAAAATGTAAAATTTGAACCCATTACAAAAATGATATTTTTGGGATTTTTTATAAAAATTAAACCACTCATCGGAAAAAATAAAATTATAATCTATCTTATGCCAAATTTTATGTAGAGTTCAAATTTTGAAACAGAAAGGCATTATCTTTAACCGTGTAGGAGTGGCAAGCCAAAATGTAAAATTTGAACCCATTACAAAAATGATATTTTTGTGATTTTTTATAAAAATTAAACCACTCATCGGAAAAAATAAAATTATAATCTATCTTATGCCAAATTTTATGTAGAGTTCAAATTTTGATACAGAAAGGCATTATCTTTAACCGTGTAGGAGTGGCAAGCCAAAATGTAAAATTTGAACCCATTATAAAAATGACATTTTTTTGATTTCTTATAAAAATTAAACCACTCATCGGAAAAATAAAGTTATAATTTTTCTTATGCCAAATTTTATATAGAGTTCAAATTTTGAAACAGAAAGGTATTATCTTTAACCGTGTAGGAGTGGTAAGACAAAATGTAAAATATGATCACATTACAAAAATGACATTTTTTAATTTTTTATAAAAATTAAACCACTCATCGGAAAAAATAAAATTATAATGTATCTTATGCCAAATTTTATATAGAGTTCAAATTTAGAAACAAGAAGGCATTATCTTTAACCGTGTAGGAGTGGCAAGCCAAAATGTAAAATTTGAACACTTTACAAAAATGAAATTTTTTTAGTTTCTTAGAAAAATTAAACCACTCATCGGAAAAAATAAAATTATAATGTATCTTATGCCAAATTTTATGTAGAGTTCAAATTTTGAAACAGAAAGGAATTATCTTTAACCGTGTAGGAGTGGCAAGCCAAAATGTAAAATTTGAACCCATTACAAAAATGATATTTTTGGGATTTTTTATAAAAATTAAACCACTCATCGGAAAAAATAAAATTATAATCTATCTTATGCCAAATTTTATGTAGAGTTCAAATTTTGAAACAGAAAGGCATTATCTTTAACCGTGTAGGAGTGGCAAGCCAAAATGTAAAATTTGAACCCATTACAAAAATGATATTTTTGGGATTTTTTATAAAAATTAAACCACTCATCGGAAAAAATAAAATTATAATCTATCTTATGCCAAATTTTATGTAGAGTTCAAATTTTGATACAGAAAGGCATTATCTTTAACCGTGTAGGAGTGGCAAGCCAAAATGTAAAATTTGAACCCATTACAAAAATGATATTTTTGGGATTTTTTATAAAAATTAAACCACTCATCGGAAAAAATAAAATTATAATCTATCTTATGCCAAATTTTATGTAGAGTTCAAATTTTGAAACAGAAAGGATTTATCTTTAACCGTGTAGGAGTGGCAAGCCAAAATGCAAAATTTGAACCCATTATAAAAATGACATTTTTTTGATTTCTTATAAAAATTAAACCACTCATCGGAAAAATAAAGTTATAATTTTTCTTATGCCAAATTTTATATAGAGTTCAAATTTTGAAACAGAAAGGTATTATCTTTAACCGTGTAGGAGTGGTAAGACAAAATGTAAAATATGATCACATTACAAAAATGACATTTTTTAATTTTTTATAAAAATTAAACCACTCATCGGAAAAAATAAAATTATAATGTATCTTATGCCAAATTTTATATAGAGTTCAAATTTAGAAACAAGAAGGCATTATCTTTAACCGTGTAGGAGTGGCAAGCCAAAATATAAAATTTGAACACTTTACAAAAATGAAATTTTTTTAGTTCCTTAGAAAAATTAAACCACTCATCGGAAAAAATAAAATTATTATGTATCTTATGCCAAATTTTATGTAGAGTTCAAATTTTGAAACAGAAAGGAATTATCTTTAACCGTGTAGGAGTGGCAAGCCAAAATGTAAAATTTGAACCCATTACAAAAATGATATTTTTGTGATTTTTTATAAAAATTAAACCACTCATCGGAAAAAATAAAATTATAATCTATCTTATGCCAAATTTTATGTAGAGTTCAAATTTTGATACAGAAAGGCATTATCTTTAACCGTGTAGGAGTGGCAAGCCAAAATGTAAAATTTGAACCCATTATAAAAATGACATTTTTTTGATTTCTTATAAAAATTAAACCACTCATCGGAAAAATAAAGTTATAATTTTTCTTATGCCAAATTTTATATAGAGTTCAAATTTTGAAACAGAAAGGTATTATCTTTAACCGTGTAGGAGTGGTAAGACAAAATGTAAAATATGATCACATTACAAAAATGACATTTTTTAATTTTTTATAAAAATTAAACCACTCATCGGAAAAAATAAAATTATAATGTATCTTATGCCAAATTTTATATAGAGTTCAAATTTAGAAACAAGAAGGCATTATCTTTAACCGTGTAGGAGTGGCAAGCCAAAATGTAAAATTTGAACACTTTACAAAAATGAAATTTTTTTAGTTTCTTAGAAAAATTAAACCACTCATCGGAAAAAATAAAATTATAATGTATCTTATGCCAAATTTTATGTAGAGTTCAAATTTTGAAACAGAAAGGAATTATCTTTAACCGTGTAGGAGTGGCAAGCCAAAATGTAAAATTTGAACCCATTACAAAAATGATATTTTTGGGATTTTTTATAAAAATTAAACCACTCATCGGAAAAAATAAAATTATAATCTATCTTATGCCAAATTTTATGTAGAGTTCAAATTTTGAAACAGAAAGGCATTATCTTTAACCGTGTAGGAGTGGCAAGCCAAAATGTAAAATTTGAACCCATTACAAAAATGATATTTTTGGGATTTTTTATAAAAATTAAACCACTCATCGGAAAAAATAAAATTATAATCTATCTTATGCCAAATTTTATGTAGAGTTCAAATTTTGATACAGAAAGGCATTATCTTTAACCGTGTAGGAGTGGCAAGCCAAAATGTAAAATTTGAACCCATTACAAAAATGATATTTTTGGGATTTTTTATAAAAATTAAACCACTCATCGGAAAAAATAAAATTATAATCTATCTTATGCCAAATTTTATGTAGAGTTCAAATTTTGAAACAGAAAGGATTTATCTTTAACCGTGTAGGAGTGGCAAGCCAAAATGCAAAATTTGAACCCATTATAAAAATGACATTTTTTTGATTTCTTATAAAAATTAAACCACTCATCGGAAAAATAAAGTTATAATTTTTCTTATGCCAAATTTTATATAGAGTTCAAATTTTGAAACAGAAAGGTATTATCTTTAACCGTGTAGGAGTGGTAAGACAAAATGTAAAATATGATCACATTACAAAAATGACATTTTTTAATTTTTTATAAAAATTAAACCACTCATCGGAAAAAATAAAATTATAATGTATCTTATGCCAAATTTTATATAGAGTTCAAATTTAGAAACAAGAAGGCATTATCTTTAACCGTGTAGGAGTGGCAAGCCAAAATATAAAATTTGAACACTTTACAAAAATGAAATTTTTTTAGTTCCTTAGAAAAATTAAACCACTCATCGGAAAAAATAAAATTATTATGTATCTTATGCCAAATTTTATGTAGAGTTCAAATTTTGAAACAGAAAGGAATTATCTTTAACCGTGTAGGAGTGGCAAGCCAAAATGTAAAATTTGAACCCATTACAAAAATGATATTTTTGGGATTTTTTATAAAAATTAAACCACTCATCGGAAAAAATAAAATTATAATCTATCTTATGCCAAATTTTATGTAGAGTTCAAATTTTGAAACAGAAAGGCATTATCTTTAACCGTGTAGGAGTGGCAAGCCAAAATGTAAAATTTGAACACTTTACAAAAATGACATTTTTTTGATTTTTTATAAAAATTAAACCACTCATCGAAAAAAATAAAATTATAATGTATCTTTTGCCAAATTTTATACAGAGTTCAAATTTAAAAACAAGAAGGCATTATCTCTAACCGTGTAGGAGTGGCAAGCCAAAATGTAAAATTTGAACACTTTACAAAAATGACATTTTTTTAATTTCTTATAAAAGTTAAACCACTCACCGGAAAAAATAAAAGTATAATGTATCTTATGCCAAATTTTATGTAGAGTTCAAATTTTGAAACAGAAAGGCATTATCTTTAACCGTGTAGGAGTGGCAAGCCAAAACGTAAAATTTGAACCCATTACAAAAATGATATTTTTGGGATTTTTTATAAAAATTAAACCACTCATCGGAAAAAATAAAATTATAATCTATCTTATGCCAAATTTTATGTAGAGTTCAAATTTTGAAACAGAAAGGCATTATCTTTAACCGTGTAGGAGTGGCAAGCCAAAATGTAAAATATGATCACATTACAAAAATGACAGCTGTCTGCCACAATACAAACGCTTACAACGTGCACAGTTATAAATATATGTACCTATTTACCTCTAAACATCGTCTGGAAGTGTTACTTCATTTTCCCTGGCTCGTAACTCCTCAACGGTTACAAATATCTTCATTTGGTGGCCAGATTCAGATTCCTTGAAGTTTAAAATACAAATCTTCTTATTTTCATACCTGGAGATGGTCTGGTATGAGAACTAGAAAGGATTTTCTCTTGTTGGGTAGTCAGCTGTCAGTTCCTCCAATAACCTATAAAAAAAATTCAATGTTTACTTACTAATTATGCATTACAACTATTCCTATTTGCTCAGAATACATAAAATTAAATGCTGAAGTATGTCTTCTATTCGAAAATACTCTAAATTCGTTAATAATAATAAATATTTTTATAAACAGTATCACTAAAATGCAGTCATCTACATTACCGACATATGCAGGATAAATTAACTCAAGCACTTTGCCACAGATGGCAGCATACGTTTAGCTAAAGGCTGCTTTCCAATATTCTAATAAGTGCTAGTGCTTCGTTCCGACGTCACTTGAACACTCTACACACTTGATAAGAACACAGCCCAAATTTCGGAAATTAATTATATCTCCCAAACCAGTGAAAGGAAAAAATTGACGCCTTGTATCTGAGTTGTAGATACTAAGGGGCATCTATAAAAAAATTACCAAAATTTAAAGGTGGCTACAAAAATTAGTTTACTTGAAGATTTTTCAGAAAAATCATTCTATTTTCCACATTCACTTAGGAAAAAAATTAAAACTCTGTATCTGAGTTGTGGATAATAAGGTGCATCTATAAAAAAATTACCATAATTGAGGGGTGGCTACAAGATGTAATTTACTTAAAGATTTTTCAGAAAAATCATTCTATTTTTCACACCCAGTTAGGGAAAAAATTAAAACTTTCTATCTGAGTTGTGGATACTAAGAGGGATCTATAAAAAAATTACCAAAATTTTGAAGTAGGCACAATGGGTACAAAATGGAAAATGTTTCCTACACTATTTGTTTCATGGAAGTTAAATGCATGTAATAAATATGTAATGTAGTATGTTCTGCTTGCATTTTATTCAAAATTTAATGTTCATTCTAAATTTTTAAATCTCAGGTTGATATCTTTACTTGTTTAAAAGTTATAAACAAAAAACTAAAGAAAGAACCGAACAGAAAGTTGAGATATTTTTCCAAATAATCTTTTCAACTTTAGGTGTCCATATCTCGAGAACGAAAAAAGATATTTAAATTCTGTTTGAAAATTAGGAATCTGCGCAGCAAGAAGTACATATACACCTATTTTTGGGCATGTAAAGTGAGGGAGACAGAACAATATCTTGAGATATCTAATTTAATGTCTAGAAGTTAATATATATGTGTAGGGGTGTTCCTATTAAGGGGATGATTTTTTGGTTGTATACCTCTAATTTGATTTTGTATCTGGATTCTATATTAAGTCCTACATTTAAAAAAAAATTACGAGAATTCTGGGACACTTATAAGGCTAGTTTACTTGAAGAATTTTCAGAATATAATTTCTAATTCTTACATTCCTGTAGATAAAAATCTCAAATTTTTAATCTGGATCCTATATTAAGTCCAACATTTATTAAAAAAATTGCGACAAATCTAGGACAGCCTGTAAAGCTAGTTTATTTGAAGAATTTTCAGAAAATAATTTCTAATTCCTACATGCCTGTAGATAAAAATCTAAAATTTTGTATCTGGATCCTATATTAAGTCCTACATTAAAAAAATACAAACCGCTTATTATTTTAAATAAATGTTGAATATACCCAAAATAAAACAATTATTCCTATTTTACATCACCATATATGAACGTAGAACTTCGCATGAAGCATAAGGTTGCCATTTTTGATTTCCTTAAAACTAAATATATACTAAATTATCTGCTTACAATTAGACTGATATAGACGTAGGACGCCACGTAGAGATCAGGATTGTAGAAATGAACCCGGAATGACTATCGGTTGTGGCGTCACCCGCTGTAGTAGAGTTCCATCCTTCAGCGATTCTCTGGAGATGTTCTGCTGGTGTTGGGTGATGTCTGGCTGCGTGGATACCTTCCCAGCAGTTCCGGGCAGCTGTCTACTACCTCACAAATCTGTAGAATAGACACAGTTATAAATATATTTACCTATTTTCTTCGAAACGTTCCTCATTTACTCCCTACATGATATTATTGAATACACCCAAAATAAAACAATTATTCAAACGTGCATCAACTAATATCAACGTAGAACTTCCCACAGAAATGAACAATTCAAAAATCGCCAAGAAATTCACAGTAGATTAGGAATTATTAACAAAAAACTAATTATTATTTTCTTAAAACTGAATAAATACACAATTATCTACTTACAATTAAACTACTATAGACGTAGGAAGCCACGTAGAGATCGCATTTGTAGAAATGAACCCGGAATTACCATCGGTTATTATTTAAATTTCAGTTAAAAAACTATTACAACTTGTTTGAGTCTCCACTAAGGTTTGGCGTTGAGATTAGTTCAGAGTTTTCCAGGAAGATGTCACTGGTAGTATTAACTGCTGGTAAATATAACTTTACACATTTGATAAAAATTTAACCAGAACTTTATTGTAATTATTCTACAACAACTGTAGAAATGTAGATTAACAAGTAGAGCATAAATAGAAACTGATACAAATCTTCTACAACATATTTTATAAGTGTTTTGCTGCGAAACCTCCAAATGATTTGTAACAAAATTCATCTTCTCCCTACGTAATACACCGTCTAAAACAAGGAAATAGCTAGAATATAACGTAGAATAATTAATTATTGATGTAAACTTACCCTTTGACGCTTATCAGTCCGATTTTTTACAGTTTCATCTACGAATCTTTGGAGGTTATGTTGTCTATTACCTGGTGATTATTAAAAACAAAAACTAACGTCAGTGAATTTGTAACAATTGGGGGGGTGAGGAGCACTATAGTCCATTTTTTTTAAGAATGCAATAACTAGAAACCTGATTTACACTATGACAAATTGACAATCTAGTTACAAAATTTGACGCTAAATTAAAATATAGTTACTTGAAATAAACGAAGATAAATGTCAAATTTTCTTTTTAAAATACTAATTTAAAATGAGAAATTAAAAAAATATAATTATTAAAAAAGCATATGGAAACGCATATATTTCAATTTAAAACATATTTAACTTTATTATAATAAAACTGCATTTAAATAAATATGTAATACTTTCACAAAGATATGATAATAATAATAAAAAAATTATCTTATTATGTGGTATTAGTCTGAATCTGTAAATTCCATTTCACTGGACGAGCCAGTATTTACAACAAATTGCATTTACATTGCTGCAACGGTATTGACAAGTTGGTATAATTCATTTTCTTCTTTTATAATATGAGCAATGCAATTTGACCACTTCTCAGCTGTAACTGGCGCTAAGCCATCATGAAATAATTTGGATACGTCGGACATTCTAAATGTTTCATTATTTTATACATAGATCTTTTAGAGATTCCAACAACTGCTGCAATGAGTGCTACAGCTTCAGTTTTTGTGGCACTCTTCCTTTTATGAACCAAATAACTGTTGTAGGCCATTATTTTTTGTCCACTATTCAAAAGTTTTTCCTTCAAATTTTTCTTTATATCCATGGAAGTACTGGGCGCCCCTTTATCAGCCATGGTAGTATAAAAATCAAAATTATACGACGCCGACGGTGCACACTTTCTTCAAAAAAATAAAACAACAAAACCAGAAACAACGAACGAATACACCAAATGGCAACAATAATAATCAAATGCAAACAAATAAATGGAGAAAAACGCAAAAATCGAAATGATACAAACAGATTAGATGAAACTTGAGAATTGACACTTCAACAATTGACAGCTGACAGCTCAATATGCAATGGTGTACAAACAAAAATATATTTGGAGTTAATGAATTATTTGGTCTTTAAATTTTAAATTGAATATTAAATTAGGGTAGGCTCCTAGCAACCTAAAAATTGTATACCTACATTTACAATTAATGAATTATATATTTGCCTAATCTTCAAATTGATAACTATTTCATATGAACTTCTTCAAATCTTGAGTTACGCTTTTCTCAACACCGCATACGATGCCTTTGATATAAAGCATTCTACGCGCTTGTACTTTTACTCATACACGAACCTATGCATTTTGCTAACAATTTTTCATCAAACTCATTAGCATATTCAATGTTTGTTCACCGTTACATTAATTTGATGGTTTAGTTACTTTTTATTTTTATATTGGTATTAAACAGTTCTTATTCGTGTTAATAGATGTCGCTGGAGAGTACAGAAATGTCAAAATTAAATGTTTTAAATTTATATTTAATAATATATTAAACTTTAGTGTAGGTATTTTAAAATCAATTAAATAATATTATAAATAAATATATAAAAAATATGTTACCAACGTGTTTTTAAACCTAAGATATAAAAATCTAGGTTAGAAAAATCAGTTTTTGATTAATATCAAAAATTATAATATGCAATGTATATTTATCCTAATGCATGTTAAACAAAATATATGTTTTACTAAATTATAATCTTTATTACTGTATAATTATAATTATAAATAAAATTCAACAGACAAAATTAATAAATATATATATATTGTTTCTTGATTTATAGGTAATAAAAACATTTCCTTGCATTTTAGTATTGCTGAAAGGAACAAACTGTGAACATGTTTATTAGTTCTAAATCACTAACTCTTTGAGGAAGATTTGAATCGCATCACTAGGTCCATTTTATAAATCTATTGAAAACAGTAGCCATTACATGCATAGTCCAATACCATTTAATATTGTTAAATTAGTAAGCTAAATCAGAAAAAGTAACCCCAATCAACGTAACATCTACCAACATGAAGCATATCATAAATTTACTTTGGAAAAACTAAACGTTACATAACACCAATGAGTAAATAATCTATGTCTTTTCCTTTTCGTTGTCTTTTGTACAATTCGAAGAGATACATTCATTATGTTTGGCTGACTTCCCCAGATAGCGCAATTATATATGAACAATGAATATTCCTTAGGAATATTTGGATATTCTAGGAACAATCTGTTTGTGTTCTGTAATATTCACAGAAATTCCAGCAGATGTCTGTAATTGTTTAATCTCCTACTTTTAAGAAATATTTGTATGTTCAGATACTTAGAATAAAAAGTATCTAGCTTTAACAAATTTATGTAAGTATCTTTTAAAAGTATCATTACTTCTTGTTATAATAAATATTGATATTTTTCCTCCATGACATCTATTTAAAATTCCTGATCTTTTTGGCCAGAAAAAACGCAACAAAAGACGAATTTACTTCTTTGTTTGTACATACGGAGTGCAACAACTTATATTATTTATAACTATTAAACTACAACAATATGAAATATAAAAATACAAATGAAAAAAAAATCATTGTTATGTATAAAACAATCAGTTTACTATAGCAACGAAGGAAAAGAAATCATTGTTTCATAATGAACAATTAGTTTATTATTGTTTGTCACATCATATGATATAATATAATTCAGTTCATTACTATATATGTACATTTACAAAGTATTAAAACAGTATTCATTCACTTTCACACATGTTTAGAAATTGTAAAACAAGTATAAATACATACTTTGTAACTTTTAAAACTTGTAATATATGTTTAAAATATTGGAATACGATTGAACTATGTATTTAGATAATAATAAATAAAAATCTAGCAATGTTTTCACTCTGTGTTTATAAGAGAACATATATTTAAATTACATGTGACAGCTGCTAACTGTAAAGGTTATGGCCAACCTTGGTTCTCAAAAAGATCCTAACAATATAAAATTGTTATTTTAAAAGATGTTTGTTAATTTATTTAAAAATACTGGTACCTAACTGTAAGATAAGAGAAAGGAATAAGAGAAATTATTTTTCATTATCATATAATGCATGTTTATAAATAAAAGTATGATGTGAATATATGAACAGTATTATTTTTGTGGAGTTATAATATATATATATATATATATATATATATATATATATATATATATATATATAAAGTTAAAAATTTGATGGTGTGTGTTGTGTATGTTATGTAATAAATATTAAAATATTATTGTCATATGGTTTCAATAGTTCAATTAATGCTCGTAAGATGGCGCTGATAATTTAAAAAGGACTAATATCTCGTAATTCTAATTAGTTAGCAATAAATAACTTTTAAATTTATGTATTATTTGTAAATATGAATATTTAATGAGCTGTAATAAAAAAGACAATTTTGACATGTTTCATGTTTTATCTCGAGAAAAGTCCATTAAAAATATATTATTTCTGCTTGACATCTAAGTTGAAATTTTAATAACAAAAGGTTGTTTTAAGCATAAACAATCACGGTGAAAATGCTTAATCCCTATTTCTGGACCATAAATAATAATAAATAAATGGGCAGCAACAAACTAAACGTTGTAAAAAGAGAGAAAATTGACAAAAACAGGTAATGACATTTGTAGGTTATATTAATAAATTTTGTTTAAATACATTCATCTACTTTAAACATTTGTTTATTATATATGGTTTACAGGTATTTGTAATTTATTTATATTGTAATAAAGGATTTTCAAGGTTCAATAAAGATAAACACAAACACATCATATTTGTTGCAAGTATTGTGTATAACTCTTTATTTATAATAATATAGTACACACATTGCATGTTTATACATATTTATTAAACAGTCTAGTCAATTTTATATGCTGTACTTCAGGTTACTTGTAAAATCCTTCCGCATGTATGACTGCTATCTGTAACATAATTAACACTATTAGCATTCATTGCTAAACTATCTTCCACATATACATCTGTAATTGTCATAAACATTCCACACTTGTCATCCGAACACTGTTCTCCAGGTTCTTGGAATTAACAATAAACACTTTAATTGTTGTCTCCAAATACATATTATCCTGTTGCATATCTTTCCTTGTTTGTTTAACAAATGACATAAACAAAAACGTGGTTTGCATCTAACCTAAAAACATAAGACAGTGTTATTCACTTATTATACCATATTAAATATACTCACATTTACCCAAAGTACCTACCACAATACATAGTTTATTGTTATATACCATTAAACATCCTCGTAATTAGTTAATAAGTAAATATGAAGTAGTTTTATTGTAAAATTACAAAACATGGTAAAATTTTCTGAACTGCAATTGTTTGGTTTTGACGTTTATTTGAATTGCCGCCTAGTATCGCTAGTTGTTACAAATAAATAGTATACATTACAACAAATATTTCCAGGTATAACACATAGTAGCACCCCCCGTAGAAGGGTGTGAAAAAATATTATAAATAATTTATATGTATATTATAATTTTAGCATTGTACTTAAATTATATAAGACAAGGATTTAAAGTAATTTACTTTATTTATAATATTATTTTATTGATTTTGAGTTATCTACATTAAAGTTTAATATTTTATTAATTACAAATTTTAAATGTTCAAATTTGACGTTTCTTTGCTCTTCAGCGTCATCTATTAACAGCAATAAGAACTATTTAATACCAATATAAAATTAAAAGTAACTAAACCATCAAATTAATGTAGAGGTGAACAAACATTCCCTGTATTCAAGACTTTGATCAAAAATTGTTAGCAAAATGCATAAGATCGTATACAAGCAAGATTACAGGCGCGTAAGGAACTTCTACTTGAAGACTACATATGCGGTGTTGAAAAATGCAGAAGTCAATGTTTGAAGAAGTTCATATAATATTATATTGTATTTTGAAGATTCGACAAGTGCATAATTCAATGCCTAAGCAGGGCAGTGTAAAATTATTTGAATGTTTCATGCACTCCCTTAAATTATATATAACACATTATTGTGTATAGTAGTTATTAGCCGTAATATAATTTAATTTATGTGAAAAGAGAGAGATGAGTAGAGAAAAGGCTGAGATGGAGAAGTAAATATCGTCGGTGTAAACTTCTCCTCGATTTAAGCCAATCAGAGACCAAGTTCAAATAAGCCCTATCTTCCCTGTACTGCATGCTTAAAAAAAATGAACTATAGAGTTGCAGGTGTCAAATTCAAATAAATGTCAAAAAATATACACAAAATAAATAAATTATTTAGCATTACAATAATAAATATTGCAGCAGAATTTACCAAAGAAATGTCCAACTTCTAAATGATTCTCTGGAAATGTCATCAGGTGTTGACAGCTACCTGGCTATATATTTTGAACAGCTATCAACGATAAACGCGTGCAAAATACATAAAAATAGAATAAATTACGCGCCAGGTTGTTCTAAAGTGGAGAGAGCACTACGAAATACTAGTACGCAGGGTAGTACTTTCAAATTTTCTCAAAAAAAATTTGCACGGGACGGTGGACGATTTTAGGGTTCAATTTTTTTTAGGTGCCCGGGATTTTGGGGCACCTGTAGGGAATAAATAAACAAATGGTTTTAAAATATTTTATTTTTATTTACATTACATTCCTGCAAATTAAAATGATTAGTTTTACTCGTTTCCTGTGAACATAAAATGTTAAAGACAAGCACAATGTTAAACAAATTGTGAAGACGTTGGTCCCAACCCTTGTAGGAGTCGGTTAAGCCCTGCCGCCACGTCAAGGCCTCTTCACTAGGCAGAGAAGGGATGGGAAAGGTGGGACAGACTGAAAGAAATTGTGTGTGCAAATTCAACACTGATTATTTCATCCTAGAACAATATTTACACACACCATACAAACTGGCGCCAGTTTAAAAAGAAACAGAAGCATGCAAGAGGGGTTGTTAGTACGGTGCGGGCAACTGTTGCTGCCCGATCTGCCGCTGGACCCGTTCTCGACGCCTGAAAAAACACTCACGTGTCAGTAACCAACTCAAAACAAATTTAACTTATTCTAACATACGACAATCTTCATCTAAAGTCTCTGACAAACTTCAATCATTGTTAATAGTATAATAAATGTTTAAACATTCTTAAATTGTTTCTACTTGTTAAAATTAAAATTACAGAGTTACTATAAAAAGATCATTGAAACAACTACTATTTATTAACCGAAAATAAAATTATTCTGTAACAGAAAACATAACCGAACCGAAAAAATATCGATACTAAAACCAGTATAGATATAAATATTGCACTAAACTAAAATTCTATTGTAATTAATGTAATAATGATTAACTACTTATGTCTTAAAGCGCAATTTTCAACTACTATAATTTTACTTATAACAACTTACAATTTTAACCGAAACCGTAACGAAACCGAAATTTATTTGTTTATTTAAACTAAAAACAAACGAGTTCCTGATTGTTATACCAAAAATTATTTAAACAAACACAATTCATTTCAATAAACTTTAGATGAAGACAGTCAGTATGGATAGTGTAGCAATGTATTATGTATCCCCTACACGGTTAAAATACAGTCTTGGGGTTCTACACATCATGGACAACAATGTTTTAAAATTTGTTGAATGCAATTTAAATTATAAAGTGTTTCGTACTATATATGGGATTAAGTAAAGTAGTTTTGATTACATAATCTATAAATTCGTCATAAATACGGCAAAAAAATTACATATCAATAAATAAATAAATACAGAGAATAAAAATTAATTGAAGGAATTCGAACTCTATTTTTAACCGTGTGTGAGTTGCAAGTTACCAAACTTGACTAATATTTTATGTAATCATTTAAGGTGTACTATTCTTTTTATCATTTATAAATAAAATCGAAATTCTTTTAAAATGAGTTGAAAATATTTTAAATAATACATTGCTAAACTATTGTTTTCTTTTTTAAACTTGAACATTTTAATTATATTTAAAATAACATTTGTTTTCTCACCACTAAGGCGTTTGATAGCTTGAACGTTGAAGGCTATTTGGTCTGCATTCCTCCATGAACTGGAACAACCTAGCGAAAGATAAAGATTAGCAACCAAGTCATTTTACAAATAATACTGTTACTTACCTATACGAATAGATTGTGTTGAGTTGGAGACCATTTGTTCGACCCACTTTCCGCCGCTGTCCAAGAACTGCGCCTGGGCTCATCTTTTTCGCGCCGTATCTCTATTTCGGATTCCCTACTTGACTATGACTGCCTCGAGAATACGGCGCACACCAGGAAGCCATGATCAGGCAGCCTTTTCATTCTCCCGCTTACATCGAACAACTATCGAGGTCGCCCTGTCTTACTCGAACCATACTGCGACCAACCCGGCCAGGAATTTGTTATAGTCACAGCAGGCCGAGCACCCCGTACCAAACGTTCGCCAGAGCAGATACGGAGTATCCACAAAGACTACTAGCCGGCTTTGTAGTTCACCCAGAACAGAGGACGACTGTAGCTAGCCAGTAGCACAATAAACGACGCGATGTTCGTAACGAATGGAGAGAATGCTGGAGATACTCTGGCAACCCGGTGTTTGATGTCTGCAACTCCTGGACCTCCCGCGTTGGTGGGTCCGGGTCGTTTTCGAAGCGTAGAAGGAGTACAAGGTGAAAAGGAGTTCGGAATTTAAGAATATACTAAGTATGGTGTGTGTATTTTCATTTTATAATGAATTTAAAATGAATTACAAGGTGTAAAAGGATAGGAAAATATTAAAAGTAAGGAGAATTTCTCATACGTTTGCTACTCAATCGAAATTTCGTAGCAAACTGATGATCTCAGCTCTTACAAGCTCGATCCATGAATTTCGTAACAGACGAGTTAGGACTTCTTAAATTTGTTTACAAAATTTTAATTTCAGTTAAAACAGCGTGATGGACTCCTAGAGACATCGCACGGCGTATGCTGGAACTACTACAGCTTGTTTGAATCTCTACTAAGGTTTGGCGCTGAGATTAGTTCAGTGTTTTCCTGTAAGATGTCACTAAAAGTATTAACTCTGTAGTGCTCCTTTATTTCATTTTCGTGTATTTGATATGATACTAATATAATTATTATAAATTTTGCAACATATAATGCTTCTTCGTGACGAATATTGATAAATAATAAATATCCCTAATTCAGAACATTTCAGAACAATATATCACCAATGTATTTAATTGTTACACTCGAATAAAGTTAGTTTAGACAAAATCAACTTTACATACTACTAAAGTTTGCTCAGGCTTTTCAATTAAAAGTTTCTTACAATTCAAACAATCCTTCTACTTTCTTTATTATCTTGATTAAACTTTCAAGATATTTAACTATAGAGTTTAGCTTTTCAATGCCTACTGTAATTGGTATTTATTAGTTCCACCAAGATTCTAACAAAATGTTTGTTTTTATATTTTTGGGGGAAAAATTATCTCTCCGCCTGTGTTATTTAAAATTTACGGGTATGTTCTCTACCTCCATATTTTTGTATCATTTCTTTGCGAACAACTTTGGGCTTGCACAACACAGACTGAGTTGGTGTTTGTCACTGTTTTCCTCTTTTCTAACATTTCTATAACCTTGCTTTTCATTAATATTCCCTGGTTATTAAAAACATTAGAGCAGTTATTGTGTCATTACACAAGAATCAAACTTTATACGTAAAAGTTTAAAAATGTTCTCCATGTTTAAATTGTATTGGCGGGAGTGTCATCATCCATCGGCCATTTTCCTGTGCGTGCTGCGGGGAATGCGTGAACTAAGATTTGTCAAGTTGCGCATAGGTTGATTTTTCATGGAAATGAAATGTCAAATGTTGTCTCATGTTTACATAAAATGTTCTAGTATGTATTTTGCACGTCATTATCTACGTTATTAAAATTCATAATCACTTTGAGAATTTACTTCATAATTTTGTAAGTATGCATCGTTGCAACTAAAATGTATTTATGTATATTGATTATTTGAATTGAACATGAAATATTTTTAGAAAAAATGCCTACAGACATAAATCAATCGTTCAATCCATCGAAGAACTCGAAAGGAAAGAGGCCTTCGATGGCTCGGCCACAGAGCACCGTGGACTCCGAGGTAGGCTACGGCTTTAGATCTGACGCAGAGGCAGATGCTATGTTGCCTGCATTTCGTGCTCGTCTGCACTATCTCTTCAGGCAAATCGAAAAGGAATTTGATTTGTTGTATCAAGAAAATCAAAGCTGTAAGTATTGTTTGCAAGCGTTGGACAGTAATTGATCAACTAATCGTTTTCTAGTACATGAGAAAATAGAAATATTGAACGAACGAATAGAACGTGAATCATGCACAGACAAACAGAATTTTGATTGTGTTGACTTTGACAACAATCCTTCGAAAAGTGTTTTAGCCAAAAAGTTAAGTACAACAAGCAGTCAAAAGCTAAAGACTGCTTACAAACTGAAAGCTCAGACAAGTAAGATTGTCTCAAGCTTCAAAGCTCCGCACATGAATTGTGGTTTGATTCGCGAATATACGGGCCACAAGGACGGAGTATGGGAAGTATCGATGGCGCGGCCCGGTCAACCCATCATCGGCACGGCGTCCGCAGGTACGCTGGTGCAGCTAGTGTAGACGCGTAGTGGCAGTTGTTCTGTTGTGCAGACCACAGCGCGTGCGTGTGGAGCATCGACAGCGGGCGCTGCCTGCTGCAGTACCAGGGCCACGCGGGCTCCGTCAACTCCATCCGCTTCCACCCCAGCCGGGACCTGGTGCTCACTGGCAGCGGCGACTGCCTGGCGCATATCTGGCACGCCGCCGTCAACTGGGACATGCCGGTGAGTGCTGTTGGTGGCGGTTGTACTCATGTGACTCATGTGCTGGTTGTGTTGTGAGGTAGAAGGGACACAGCTCAGAGGAGGAGTTGGAGCCGTGCGAGGAAGCAGATGAGCTGCGGGAGAGCCGCGTGGACACGCTGCGCACGCCCATGTGCGAGCTGGGCGGGCACGCGGGCGCCGTGACGGCCGCGGCGTGGCTGGCGGGCGCCGAGCACGTGGTCACGGCGGGCTGGGACCGCTGGGCCATGCTGCACGACGTGGAGACGGCCACGGTGCTCACCACGCTCACGGGGCATGACCACGAGCTCACGGACTGCTGCGCGCACGCGACGCAGCGCCTGGCCGTCACGGCGTCGCGCGACACCACGTTCCGCCTGTGGGACTTCCGCGAGGCCGTGCACGCCGTGTCCGTGTTCCAGGGCCACACGGAGTCCGTGACGAGCGCCGTGTTCGCCAAGGACGACAAGGTGGTGTCGGGCTCGGACGACCGCACGGTCAAGGTGTGGGACCTGCGCAACATGCGCTCGCCGCTCGCCACCATCCGCGCCGACAGCGCCGTGAACCGCCTGGCCGTGTCGGCCGCCGGTGTCATCGCCATCCCGCACGACAACCGCCAGGTGCGCCTGTTCGACTTGGCGGGGCAGCGGCTCGCGCGCCTTCCGCGCTCGGGCCGCACGGGCCACAGCCGCATGGTCGCCTCCGTGGCTTGGAGCGACGAGCCGCTGCAGCCCAACCTCTTCACGGCTGGCTTCGACCGCCGCGTGCTCGGCTGGGCCGTTCATTCCTGCAAGGACTCGTAGGCCTCTAGTCACTTGTACATAATATCTATCACTACTTGTTCTATGTAAAGGGTCCTTGTTTTATATTAAAATAAAGTAAATGTATATGTCTATGGTTACATGATGTTGGCTTTACATAGTGGGCAAGTGGGGGAGTTCCTTATGCAGTTCCGCAGGCACTCGGCGTGAAACAGGTGCGCGCAGTGAGTCTTTCTGGCGCGCGACATCCCGGTCAAGCAGATGCAACACACGTCGTTCCACTCGTCCACTTCTTCCTTCGTAGCCACAGCAAATGTTTTCAGGATTTCACTTTGTTCTTTGTATTCCTTCCAGAAAGCGCTGTACAAGTACATCCATTGTAAGTAAATCAGGTGGTACGAGCAGATCAAAGCGAAATATAGATTATAAAATACAATTGAAGGAATGAGCAACGCAGCAGACGTTAACGCAAATACTTGCAGCATAACTGGAGCACACAATTCTTCAAGTCCTTCCAAGTATTCTGCATGAATCCATTTTAGCAATGACGTGAATAATTTTTTATACATTGGTTCTGTGGCCAAATAAAACGAACATGTAAATATAGAATACACGGCGTTTGGATGTGGCTTCAACCCTTGTTCTCTCAAACAAATAATCACAACAATTGCTTTGCACCATTCTAAAATTATTTTTAGAAAACACAGCCAGAAAGTGGAGTGACTGTGGCTATGAGAGCTGTTTGAGTTGTGTGTCATATTCGACGTGATTTCTACGATTCTCTGAACAAAGTATGTGATGACATAGTAGAATAACAACGAATTCAAGCCAACCAGAGCAATGGTTCGCTTCTTCGATTCGTAACAGAAGACAATGTCGCACATCGCGAAGAACAATAACTGAAATCAACAAAAAGTCAGTGAATGTGCCAGGTTCAATCATTAATGATTACCTGGTTCACTATTACGTGTATTGTTGGCAGTTGCAAATATTTATTCTCGATTTTACGAATGGGCAGCAACAATTTATATATTGATACAAGTAGTCCTACAAACAAATATCACGTTGTTTAATAAATATTTACTATTTATATTTATTGTTTCATATAAAATTAACTCCTATATCTAAATAGAGCAAATATTATCTACATGTATATAACAGAGAAAATACAAAATCTATTTAATAAATAATACATCATAGCTTCACTTAACATTAAATATACAAAAAATACATCAACATTTCGGTATTATCACATTTATAACATTTATATAGAAGGCATCTCTATCGCATACGTACATAACAAAATAAAAATAAATGATTCAGTTACCCATTTATGAATATTGTGATGATTTTGAAAAGCGGTAATTTTGACACTGAAGTTTTGACAAATTGTTTTAGATGAGTGATGAGTGGTGTTAGTGAAAGGTGTAGTGTTGTTTGCACATGGGGCAGTGGTGCGAGTTGTTGAGGCAGAGGCGCAAACAGTCGGCGTGGAAGAGGTGGTGGCAGGGCGTGATGCGAGCGCGCCGCATGGGGCTGAGGCACACGGCGCAGATGTCGTCCCACTCGTCCAGTTCCTGCGCGGTGGCGGGGCGGAACTGGGCCAGCACGGCGCTCTCGGCGCGGAGCTCGCGCACGCAGGTGCCCCACGCGTCCTTGGCCTTGAGCCACACGGCGAGGTAGGCGGCCAGCGCGGCGAAGCGCAGCTGCCCGAGCAGGGCGAGCAGCGCGGCCAGCACGGCGGCGAGCGTGACGGCGCAGCCGCGCAGCAGCACGGGCGCCCACAGCGCCTCCAGAGCCTCCAGGCGCTCCAGGCGCAGCGCCGTGAGCAGCGCGGGGAACAGCTCCGCAAACGCCTTCTCTGTGCACAGGTAGTACAGCGCCGTGGCCGCCGAGTACAGCGCCGACGGCTGGTAGTGCTGCAGCCCCTGCTCCAGCCCGAACACCAGCAGCATGAACGTGGCGGTGATGAGGAACGTCACGGCCTTGGTCCACTCCAGCACGATCTTCGTGGCCGACATGGCCAGGTGCTTGAGGTTGGAGTGCTGCGTCATGGGGACGTACGGCGACCAGTCCTCCTTCTGCACCAGCTCCTTGATGTAGGCGGCGCAGTACGCGACCACGTTGTAGAACATGAGCGTGTACAGCGCCGTGGCCTTCTTGTGCTGGCCGCTCAGCAGCACGCGGTCGCACATCATGAAGAAGAGCAGCTGGTTGGCCATGTTGGTCAGGTTGGACATGCGCAGGAACACGCGCTCGCACCGCTCCACGGGCGCGTACAGCTTGCCCAGGAAGTGCAACGTCGGCCCCGACGCTCTTTCCAGCACGCCTACAAATATTCACCCCTGTTTACTTCACCTAATCGCCAAATGTTATTCATAAACAGCCTTATTACTTATCTTATTGCTTTTAACTAATTATATAATTAAGATATCATTATCACTTCATAGATATTTTCCTATAAATAAAACATTTAAGAGCCAAACTGCACGTTAACATTGAACCAAATTCGGGTCATTTTTTACATCTTCACTTATATTAAAATGAAACAAGCCGAGTAAATTCAAAATAGACTCAATGATAAAATGTGTTTACATTCCGATATCACTCTACACACAGAGTAGTTCCTTTGTAGCAAATTAGTTCTTACCAGTTGTTCTTCTCTGTAAAGAATTTAGAAATAAACACAATCGCTTCTTCAAGCATCTTTACTGCATGAACTTGAACTAATCATAATTACAAAAATATCACAATATGCAGCAATTAATATGTCTGCATAATTCACTTATCACCATACGACCAGATTCATTTTTTATACCTTAATTATTAATTTTGATTTCATGACACTGATGTAATGTATAATTACACTCTGTTCGCTTAGAGATGAGAATATTGAACGTGTCACGTATGTCAGCCTATATTATCAAGCTGTTTTTAATTTGTATTCTTATTTATAAACGAGTTAATAACTTGGGCGCTTTTTTAATTTTCTGTACAACATTGACATGTAATAGAAACAGGGACGGAATGATTCAGTATATAAACATTGATAAAGTTATTTCTAATCTGAGGAAATCAAGTTAATGTAAAACACATTACCTGGATTAGAATATATTGTATGTAGAATGATTATTCTGTTATGAAATAAATGAGTAGGAATTGTGAAAAAAAATTGTTAGTATGTTACGGTCCTGTTCACAATGAACCCCTAGGGTGATGGTTTCAGGGGGTGGCTGCTGATTATAAAAGCACAAAAATCTGTGGAGTCGTCCTCAGTGTTGAAGCCAGCAAGCATCCCTTCAACAAGCACTGTCAAAGTAAGTGTGTGTGTGTGTGTGTGTGCCCACCTGGTAGGTGGTTGATGAGCCGGCGCAGCCAGCGCACCGGGTACTTGTAGTTGGCGGAGATGAGCACGGGCAGCACGAGGCAAGAGTACATGGCCAGCCACATGCCTCCCAGGCCCAGCAGCAGGGTGTTGCCTCGCCCGCAGTACGGCAACAGAAACACCACCGACAGCAGGCAAACTGCACAACAAACACTATCTCCAACAATCGTTCCACTCTTTTGTTTGCCAGAAAAATTTCCTGCCAACTACTATTCACTTTGTTCAATTTTTCTCCGACAAACGCACTTACATTGTTTAAACAAATCAAGTTTAAATTGTAAATGATGTAATTTTGAAATAAATTACACTTTAGTTCTAATCGGTAAATGGACTGTTTTTTGGTGATAAAAAAATATTTGTATTAATCTGACAGATTTCGATTAATTGGAACTCCAAAATCAAAACTCCTGCTGCCCGCTGCGATTGACTATTTTGATTTGAAAAGAATAAAATATTTAAGGGCACATACCAGTCTCAGCAATTTTCTCTTCCTTAACTTGAGGGTCGATTTTAGTGATGGAATGTAACCTCCCTCGAACTCTGGTAATCATCCCCATGTTGAAGTCACTTTCTGATTGTCTAGTCTTATAAATCCACTAAAGAACAAAGTCAACTTGTACTAGGTAGGTCGTGTACCTTGAGCTTCTAGAAACAAACTGATTCGAATGTCCCGACGTTGTTTTCTTTATGAAGTGAGTTTTTTTGCCACGTCGAAAACAAAACGACGCGGATCCACGTGTGCAAAACGTAATGTAGGGCCACGGATGGGATTGTGGACTTTCGGGTGAATTTATTTTAAGCCGCAGTTTGCCTGCTTCGTTCTGAAGGCGCGCCCCCTGTTTACTAATTTAGAATATTCACATGAGATGCGTTTCTCGGTTTATCCAACGTTTGCAGCATTCACACCCACAAACCGTCCACAAGAGCTCAATTAGAACATATTGCATAACGTTATCCTCATTAGATATCACATCAAATTTCATAGAAATTCTCTTTCTAAGAAGTGGTTTATATGTATTTGATCTAATTTCCTGATTTACTTTTTTCCACTTAAATGGAACAAAATAAAGATTGAGATTGCGTACATACTGGCGGTATGTGCATTTACCTGAGCTGTTAGGATGCATGGATATTGCAGCAGAGAAGCTGCGCTTTCGTTTTGGTTACGTCAAGCAGGCTGGCGTTTGCCCAAGAGCCCTACATCCGACGCCGCTGTGCTTTCATAAACTCTGTCGCTCTGTTATTCTCAGAATCTTCTCATGATCTGTAAACATGTTTATTCAGAACAAAGTCAATGCTTTTACGTTATTTTATTATTAACATTTTATAATTCTGTTTAGGACTATGCTACCAAGCTTGTTGGGAATTATTCTTTCAACCGCGTCCAGAAGGTCGCAAATGTTTTTTGGTTGTTTTTATTTACAATTACTCTGGATATCAACTGGTTTTAATTAATATAAAGTATTATTTTTATGTTGAGCTATTTATATACGTGATTATCTTTTTCTAAAGTTGAATCCACGAAATGTGAATTATGCCTGCCCCCATTTCATTGAGTGGAGCTCTAAATACATCTGCAAATTCTACTTATTACTCAGGACTCAGACAACCTTACTATATTACATACACATACATTTTCATCTGACTATTTTGTCCAAAAATGAAAAAACCAGCTCAACGTTTGATTACTCTACATAACATAAATAGAACGTGCGTTAATCACAATTTATTTCAGAAATTTGTTTGTTTCCTGTGTACATTTTAGAAAAAATATGTCTTTGATGTCGTCTGTTTAAATATTTATAAAGATTTAAATAACGATTTGAACAAATAAAAACGGCCGTTTAGTTTGTATAGGTCTGGGCATTCGGTGATAAGGTTCATTGGATTCGGAATGATTTTCTTTGAAAACATCTCCTCTGATAC
The DNA here is from genome assembly GCA_035578165.1 of Stenolophus ochropezus. NCBI lineage: Eukaryota > Metazoa > Arthropoda > Insecta > Coleoptera > Carabidae > Stenolophus > Stenolophus ochropezus. Next base: position 30,611,912 of record JAQOWZ010000001.1, on the reverse strand, counting down.
CAATTTCCTACAAATATATACCGAGAGTAAAGTCAATGGTCTTTGAGTGTCTGCGGTCGTGTGATTATATCTAAAATAGAAAACTCACTCGTATTTTCTTTGTAGTTCAACTAACGCGTCAACAAGTTGGCTAATGACAGCAAACACGCTAAATTCTTTCATCCATTCTTCTCGTTCATTAAATATTTCTCACATATACAACTATTGAATACACCTGAAATTCAGATATGTTAAAATAGAAACACATACATCTGTTTATAAATATTTCCTCGCACAAACAAACAAGTTTTGTTTTCGTGTTGATTACAACAGGACAAAATACATTATAAATGGCAAAAATGAAAACTACATTAAATATGTAAAAACCAATAATTCCATTTATTCCTAAAGAAATTACTTGCGACAAAATGCTTCAAATGAGATTCCTATTATCATCTTTGCACATCTTGCTGACCTCTGTTTAGAACTAACCGCCAAATGTTTTCAATGATTATAGTCAAACATTCATTAAAATTTCAATGTTAGGGTAATATAGGGCGTTTATAAGATGAGCTAAATGTAAAGTGCAGCGAGCCAGATTTTATTTATTTTTAGTAAGTGGTGAGGTTAATAAGCCAAAAATAATACAAGAAAGTTCAACAACTGTACGAAACCTAAAACACGCAAAAATATTTGTTACTTAGATTTATTTGAAATACATTAATTCTTCAATTTATTTCTCTCCCATTAACTCATACATCGATCTTTATTTTTGACGTTTTTTTCAAAATACGACATAAAAATGAAACATGTTACATACAAATTAAAAAATTGCGTCTAATAGTACAATGAACATGTCTACAGGCACGTATATTTTTCTTCTGTATCTACACACAATACAGTAGAAATATTTTTGTTTATATTTTGAAGATGTTTGTCACCAACAAAATTAGAATCATTGAAGAAAATGTTTTGTATTTTAGTTTTCACATGTGTGTGGGTTGACGACGTGTGTACTACGTCTGTTATTTATTTGTAAATACAGTAAATATAATCCATAATATTATCGACTGCGACTTATTTGTTCAAAAAGGTAAACTAGAAGACAATGCAGCAGTATAACAGTCTTGGACTACATACATACACCCAACAAACACATTTTGAAACGGAATTGTATGTACGTATTTTTGATAAAATTAAAGCAGAGGAAATTGTAACAGAAATTAAGATCGTAATTGTTTATCAATAATTACAACGAAATATTCCACATATTAGTATGAATCATAATCATACGTGTCCACATTTGTTTACAAATAATATATAAGTTTTGTTTATAAAGATTTTATAATCAGAGGCAAAGTATAAAAATAAAGTTTGAATTTGTAGCCGCATTGTTTGTTGATATCGGTAGAAAAACGTAATAATGGTATTGTTTGTTGCATAATCTGTATGTTTTCCGATTAGAGAGATGTTTAAGTAGATGATAATGGGGGCCGTGTGTTGTAGCAATGAGGCAGTTGGTTGTGGTGATTGTTGTCTCATGGGTTGACCGTTGACCGGATGAACGAGGAAGGAGAGAGATACATGGAGCTCCAGACTGTCCAGCGAGCAGATGACACAGAGACGCGCGACTTGTTGTGTTCCAGACACAGTCGTAGCGGCCTCTCATCATCTGCAGTGCCCCATGTCCAGCAGTTCGGATGGAACAAACGATCTTCTGCTACATTCTCATTTTATCTTATTGTTTTCCTTCTGCACGGTCTTTTATTTCTGCAGGTATTTATGTGGCTTGTGAGTGCTTGAAGGTGGAGGATATGTATGGTGCGGACCAGTGTTGGTGTACATATATGTAGTATTTCTATAAATTAAATCAATCTTTTGGAGGAATCAGTATTGCCGAAATGATTCGAATGCGCGTTCGTCGACGGTTCCGCTTATAGGAACGCAGGTACAGTGCATGCTTCGGTGGTAAAGTGGTAGATTAATCCGTGTTACTGACATTAAAGCACTAAACAATTATTCACTGAATCTGACTTTGAAATTTGTTACGACATCAGTGCAATACGGTTTGAAATAAAAATGACAGGATGGCGTTAATAGAGCAAATTACAATATAATTTATTTAAATAATTGGTACGGTATATCCGATAAATTTAATTAACATTTGTTCTTTTATAAACATATATAAATTATGGAAGAATAAAATTTTCTGGATTTTATTACAGCTCCAACTTGTATCGGTCTCACCTAGGCATTCTTCATGGAGAGTAAGTGAACCCTGAAGAAGCCCTAGGCTGAAATTAGTTGGAGCTGTAATAAACTCTGTAATTCTGACCAAAACCCAGAAAATGTTATTTTTCTATATGCACCCCAGTGAAGAAAATATTTTCCTTAGGTACACAATTATTATAACTTATTTAAATAAATAGTACATTATATTCGATATATTTAATCAATATTTGTTCTTTTATAAATATATATATATATATATATATATATATATATATATATATATATAAATTGTGGAAGAATAGAATTTTCTGGATTTTAGTCAGTATTAAAGAGTTAATTACAGTTGTAGCTTGTTTCGGCGTCTACTAGGCATTCTTCATGGAGAGTAAGTCAGCCCTGAAGAAGGTCTAGGCTGAAACTAGCTGGAGCTGTAATGTTATTCTGTAATCCAGTGAAGAAGTAGTGATGTGTTTGTGTTTCAGAGGCTGTAGTGTGCGTAGTCCCTGTAGAAGATGGTGCGCGGCTACGGAGCGGTGGTGCTGGCGGCGGCGCTGTGGCTGCTGCTGGGCGAGACGGAGGCGCGCGTGCTGTGCACGCCGTGCGCCAACCACGTGGAGTGCAACCTGCCGCCGCCGGAGCTGTGCGTGTGGGGCGAGGCCCGAGACGCGTGCGGGCGCCGCGCCTGCGCCAAGGGCCCCGGCGAGCGCTGCGGCGGCGCCTTCGACGTGCTGGGCGTGTGCGGCGAGGGCATGATGTGCACCACCGCCTTCCACGACAAGAACGTCGAGCGCTGCCACGGCTGCTCCACCTTCGAGCACATCGAGTGCTACCCCCGCCTGTGATGTCCGTGACATTCCCCCTGCACCCGCACAGTATTACCCATAGCTCCACCAAGCACATCGTGTGATCATGTGCCACATGTTCAGCTATTTATTCCAGATCTCAAATAAATTATATTCTCTATCACTGCTTCTTTATTCGCCTCTTACTCTCACCAACTTCTTTACAACTGTGTCGTGTGGGTCACGTTACCTTCACAGGGTATGTAATCGTAATCGAATAAAAACTAAACATTACTTTGGAATAATATACTTATTAACAATTTAACGTGGGATGCTGACGTCAAAACATCCCTTCCCCAAATTTTTAATAATTTTGTCGTAAATTACGAATAATGAATCGATTTAAAAATATACGGATATTTTATTTTTTTGCCTAGTATCACATGAAAATAAATTCCACTCTTAAATCTTATCAATATAATTTTTTTGATTAAACCATTTCTATTTTTCATTAAAAATATATAATAATTTAAAAAATGAAATAATAAAAAAATTGTTGTAAAAGTTAAATAGGTTAAATATAAAAATAATCAATTTATTGGGGCTATTTGTAAAATTAAAGAATATGTAAAAATCAAAATTTGGTCTCATATTTCATGTTCTTCTCCAACATTCATCTGTTGTGCTCATCAAATTAAAATGCTGTTGCTGTTAGCGGTAGACGGTACGTATATAATTATATCATTTATAATTTTTATTTATATTTGTACTTGTACAATAACAAATAGAGAATCTTGCGTTTACAATACAATATCTAATATAGTGCACGCTTTATATATGCTTATTTCTACTGTCAAAGTGAGGCTTAAATGTAAAAATATTTACTCCTTATTCTCTCTTACAAAAATAACATTGAATTAAATTTCCATGTGTTAATTAAACATTTAAATCCATTCTTTAACATTTATTTATAACATACATTTAATAATAATAATATCTCTGGAATAAAATAGTTGATCACATTGCTTTCTTAACATATTCTACTTTTTGGTTTGTTGTAGTAACATTCTCGAAGTGATGGTGTTATTTGCAGTGTGTGGTGTGATTTGGTCCCAATGTGAGTGCGACCTCATCAGCAGCTCTAGAGGAAGGAGAAGAGAAGAGTTAAGTACGTGCGGTGAAGGCGGGGTGCAGTTAGGCCTGCTTGTCTTTGGCGTTGCGCTGTCGTTTCCGCACCAGGAATCCTCGGATTCCCGCCTGGATCTTCGTGGCCGAGCGCTCCTCTAGGTCCGACCGCCTGCCGGACCCGCAGCGTTTCACGGTCTTACCGTCCTCTGCATTGCTCTACAAAAACACCAATTCCATTCTTACATTGTCTTCTAATTGTTTCTTATATTCACATATATAATTTCGAAAAAGATGAAAAATAGGACTTAAGGATACTGGAACAGTTTTCGAAGAAAATGAGTATATTTTGAGGCAAGAAGATAGAACAACTACTTGGAAGTAGAGAAAATATTAGAGGAAGAATGTTGAGCAATAAATAGATCAAATATTACAGAAGTTTGAACACATGGGATAAATAAATAGTTCAGAAAAATGTTGTACGCAGATCACATTCCTGAGTTAATACACATTCATTAACCACACTGAGAATTAATCATAGCAAAGTGAAATAGAAAAATATTAGGATTAGGGACAGTCTGGATTATCGCAGCTTCATTGTATATAATTAAGTCTACAAGATGTTAAAAATAATTTTTGCAATATTGTGAACGAATGTGTCATAAATTTCAATAAAATCCATTAAACTTTCACACAAACAACATGTGATTTTATTAGTAATTAATTTATCAAGATCTGGACGCGTCCAGTTTGAATTCAAGCACATTATGAAAGGAGAACATGTGTGTTTGAATTTAATTTATTTTTGTAAATTTTGTATAGGCATTGAACTTGGAAACTTTTCTGGGATGACATTGGTGCGCAAAGAAGCGCCAAAGTATTTGGAACAGCCGACGGACAGATTTCCCAATCGCTTGTAATCTATTCTGAAGGTCTCAGCGTTGGCCAAATTCTTCATTTTTCTTTGTTTTATTTCTGGGTTAAAAGTAAACTCAACACCGGTCCGTTTGTCAATGTTAACCTTCTTACGCGTAACTGACGTCTATGAATGCGCACATTTCACACAGGCACGGATACTTTGGCCATTAATCAAAAACTTTGCTCTTATGCTTCGCGCGATGTATAACAAAGCGATAAATACACAATTTATATCAACATATAATGTTAGAATGTTATCAGGAAATGAAATAGCTATAGACAAAGGTCAGAATAGTTAAGTGATTGTTTGTTTACCTTATTAAGTTTGATCTGCTTGCGGACTTGATAACCACGAAAACCCGCCTGTATCTTGGTGGCCGCGCTGGCTTCATTGTTGGCGGACATGGCTGGCTGGGGTGCTGGTGCGACTTGCTGGGAGCTCTGCGCGCCGCTCGCCTCCATGTCAGAATGAGCAGCGGCAGCGGCGGCGACGGCTGCTGCGTGGCCAGCGCTGCCCGCTGACGTCAGCATCTCTGCACCTGCTTCATCAACACACACACCAACGCTGTAGTATTATTAGACCCACACGGACTTCCAGCGTCACGCACAACGTACACACTTCACGCATCTTTCTGTGAGGCCACACACCATTCATCATTATTCCTTAATTCTCTACAGATCCGTCTTTCAATCTGCTTTCACAACGCTACGTATTGATCAAACTTTTCATTTTCAACTCATCTATTTATAATATGCTTGAAATATATTTTTATAAAAGTCTGTTCTTTATCAGTACTAGGTTAAAGAAAGTTTTATTCACATCCATAATAGGAAATACAAAGTAATACAATTATACCATGTAATGTTCTACAGCAATTGAATATAAGCTTCAAGTCTTAAGTAGAAAATTACAACATATTATCTTGCTATTTGAGCATAATTCCTTCTCGTTAAGATATTTAAGGATTATTTGATAAAAACTATAGACAAATATGCGTGTATTTAGGTCAACGGGTTCTAAATATATGTGTTTTATTAGGGGGATAATGATGAAGGTTAATACACAGTGTGTGCGTTATTTTTTAGGACGGAAGTAGTGTATTTTTAATTCTTCCGGCAGTTTGGCTAATGATGAACCGTTGCCAATTTTAAGCGCTCATTACTGCAAGCTGTCTGCATCCACACTTGGTTTATTTTTGCTGTTTATCTCGAATCGCACCTCACAGAAAGATATTCACTTAACTACGTAGTAAATGCGATTGAATGAACTGTATGACATTGATGTGAGTCGCTTATAACGAAAAGCAAAATTAGGCAATACACAAGCGCATCTTTTTTACTTCAAGTCGAAAATTTGTTTAGTGATTCATGCCTGGAATATTCCATAAACTAAACGCAACTGCAACATAAATACCAAATACAAATTCCTTTTATTTTAGTTTTAAATGTTTTGCGGTATTAAAAATATATATTCAAGTTTTTATTTTAGTTATTTTAAAATATTATTTAAGTATATTTATAGCCGTACAAAGAAAGAGGGAGAAGGGCACGCTGACGCCAAAACATATTTACTTAACTGCATGCAAATTTTCTAGTCAAAATTTGCATAAAAATTGATTCAATATCATTTAAGAAGTTAAGGGAATATTTTTCGACTGTTGGTATAGGCGCCAAATTCAGATTTTTTCTTTGCACGGCCTTGTTTGTTTTAATGACTAGCATGAAGCGTACAACGTAATTATTAATGGATCATCTGCAATGACATTGAATCCACATCCCACAGCTGCTGTGTCTTGCACTAGTAGTGCATTTCAAGTTAACACTGAGTCTAAATTTAACCAGCAGACGTATACAAGCACATAATATATAAACATTCAGATAATATAGTTCCCCCCGTTGTGTGTCGCATGCACTAATTTTACTTAGAGAGTACCTCCAAAATGACGGATGATGACTTACTATGATGACATATACTTGACCTTGTGAGAGCTCCTCGCTAGAGAGGAATATATCGAGCGAGTCTGTGGGGCGCTGCACCACGCGTCGGCTGGGCCGCCGCCCCACGTCCGGCGACGATTTACCGTCGCTCTCGTCGCCCTCGTACATGGACGCCTCGCTCTGGATGCCGCTCGTCTCCGCGTCGCCCTCGTCTTCGCTCGTGTCGCGCGCCACGGTGATGTGCCCGCTCGCATCCGCGATGAATTCTGCTGCGGGATGTCTACCCTCGTCTTCTGGAATCGTCGCCAGCTCTCCGGACGATTGGCTGCTCATATGTTTTAAAAGAGGTTTGGAACTGTGACACATCTCTGACAAGTCTTTCAGCTCTTCTTTCGGATCTGTACTGTCATTCACAACTGCTGAATCTAAAAACTTGTCTTCCAGTTTCGATAAATTGTTCTTTTCCTCGTCCGAAGAGCCGTCCTCAGGGCTGGTTATGTTATTAGGCGAACTATTTCCTATGGTGTAGGTTCTGTTGCTCTCCGAACTATTCTTTCTTTCCTTTGCAGCCTTCATCAGCTCCTGCCTGGTTCTAAATCCTCTGTAAGCACTTTGTATTTTCGTAGCCGCTTCGTTCTCTGCATCTGGAATCTGCTGCCTTGACTCATCGTCTATTTTTACTGCGGTGGAAAGGTCAGTGAGCGGTGGCGTCTGACGTTTTTCATCGTACGACTTAATAATGGAGTCTATTTCGTCAAACAATTTCCGATGGGATAAATCCGCATTGGATTGACGCGAGGAACTTCTTGATTTGCTCTCCAAGTAGGAATCAATGTCATCCAATCTAGAGCGTGGAGAAGTAATAGTTCTTGGAGACGGGTTTCCTTTCTCATTGTCGACTGGAGATGGTGATTCTTGAATTTCGTGGCTGATTTTAATTTTCTCACTTAGAGATTTCGGAGTTACTAAAACAGGAGATACTGTATTTGTTGATGTAGCAGCGTGAAGTGTTTCAGCAATTAATGGTGTTATTTTTTCAGTTTCTATGTTTTCATCTCGTTTCTCTTGTTCAATTTTTGTAACTTTATCATGTGTTGCTAGTTCCTCATTCATTGGAGAAGCAGTTTTGCGAAGTGTGTTTAATTCAGGAACCTCTTTCTTTGCTTCAATTTGTTCTTCAGTGACTAGGGATTTAGAGTGATCTTCATTTTGATTGGTAGGTGAATCTGTATTAATTTCTGCAACGTTATCATGTGTTTTTGGTTCCTCATTCGTAGGAGAAGCAGTTGTAGGAACTGTGTTCAATTCAGGAACCTCTTTTTCTGCTTCAATTTGTTCCTCATTCACTGGGGATTTAGAGTGATCATCATTTTCATTGGTAGGTGAATCTGTTTTAATTCCTGCAACGTTATTATGTGTTTTTGGTTCCTCATTCGTAGGAGAAGCAGTTGTAGGGACTGTGTTCAATTCAGGAACCTCTTTTTCTGTTTCAATTTTTTCCTCATTCACTGGGGATTTAGAGTGATCCTCATTTTCATTGGTAGGTGAATCTGTATTAATTTCTGCAACGTTATCATGTGTTTTTGGTTTCTCATTCACTGGGGATTTAGAGTGATCTTCATTTTGATTGGTAGGTGAATCTGTATTAATTTCTGCAACGTTATCATGTGTTTTTGGTTCCTCATTCGTAGGAGAAGCAGTTGTAGGAACTGTGTTCAATTCAGGAACCTCTTTTTCTGCTTCAATTTGTTCCTCATTCACTGGGGATTTAGAGTGATCATCATTTTCATTGGTAGGTGAATCTGTTTTAATTCCTGCAACGTTATCATGTGTTTTTGGTTCCTCATTCGTAGGAGAAGCAGTTGTAGGGACTGTGTTCAATTCAGGAACCTCTTTTTCTGCTTCAATTTGTTCCTCATTCACTGGGGATTTAGAGTGATCCTCATTTTCATTGGTAGGTGAATCTGTTTTAATTTCTGCAACGTTATCATGTGTTTTTGGTTCCTCATTCGTAGGAGAAGCAGTTGTAGGAACTGTGTTCAATTCAGGAACCTCTTTTTCTGCTTCAATTTGTTCCTCATTCACTGGGGATTTAGAGTGATCCTCATTTTCATTGGTAGGTGAATCTGTTTTAATTTCTGCAACGTTATCATGTGTTTTTGGTTCCTCATTCGTTGGAGAAGCAGTTATAGGAACTGTGTTCAATTCAGGAACCTCTTTTTCTGCTTCAATTTGTTCCTCATTCACTGGGGATTTAGAGTGATCGTCATTTTCATTGGTAGGTGAATTTTTTTTAATTTCTGCAACGTTATTATGTGTTTTTGGTTCCTCATTCGTAGGAGAAGCAGTTGTAGGAACTGTGTTCAATTCAGGAACCTCTATTTCTGATTCAATTTGTTCCTCATTCACTGGGGATTTAGACTGATCCTCATTTTCATTAGTAGGTGAATCTGTTTTAATTGTTGCAACGTTATCATGTGTTTTTGGTTCCTCATTCGTAGGAGAAGCAGTTGTAGTAACTGTGTTCAATTCAGGAACCTCTTTTTCTGCTTCAATTTGTTCCTCATTCACTAGGGATTTAGAGTGATCCTCATTTTCATTGGTAGGTGAATCTGTATTAATTTCTACAACGTTATCATGTGTTTTTGGTTCCTCATTCGTAGGAGAAGCAGTTGTAGGAACTGTGTTCAATTCAGGAACCTCTTTTTCTGCTTCAATTTGTTCCTCATTCACCGGGGATTTAAAGTGATCCTCATTTTTATTGGTAGGTGAATCTGTTTTAATTTCTGCAACGTTATCATGTGTTTTTGGTTCCTCATTCGTTGGAGAAATAGTTGTAGGAACTGTGTTCAATTCAGGAACTTCTTTTTCTGCTTCAATTTGTTCCTCATTCACTGGGAATTTAAAGTGATCCTCATTTTCATTGGTAATTGAATCTGTTTTAATTTCTGCAACGTTATCATGTGTTTTTGGTTCCTCATTCGTTGGAGAAGCAGTTGTAGGAACTGTGTTCAATTCAGGAATCTCTTTTTCTGCTTCAATTTGTTCCTCATTCACTGGGGATTTAGAGTGATCTTCATTTTCATTGGTAGGTGAATCTGTTTTGATTTCTGCAACGTTATCATGTGTTTTTGGTTCCTCATTTGTAGGAGAAATAGTTGTGGGAACTGTGTTTAATTCAGAAACCTCTTTTTCTGCTTCAATTTGTTCCTCATTCACTGGGCATTTAAAGTGATCTTCATTTTCATTGGTATGTGAATCTGTATTAATTTCTGCAACGATATCATGTGTTTTTGGTTCCTCATTCGTAGGAGAAGCAGTTGTAAGAACTTTGTTTAATTCAGGAACCTCTTTTTCTGCTTCAATTTGTTCCTCATTCACTGGGGATTTAAAGTGATCCTCATTTTCATTGGTAGGTGAAACTGTTTTAATTTCTGCAACGTTATCATGTGTTTTTGGTTCCTCATTCGTTGGAGAAGCAGTTGTAGGAACTGTGTTCAATTCAGAAACCTCTTTTTCTGCTTCAATTTGTTCGTCATTCACTGGGGATTTAGAGTGATCCTCATTTTCATTGGTAGGTGAATCTGTTTTAATTTCTGCAACGTTACCATGTGTTTTTGGTTCCTCATTCGTAGGAGAAGCAGTTGTAGGAACTGTGTTCAATTCAGGAACCTCTTTTTCTGCTTCAATTTGTACCTCATTCACCGGGGATTTAGAGTGATCCTCATTTTCATTGGTAGGTGAATCTGTTTTAATTTCTGCAACGTTATCATGTGTTTTTGGTTCCTCATTCGTTGGAGAAGCAGTTGTAGGAACTGTGTTCAATTCAGGAACCTCTTTTTCTGCTCCAATTTGTTCCTCATTCACTGGGGATTTAGAGTGATCTTCAAATTCATTAGTAGGTGAATCTGTATTAATTTCTGCAACGTTATCATGTGTTTTTGGTTCCTCATTCGTAGGAGAAGCAGTTGTAGGAACTGTGTTCAATTCAGGAACCTCTTTTTCTGCTTCAATTTGTTCCTCATTCACTGGGGATTTAGAGGGATCCTCATTTTCGTTGGTAGGTGAATCTGTTTTAATTTCTGCAACGTTATCATGTGTTTTTGGTTCCTCATTCGTAGGAGAAGCAGTTGTAGGAACTGTGTTCAATTCAGGAACCTCTTTTTCTGCTTCAATTTGTTCCTCATTCACTGGGGATTTAGAGTGATCCTCATTTTCATTGGTAGGTGAATCTGTTTTAATTTCTGCAACGTTATCATGTGTTTTTGGTTCCTCATTCGTAGGAGAAGCAGTTGTAGGAACTGTGTTCAATTCAGGAACCTCTTTTTCTGCTTCAATTTGTTCCTCATTCACTAGGGATTTAGAGTGATCCTCATTTTCATTGGTAGGTGAATTTGTATTAATTTCTGCAACGTTATCATGTATTTTTGGTTCCTCATTCGTCGGAGAAATAGTTGTGGGAACTGTGTTCAATTCAGGAACCTCTTTTTCTGCTTCAATTTGTTCCTCATTCACAGGGGATTTAGAGTGATCCTCATTTTCATTGGTAGGTGAATCTGTTTTAATTTCTGCAACGTTATCATGTGTTTTTGGTTCCTCATTCGTAGGAGAAGCAGTTGTAGGAACTGTGTTCAATTCAGGAACCTCTTTTTCTGCTTCAATTTGTTCCTCATTCACTAGGGATTTAGAGTGATCCTCATTTTCATTGGTAGGTGAATCTGTTTTAATTCCTGCAACGTTATCATGTGTTTTTGGTTCCTCATTCGTAGGAGAAGCAGTTGTAGGGACTGTGTTCAATTCAGGAACCTCTTTTTCTGCTTCAATTTTTTCCTCATTCACTGGGGATTTAGAGTGATCCTCATTTTCATTGGTAGGTGAATCTGTATTAATTTCTGCAACGTTATCATGTGTTTTTGGTTTCTCATTCACTGGGGATTTAGAGTGATCTTCATTTTGATTGGTAGGTGAATCTGTATTAATTTCTGCAACGTTATCATGTGTTTTTGGTTCCTCATTCGTAGGAGAAGCAGTTGTAGGAACTGTGTTCAATTCAGGAACCTCTTTTTCTGCTTCAATTTGTTCCTCATTCACCGGGGATTTAAAGTGATCCTCATTTTCATTGGTAGGTGAATCTGTTTTAATTTCTGCAACGTTATCATGTGTTTTTGGTTCCTCATTCGTTGGAGAAATAGTTGTAGGAACTGTGTTCAATTCAGGAACTTCTTTTTCTGCTTCAATTTGTTCCTCATTCACCGGGGATTTAAAGTGATCCTCATTTTCATTGGTAGGTGAATCTGTTTTAATTTCTGCAACGTTATCATGTATTTTTGGTTCCTCATTCGTTGGAGAAGCAGTTGTAGGAACTGTGTTCAATTCAGGAATCTCTTTTTCTGCTTCAATTTGTTCCTCATTCACTGGGGATTTAGAGTGATCTTCATTTTCATTGGTAGGTGAATCTGTTTTGATTTCTGCAACGTTATCATGTGTTTTTGGTTCCTCATTTGTAGGAGAAATAGTTGTGGGAACTGTATTTAATTCAGAAACCTCTTTTTCTGCTTCAATTTGTTCCTCATTCACTGGGCATTTAAAGTGATCTTCATTTTCATTGGTATGTGAATCTGTATTAATTTCAGCAACGATATCATGTGTTTTTGGTTCCTCATTCGTAGGAGAAGCAGTTGTAGGAACTGTGTTCAATTCAGGAACCTCTTTTTCTGCTTCAATTTGTTCCTCATTCACTGGGGATTTAGAGTGATCCTCATTTTCATTGGTAGGTGAATTTGTTTTAATTTCTGCAACGTTATCATGTGTTTTTGGTTCCTCATTCGTAGGAGAAATAGTTGTGGGAACTGTGTTCAATTCAGGAACCTCTTTTTCTGCTTCAATTTGTTCCTCATTCACTGGGCATTTAAAGTGATCTTCATTTTCATTGGTATGTGAATCTGTATTAATTTCTGCAACGATATCATGTGTTTTTGGTTCCTCATTCGTAGGAGAAGCAGTTGTAGGAACTGTGTTCAATTCAGGAACCTCTTTTTCTGCTTCAATTTGTTCCTTATTCACTGGGGATTTAGAGTGATCCTCATTTTCATTGGTAGGTGAATTTGTTTTAATTTCTGCAACGTTATCATGTGTTTTTGGTTCCTCATTCGTTGGAGAAGCAGTTGTAGGAACTGTGTTCAATTCAGGAACCTCTTTTTCTGCTTCAATTTGTTCCTCATTCACTGGGGATTTAGAGTGATCTTCAAATTCATTAGTAGGTGAATCTGTATTAATTTCTGCAACGTTATCATGTGTTTTTGGTTCCTCATTCGTTGGAGAAGCAGTTGTAGGAACTGTGTTCAATTCAGGAACCTCTTTTTCTGCTTCAATGTGTTCTTCATTCACTGGGGATTTAGAGGGATCCTCATTTTCGTTGGTAGGTAAATCTGATTTAATTTCTGCAACGTTATCATGTGTTTTTGGTTCCTCATTCGTAGGAGAAGCAGTTGTAGGAACTGTGTTCAATTCAGGAACCTCTTTTTCTGCTTCAATTTGTTCCTCATTCACTGGGGATTTAGAGTGATCCTCATTTTCATTGGTAGGTGAATCTGTTTTAATTTCTGCAACGTTATCATGTGTTTTTGGTTCCTCATTCGTAGGAGAAGCAGTTGTAGGAACTGTGTTCAATTCAGGAACCTCTTTTTCTGCTTCAATTTGTTCCTCATTCACTAGGGATTTAGAGTGATCCTCATTTTCATTGGTAGGTGAATTTGTATTAATTTCTGCAACGTTATCATGTATTTTTGGTTCCTCATTCGTAGGAGAAATAGTTGTGGGAACTGTGTTCAATTCAGGAACCTCTTTTTCTGCTTCAATTTGTTCCTCATTCACTGGGGATTTAGAGTGATCCTCATTTTCATTGGTAGGTGAATCTGTTTTAATTTCTGCAACGTTATCATGTGTTTTTGGTTCCTCATTCGTAGGAGAAGCAGTTGTAGGAACTGTGTTCAATTCAGGAACCTCTTTTTCTGCTTCAATTTGTTCCTCATTCACTAGGGATTTAGAGTGATCCTCATTTTCATTGGTAGGTGAATTTGTATTAATTTCTGCAACGTTATCATGTATTTTTGGTTCCTCATTCGTAGGAGAAATAGTTGTGGGAACTGTGTTCAATTCAGGAACCTCTTTTTCTGCTTCAATTTGTTCCTCATTCACTGGGGATTTAGAGTGATCCTCATTTTCATTGGTAGGTGAATCTGTTTTAATTTCTGCAACGTTATCATGTGTTTTTGGTTCCTCATTCGTAGGAGAAGCAGTTGTAGGAACTGTGTTCAATTCAGGAACCTCTTTTTCTGCTTCAATTTGTTCCTCATTCACTAGGGATTTAGAGTGATCCTCATTTTCATTGGTAGGTGAATCTGTTTTAATTCCTGCAACGTTATCATGTGTTTTTGGTTCCTCATTCGTAGGAGAAGCAGTTGTAGGGACTGTGTTCAATTCAGGAACCTCTTTTTCTGCTTCAATTTTTTCCTCATTCACTGGGGATTTAGAGTGATCCTCATTTTCATTGGTAGGTGAATCTGTATTAATTTCTGCAACGTTATCATGTGTTTTTGGTTTCTCATTCACTGGGGATTTAGAGTGATCCTCATTTTCATTGGTAGGTGAATCTGTTTTAATTTCTGCAACGTTATCATGTGTTTTTGGTTCCTCATTCGTAGGAGAAATAGTTGTGGGAACTTTGTTTAATTCAGGAACCTCTTTTTCTGCTTCAATTTGTTCCTCTGTCACTAGGGATTTAGAGTGATCCTCATTTTCATTGGTAGGTGAATCTGTTTTAATTTCTGCAACGTTATCATGTGTTTTTGGTTCCTCATTCGTAGGAGAAATAGTTGTGGGAAATTTGTTTAATTCAGGAACCTTTTTGTCTGCTTCAATTTGTTCCTCATTCACTGGGGATTTAGAGTGATCTTTATATTCATTGGTAGGTGAATCTCTTTTAATTCCTGCAACGTTATCATTTGTTTTTGGTTCCTCATTCGTAGTAGAAGCAGTTGTAGGGACTGTGTTCAATTCAGGAACCTCTTTTTCTGCTTCAATTTTTTCCTCATTCACTGGGGATTTAGAGTGATCCTCATTTTCATTGGTAGGTGAATCTGTATTAATTTCTGCAACGTTATCATGTGTTTTTGGTTCCTCATTCGTAGGAGAAACAGTTGTGGGAACTGTGTTTAATTCAGGAACGTCTTTTTCTGCTTCAATTTGTTTCTCATTCACTGGGGATTTAGAGTGATCCTCATTTTCATTGGTAGGTGAATCTGTTTTAATTTCTGCAACGTTATCATGTATTTTTGGTTCCTCATTCGTAGGAGAAATAGTTGTGGGAACTGTGTTCAATTCAGGAACCTCTTTTTCTGCTTCAATTTGTTCCTCATTCACTGGGGATTTAGAGTGATCCTCATTTCCATTGGTAGATGAATCTGTTTTAATTTCTGCAACGTTATCATGTGTTTTTGGTTCCTCATTCGTAGGAGAAGCAGTTGTAGGAACTGTGTTCAATTCAGGAACCTCTTTTTCTGCTTCAATTTGTTCCTCATTCATTGGGGATTTAGAGTGATCTTCATGTTCATTGGTTGAAAAGTCTGATTTATTTTCTGTTTCATTTCCATGTGTTTTTGGTACCTCATTCGTAGGAGAAGCAGTTATTGGAAGTGTGTCTAATTTAGGAACTTCTTTTTCTACTTCAATGTGTTCTTCATTTACTGGGGATTTTGATTGATCTTCATTTTCATTGGTTGGAGAGTGTGATTTATTTCCTATTACATTACCATGTGTTTTTGGTACCTCATTCGTAGGAGAAACAGTTACTGGAAATGTATTTAATTCAGGAACTTCTTTTTCTGCTTCAATTTGTTCCTCATTTACTGGGGATTTAGATTGATTTTCTTGTTCATTGGTTGAGGAGTCTGATTTATTTTCTGTTACATTTTCATGTGTTTTTGGTACCTCATTCGTACTAGAAGCAGTTATTGGAAGTGTGTCTAATTCAGTAACTTCTTTTTCTGCTTCAATATGTTCTTCATTCACTGGGGATTTACAGAGATCTTCATTTTCATTGGTTGGAGAGTCTGATTTAATTTCTGCTACATTATCATGTGTTTTTGGTTCCTCATTCGTTGGAGAAGCAGTTATGGGAACTGTGTTTAATTCAGGAACCTTTTTTTCTGCTTTAATTTGTTCTTCATTTACTGGGGATTTTGATTGATCTTTATTTTCAATGGTTGGAGAGTCTGATTTAATTTCTGCTACATTATCATTTGTTGTTGGTTCCTCATTCGTAGGAGAAGCAATTATGGGAAGTGTATGTAATTCGGGAACCTCTTTTTCAATTTGTTCCTTACCCACTGGAGACTTAGAGTGAACTTCAAGTTGAGTGGATGCTGATTCTGGTTTAATTTCTGCGATAATATTATGTGTTGTTGGTTCCTCATATGTTGGTGAAATAGTGTGGGATAATGTATTTAATATGGGAGTTACATTTTCTGCTTCTGTTTGTTCCTCATTGATTAGAGTCGCTGATTTCACATCTTCCACAATTTCAGAGTTAATTGGAGAAGTATCTTTCGTAGTGGATGTAAATACCTGATTTATTTCAGAAGTGTTGGATGTAGTTTCTGTTTCATTGGTTGCTGAAGTAGGACCAACAGTGCGCTTGGAAGCCTCTAATTTCGTATCATCTTGATTTTCATCTACAGCAGTATCTTCTGTTCTTGGAGACTTTGAACGTTCTTCAGAATAAGGTTCATTTGCTATTGTAAGATTGTTAACGTCATGATTTTTAGTATCTGGCACATGCAATGAAGATGTTTCATTATTTTTTTCTTCATCTTCTGTTACCGATGAATCAACAACTTGCTCAAGCAAATAAGTTTCTTTTTCTTCTACAGGCGTAGCATTAGATGGACTAGTAGCAACCAGGGCAGGTATTTTTTCTATATCTATTTGGTTTTCTTGTTGGGAAGAATTAGAAGGATCTTGTTTCATTTCATCATCAGCTTTTAAATTATCTGCTGTTTTCTCATTAAGGTCAGCATTATTTCCTTGCGTTTGCAAGTCACTGGGATCTTGCGAATCTGCGTCATCTGATGGGGATGTAGCAAGTACTGGAGATACTCCAATATTGTTTTTTGCATCTTCTACAGGCGTAGCACTAGATAAACTTACAGTAAGCGCTGGAGATATATTTTCTTCTTGCATTTGCTCAAGATTTGCTTTGGTAGTTTCATTTTGTTTGACGTCATCATTAGGATTATTGTCATCAGCATTGTTTTCGTGATCAATTAGAGGTTGTTTAACATTGAAATGATCAATAATAGCATTTGAAGTTTGATTAAGATCCTGTAACTTATAAAAACTGTTAGAATGAAGTAAAGATTCGTCAACATCAGCGGTTGTCTGGTTGTTGTGCGTTGCGTTCAATTGACTTTCTTGTCCATCTGCTTCTGCAACATTGAGGCCTTGACGTTCATGCGCCACATCCACATGCGTTGTATTGCTACTTACGACCAGGTCGCTGATGTCTGGGGGCAGAGCTAGAGCGTCGTGCATCTCGCCCGAGTGCTGCAACCCTGAGCGCTCTCGTAACGGAATGTAAATGTAATCTCCACTAGATTCTGTGCTCACTTTCGGTACTACAGGTTCCTCACCAGTCGGTCCATGTAATGGAATGTGAATGTACTCTACATCTTTCGTATCTTCGGCTTTCGGTTTGTCTAAAACAGAGTCATTAACAAACACAGCGCCGATGCGATAAGCTGCATTGGACAACTCTTGAATGGGACTTGATGTTTTGGAGCGAGGCGAGAATGAGTCGGGCTTCAAATCATATCGGGAGCTATCCATGTCGTCTAGATTTACACCCGGAAATTTATTTATTTCTGCCACCTCGTGGTCATTTAGAACTTCTGCGTTTTTAATTTCAGAACTATTAAACTCCATTGGTTCTGTTGTTAGTTTTTGTAAGCGTTCATTTAATGACTTAATTTCACTCAAATCTTTTTCCAGATCTGCTATATTCGTTGGGTTCTTCTCCACGACATCGTCGTCATCTTTCGCTTCCTTCTCAATGACTGTAACCATGGAGTTGGTGTCGGCGGAGGTAGTGTCTGAAGCCTGGCGCCGCCTGCGGACTAGGAACCCCCTGGCTCCAGCCTGGATGGTCGTGGCGGCTTTGTCCAGAGCAGATTCCTCATCCACTTCGCCTCTTTGTGATGGAAGTTCATCACACTCTTGTATACGAGCCTGTAGTATGAAATATCTTATAAATTACTGTCAAATACTTACTATATTACTTTTACATTTTGCTGGTTAGTGTGGCGGGTATTAAACCCGCGCCAAACTGATTGTATTTTTGTAGCTGCTGCATCTACAATTCAATAAATAAGTCTATTGTTAATTAACTTCTGTGATACTTACCTTCAGTTAGATGAGATTTAATATTTTCTATATTATCTGTAATTTCTTTCTCAGTATTTTTTACTTTATCTGATGCAACTTCTATATTTTCCTGCAAAGCTTCATTTAATTCATCCACTTTTTCAACTGTGTCTTGAACACTGTTACATATTTCTGAAGTTTTCTCTTCGGTTTGATTCTCAATATCTTCTGTAATTTTTTGTGCATTTTCCACTAATTCATCAACATTTTTGGCAATATCTGTAACGGTTTGTGTGATAGCAGTATCTATTTCCTTAGTTTGTTCCATAATTTCTTCTTTTACTTCATCTAAATTTGAAACTGAATCTAATACTTCATGTTGAATGTTTTCTGTGGCATAATTTATTTCATTTTCTACGACAGCGGATGTAATGTCTTCCACAGAATGAGTTGCATGTTGTACAGAATTTTCTAACTTCTCAGTCAATTCTTCTTTATCTTCAATAAACTTTGTCAAGTTCTGCAGTTTCTCAACTGATTCCTGAACATCTTGAACATTTTCCTCCAAATCTGCTGCTGTATTTTCTAATTTTTCTTCTGCTTTCGCAGCACCAGACTCCGCAGCCTGGACAGATTCTTCCATATTTTCTGTTAGCTTTTCTTTAACACTTTCAATATTATCTATATTATTTTCTGCATTTTCTATTATTTCTGTTGCTTCACTATCTACATTTTTAATCATTTCGTCCATTTGTAAAGAAATCTCCTGCAGTATTGATGGCGGTAGAACTAAAGAGTCATGCATTTCTCCAGAATATTGTAAGGATAACTGCTTTTCTTCAACAGCATTCTCCACTTTTTCTACAGTTTTGATTTCTTCCTCAACTTCTTTGGCGGTGTCTTTAAGATGATCCAACGTTGACGGATCCAACACTAAAGAGTCATGCATTTCTCCAGAATGCTGCAATGTTAATGGTTTTTCTTGAGCGGTATTTACCACTTCTTCCACAGTTTTCATTTCTTCCTCAACTTCTTTGACGGTGTCTTTAAGATGATCCAACGTTAACGGATCCAATACTAAAGAGTCATGCATTTCTCCAGAATGCTGCAATGTTAATTGTTTTTCTTGAGCGATATTTTCCACTTCTTCTACAGTTTTGATTTCTTCCTCAACTTCTTTGACGGTGTCTTTAAGATGATCCAACGTTAACGGATCCAACACTAAAGAGTCATGCATTTCTCCAGAATGCTGCAATGTTAATTGTTTTTCTTGAGCGGTATTTTCCACTTCTTCTACAGTTTTGATTTCTTCCTCAACTTCTTTGACTGTGTCTTTAAGATGATCCAACGTTAACGGATCCAACACTAAAGAGTCATGCATTTCTCCAGAATGCTGCAATGTTAATTGTTTTTCTTGAGCGGTATTTTCCACTTCTACAGTTTTAATTTCTTCCTCAACTTCTTTGACAGTGTCCTTAAAGTGATCCAAAGTTGACGGATCCAACACTAAAGAGTCATGCATTTCTCCAGAATGTTGCAATGTTAATTGATTTTCTTGAGCGGTATTCGCCATCTCATCTACAGTTTTAATTTCTTCCTCAACTTCTTTGACTGTGTCTTTAAGATGAACCAACGTTGTAGGATCCAATGTTAAAGAATCGTGCATTTCTCCAGAATGTTGCAATGTTAATTTATTTTCTTCAACAATATTTTCTACTTCTTCTACAGTTTTGATTTCTTGCTCAACTTCTTTGACTGTGTCTTTAAGATGATCTAATGTTGAAGAATTCAACGATATAGAATCGTGCATTTCTCCAGAATGTTGCAATGTAAATTGCTTTTCACCAACAATATACCCCATTTCTTCTACAGCCTTGATTTCTTCCCTAACTTCATTGACGGTGTCTTTAAGATGATCTAACGTTGACGGATCCAGTACTAAAGAGTCATGCATTTCTCCAGACTGTTGCAATGTTAATTGCATGTCGTCAGCGCTATTCTCTATTTGTTCTACAGTTTTAATTTCTTCTTCAATTTCTTTGACGGTATCTTTAAGATCATCAAACATTTTCGGATCTAACACTAACGAGTCGTGCATTTCTCCAGAATGTTGAAGTGTTAATTGATTTTCTTGTGAAATATTTTCTATTTTTTCTACAGCTTCAATTTCTTTTTCTATGTCATCAACAGTTTCTTGAAGAGTAGTCGGTACAGATGAATCTAATGCTAAAGTTTCTATTTTTTCTACGGTTTCACTTTCTTTCTCAATTTCTTCCACGTTTTCTTTAAGATTTTGTAGAACTGTTTGATCCAAAACTAATGAATCGCTTATTTCTCCAGAATGATCCAGAGAAGTAGATCCTTTTTCAATTATCTCTTCTTTATTCTCAGGTAGAATTATAGAGTCATGCATTTCTCCCGAATGTTGTAAACCTATTTTATTTCGTACACTTTGAATATCCGGACTGTCATTTAAGTGTTCTAATTCATTTTTAATTTCAAGTTCTTCTTTGTCTACAGTCTTTTGGACTTCAGCGGAAATCTCTTCTATATCTTTATTGACCTGTTCTTCAGCATTTTTGGTAATATCGTCTATAATATTTTCTGCTAATTTTTCTGTCTCCGAATCATTGCTAATTTGAATTTCATCATACGGCCCAACAGTAAACACAACTTTTTTGTTTGATAGATCGTCCATTATATTTGGACTTTCGCTTAACTTTTCTTCACTTTCATGTAAAGTAAGAGTTAATTTGGAGCTTTCTTTCTCGTCTTTATTTAAGTCTTCTAATTCCGTGGATTCTGTTTGTTGCTTTTTGAGATCTGGAGTGGAAGACTTTTCTTCCTTCAAGTCAGTGACTTCGACAGTGGACGCTTCGCTCGCCAAATTCGTTTCAGAAGGTTCGTCCATGGATGCAAGCTTTGCTGTTTGTGCATCTTTATTAATTTGCAAATTCTTTCTTGTATTGTAGCCACGCCAAGCAGATTGAATATTGGTGGCTGCAACCATCAATTCTGGCATGTTTTTCCCGAAAGATGAGAACGGATTTGTCACTTCTTCTGTTAAGATATTTCTGTTTCTTCTGTAGCTGAATCCTTTCCAAACGGATTGTATTTTGGTTGCCGCTCTATTCTGTTCATCATCAACTTCTTCTTTTTTGTTTTCCGGTTGCTTACCCTTTCTGTAATTGTGTCCACGCCAGACTGATTGTATTTTGGTGGCCGCATGATGCTGCTTCAGCTCGTCATCAACTTCTTGTAGATTTTGGCGCATGGATTGTTCCTCTTCGCTGGGACTTGGTGTAGGGACAGTTGTGGATATTTCTGGAACTACAAGGGCAGATTTGTCTTCTGTATTAAGTTCTTGGTTTTTAACTTCTTCTTGCTTTGTATCTGAGAGTTCTTTTTCAATTTCTTTTTCTATTAACGTTTCAATATGTTTTTCTTCTTCTTGTTTCAAATCAGTTACACTCTCAATTTGTTTTTCTTCATGTTCCAAATTGTTTGTGGATTTTTCCTCGTCCGCCTGATCGATAACTTTATCCTCTATTAATTCTACTTCTTGCTTTAAATCAATAATTTCATCAACATCTTTCTGTACTTTTGCAAGATTTTCTTCTTGTTCTTTAAGTTCAACTTCTAGTTGTTTGTCATCCTCTAAACTTGGCTCTTTTTCTGCGTCGTCTATCTTGTCTTCTAACGTGTCAAGCTGTATATCCTGATCCTCCAATATTGCAAGTTCCTTCTTTTCTAAGTCGAGCTCTTGTTCCTCTTCGTTGAAACTTTCAATGTCATCATCTATCTCATGTTGTATTTCATCTGTGTTTGATTTTTCCTTTACGAAGAAACCGGCGGCGTGTATTTTATCTATTTCTGCTGTGGACACCTCACTTCGTTGCCTCATGTCCGGACTGAGTGAATTCTCACCGCTAAGATCCAGCGGAGGTATTGTTAGTTTATTGTCGCCGTTTATTAATTCTACCTCATTCTTAGGTGATTTCTGTTTTATTATATCTTTGCATTCTAATTTATTTGAAGTTTTGCAGAATTGTACTGGAAAATAACATTAAAATAAGACCATGTAAGTTGTATTGGAGACATGCAATGTGCTCATTAGAGTAGATATGTGCTATTACTTTTTCTATTTTAATCGATTGGGAAATATGGAACGTGCTAGAATTTTCAAAGTGCTTTTTTACAATTTTCCACAAACCTTTTTCTCGCAACTGTATTAATTTTGCGAAATGATCAGCAGCAAACATGCAGATATCTTGCGGCTGCACCTTGAGTACTTCTTTGGTAAGACTTTCCATCAAGGCTTCGAGGCCCGGAGGAACACTTAAACTCTTCACAACCATTTGATCTTCCTCAGGATTTCTGGCTTGAGCCCTGGACATTTGTGCGTAACGCAATCTGCGTCTTTCGCGCTCTTTCATAGCGGCTACAGCTGCCATAGTGTTGGACGGTCAGTCTTCAACTGAATTCAACGCAGAGGTTGTTGAATTCAAATCGATCTCTCGGCGATGCTAGCAAGATTATATCAGAATACTGTTCATCGAAAATTGTACTGTTTCTTTACACATGTACTATCACTATAATATAAGAAGTTATTTTGATCGTAATGTCATTTTATTAATTCCATAAATGTTATTTCTTCTATTTTTAAAACATGACTTATATTTCATTTATAACTTATTGTTTCATTTGCGAAATTACCATCAAAAACAGATAATTTCATTGAAAAAAACTAGTTTTAACTATTACATTCCAATAACTAATAAACTAGTAAAACAAACAAATGAGAAAATAGCCTTAGAACAGAAATTTATATGTTTGTATTGTTTCTAAGGTAACGCTTATTGACCCAGGTTCTAAATAATTATATGCTGACATTTTTCGTCGGAAACTCATGCCAAGACTTATAAATAATGTAAAAATCTTATCATGAATAATTTATACTCTGATAAAAAAAAAAAATATTTGCAAAATTTCTAATAAGATTTCTGCACAGTGGTTGATTTGTAATGAGATTCCCCATTAAATTTCAGAACTGAATTGTTTAAAACTAGCTTAGATTTAATTATTTATAAAAATACTTTTTAAATATATTTGTAAAAGAAACTAGCACATTAAAAATAGTTATTAATTTATTTATTTTATAAATTTGTATAAAAATATTAAGTATATATCCAGCACCAATAAATATTATATTACTTTTAAATAAATATAAAAAATACTTTGGTAGTGAAGCGATGTAACAAGTTAACAGGTTATTTTGCGTTCTGTTTAGCGACTTGTGACTGCTTGAGCGACTCTGGCATTTCTTTCCCTGTAGTTTCGATGGGTAAAGCCATGCATCCCACGGCCGCCAGGAGCGCAGCACAGGCGTACACAGCCGTGGCCGCCGAGACGGAGGACTTCAACAAGACCTGGGCGACGTAGGGGGTGACCATGGCGCCCAGGCGGGCCATGGCGCTGCAGGCGCCCACGCCCACCGCCCGCAGCCCCGTGGGGTACACCTCGGGCGTGTACACGTACGCCGCCTGGAACACGCCCGCGATGATGCCTCGAGCCAAGAACAACATGATGGTCAGCAACGCCCGTCTACAACATCGTAAGTGCTCTTATTTATTCACACGTCATTGCTCAACCTTACCTTTGTGTGCAAATTAATAAGAAACAAGAACATATTGCGTACAACACAAACTGTACCGCCATTGTCTTCTTCCTTCCAAATCTCTCGATTACAAATATCGTCGCGAAAATACCGGGAAACTCGGCCAGTGTTGTCCACAATAAATCCATATAATCTGTCGTTTGTAATTCTCTGCAATCTGCAGCACATGTGTCCATCATCTGCCCGGGGACGTTCTCGTTTCCTCCGCAGTTGATAGATGAAGTTTCAAATAGCTCAGTTGTCATTAAAACGAGGCCGTAGTAGCAAAACGCACATGACATCCAAATAAACCATAAAAGTAAAGACGTTCGTCGCAATGCAGGGACCAAGAGGTCTTGGAATCTGCCTCTGTGTGGAGAAGATGTCATGGCGTCGTCTACTACAAGCCGTCCGAGTAGCATCGGTTTCCCATTGTCTTTGGCAATCTTCTCCAGCGTTTCTAACGCTTTGTCTGTTTGTCCACTCGCCACATGGTATCTGGCAGACTCTGGCAGCCACTTGAATCAAAAGAATTAAGTGCAGGGCACAAACTGTTACATGAAGCTTCACTTACTGGGCAAACGAGGGCAAAAGCCAAGAGGGGTCCTGTAGACAGCGCCAGCAGCCACTGCCAGCCGAGGGTGGGCATAATCACCAGCGCCAAAGCCACTTCAAAACATGCGCCTAAAGCCCAAAAACACTAACGGCACAAATCAAACCACGGACAACCAATGCTACACAACTTACATCAAGCAACACAACACACTTGGCGCGCTGTTTGGTCGGAAGAAACTCTGCGTACAGCGTCACACTGCAACAAGCCAAGTCGTCAAACAAAACTCCGTACACACCCACACCATACTTACGATTGCGGTGTACAGCCGATGGCAAAGCCCACCAGGCCTCTGAGCAACAAGATCCACATGTAGCTGGGTGCCACGGCACTCAACAAGCCGTAGTAGAAGAGCAGGACGGCGCAGAGGCTGAGAGCGTGCTTGCGGCCGTAGCGGTCGCTCAGGTTGCCCCAGAACGTGGAGCTGAGCATCATGCCCAGGAACACGACGGTGGTGGTGAGCGCCTGCTGGTACCTGGAGATGTGCCACGTGCAGTGCAGGGCTGGGGACAGGATGGACAGGATTGTCATCTCCATGCTGTCGGCCATCCAGCACAGCCCCGTCCACAGCGACAGCTTCACCTGGAACCAACCGAAGCCCAGCGCGTTCACAGCCTGGGTTACGGTGAATGTGTCGTCGGGCACCACAGACACCGATGCCATTTCGATTTCCTGTGGCACACCCACATCTGGGTCGGGTAGGTCTGCTCCTTCGATGTCCTGGTAACCTTTCGCCTTTCGTATACCCATTTTGTGCTGGTTTGTTGATGTTTTATTTAATTACATTGCGAACGTGGCCGGTGTTAACTTTGCTTTGACATTTCTGTCACGATCATATGGTGGGTCACTGGCCTTGAAACTCGTTTGCGCGCATTTTTCAATTCAAATCTCATGACTTCACTAACATGTTTATGAAGAGTGCATTTATCAGTGTTTGTCTCACAAATGTAAATAGTACAAATGACTCGACTTAATTAGTTGCTAAGTTCAAAAAAGATAATAAAGATGGTAAGACATGTATTTTACATAGGAAAAATATATTAATAACATATAATTTAGATTTCTTTTGATTTTCGTGGACATATCGCTCCAGTGTTTACTCCTTTTAACAATGACAAGTAATGTAATTAATTTATTAAAGAAGAAATCTCTAATTGGTCTTGTTTACAGAACATTAAACTTAACTATTATTCCACAATATGCCAAGTATTTAAAGGAAAAAGGAATAGAAGGATTGTTGGGTAAATATAAGCAAACAAATAGAATTTTTTTGAGATAAATTGGTAAATATTTAAAGTGAATGGTACCAGCGGGGAAGGCATGTCCATGAGTGTAGAAGAAAGAAAGCTAGTAACTGAAGAGTGGGTTAAAGTGTGTAAAACAACCAAACAAACACTAATGATACAAGTTGGAGGCGCTCCACTTCCTGACGTTCTTGAATTGGCTCGACACGCTGAAAGTCTCAAAGTGGATTCGTTGTTATGTCTTCCTGAGTTATATTTTAAACCAAGAACGGTGACACAACTCATCCAATACTTGAAATTTGTGAGTGATGCCGCACCCAACACCCCGTTGTTGTACTATCACATTCCGGCCTTTTCCAACGTTCAATGTAAGTCCCAATAATTATATAAATTAATAGAATGTTAAGTCTTATGTCGTAGTAAACATGGCTGAATTTTTACAAGAAGCCAATGGGAAAATAAAAACTTTGGTGGGAATAAAGTTCACGTCAACAGACTTGGTTGAAGGCGTTGAATGTCTAAAAGTTTGTGATGGAAACTTCGCAATTTTCCTTGGAGCAGATCAGGTACAAATACATTTTTAAATGAGATGAAATTGATTGTATATTTTCTTATGCAGCTTCTGTTAGCCGCATACGCTTTAGGCTTCGATTCAGCTATTGCGACAACGTTTAACATATTTCCTGAACTGGGACAACAAATTAAGAACGATAGGGATATAAATTCGCAGAATACTTTAACGGCATGCGTGAATAAGATAGTGCAGCACGGAGGCGAGTGGGTGACAACGATGAAGGCGGCGATGAACCTGTTCAGCCCAATTCGGGTGGGGCCGGTGCGCCAGCCGCTGCACCAGCTCTCGCGCACTCAGGAAACCCAAATGCAGGCGCAGCTCCTACAAGTGCTCAACGCTTAACTACAAAACAAAACACTATTGAGTGTGTTTTCAGTTTTTAATGTAAATAATATTTACACATATATTATTATATAAATTTAAATACTAGAGCTTCATCTAAAATAAAAAATATCAACACCAATAGATAAAAATGAAAGTTGTTGTTTCATCATAGTCCTGTCTGTTGTATAAAATTTTGATATAAAAGTTGTGTTTATACGACGCACGTTTCACGATTCGTAGTTGTAAATATATTCCGTTCTCCCTTAAATACAAAAAGCAAATGTAGTGGGTGGAAATGAAATGCGCTGGGCTTCTGGCGACGTCCTCACCGACTTCTTAGGCCTGACAGTCTCGAACACACGCACACGCACACGAGCGACCCGGTGTTGTTCCATCCAAATACTCTCGATCTTTTGTTATTCATTTATTATTCCTAACTCTTAATCACTAGAAACCAGTAATAATAATAATAAAAAATATGTTTCAAAGTAAATCTGTTGTTAATCACATGAAAATATCATTGAATCCACGACACAACACGCGACACGCGAGAGACTTGACGTGAAGAGAGGAAGAGGGTGCGGGAGATGACGACGTCAAGTCAGAGGCGGCGGCGAGGCTGCGGGGTCAGAGCAGAGAGCAGCGCGACAGCCAGCTCGGCGGCTTCCGCGGCGGCTCGGCGGCCTTCAGCTGGTGCCCGCCCTTCGGGGGGTTGCTCGCCTCCTACAACACCAGCGCCGTTAGCACCAGGCCAGGACTCGGGCCACACACACACAACACACACGTATTTACCTTCTGCAGTCACACACATCGCCGCGACAAGGAACATAACAACGCATTATTATCATCAGCCACGCGCGCCAGCCACCCTACTCACCAGCTTCTTCTCCATCTTGGCTTTGATGTCGCGCGCCAGCGTGAAGAACGCCTCCTCCACGTTGATGCTGGCCTTGGCGCTGGTCTCGATGAACTTGATGCCGTACTCGATGGCGAGCTGCTCGCCCCGCTCCCGCGTCACCTGCCGCTTCTCTGTCAGCTCGCACTTGTTCCCCAGCAGCATCTTCTCCACGTCCGCCGACGCGTTCTCCTCGATGTTTCGGATCCAGTTCTTTATGTTCTCAAAGCTCTTCTCGTTCGTGATGTCGTACACTAGCATGATGCCCATCGCGCCGCGGTAGTACGCTGTGGTGATGGTGCGAAACCGCTCCTGCCCAGCCGTGTCCCTGTCACATATAACAACCTAGTGCACTTCTTCATATCTCACCACTATAACCCTAAACTTACCATATTTGAAGCTTTATTTTTTTCCCATCCAAGTCTATTGTTCTAATTTTAAAGTCAATTCCTAAAAGTAAACTTGTTAGACAACTCTACGTCATTACATCCTAGCAAAAACTACAAAGAACAAAAGTTCCTTCAACTATAAAAATAAAAAACTGTATACAGAGTGAATATATTTCGTAAAGGTTAAAATAGGCAGAAATTATGAATATATGGAATATTACTATCTCAAGTTCAAGTACTTTAACCTTAATGCTACGCCTATATTTTAAAAAAATTAAATACAATTGGTGACTCACCTATAGTAGAAATAAATGTTGTATTAAAAGCATCTTCTGAAAATCTAAAGAGTACACAAGTTTTGCCTACACCTGAGTCACCAATAAGCAATAATTTAAATAAATAATCATATGTTTTTGCCATTTTCTCACTAGTCCACCGGATGCTTTCGTTTCAAGTTGGACCGGTTCACTTTCTACACATCATATTCGCTCACAGCGGACAACTAAAGTCCCTAGTTCGCTCTTCTTCAAAATTACTTTATTTTTAATTCAACATTATTTTATTCAAGAAATTTGCACATTAATGACTTTTAATTTTTTTAAATCACTTTGACAGTTATGCGTCTTTTATAAATAATAATCAAACAATACAAATAAATGTTTTTTTTGTTATAAATTCAATATTTTAGTGTAACCATACGATATCATTAAAAAAATGTTGCACTGTAGAAAATATTCAAACTTCTATGAATTCAAAACTTTTATACAAAAAATAATTATGGTTTTACCTATTATAAATTTTTAAATGATGTTATATTGACAAATATTTATAATTATTGATTTCTATCCTATTTCATCAATTATAGAAAATATTGTATTTGTAAACTACTTTAAATGATATTAAATGTCCAATCATTTTTAATAATAATTAAAATTCGTAGTTTACTAATAACACGTATGATGGCAGCACTGCAAGCCTTGTTTTCCCTCGCTAAATTGTTTAAATTGCAAATATTATCATTTTTAAGAAAATACTATTTCTTAAAGTTTAATATTTAAAATATGAATCAATTCTTTCTTGTTTTCAAACAGATTGAATCGAATGCTCTGGAATTTGCTCCAATTTAGATTAAACAATTCGGGATCATCCTTTAATCTAATCATCTACTGATATAACATTCCACGTGAGTGCTCCGAATTGTGTTTTAGGTTCACTTGATCAAGAATTAGAATAATTGTTTGAGCATACTCTTAATTCTTGATTTAGTAAAGTGCATCACTAATGCAAATGAAATGATAAAGCTCTGTTGAGAATAAATCAGTTCCAGAAAAATTTACATTGTATCTAGCTTTGTATAATAAATGAATGAATTTTTTAAAGTTATTAGAGTGTTATTGCGACTTATATTTAGAACGAAATAATGTTCAAATTGCGCGGTTTATGTGTGGGAAAGTCTTTCGAAAAGCGGCCAACAGATGTACGTGTTCACGTTTTATTATCATGTCGAATGACTTAAGTGTCATGGTTCTTACTGCTGAAAATCTATCTCAAATATTCGTTAATAATTAAATATAGTGCATTATTTGTGTTACAAACATCACTTCGTAGATCTGCCACCATCGTGAGCCGTTGTTTTTGGTCTTGAATTTGCTTTCTGAGGTAAGAAAATCCACATATTGTAAGTTGTACGGACGTAGCGATCGATAGATAGAAATAAGTTTTGATAAAAATTGTACCATTGAGAATTAGCTAGGAACGAATTTATACATTACTTATCAACAAAAACAACGCAAATGTTTCTCCAATAAAAGTGATATGTTTTAATTTACTAATATTTATCGTTTCATTTCAGATATTTGTAATAGGTTCGAAACAATCTATAAATAAATTTTGAATCAAGATATTCCATATTTAGAAACGGTGTATAAGTTATAGTTTTTTATTCCAAGAACTTCATTTGCGTAGGGCAGACAGAAGATATTTCGCCGTCTGATATTTTTGCCAAAATGAAGCTAACGGTTTTAAAGAGCGCCTGAAAACTTGTTTAATACATTTTATTTTTTCGTGCAATTTGTAACCGCGTCGTATGCTGTAAAAGTTGTAACCTCCTTATCTCGAGGACACGCAGAGAGAAAATATTCTTGAATAATAATAGGAAAGAAGAATGTAGCATTAATGCTCGATATATAAACATGTTTACATTTGGAAATCGGGAAATACCTAGTATTATGTTATGTATTGTATTTACTCGAATTATTGTGTACATTGTTTTACGCGGTTGATTTATTTGTATGTGTTATTCTGAATAAAGGGAAGTTAAGGTATTAGTTTGTTTTGAATATGGTTTTATGGTGTTTTATTTGTGAGTTGTGTTATAGTAAAACTATATAGTGTTGGTCTGAACACAGTGGACAAGAGTGTTAATGCCGTACTTCGTGTCCCAGGTCCAGAGGAGTCAACGCAATCGCACATGAGTCTGTAACTCAGCATGGAGGAACCTCTGGCAAAGAGAGTGAAACTCGATGACCCGGCCAAGGCCATTTCTAAGACGGAGCTGCAGAAGAACTCTGCGAACATGCTCTACCCCGTCCTGTCGGACGAACTGTTTCAGGACATTCCCCTGGCCGAAGTGTACGTGACCACAATCAAGAAAGCCAAGTTCATATCGAGCGTCATCGTGGAGCTCAACGCGAAGATGCCCATCCCCGAACTCGCGCATCTCAAGCGCGTCCGCGGCCGAGACGTGTTGCTCTACCCGACAGAGAGTCTAACTATAGAACAGCTGCGGACGATGATGCAAGAGCGGTTCGTTGACTGCGGCCCACTCGAGAAAAACATTCGGACGGCCTTGGTCGCCAAAACCCCTCCGAAGCTGCGCTTCCAGCTGGACAAAGTGCAGAACTTGTGGCCGTGCAATTTCCACAAAGACAATTACCTAGAGAAGCTCGTTGTGAACACGTTGTTTAACCCGAAGGAACTGTTGGAGCACGCCAAGTACATGGAAGTCGCCATCGACGTAGCCAAGTTCTACCAGGAGAAGCGCATCGCCACCAAGTTCCTAACGTTCTGCAATGACATCGTGGAGTCGAACGACGACAACATCTTCAGTGAAGTGTCAAAGACGACGCATGTGCTGAAGCCAGCGTACACGTCGGACGCAGAGCGGCGGTTTCGGAACATCGGCGTGGTGATAGTGGACCCAGTGATCAACACCATCGTGTCGGTGGGCTTCGACAACCGGCTAGAGAACCCGTGCCAGCACGCCGTGATGGTGGCCATCGACGCGGTGGCGCGCACGCAGAACGGAGGCGCGTGGAACGAGCTGTACGACTACCAGCCGACCATCAACCCCATCCCCAAGTCGGGCAACACGATGCTGCGCCAGAAGCCGGAGATGCTGAACCTGCAGGGCATCTCGAGCGACGTGCTGGCGCTGCTGAAGGAGAAGCACCAGGAGGTGGGGTTCGGCGCGCGCCTGTTCACGGGCAAGAGCGCGGAGGGCGCGCCCAGCGGCCCGTACCTGTGCACGGGCTACGACGTGTACGTGACGCACGAGCCGTGCACCATGTGCGCCATGGCGCTCGTGCACAGCCGCGTGAAGCGCGTGTTCTACGGCACCAAGGTGCAGACCGGCGCGCTCGGCAGCTGCTGCAAGCTGCACACCGTGCGCGGCCTCAACCACCACTACGTAGTGTTCTGCGGCTTGCTCGAGGAGCGCTGTCGGGATCTGGACGTTTAAACATATCCATCTCATTATTATTTCTCTGTATTATTACGACTTTTATTAATAAACTATCCATGCTGGACTTGTATTGTACATTTAGTTTGTAAACCGATTCCTTATCGAATTGAGAGATAAGATGGAAATGGGACGTGATTAGCTCGTGTAGTAACACAGAGGAACATCCTTGAACTAGAGCTACGTCACAGACTACACGTGCCTAATGTAAATGCATAAAACTATTTTACTCCAATAACTTTTTACAGTCAATCATGTATTTAAATGATTTCTTGTTATTGAGTGAAAAACTGAATATATGCATATATAAATATTTCAAGTGCACCATCATCGTAAACATTTTGTTATCAAATGTTAATGGTCACCCGATAACATTTTCCTAGATAATTTCGCTAGTGAAATGTTTGTATTTTCTTCTACCAAAATTGAGTGTAGCTGAAATGTAAACACTTGTATATAAGGCCAGAAGTGGCTACTTATCTCTTGTAGACGTAAATATCCGATAAATGCGGACAAAGTTCTTGGCTGTTGTTTAAGAAATGAGGCTACAGTATTTTCATATATTTTCTATAAATTTGCTTTAACAAAATTCTTTTCAAAAATGATTTCTTCATATTTTTAATGATCGTTTTTACTGCTCAGGTCAATGATTATGAAAGTCAAGGTTTTGTAACAAAAAACACTGTAAAAAACTTAACTACACGATACAACAAATTAATTTTAAACAATGTACCGAAGTTCCTATGGTGTAGAACTCGTCGTTTGAATTTTTTACATTTTGGGTTTTCCTATCTTTAAGTATTTAGTACTTGTCTAATAATTTAGCAAAAAAGTCCATTAAAATGCTATCAGATGCCTACAATATCTTTCCATATCTTCGGAGATTGTATCTTTATTGTTTAGTGTAACTTTTAATAAACGTGTATACAGACATTACAACAAATAATGAATCATTGAAATCTTAAACCTGTTTCCAATGAATATTAATTTTCTTTATAAGTTGTTTGTCTACTATTACTTGTAATCATTTAAACTGTAAACACTGAGTCTTTAACAATTACGACCAAATTGTCGTGTCTAATCCTTCGAACAAATATTTTTCTACGTTTTAAATTGAGATATTAAATCGTATTTATGTAAATGGTTGTAAAATATTACTATGATTTTCGGGTGTAAAATTCGGAACCAAGTCTAGAACTTGTTTGACTGGGTAAAGCTCTAGTAAAAATGGAATAAAAAACAGTTGGGTCACAGAAGATGCAAATTGCTTTAATTCCAAGGCCGCAGTAAGAAGGAATCGACAGCGGCTAGGAATTAGCACTTCGCATTAGAGAATAGACAGAACACACAAATAGTAATTTGGCCGGTGTCTGATAGAAAGTACGTGGTGCTGGTGTTGGGTGCAGTGTGTAATGGTGTTGTTGTTGCAGATCCTGAATGCATTATTCGACTGCGGAACTCTTGCGAGTTGAGAGGCTGCGCCTAGCTCCGTCCGCAGGGAAAGCCACCAAGTTTCAGATCGAGACGATATTTTGGATCCCGAAACGCGAGAAAAAGAGGGCGGTTGGCCGTTAATTCGGCAGCAGGCAGGCAGGGCAGGCAAGGCAGAGGCAATAAAATAAACGAGACTTAATCTCGCTGTCGGCGGCGGCTCGCGCCTTCAATTGTTGGCCTGTAGTAATTGGCGTGTCCGAGTAGTCACTCTAGTGCTTCGCCTTCGGAGCTACACGCGGGCTGTTATGTCAACAGATAAGTCGTTTATCGAATCGTAACTGCGTGTCCCGCGCGCCGGTACGGAGTAGTAGAGTAGTACGGGTGTGCTCGGTCTCGGTTCCCCGGCCCAGCTCCGTTTATCCGATATTTGTGATTATGGAGTTCAAAGTGTATCTGGCTGAGTGAGCGATAAGCGTCCGCTGAATGTTGTCTCGGAGTTGGTCGTCGTAACAGTGCTGCTCGCGTCTTCATTCTCGTGTTCTCGGGGCCCAGTGCTCAATGGATATTGAATGTTATTATTTGCAATTTAAAATGCTAAACATTTACAACTCCTTCCTGCAAAATCACCGACAACGCGAAACTACCGGCATAAAGAAATTGTATAATTCCTTCTTCGTTATGTTCTAAAACAGAAAGCCTCCGCTCTGCCAAACCACACTACACGGTAACGAACACGGTCGGCTCCCGAGGGCCAAGTTAACTCTGTAGTGACATGACGCTGTAGTGAGATCGAAATTAGTTTCGCACCCTCTTTCATTCGTTATTATGGATTTCCAATTGTACGACTATGAGAACAGTTTCGTAACCGAGAGACCAGAGCTGAAAAACGCGTGGGCGATCCCTTCGGACGGAAGCATGGAGAGCAACGACGAGTACTTCAACTGGACGCAGGACCTCAAGCTGTCGCTGGGCAGCTCGAAGCAGTTTGCCGGGCAGCCCAAGCTCGACCGCAAGCGCAAGTTCTTCTCCAACGGCGGCGAGCTGGTGCCGCCCGCCCGCAAGCTGCACGTGGACGAGCCGAAGGACCCGCTCGACGGCCTGGGCGACAAGCCTGCCGACGACAAACCCGCTGGTATGCTGACGTCAATCCTTGCGTCCTTTTACAACTAACTATAATGTGTGCTAATCAGCACTTAATAAAAATTAAAGAGATCGGCACTGACGTCAGTGCTGCTTGTCATTGAAAGACCTTCTCAATTAAACTTTACTTGTCAGGCTACTTAAGCAGGCCGCACGGACTCATATTTAAACTAATTTATATACATACACATGCTGAGCGCGAAATTTTCCTCTCGCCACATTTTTTACTCAATTAACTACAACACATGTAAATCATCTCTCATATCTTATCTGGCTGTATATCAAGAGATACAGATAGAACGCGCCAAGGTTAGGCGAATCACAAACCGAGTGCAAAATATAACAATTGAGAGAGAGATAGCACTTCCCTACGCGTAATGATATTTTGATTAGAACAATCAGACCAAGTAATTTAGCTTAATTTATTTTCTGAGAATTTATGATGTGCGCTATGAATTTTGGGACGTCTGTATGTTGATTTAAGAGTCCTTGTTCTTGTTGAACTTTATCAGTTTATTTGACCTTGTTGTCTCTACTTATCATTTGCTCTGCCACAAGTCTTTTGTTTCAATGGTAAATCATTTCTGTACGCATATTTCAGATTCCTTGAGAAAATGCTTTTCCACATTTCCAGTATGAACTCTGAACTGGTACTTTGAAATGGTTGAGTGTATTGTGTTGTGTGTGCAGGTCCGAGAATATCATCGTGGCAAGTGGATGAGATCGCGGATAACCTAACCGCCGAGCTGAATGGAACTCTCACCAGCCTGAGCGCTGACTTCGGCAACACAACCTACAATGTCAGGTACGTTATATAACATGTGGTACACCTGTTCGCCTCATGAACTGCTGATAATTGCTTGTTCAAACAGTGACGCTCTGCTGTCGTTGCCGAGCCTGACAGTGTTCAAGCAAGAAGCGCCGTCCCCCACGTCGCACGACAATGTGGCCGCGGCCAAGCGCCCCAGCGCCGTCACCACGGCGGCGCCCAGCGAGTTCCCCGACTCCAACAACAACCAGAACTCCATCAACAGCACGCTGCAGACGCTGCTGGCCATCGACAGCGCCGCGGGGCTGGTGGACGCGCAGGACGCCGGGCAGCGCGTCGTCACCTCCAGCGACCTGTGCGAGGACAACCGCTTCCAGTACGTGCTGGCCGCCGCCACCAGCATCGCCACCAAGCTCAACGAGGACACGCTCACCTACCTCAACCAGGGCCAGAGCTACGAGATCAAGCTCAAGAAGCTCGGCGATCTCTCCAACTACAGAGGAAAGATATTGAAGGTACACACAATGTCCTATCCACCTACAACATTACACGCGTTACAATTGCCTTCCTTTGCAGAGTATAATTCGTATTTGTTTCTACGAGAGAAGATTGCAGTACATGGAGAAAGAACAGATGTCTTTGTGGCAAAGTTCCCGGCCTGGAGACCGCATCATCGAAGTAGATGTGCCGCTGTCGTACGGCCTGTGCGAAGTCACGCAACCCCCGAGCCAACTCAACGCCGTCAACTTCCTCTGGGACCCGACCAAAGAGGTCGGTGTTTACATCAAGGTACGTACATTATGTAAATGAATGGAAACTTGTTTTATGAATAGTATTAATTGCGTATTGAAGGATAACAAGGTTTGCAATTGCGTTGTTGAGATGTAAATGTGTGTCAGGTGAACTGCATCAGCACGGAGTTCACGCCGAAGAAGCACGGCGGCGAGAAGGGCGTGCCGTTCCGCATCCAGGTGGAGACGTACGTGGCGGAGGGCGGCAGCGACGGCGCGGCCAAGCGCCTGCACGCCGCCGCCTGCCAGGTCAAGGTGTTCAAGCTCAAGGGCGCCGACCGCAAGCACAAGCAGGACCGCGAGAAGATCATGAAGCGGCCCTTGTCCGAGCAGGAGAAGTACCAGCCCAGCTACGACTGTACCGTCCTCAATGATGTACGTTACTCTCTCTCTCTCTCTGGAGGCAACTGCTGATACTATTATCTGTTGTAGATCCCCAACGACGCCGTCATCCCAGCGCCTCTCCCCGCCGTCAATGGCGTTACCTCCACCGTAGCTAGTCCCTATTCCCCAGACAAGTAAGTCCTCTTTCTAACTTCAACGATCACTGTTGAATAGATACAGGTCCAAGGAAAATAATCGGACAGCCAGTTTCAAACTTAATTACACATTTTCTTGCCCTGGGGAAAACTAATGGATGAATCTAAACGTCGGTATTGACATAAAAATTTCATCTGAAGACTGCCTGTCTGATTATTTTCCTTGAACCTTTATAGCAAATTCACAAAACAGACTTAGCTCTTAAACTGGTTTAAATATATCGAATTTAGCTACTATTTGATATATTTAAACTGGTTTAAAAGCCTAGCTTGTTTTGTGAATCTACCTGTTAAAGTTTTCTTTATGTGACGAGGATGCTTGGACAAATATGCAAACTTCATATGTCTACTACATCATTCATTAAAATCTCCAAAAATATAGCTCTTCCTATTCAACTACCTACAAAAATCAAGGAATAAACATTTGCATTCTTTTAAATATTTTCATAAACACATAATTTATTTTGATTTGAAGAAAAGCTATTTCTGGTAGGGAAGGTTTATATTTATTAACATGATTTAATCTCTTTTCCTGAGCTTTTATTTGGGGACAAAATGCACTATAATAATGGATCTTTGGATTAGAGTTTCGTGAAAATATGGACTACTAATAGTTTATATTAAAAAGTTCATAGTGTAAAAATGAAAACTAAAGTAATTATAAATTAAAAAATAAATATGTAAACGCCGAAATTTTATCTCCACATACAAATTGCTTATCTAAGTAGTTATAGATTATTTACAAATTAATAATTTTAATATTTATCGCTAAATAACAACATAAATATTTTGAAAAGTGCTAAATAAGAATTAGTTCGTTATGACATGAAAATGTTTGTATGTTTGTTTTAGCATGATATATTTAGAGCGTGGCTGTGAATTGTTTTAATTAGTAATAAGGCAGAATGGGCGGATTGCGGACGGTTACCACTTGAACGTAATGAGTGCATCTGCCACCGTCGTTGGCGTTAATTACTGCACGACAAATGGGAGCACGCACAGACACATTGTTGCGCTTGCACGGATTTCGTAACCACGAAACGACAACAAAACACTACTGATAACGAACTGGTATAATCGTGCGAGGAAGTCGCGGAGTTTCAACTGGAACAATCCAGTATAAGGCGCTTCCGAAATGGCAAAGAGTCGAAGTCATCTAATCAAATTATCAGAGGTTGCACCAGACTTGTTTTTCTTCTACAAAAACGTTTAAATAATATTTTTAAAATGCCATCCGTTGTATAACTTATTTGCAAATATCGTGAAATCCCTTGAATTTTGTACTATTGTATTTTAGAAATAATGTAAAATGTAATATAAATACTTGAAAAAAGTATTAATTTCTGTATTGATACTATTGATACACACATTGTATGAAATGTTGTGTGTATTTAAATGGATTTATTATCTGGTCGGCGTGATGGCAGATTGATTCATTTTTTCGTATTTCTCGACAAGTGTCAAAATTTTTGTGTATCTTTCAGTCCTTGTAAAATTAAAAAAACTGTTGTATTATGTCTCTGGCAAATAACGTCAAGTTGCGTCCCTTCATTTCCAAGTACACTTACACTCTGCGACAATATTCTGACGATCTGAAGCTTCCTTCATCGAAAATCTTTGCGCACAAAAGCATTGACGAGAAAGGCGACAAAGCACAGCACGAAAAGGACCGAAACAGCATGAGATCCCTGGAGCGCTTGCGGGTGGCTGCATTCCGGGGTATCCGCTTCCACGAGTCGCAGATCAAACTGCATCTCGACGAACTCAAACGCCACAAAGCTAATCTGCTGCGGGTTACAGAGATGATTCATAATTTGGAAAAGCGAATACACGGCAAGAAAAAACCGTCGTAATCAATGTACAATATTCGAAAAAAGGTAAATTCAATATACTATCTTATGCACACATTTATTCAATTTTTAAATAGTGTGCCATTGCTAAACAAATACCTGTCATTTTATTACTTACAAAATTCCTGTTTCTTTTTCTCAAAATTTTAAATTTTCATTGAACATGAATCGCATTATTTGTCGCTATATGTCTGACAAATTCGCCGAAAGAGCTAAAGTATTAGAGGAGGAATATTTCATAAGGCAGAACCGAAAATATTTAGAGATTTTAAAACGTAAATTGAAGGCCAGGCTTGAGGCGAAGAAACGGAAAATGGAAGCCATAAACGAGAAGTACAAATCGGGTGCACTTGAAAAAGAGATTGAGGATACTATCAAAAAAGATTTTTAAATAGTGTGCCATTACGAAACAATTCCTTGTCATTTTATTTCTATCAAAATTCTTTTTTCTATTATTCTCAATCTTCATTGAATATGTATCGCATTATTTGTCGGCATATGTCTGACAAATTCGCCGAAAGAGCTAAAGTATTAGAGGAAGAATATTTCATAAAGCAGAACCGAAAATATTTAGAGGATTTGAAACGTAAATTGAAGTCTAAGCTCGAAGCAAAGAAACGGCAAATTGAAGTCCTAGAGGAGAAGAACAAATCGGGCGAACTTGAAAAAGAGATTGAGGAAACCATCAGCAAAGAGGCGTCGACGTAAAAGAGAAATATTTAGAAAATCGGTTGGGTAGTCGGGATTGGAAGGAAAGAAAGTAGAGTTGGCTGTTGGTTTGTATCTATACTGCTTTCCTATACTGAACAGAACATGGTGGAACCGGTTCTAACCGGTTGTAGGACGCATATCTGGTAATAACAGCCGTGAGCCGAGAGCCGAAGCGAGGCACTACGTGTGTAAGTCGCGCGTTGCTTGTAGTAGCGCACCGCTCAACTCTCGAGTTGTTTTAGCAGCAGTAGCGTGTAGTGCACGCCCGTCGCACGGTGTATTTTTACTTGCGTTGTTCTCTGCGAGTGCGAGTGCACCCGAGCAAACAGCACAGTCATCCGACGCTGGCGCAGCTAATGGAACGCAGTGTTTGTGTTGATAAGGTGTAGCCGCGTACGAGATAGCCCAGCTATAATGATCTACCGTTGATTGTGTCGGACTTGTCGAGTTGCACCGTGAGTTGAGTGCAGTCAATGGAATGTAACATTGTTTAGAGAGTTCCCCTACCCGATCGCCCCGCCCGTCGTGTCGTCGTCGTGTATGTACGTTGTGTCTAGAAGAGAGTTCGCACATGATTTTGCATTCGACCCCGCCGCATTGCGTCCCGAGACGGAAGTGTCGCAGCTACTCGCACAATAGCGCTCATTACAAACACAACAACATTTCGGAAT
This sequence comes from Stenolophus ochropezus, assembly GCA_035578165.1. Classification (NCBI taxonomy): domain Eukaryota; kingdom Metazoa; phylum Arthropoda; class Insecta; order Coleoptera; family Carabidae; genus Stenolophus; species Stenolophus ochropezus. The sequence goes on along the minus strand of JAQOWZ010000001.1, from coordinate 30,572,181 downwards.
GGTTCACCAAGCGGTCAGTGAGCGGAATAGATTTTCGTCAGTTTATGCGTCGTGTAAGGAAGGTGTTCTCGTGTCACTTGTGCCAGATGTACGTTCCGTCCAGGTGGCGGGGTTCTACATCAGATGACACGAGGGGCCGCCGCCGCGCTCTGCTAGAACTGCACAGGCAGGTGTACCCGGCCATCAGCGCCAGCGCCACGTGCAGGAGGATGTGCACCTGCAACAGCCGCAACAGCAAGGCTAACGTCTGAACTGCAGCCCACCATGGCCACCCCCGCTGATCTGTACTTGCTGCTGCACACGGTGCGCGTGTCGGGCGCCCGCTGCGAGCTCGAGGCGCACTTCCTGCACGCGCTCAGCGGCTCCGGCGCGTCGCTGCGCCTGCTGGCGCGGCGTCTCACGCTCCGCGCCTGCCCCAAACCGACGCTAAAGACTATTCGCAAACCGCTCCCGGCCCCGGCACATGTCAACCACCGCATTCGAGCCATTCGCATGTAAATATCGTTGTTGCGCGAGTCTCTCCGCCCGCCCCACATCTGCGGCTCGCCGTTGTTTACACGTTGTTGTTGTTGTTGCAGCACGGCGCCGAAGCAGGACGACGCTCCTCCTGCCGCTGCCGCCCCCGCTGCCCCCGCCTCTCTCCTGCCCGCCGAGGAGCGCGGCGTAGATGTGAACGTAAGTTATAAATATCCGCTGTAACCTTGGAGTTATTTATACACTCGTACCACTTTTCATTCTTTTATATGTCATCTACAAATACACATATACATATGGTATATGTGTTGCAACATATCATGTTCATATTTCACACTAACTAGAATAGAGTGATTGAGAGTAAATGATGTCTGTTTGTAGAAGCAAACAGTGTCCGCCGAATTCACGGTGAGCGAGACGGCACAATGGCTGTCGTGCAACCGCTTCTCGGCATACTTGCAGACGTTCCAGGGCTTCTCGGGAGCAGACATGCTGCGCATGTCCAAGGAGGACCTGATGCAGATCTGCGGGCAGGCGGACGGCATCCGGCTGTTCAACGCGCTGCACTCGAAGAGCATCGCGCCCAAGCTGACGATGTACGTGTGCCGCGACGGCTCGAGCGTGTTCCACGCCGTGTACCTGGGCGCGCACGCCAGCAGCGAGCTGTGTGCGCGCCTGTGCGGGCTGCTGGGCGTCGGCGCCGAGCAGGTGCGCGCCCTGCTCATGCAGGGCCCGCACGGCATCCACGTGGCCGTCACCGACGACGTGCTGCGCCACGTCAAGGACGAGGCCATGTTCTCGCTCGACCTGCTGCCCGACTGCGTCATTGTCCTCAAGCCCATCGTCAAGTAATACTCTACTAACTCATTCTAATGTATTTCCCTACGTATCCAATAACTATTCTTCCCCAAGCCATCTGTGCTTTTATTCTCTAGACTGAGGTCTGGAGCTGAGTTACATTCTAGTTTGTATTCTCTAGTTGTGTTTCATATCACGTCGTGCTTTTGTTGTTTGCCTTCTTGTTATTATTATTACTGTAGTTGTAGTATTGTTTCGTTGAATATTGTAGATAACATTCCTAACTAAACCTGGTGTGATCTTTTGGTGGTCTAGTTATTCTAGTATTTTAAAAGATAGATATTTACTAACATATACATATATTCTATATACAAGTGTAAATTTTTAAAGGGCTGGTTTGTTATTAAGAGATATTGTGCCTCATACAAAATATACAGATTGTTTGTGCCATAGTTAAATAAATATTTTTGTAAGGTTTATCAAACTTTACTTACCTCTGATAAATATAAAGAATATAATTTTTTATTACAAATTATTAATTAATATATGTATTTTTTATTTAAATGCTGCAAACCTTGTTTTACAAATGCACAATTAAGATGGCTTTTATTAGTTGATATATTTGTTCGCATGTGTAATGCGGGACTTGGTGGAAATGTTGGGCTACCTGTTTGATGGTCAATATTTCATTACACCAAATAACTAGGATACTTGAACAGCTGTTATAATGTGAGTAAAGATAAATTAAAATATTTTTAATATCTAATGGCGTAGTAACTAGAATTTACTATAAAAATGTGTAGTAAATTTTTATTATTCATCATTTCTTATAGGTTATGTATAATAACATGAAAGTGACGGATGAAATTGATCGCTGTGAGGAAAAATCCTTTCTGATTCTTATACCAGGCAATTAACAAGCAAGAAAGTGAATATGTATATATATATTTTAAACCAAATATGAAAAAATAAGGATAAATGTAGCCGTTGAGAAGTAACCAGTAAGTAATATGTTTATCATGATTTATGTTATAAAATTATGTTTATTGTAAGTACTAAATTCTAGACAAACAGTATGGGGCTGCTGGAATAACAGGCAGATCAGTGCTGCGAGTTAACACCTGAAAAACTTCCTCAAAGAATCATTAATCTTTTGGATGACTGTTAATTTACACTGTACCTAGTATAGTATATTCTTACAAGACGATTATTGAAATATTGAACAATAATTGGTAATAAATTTATTATTACAATACTTTGTATTTTACGCTAGTACAGAAAATTGAATTAGAAAATATTTCATTTCTCATTTACCGGCACAACTTATTAATTATATAAAACACCAACTAATAATGAATTTACTATTATCATGCTGTGCTTCGAGATAAATTGTCCAAGAAACATTTTCCATTTTGTACCTATTGTGGTTATCTCATTTTTTTTTTATAAATGCCTTTTATTATCTATAACTTAGATACAAAGTCTTATTTTTTTCCCTTAATGGATATGGCAAATAGAATTATTTTTCAAAAAAATCTTGAAGTAAATTAAATCTTGTAGCCACCCTTAAATTTTTGTAATTTTTTTATAGATGCCTCTTAGTATCTAAAATTCACATACAAAGTTTTAATTTTTTCCCTAAATGTGTGTTGGCAATAGAACTATTTTTCTGAAAAATATTTAAGTAAAGTAATCTTTATAGCCACTCTTAAATTTTGGTATTTTTTAAATAGATGCTCCTTAGTATCTACAACTCAGATACGAAGTATCAATTTTTTCCTTTCATTGGTTTGAGAGATATAATTAATTTTCCGAAATTTGGGCTGTGTTCTCAACAAGTGTTTAAAGTGTTCAAATGACGTCGGAACGAAGCACTAGCACTTTATAGAATTATGGAAAACAGCCCCTTGCGTGCTGAAATGCACAAACTAATTAAAACTGCATATGACGGTAATATAGATAACAGCATTTTGGAGCTGCTATTTATAAAAATATTTATTATTATTAACTAATTTAGAGTATTTGCGAGTAATAGACATAGTTCTACATTTTATTTTATATATTCTCTGCAAATATGAATATTTTTAATGCAATACTAAGTAAATATTGTCATTATTTTATAGGTTAGTTACGGATTGGAGGAACTGACAGCTGACCATCCTACAAGAGAAAATCCTTTCTGGTTCTCATACCAGACCATCTCCAGGTACTACAATTACAAGATTTGTGTTTTAAACTATGAGGAATCTGAATGTGGCTACGATATAAAGATATTTGCAACTGTTGAGGAGTTAAAAGTGAGGGAAACTCAAGTAACATTTTCAAATGATGTTTAGAGGTATAGTTGGACAAGAGATCTCGAGTTGACGTTTAAATTATTTTATGGTTGTGGTATCTATTCAAAGTTTTTCCCTGAGCGAAAGAATTGAAAGAAATGTGACCTTTATGCGTTCTGCTATAGGGTATAGAATTGTACGAAATCCATTAGAATACACTGTTTGTTCCAGGTACCCAGTTAAGCACTGGATTTGGAACTCCCAAAGTAATATTAGCATACCTTACTTAATATAGATGGATTACTGTACAACCTGGAAATAACTAGACAGGGATGTATTTAAAGTTTTAATACCATGTTTTATGAAAAATACTCTAATAATTGTCACAAGTTGTAGTAACGTTGATGTACTCTTGGTAATAAGAACATTATGTTATAGCAGTTTCGTTTTTATGCAAAAATTGTTTGCAATTCCACGAAGATAATGATTATTGCTAAGAAATTAACGGTATTAAAATTTTAAATACATCCCTGTCTAGTTATTTCCATGTCGTACAGTAATCCATCTAAATTAAGTTAGGCATGCTAATATTATTTTGGGATTTCCAAATCCAGTACTTAGCTGGGTGACATACTCAGTACTATGCTCTACTAGGATTCGAACCCTGGACCTGATCACAATACTTTGAAGAAAAATAATTATATTGATACATATACAAGTTATTATTTTATTAATTTTAGTTTCTTTATTTATTTGAATATCACCGTTTTAAAAATATGATAAGTAAATAAACAAGTATAATAATATTAATTTTGACTCACTGTAACTGTAACAAGAGGTTATGAGTTATTTGTAATAAGAACCGTGATGTATTAATCTGTCGACTCTGTATACTCTGCTAAGTGAGCTTGATAAAACTTACTACTGTAGTTTTAAAATATGTAAAACTATGTATACAATGTTATTTGTACAGAATACAAACTCATCATTATTTTAAATGAGTATTTTGATACAGATTGTTACTATAAGAGTTGGAAAATTCCATCATTGAATTCATTCAAAATAAAACAATAATTTATATTAACATTGACAAATATTAACGTAGAACTCCCCACAGGGATCAACAATTCAAAAATCGTCAATCGTGGTTGTGGGAACAAATACATCAACTAATAATTTATTTCATAAAACAAAACTAAAAAAATTTAAACATGAAATTCATATTCAGTATTTATCTATTAAAAAATTGCATTACTCTGCAGAGGTAGTGTGCTTGAAGATTTAACTTATATTGAAATTCGACATTATATTTAATATTAAGTTTCTCTATTTTGAACTCCACGAGTGTTAATTTTATCAAATATTAGAACGATTGGTTGGTTCAATAGGAGTGAATGTATTTTCTTGAGCCCGAAGGACGCATTTTCTCTGGCTGCTGCATCTGTTTACAACAATATAAACGTATTAACAGTAATGTTTTCGAGAGTTTGTAATGGCAACTTACATTGTGAGATTTGGGACGAGGAACGGAGACGGCGCGAACGCCAAGTGTTTACATCTAGACAGCAAATGAAAAGTGTTGGTGGGATAATAGAGATAAATTTTATTCTTACACAATGGTGGCAGTGATCTGACGATCAAGACAATATTGATATATACACTGATGATGAAATACATATTACTGGAATGTTGAAATATACATTTATTTAAATACATCGATTACAAAAATTTGTAAGTTTGAAAACTCCTGAAGTGAGTACCTAAACATCTACAACAATCACAGAAACGTTTTGTTTAGAGCTGTGTATGAGAAACGGTCAGGATGTGTGATACATAAACTGCAAGCGGTCGGGAATGCAGGCATTCCCTTACTTCCTGGATGAAGAACTCTTGTTCGTCTGTGGTCTCCTCTTTATAAAACTGTAAACAAATCTATCAATCGGCGATGTCTTCAGTTTATCATATTTACATCTTCTTTGGTAATAAGAAAAATTTACAATCATGCAAAATTTCATTTTTCTGGATCTTTCAATCCTCCCTGTATTCATTAAACTATTTACTCTTTTAATAAATAAATAATATTTATTTTTTTAGGAATCAACGTTTTTTTTGTACATAAAAATATTGAAAGTACGTAGTTTTTCAAATAATTTTGGAACGAATCGTCGTGTAACATGAATGGTTCATATAAGTGCACACTTATAAAGAGCAGTAAAACACGTAGAGAGTCACTGTTGTTGCAGCAGCAGCTGCTCGAGCTCGTCGGCCGAGCGCAGCAGGAAGGCGGCCGACTCGCGGTAGCCGGTGATGAGCTGGCGCACGGCCGCCATCTCGCCGGCCGACAGCTTGTGGCTGAGCAGCGGCTTCTGCTTCATGCTGAGGTCCGTGGGCCCGTTGAGCATGACGGGCTGGCCGGGGAACAGCGCGGGGTACGGCCCGGCGCGCTGGAAGGCCTGCGAGAAGTTGGGCCGGTACATGGCGGTGGGCGCCGTGCTGGCGGCGCTGGCCAGGCCTAGGCCGTTCATGGGTGGTGCTGTGCCGATGCTGCACAGCGCTGGCTTGTTGTCTGGTGGGAGTGAGGGCTTGCTGGCCGGCGTGCTGCTGCTCGTGGTGAAGGCGGGCGGCACTGGCTGTGGCTCCGTCACCATGCTGGCCGTGCTGTCGCTCACCGTCGCCCCCGGCAGCACCGGCATCGGCTGCGACACCGGCTCCAGCCCCAGCCGCATGCGCTTGGCGTTGTGGCTCTCGTTCTCGCACGCCGTGGCCAGGATCTGCTCGGCCTGCACGGACGTGAGGTGGGCGGGCGTGGGGCGCGCCGCGTCCCAGCCGCCGCCCGGCTCGCGCGCCCGCTTGTTCCGCCGGCACGACTTCAGGTACGTCCGGATGCGCTTGCGGGCTCGCTCCGCGAACTCGGGGAATTGGCGCGTGCACGAGTCTATGATGGCCTGGATCTTCTCCTTGGGCTGCTTGCTGATCGGCACCATGCGGTCCAGGTTCTCGTCCACGAACAGCCGGACGAACATCTGCATCACACACGCACATTACACATCCCTCTCTACTCCACTCTACCATGGCGCTACTCACGTTAAAGGCCTTGAGTCGCTCGGGATCATACTGCTGAGCGTCGATTCTGTCGTCGCTCTCGTCGTCGTCGTCGTCCTCGTCCTCCTTGTTGCCGCTGGACGAGGTCTCGTCGTGCGCGGAGCCGGTCTCGGCCAGCACGGGACTCTGAGAGAGAGAGTGGTGTGAGTGAAGGGTGGCTGGCATGCTAGTGTATGGGGAGTACTCACGGATTGCTCGCGGGGCGCTGGCGGCGTGGCCTTGCCCTTGGCGAGCCCCAGGGCCGAGTGGTAGCTGGCCCACAGCCCCGCCACGTCGTCCGACGCGCTGAGCGCCGACAGGTCCGGCATCTCGGCGCCGTTGCGCCCGCCTGCAACACACCAACATGGCACATGTGCATCGTTCTACTCACGAGGCAGGCAGATGTTACCTTGTGTCTGATTATGGTAGTTCCAAGCCAGCAGCATCAGCTTGAGTTTGTCGCTGTCTTTCATCACACCGCCCGACCCTGCACAGCCAATCACACGTCAGCAGGGTTGGCACATACACAGCAACATAGTCCCTCATCGCAACTCATTCAATACAACCCACGAGCATCACAAAAAAGGACTATGTTGTAAAAAGGATTCTCTTGTAAGACCACATTATTTCAGGCACACATGAAATATTTAAATTCACACCAACCCTGCTATAAATTACATCGAAATTTGGGACTTGTTTTCACTTAAAATGTGACACCTATTAGTGGCAAACTGAATATTTAACAACTCTACATACTCCTTTCTAGAGAAAGTTCCACTAAGTAAATTTCTTTTAATTCTAGGTGCATCTTAATTGAAACATCATTTAACTACCGGAACACTTGATCTAAATGTTTAGTGCTAGATGCTGCCATCTCAAAACACTTAAGATTTAATGTCAAATTAAAATAAATTTTATAATAATAACTAATGTTTTAAATAGATAGTTTAGTGTAAGCCTGAAAAAATGAAAATAAGCATGCTATTAATTTAAATAAAAAAATGTTTCAACTAAGATTAATCTAGAACATGTATTTATGCTGTATGTATAAATAAGTATTGTATTGTAATAAATAAAACAATATGTACTACTTGTACATATCTTTCTACTTATGCAAAACTTATATATTAGGGATTCCCAACCGTTGTCAATGGGGAGAAATTTCTACAAATCGAAGGTAACACAATACAAAATTAACGTATCTAATAATAACTTAAGCATTGTATTCACAGTTAAATATTTATTAATTACCCAAATAGTTTCATTACTTGCTTAGAATTTATTGACTTATTTTTCTGATATACATGTGTACAACAAATTGTGGTACAAATTTGCTAATTTTCGATCTGTTTGCTATTGATTGTATTTTACTTATTTAATTATTATCTATCTGGGGTTATAAATCCAGTGATTTAAATAGTATACATTTAATTGCTTTACTTAAGTTTTTAAAAACTTCGTCGCTGAAATCGAATCCTGCATTTTTAAATATTTGAATAGAAGATGGTTGGGAAACCCTGCTATTGCAAAAAAAGATATATAGAAACTGTAGGAATGTAGTATTGTAGAGTAATGTGTGTAATGGGTTGATATGTAGCTTGTTAATGAAGCATGGTGAATAATTGGTAGTTTATCAATCACTCACCTGCGAACTGCTCGTCCTCCGCCTGCTCTGACGGCTCGGGGGTGGACGTGTTCTCCTGTAACAACAACATTCGTCACCGCCACATCCATCACGCCGTTAGACGAATCGCGGTCATTTCGCTGCGTTTCGCGGTTCGCGGCGCAGCCTGTTATGCAATGCTACCATCTTATTATCATATTTCACACTCTAAATTCCTGATTCGGAGACGCCACATGGATTCAAACAACGGATTGCATTACACCATCACACCGTATGCGCACACCGTATAGCGAAATACGACCATGCAAGGTCAATGCAGGGTATAGTCTCTCCAAAACTCTTTTATTGCTTTCACTTTTTATAAATATTCTAAACTAAATTAAACTACAGTTTTTCTTCATTGGCATCTAATTTACATGTCTTATTATAGCTATAGTTCTTGTAACAGTAAGCCGATTGCTCCTTATAAAGTTTTATAGGAATTGCGGTAAAGGAAATTTATGTTTAAGATGTTTTCTAATAATAATGCATTTTAAATGCAAATATTACGGGATTATAGAAATACAAACATGTATTGAAAATTAGAATTTGTTTAATTTGTTTCTGTAGGTGTATAAGAGTGTAGTGTTTTTGGCGTGGTGTATGTGTGCGTGGATATGTTTATCTTGTCTGGGTTTGGTGGCATGCGATGTAGGCCATCGGCTAACAATGCCGCTGTGTGCAGCGAGACGAGAGGCGAGAGAGAGAGACAAGACACCGGCATAACTCAATGCACTGACCTTCAAATGCAGCTGTCAATGCAACACAAGTATACAAGCGCCGAGCCGAGCGCGGTTTCGCAACCCAGCGCTGCCGCAGGTGATCCATCAGCGTTACACTCCGCACGTAAAAATGCCAATTCTCAATTCTCCAACGCTAATTACAATATAGCTACACATCTATGACACACGAGGAAATACCTCACCTACTCATTACCAAGAGGAATATTTTAATTACGAATCGATAGCGAATCAAAGTGCAGTTTTTACGATTGTGGAGACAGGGACATAAGTAATAAAACCGTTGTGTTTATAGCTTGGGCTGCATCTACCCCCGGCCCACGGAAACCGCCAGCTGCCGCGGCGTCCTCGGGAATTATTTAAAACTAATTAAAAAATGAACGGCACGTAAGGTGCGATGATATATTTATTAGACTTGTAACGTCTTAGTTTGCGTGGGAAGCTATCGAGAAATCAGCAAATTATATACACTTTAGCGACTATAAATCAGCATGTGCCGCTAGACGCAAATAACATACGTTATACGTTGCGCATTTCCATTCCCCAAAGAAAAATGCGCCATCCCTCATGTCTGCCATGTTTGTTATTGTATAATTATTTAATTTCTAAATGATATTCCAATATGAAATTTATGCACAACTGACAATATTGATCAATTATTCCACTTTAACTTTGTCATTGCGTTAAAATATTAAATTACGAATGAACGCTTTGGTTGTATTATAACGAAATCCATTATTGTGGAAAGCGCCTAAAACAGAATATTCACTGTACAGTTTAATTATTTATCCATAATCTGTAATATCCATCTAGCTCTATCTCTGCGTGTCTCTTTCATTGCTAAATGTATTTATCATTAACTAATACCATATCATATTTCATCGGCAATGCACATACACACAGGAAAGAATGCGGGGATGCGATGCGTTAGAAAGGTGTTGCTTTGTTTGCTGCTATGGAAATGAAGCGCTGTTTACTTAGACGCGCCGAAGTCGCAGCCGTGGCCTACTTGTCTGCATCGCCCTCGCTAAACTTCTAAAACAAGAACATTAATTTTTATGCCTCGATTAAATGCGCGCTCGGGCGCACGGGAAATTTTAAACGCTCGTGAAAAATATATCGGCCATTTGCTGCGAATCCTGCATCACGGGAATCGCTTTTTTACGCCGGCGACAAATGCAGTTTGCACAACTGCTGCCATTCTTCCTTGCTGCAATTAACCCGTGCGCCCCCAGGTATTGCATATGCAATCATTATGCCCTACTCCCACGGGCTGGATTACCAATTTGTTGTGTGAATTAATTGCTCCGATAAATAAACTAATTAATAAGGGCCTCGATTGTATCAATTAGTGCGCTGCAGTTTTTAAGCCTTTTCTTTGCCCGTCGCCACGAACGGACGTCCAGCCACGTACGGCTACTCTATAATTGATGGCTTCCAACTTTGATTTTATCCCATCTTCATTATCATTAAATTTATTGCGTTGGCTTTTTCTACAAATCAATATTGGTTTCCTCTTTGACAGAGTTGGTAAACTTGTGCTTCTATTTTTAACAGCTTGCGTGCGTAGATGTGCATTCGTTTAAATACATAATCTGCATAGGAAATGCGTACCTATAAATTATAAAATGCCGCCGTGAAAGGGCAGACGAGCCAAACTTGACCAAAGTGACATTTAGATACAACACACGCTTCACGATTCACCAGGTACAAAATCCGCTAGCACTCTAGCTCTAGATACTTGTGTTCTTGTTGTGCGATATATATTATTATGAATGTTTATTTGCTGTTAACAAGGCAGATAAGTGAGAATTAGCATGCGCGTATAGAGGTGCCTATCTCAATAACTCAGTTTCAATTACGCGATTGTTTTGGCGGCGTTTTTGCTCCGGCGTTACGCTAATAAACAAAAACGTGATGAAAATTAAATTGTCCTATTAAAACGAAAGCAAAAGTAAAAAGAAGCAAAACACAGCGTTCGCATTTCAAACGAAAAGCCATGAAAACAACAGCCGGCCAATAATAAACACAAGATAACGTAGCAGATAAAACGTGTAACGAGCCACCAGACAATAAAAACCGAATTACAAAATAATCGAACGCCGGGGCCTCCGGCAGCACTAGACTGGGACATCCACATCCTCATCCTCCTTATTGTTATTATTCGCCTACCCTGCGCCGCCTAACTAATTCAGGGCCAATGACATATTCACGATTCCGTCCGACATGGTGTCACTGGGCTACAGCCATATATTCTTCATCAGCCCGTTAATTCCTCGCAGGGCATGAAACATGCACGAGTTGACAGCAGCGCATCACGTGGGGCGACACGTGAGCGCCCTGCAGCCTCTCTTACCAAAGGTGAAGAAGGAAATACCGTGTGTAACCTTTGGAGATGATTTCATTAATATTTATACCGCTAATACTTGCAATCGATTCCCCAGGAATAATGTGGCATTAAGACGTTTGGTTTGGTGTGGAAGGAGGTGGTGATATCTCCTCGGCGGTGGTGGATTTTTAGTTGGTGTGGGTTGGTCGATACCCCGCGGCGTGTGGAGCGGACATGTGGGCCACGCCACCCCTCACCGAGCCACGTATTGATCCCCGGCCCAACGCTGCACCCACGGCCCCCTGCGTGTACACCTGCACGCACCATGCAAGACGATACCACATAGACACCCCGCGCCAGTGCACCTTCCCTTCCAACTTCACCGGTCGAGGAGGTTCAAAGTTAATATACATGGATTTTCACGATTTGTGGTCGAACGTATTTTCCAGTTGTTGATAGATAATTTTAAATTATTTTGATTTTTATTAAACCAGTTTTTTGTGACGAGGAAAACAACATTTTATTAATTGTAAATGCATCTTACATACATTACGAAAACAATAATTAGCAATCGGTTAATATAAAAAAATCGCATCGAAGTAGGATATAACGTATATTTTTGATAACTTATGTAAGTTTTTCGATGCGATTTTTCTATTAACCGAGGTTGAAAAACCGGTCCTTAGAGACATTTGAAAAGGACTTATGCAAAGTTTAAAACTTTTTATGAAGGGTTGGGTAGCTTAGTGATCAGCCGTCATATATTATTTCAAATTATATATATATTTCAATACTTTAAATAAATTCATTTTATATTTATTTTGTATAAATTTTGTTTCTTGCATGTACTTTTTAAGAAAATTTTCAATAACTGGTATTATTTCTCTAGAGTCTTAATATTTTAATCTCTTTTCAAGTTACAAATTGAATCCCATTTAAAATGGGATATTTTAGTCTAGATTTATAAGTATATAATTAGAAAACAGCTAAACACAAATTTCGGATACGGTCCAGGTCAGAAAAAAGTAGCCGCTGTAATGAACTTTTACAGCAAGTTCCATAAAACTTTATAAAAGACAATCGGCTTATTTTATAATGATTTTCAAATATCATTTACAACAACTATAATGTATATTGTAATATTTGTGTGGAATTTTTGTTACTGTCGTTCCCCCAAATATCGCTTGCCAGTGGCGTCTGTGAAAACAATTATTGAACGTAGTGCTCATTGAAAAGCTGGTCAGTTGCTGGCTATAAATAATTATTTAGTTACATAACAAGCCATAATTCTCCGTCGAGTTTCTGGCGAAAAAACTAATTACCTTGGGGTCAGAGAGAAAAAAGATGTAAGCCGCACAAAAAGGTGTTTCGAGAGCCTAGAAAGCAATGCAGCAACAAGGTTCGTCCTACTGACACAAAACACACGCGCTGGAAACTTGTTTGGGACGCGGCCGCCGAAGACGCACGGCACGACACTGGGCACTGGGCTCTGGGTGGCTCGGATTAGCCGCGTGCACCCCCGGGATGTGCGTGTGTGCTCGCATGAAACAGCGACTTCTCTCTCGCTGCTATTTTATAAATCACGATTGCTCTGCCATCGGCATGGTACAAAATTTATTAATTAAATACTAGCTGCATACGTGCACGAATTAATCAGACAAAATATTGCGTGGTCGGCTGGAAATCAACTAAATTGTATTCCGACTGCCGCATTATTTGCTCCGCGTTTTTTATTTATGCAAATAATTAATCATATGTAATAAAGTTTTTTGAATATTATTACGTTTTTTAAATGCATATTCATACATGATTATCCTACATGAAAATGCACTTTTACTTTCTTGTTTCCGCGACCGGGAAATACAATTCTAACTTAATGAAGCGAAAATCAAACATTTGATTTTTTTCAGTTCGGTTTGGCAGTCGAACGCAAAATAAAAAGTGTGACTTGTGTGCAAACTTTCCGTTACAGTTTCACAAACGCAAAAAATATGTGTTGAACAAATACGAACGGCCTAGAATAAAAAGAGGGAAAGAGATATCGGCGCTTGTATTTGGACAGCGTCGCAAAGGGGGCAAGGACTGTGGCAGACACTGTTATCAGTCAAGCAGTGCATATCTGAGGGCCGTGACCGATAACGGCTATCTCCGCATGCACATGTTGCACATCAAACTTTCAACAACGCCGTTTTTATTCCCCGCTGCGACCAAAGACCTCAGCCAAACTCGCGCCGCTGACATTTAGCCGTGTTTATGTTATGCCTAATCCAGTCGCCTCGATAAGATAGTGATTAGATTAGTGAAGTGGGTACGCTAGCAAGCTGCATGCCCTCATGCACGCATGGTCACACACGGCTCTGTTTTTAGCTCAAGGTGTTCCACGCGAACGTTGGCATTATCATATAATGCGGGACTTGTCGCATCTGTGGCGTCTCGTCTCGTGTTTAGTTATGCGTTTGCGGTCATCTCGCGTTGCATCCGCTGTGCCAGACCGCTGTTTCCGGCGATAAGCCGGCAAGGCGTACGACGCCTAAGACACACCTGTAGAGTAACGAGTCTCCTATACCTACGTACCTTGTGATGTTGTATGACAGCGGAGGCCTTTCGTTTGGCAGACATGGTTCACTTTGGTTGGCGTGGATCTATTCCTGGCGAGAAGTCATCGCACCCTTACATAGTGTTGGAGCACATGGCGCTACGCGCGGCTTGAGGCAGGTCGCGGCCCGAGTGTATCGTATCGACTGTTCGGAGCACTACTCGGCACTAGAGTCACTCGTCACTGTTGCTGCCCATGTGCTGTGCGTGCGGGCGATGCGGTCCGTGGCGCGGTCGCAGCGAGACTGAGACTCGTACCCCGCCCACAAACGCACTGGCCCCCCACCAGCGCCGGCTCCCCGCGCGCCGCTCCCCGCCGCCGCCGGGCGTCCATCCCCTCCACCCGCCTCTTGTTCTGTCATTATCAAAGAGTTCGTCCGGCGTCCTCAGTTTGCAAAAACGCGTGCTCTAATTTCAGGTGTTGATGATACTAATTGACGCTTCGATTGCTATAACTGTCACGAGCCAATCATCGTTAACCAAACTTCCTCGCTTCTTTCCTACTTGCATGCACCCGTCTAATGCTGCTCATTCTTATACACATCCGAACAAGTGGCTTCCGTACAAATGGAACCCATAACTGTTCGGATGCTAAACGAAAGCAGCTGCAGTATTTATCTATATTAGCGATGAAATGTTGTGAAGTAGTTGTTTTTTGCAGAGTGTAGCGTAATAAATAACTGCATGAAATATGAATATTTAGCGTACGTAGCTTGAACGAAAAATTAATTAAGTAAATGTAAGGCAAGGCAAAGTCATCACCGTGAAAAAACAAGACGTTGGCTCGAGGGAGCGCCCGGCTTGAGACGGCTGCAGCCTTGTGTGTGCTGCGAGCCGTGCTTCATATGCAGAATACTTTCCTGTGGGTTTGGGTTTCCACCCTTTCCCTTGGTCAGGTAGTGCGTGGCGCGCGGGGAGGCGGCGCGCCCACAGGGCGTGGGTGAGGCCCCCTTGCGACCACTAATGGGACTCGCCAGGTCCGCACTGGCTGTATTCTCCGTGTAGAGATAGTGTCACACAGATTGAGCGTACACACACTGCTGTACTTGTACTTTGTGTGGACGTATAGAGAAATGGAATGTGTGCGAGTCCGGGCCTGGTGTTTTCGCTCTAATGGTCGATCAGGCTGAGTCACTGCACCTCTGGCAGGGCGGGTGTTTTTTCCAGCGCTGCTGTAATAATAGAGGCAGCGCCACCCCCCACGAAATGCACGTAATTGAGTCACAGTGCACCCGCGCGAACCGCCTCACACCCCACCTTTAATTACACCTCCCTACCAGCACCTACAGAATTTTCTAAATTATTTACGTATAATGAAGTGGCAATTCATTATCCCCAACGCAAAATTCTCCTCAATTTTAAATTTTCATTACGAAAAGTCCCAAGATCAATATGAGGCATACGCACTGTCTTCATCCCCAATTATTTCCAATTATTTATCGCATAAAAAGTCCTTGCTGTAGTTACAAGCATCCCTGCGGTGTAATGAGAAACTGTAGTATAATAAGTAGTGATTTCTTTCAGGAGAAAATAATGATTTATAGGCAATGTAGGTGTAAATGTTATAAGAGTTAATTACGGCGCGTTGTCTTGTTAGTTGTCGCTAGGAGTCTCGGAGCGGAAAAGTTTCGTGTTTGTTTAATTATGACTGCATTCTTTCCAGTTGGCGAGGAGATTGAAGTGTGTGAGGGTGAGGGCCGAATCAATCCTTTGTCGTAGCGGGTCGGCCGCGGGCCGGCGGGGCGGGGGACGCGGCACATGCCTTTGTCCGGCCTGGGGCCTGACTGACACGCAAGCAAACATCCTACACCCTCCAGAGAGCCGACCCTACATCATCGCACGCTGCGACCAAAGAACGCCGGGCCGCCTTGCTCATTACTTTACTCGCTCATTTACCTATCCGCGCTCATCAGCACATACATAGATACACAATAAATAAATAAATAAGTGCGGGTGGGTGTGGGTGGCGGTGGACAGTGGCGGGTCGCGTGTGCCCTCCACACGTCATCCGTCACGGGGATACATTAGCCTCATTTCCGGTCACAGAAAATTGGATGGTAGAATTACACACACACGCACGCACACATGCACCCGCCTCCCGTAATGACGCACGGTATTGACGGCCTAATGCGCCGGTAAACATGCCACGGCTTTTTATACACACCACGGGGTACGTGCCCAAGACACTACTACAATCGATACCCACCCTCTTGCATTTAATTAGCCTCTAATTGTACCGCCACCAAACTACTATTTCTAACATATTTTACCCCGCGGAAAACAACGGAATAATGATTAAAATATTGCGGGTTGCTAGTGCCGTATAATAATTAGGCTTCATCCCTTCTCCGGTTCACTCCCGCTCGGCCGTTCTTTGCCCCTGTTCTTAAAGTTCGTTTCGCTCGGCTGATGATTTATTGAAGAAAAATTACTTTTTTATCAACGCTTCGTTCATCGCACGGTCTTAGAAAGCACCCCTATGAGGCTGTGTGTCCACCGCATAGGGGTAGGCCAGCAAATTGAAAAGAAGCGCTCGCTACACATATTGTAATTAATTTATTTTAAACCAAATCCACAGCTTGGTAATTAATCTTGCGAATAATTCGACAAGTAGGAATAATGAATTTAATTATGATTGAGTCATAATTTATAAGTATGTCATTTCCACGTATGATTACGTTAGGTAGGATTAGGGAGCAGACATCGGTATTACCGTGTGTTTAATTCATAGCCGGTAATTGTATCATTAGTTTGGCTCGCATAATGGCCGAGCAGTAGTTAGTAGTGAGTGTTGATTTTTCAGGTGTCTGGCGAGTTTAGGCGAACCCTTATCACACATGTGCGAACTATATTTCAAGTATGACGCTAGGGCGGAGGTAAGTGAGGCTGACGTAGGTAATGCGGGGATATATAGGGTCTGGATTTAGCCAGTCGGCGCTCCAGGCAGATTGTGGTCGGCGATAAGCGCCCCAGTGACATCGGAAACAAAGGAGTGACCGAGGATTTACCCAAAACCGAACTCTCTTTGTGATTTTTAAACAGCGCCACGGTTTCGCACTCTATTAGCGGAAAGACGGAAAATGAAGATCATGTCTTCTTCATTACTCTACTTCCTTACACCAATTACATTCATTTTTTATACATTTTTAAACGGACAATAGTTAAGCAAAGTGTGAGATTTAGCGCTCAAATTCCATACCGCTGTGTCCGAATGGTTCCGAACCCACTATAAACTGTAAGTTTGTTGGATAGCGTTAAATTAAAATAAAATAAAATAAAGCAGACAGACTGGCTAGATATAGATATAGAATGAGTAGTATATAGTAGAGAGTAGTGGATGTTAGGGTTGTGGGACGTGGGTGGATATAAAAGTGGTGGGTTGTATTGATCGTGGGTAGTTGGAGGTGTTGTGGCTTGCACCCCCTGTGGAAACCTTATATTAGTGAGTAGCTGGCGTCCGCGTCCAGACCGTCCGACCCTTCCTGCCGCAAGGAGCGACGAGGGTCACTCGACCCCGCTGCCCACCCCACGAGCGCTGCCCACTACCCCGGCGCCCCAGGCCTGTAACGCTCACATTCACTCATCCAAAATCACTCTATAATCAAACTATCTATCTTCACACATATTTTTTGTGCTAAATTTAAGGGTTTCAATCACACGAAATTAGTGCTCCTTTATTTGATTTATAGTTGTCAAAGTGCAGCAGAATCTTACTTGGTTCAATTCCCAACTATTAACAAAAAATGCCGTTGTGTACGAGTGGTTCGAAACCCATTATAAGTTATAGGTAATTACCTTGCAGAAGCTTTAAGTTGATAACCTATTTAGCCAAAAATACACGGAAAATTGTCATGGAACATATGAAGTTCCATTTTCAATGTCATCTTTCCTAGAACTGTAGTGAAAATAATAATAATGGTGAATACTTATCATTAACCCTCGAAAATTGTAAAGTAGTCTAACTCGCAATTCACTACAACATATTGTGGTACGCAAATATGTAGTTATTTTTGAATTAAGTGCGCGAAGTTTGTATTTTTAGGTATGTGAGATGTTATTTGAACGCACTAAAATCATTTCGCGCACAAAATAAAAACAATTTTTTTTCTACAACTAATTTACATCATTAATTATATTAGTTTTATTTATCTATATAAATTGAATGAAGAAATGTTTTTCATCACCGTGAAAAAACGTTTTCTAAAAGCGTAAAAAAACGTTTTTTAAAAGAATGAAAAAACGTTTTCCCAGATACTTCGCGACGAAATCATGGTAACATAACAACTGTGAAAAAAATACCTACTTTATGTATTGTTATTAAAATAATTGGCGTTTATTAAAGCATGCTAAAATTGTAAAAATTATCTAAGGTTTACTGCGCATTGGTAAGAAAACAAAGAAAGTTAACGGAATAAATATAAATGTATAATAAATCTTCACTTAATAAAATAAAATAATAATAAAATCACTAATTAAAATAAAATACTTGTTATTAGTTTACTATTTGCTATGATATTGTAATGATTTTATATATTGTCTATTGGAAAATAGAGTACGAATTAGTTGTAGTTTTATGTTTCCTTTGTTGTTTTGCGTTGTGTTGTAGAGAGAAGGACGAGAATTTGGTGGATGCGGCCCTGGGCGGCCTCGTCCTTGCGCTCCTCCGTCTGCGAACGTCAAAATATCCAGGCTGAGGCGGCTGAGCCCTCGTACCCAGTACCCGAATATAAACAGAAAGACGCGTCCGTCTACCCTCGCTCCCTCGCCCCATTCGTTATTCGTTATTCCTCGTCAGAATTTCACCCGCACAGCCTTGTGCCCTCCCGCGCTCCTCACCCAGGGAGGGAGGGAGAACACACACCCCGCACTTTTTTCATGTTTGATGTATATTTTAATTTCCAAAATATTTTACGCTCCTTTACACCTGAGCCCGCTAAGGCATCACACATACACATGTGCGTCTATATATATACTCGTAATTCGCAGAGTCGCATGTGTGGAAATTTATGTTTGGTAATGACGCTTTGTGAATGTAGTCCTTGGTAATGGACGAATTTGTAACACATTAAATTGAGTGAAAAAAATAAAATATTTGTATGGAATTGTATGTAAATGAATAGAGTATTTTTTTGTTGTTTTTTATTGAACCAGTTTAATGACAAATTAATACATTTCTAAACAGTGGAATTATGTGACATAAAAGTGAGAATTATTAGCATCGGCTGGTAATAAATATAAGTGGGCTGTTATATATTTAGCTGTTGGTTTGTTTTGAATTAATTATGTGAAATTTTAATCAGCAGAGCGTTGTATGCACCGCTGCGGGCACAAATCGTCAAAATGCAAATGTTTTGTTTGCTATTCTATGTTAATAACGTATGGTTGCCCTTGCACCTCGTGTGATTGAGTCCGGCCAGAGTGCAGTTGGAGTCCACGCCGAATGCAACGAGGAAAGTCGCGAGATAATGAACTTGGCGCGACCTTCGGATTGCAGCGGTACGCCTACGTCGCAGATACTGGCAGCGGCTACCGCATTGCTTCTCGTTTAAATTATAAATCGCCGGGCGTATTATGAAAAAACGACTATAGTATAAACAATGGCTGAGTGCACTCGCTCTATCTAGCCGCTCCCGGCTGCTGCAACTTTTGATGGGTTCCGTTTTATGGGGCACTTAACGTTTAATAGCCCGTTCCGATAACTCCTCGCCTAGGAAAGGGGTTCTGCCGATAACGCTAGCGCCACCACTATTAAAAAGAACCCATGCTAATCCGCACAAGTGCCAAGCAATCAGTGTGAGTCGTTAAGTTGAAACTAGCATTGGTGGATGATGTGTATTGATATTTGTGTTGTGATGATGGTATTAATTTCGTTTTTGGTGAGAGGCTTTCGCGTTGCCTGGCAGTGGAGCGTGGGAGGATGAGTGAGCAGGCGGCAGGCGGCAGGCGTCAGCCCACCTCCTGTCCTTCCTCTATCCTTCATCAAGTAAATTGCTGCAGCCGAGTCGTCGGTTCGGATATCTGGCAGGTTGAGGGAGCAGCCAGCTCAACCCCCTCGATATCTATCGAGGGAACGAAGCGAGAGACGCGAACACACACCCTGCACCCTGTACACTACCCGCCACAACATTTCTTACTTATCCTCCAACCCATCTGAACTTTTCGCTTCTTTTCCATCTAATTACACTTCTAGCAACAGCTCGTCTCTTCTCTTGTACAATGTTATCACCTTAGCGACGCATAAAGTTACCTGCATTAGGTCAGCTAGTGATTCGGCAGTGATTTAGAGTGTTTCGTCGAGTGTACATTGACGCTGTCGCTAAACAGCAGCGCCGTGGGTGTGTGGGATGGGGTCGTGACGATGGTTAGGTAACATGCAAAGGGAACGCAAACTTCGCTTGAATTTGAATTGTGAAGAGTCGCGCCAGACTTCCAACTCCTCCCTCAAGTATCGAGCTAGTCCTACGTAAATAATTAGTTAGGGATCGGACCTCGTCCTTCACACGGATTGCTAATATTTCCAGCGATTGTGCGATAGCGCGGCGCATCTGTTCGCGCCGCGCTCTGATCTCCCGCGGTATCTGTCACTGTCCCAAGGACTTGTCGCCCAGATCGGCAAAAAGAGCGCCATCCATAACGCTCAGCACCTCCGGCTGGTACAGTTTGAGTGTGTCCGAAACATTGGGGTTGGTGTGTCCACGTCCACCCGCGCGCGGCCGTTTGATCGATAATGTCCACCGCTGGAGCCGCCGCCGCCGCCAGCGCAGGCGTGTGCGCCGCCCCCGCGGCCGAGGGCGAGGCAGCGAGTGCGCGTGTATGTGTGTCAGCGGCCACGCAACCACACACCACCGCAACCATTACCTTTTTTTCTCCAATATGCTCTTACTCACAAATTAGTTAATTGATAACTACCGTACGAGGCCGGCTTTGGGGTGGCATACGTCTCCGGCACATATTCTCCGACTGCTTTTTTATGAGCGAGGTTTTAAATCTTTGTGGGCGTCAAGTTTTTACTGTTTCATGTTTGGGTTTTTTGCAAGCGCGACAAAAAAGATTTTACGTTCGTGTTGTTTCCCAGTCTGTTATGCTCTGTATTCCGGCGGTGCTGGCTACTCGTGCAAACTGTTGCGAATATATTTATTACATTTTTAATTAGCGGCGGTTTGAAGTGCGCGCAAGGTGTGGATGGGGGTGGGCTACAGGAGGACGGCCGGCAGCCGACGGGATGAGAAAGGGTAGAGATAAGCCGGGACCGTTTCCATCACCGGACACTGCGAACCCTGGGTCGGGTCTGACAAAACCCTTCATATCCTACACAAAGTTATCCCGTGAAAGGTCCGCTATCTGCAAGGCGGGGTGCGGTTGACACGGGCTCTGCGTCATCAGAGGGTCGGACCCTCCAGGCCGGGACTGCGCGGATTCCGCCAAGGATGCCCACGGTCCACGTGTTCGCTTTTTGTTGCAATTCACCGGTTAATGTGAAATTAATTAATAGGATTTAAGTTGCGGCCAAATCATTATCGAAGGGAGAATAATTACGCGAACAAAAGCGCACTGAGGTGCTAAATTATCGCGATGGGGAGCCACGCACTATGCACTACACACAACTCCATGAATATTAATCCCAGCGAAAATATATTGTGAGGACCGGGTTAATCCTAAATACTATTCAAAATATTCAGATCCCATTTGTACAACAAGAATAACAAGCGGATTCGGACAGAGATAAATATTTCATCCCAATCCCGCACATAAACATGTACAGGCGACCCACAATCGCGCGCACATTTCACAGTTAATAGGTAAAAGATTCAATTCCGCCCGAGCCGGAGTATTTGATGTTCGTTTGAGGGTTGGAGAATGTTGCCATTTTCCTTGTTCATTTATTGACAATCAACAGGTCGGTGTACGAGTACGGCGAATTAAATCGCAGGATAACGAGTTCTAATTAGCGAATACAACAATTACGTTAGCAAGGCGGCAAGGAGCGCGCCGGAGATACGCGGCCGGATCGATCATTAATTTGACATTCAACGTTGGAATGGACATGTACAATATTTCATAACTCGATTCCCCTAATATAGAGTCCAAGGAACTCACAAGTGTGTCAATCCCGTTATTAATTTTCAATCACTACCAAAAAATGTCAGGTGGAAGTTGGAGTTGGAGCTGGTAAATATAATATGGGTTCGGAGCTTTTGTTCTGGCTGAAAGTTTGATGCGTTTTATTCCGGGCGCAGCGAGCGCATGAACTTATCACTCCGTTTGACAGTTGTCCGCTAAATGACAGGCCGAGCCGCACGCTCACTCGACTTCCTGCATTTGTTATGAAAACTGAATCGCAGACGCTTTAGTTCCAACTTTTTCAATTGTTGAGGGGAGTTGCTAGTGGATGTTTGATAACTGGTGATTTTCCGCTCCGGCTAGATACCGCCCTCCACGCAATCTCTTCCGTCACAACTACACGTCCGCGCCGCTGTCCTGCTGTTGCCCACCGGGACTTGCAGGGGAATGTCATTCTAATTAAAATTGGCGAAAATCGAAGAAAAAGACGTTCCTTGCAGCGCAAGGCAACCGCGAAATCTTACGGCTAAATTGGATGATAACTGCAATAGCTCGGGAGACATTCCAGACAAAGAAATCCCGAGCTTCAATGTAGGATCGAAGGCTGCGAGCCGCGGGCGTTTCTCCCTCTACCTTATATCAAATTTCTAAAAAAGACCAGTCGCTGCTCTTTGTTTTGACACTTGCTAAACTTTTTCTCCGCCGCGCTATCATATATTTATCAAAGTTTTTGCGGCGGCTGTTTTTCTGCGGTGCTCTAGTTTGGCGGCCCTTGTTAATAGTAAGATTTGGTATTTGGGCGGAGGTACGTCTTGGTGTGGCGTCGCCTGAAGCGGCATAGACGCCAGACAGGGGAGCGTCTCTTTCTTGTAGGGTTTTCTCCGTGGATTACTCGCAGGGTTGGCTCAGCTCTAACGACCCTCCGTTCGATATGGGTCTCCTCGGCTAATTATTAAATATCTGTTGTATTCGCGCGCATTTCATATAATAAGTAATTTGCAGCAAAAAGAACGAGTGGCTGAGAGTAGTTCCCGTTCTCTACCGCATTACGCTGGCGGTAATACCGTCGCAGAAGCGGTCGTTAAGATGCACTCAGTTTGCAAGCGAAGCGCGCGTCTAAAAACTAATGAGACCTAGACGTGTTTTAAGTTTTAACCGCTCCCCATGTACCAGATCGAAAAATACTCACGATCTCAAAATAACTAAACCTTTATATCCGCGCTCCTATCTACCGCTCTTTATTACTGCTAAATTAAACCAGGATATACAATCAACTGTTATTGTAATGCGAACAAATACACGGCAACCCATACCCTTCTTCGTCTTTACGCTCTTTATCATCATTATCCATTAAATATATTCATTACAAAATAAAGTAATGCAATCACAGAATTCAATTTCCAACAACACATGTATTTTTATTTCGACTAACTTTAAATTATTTAATTTAAATGGAACTAATTATGAAATACAAAATAATACGTCCACGTTATATCCGCGTATTAATAAAGTTAATTAAATCCCGATGTCAATTACTATATTGAAATTTTATTCAATATTCAATAAAATTAGTAAAGTTTGATAGATGCACCGAGACAAGATCGTTAAAAAGTTGCGCAGAAAAAGCCCGGCACCGTCGATGAAAAATCCGCGATTGTTATTCTAGCTCCGTGTGCAAGAAGTTGCCGTGGCTGGCGGTAAAAAGCCATCTGCAAGAAGCCCCGCTAACAACGCGACGTACGGTATAGCCCGAGCAGAAGCGTATTCTTCCAGCGCGGCTGACCCGCATGTGTGCAGAAAACATGTGTGTTCGCCGTAAGCCGATTGCTCTGCATTATTAATTAGTTAATTAATTAATTATCATAATGCAAAGCTATAGACCTACTATCTATAATTTTACTGCCCTAGGCTGTTCCACAATACCGGGATCATTCGATCGGCGAGGTAAACAACGCCACCTCAAGCACTGACCCCGCCATTTCCGAAGATTCAAGTCCCGATTTCGGTGTGTGTAAAGTACGTGAGAATTTGTATGAAATTTGTGTGGGGCTGTACTTCATATACGGCGCGGCGAGTACGGCGTGACTGGAGATGGTTTTTGCTGGCGTGACACTAGTCCTTGGCAGGATCCAAGCGGAGCGGCTGCGAGAACTTCTTTAATAAGACGCGGCCACAGCCGTAAATTATTTTTGTGTAACTGCTCGTAATTATGTCGCGGAGTACAGTCCGTACGCAGAACTCGTAAAACTCAATGTCCTTTTGTCTTCAAGTCCATCGCTAGCACTACACCGTTTTTATTAAGTAGGCGAACTATTTCAAATGTATAAAAAACAAGTGCTGACTACTTCATTATTGATGTGGTTTCATACGCGGAGATATGAGAAAAGTTTCAGTTATTTAATTACTTATATTAAATGAGGAATCGCGAGAGCGGTACAATGAAAAGTAATTGTTTTATAGGTAGTAAAGCCACAACTGCATGCCATAAAAATTGGAATCATCTTTGCTGGCAAACAACGCTATGAAACAGCTAATATAACATCCCCCAGATATCTTAATATCATTTCATCCCGCATTCCGCTTGCAAGGGAGAGGGTTTGTCAGCGCTGACATTCAAACGGGGGGTGGCTTCATCATTCCCCAACTTCACACCGCTTTTAATTAACACATTTTTACACAAAAATCTGCTAGTGCTAATCATTTGAGAATATATATAGTATTACAGCTTGAATGGTAAATGTTGCTAGTGGCGAAGAGTGAAGGAATATTAATTTCGGGGAGTTGGGGATTTGGGTTGCGGGTGTAGGGTTTCGGGATCAGGCCCCTCCCGTTTCATTTATCTAAAAGTTCGTCCTTGGCTCGGACCCAAGATGGCGGAGGGACGGCGTTCCCAAAAAGCTTTATAAAACGCCGGGCGGCGGCGGCGTCGGCGTATCTCTCATGCGTGACGGGACGTCTCTCCAAAGCTCGTTATCAGATCCGGTGACCTACGTTCAATGTTCCCGGATTCCTTCACGTCCGACCCGCCCGACGAGAACATATCACAGCTCATTTCTCCGGCCCCTACCCCTGCCTAGCTCCACAGCCTACGTCTCTATTCTTTATTCTTACTTGTACACTACTCAAGTACATGAGCAAATCCCAAAATTATCAAATTATGTACCATGAGACGTGACGTATGGATCGAAAAATGTAAATCCTTACCTAACTTTTGCTATTTTATCCAGGAGAGCTCAAGTTTTCACTATAAAATCACAATAAAACTAAAAAAAATGTCAAATCACAAAAATTGTGTTAAATAGATAGTTCTAGATGAGTGCATTCCAAATTCTTAAAACTATATATTACCTCAAAGACTTCACCATTCAATTCTACGCAAAAATTTTAAACTTGAATCTTAAGTAATTCAATATCTACAAAAGAAAGAGTAAAATCGAGAAAAATTTAAAGTATATTAGAATCTTAAATCTTTAATAAAAATAGGAATAGGAATTTTTTCGTGAAAATTGGTATACTTATGTTTTCAGACACTTAAATCGAATGGTGAAGACGTTGCTAAATTTTGTAGAAACCCAAAAATGGGTAGAAATTTTTCTTGGCTCTAAAATTGATGAAAAATTGTATATAGATAGTTTAAAATACACAGATTTTAAATTTTCAAACAGAAATTTCTTATTTTTTATCAGTCCTGAGAAAAATGGAATCAAAGATTAATTGATTTTCTCTGATTTTGATTTGGTTTTTTTTTTGAGAATACTTTTATATAGGTGTTTTACTTGTTTCTAAATTGTGTAAAGTACGGAGACAATGAAAGCCGCAATAGTTTTTGGAATCGGGCGAGTATCGTCGAATGTGTGTGCCGCTCGTGTTCGGCGATAATTAGATTAGTTAATTTGCATTTGCATCAGCTCTCGATTTAACCGAGTGAATCTCGAACGCTCATTCATTGCGGGATGCAGTTTTTCTGCGGCATGTAGTGTTTATCATCCCTTGGAAACAACGCGCGGCTTGGGCAGCGGGCAAGGCTGAGCCTTAATTGCTTTTGCTTACTTTCCTCCAGCCTTGGAGCCAAGCGACGCCTGCTAGATTGATTAGGGGCACCCACCCCACACACACAAAGCGAAGAATTAAAAATATCGACCATTCCATGTGTGACCCTTCTTACTTACAACAACACACTGCGGTACAAATGACGCTTTAGTGGGATATACGAGAGGGCCTTTACCGTAATCTCAATATGATGAATGTGTACAAGACTAACTAACAATCGATGGTTATTTATGGCTTCCACGAACCTTGGCTTATATTTTATGAATTTTTTATCAAGTTATAAAACGATAATTTATGAAGAAATGCACATTTATGGAAGCATGGTTAGCGCAGCAATGCAAGGTTAGTAGGAATAGAAGCAGTGGAACTGCTGGTATTTTTGCCGTTGGAGAAGCCGGCCCCGGTCGCCGGCGCTCCTCAGAACGGTTGCAGTTTTATGACGTGAAACCGGTTGCAAGGTAAGGACCGATTGAAAAAGATTGCGGTGAACGTTTGCCATTTTTTCCACCTTGGATTTATTTCGAAAGCAGTAACAATGATCTATAGCCGCACTATTTGCAAAAACCGCTAGCAAGGTTACACACTAAACTGCACACACGATCATTCAAATGTCATTATTCACCTATCGTATTAAAATCTGTGCTGCACTGCATTACCGATGCAAATCCGATCTCAAGTAGTCCCTACGTCATTATACAATTTGGTTAGCAATATGTTAAAATATGCTAAAAGTTATATAGGGTTGTTCCCCCATCTAACACCGTAATAATACGTTTGATAATGCTTGGTATTATGTAGCAGGGGAGCGGGTAATTTATATAGTTTTTATGTAGTGAGGTGAGTGTGAGTGCATGGGCACAAGATACCTAGGTGTGCAGTGTGTGCGAAGCCCCGCGTGTACGGAGTTCCGAGGCTGATTAAGAGTGAACGACCCCGCCAACTGTACACTCTTCGTCATAAAAGGCTTCGCAACTTCATATCTAAACCTCCTTCCAAATACTTTGTTCTCTCTATTTCCCAAGAAATAAACGCGAATGTGTCTTGATATGGGTGATAAATCATCGTCCAACTTTCCACAACTTCACGATGGATGGGCTTCTAAGATGCCCGACAATACAAACTAAATGTACCTCCCAATTCCCACATCCACGTGTCCTAATCGACTATACAATTAATAGAGAGAGATGACTCACCGACTTCTCGAGCTTCAGGGCGTCCTCGTCGGTGCAGCCCAGGCTCCGCATGTACTTGAGGTACGTGGTGGTGATGGGCATGCTGTAGTCGATCTCGCCCTCCAGGAACGGGCGCTTGGGCGGGTCGTGGATGCTGTCCACGGGCGACCACAGCTTGGGCCGCTCCCCGCTCTGGCTCAGGTGCCGTTTCTTGGGGGGAGTGCACACCTTGGCGGGACTGGGGGCCGGGCTGGGCGGCGGCGTGTTTCGCGATGTCAAGTTGCATACATCTAGGGGATTGGAAGATCTTTGCGGGGGATTTGTCGGGGTCTGGGGGGAAGGAGTTGAAGTGCGTAAAGGGGAAAGTTTAGTCAAAGACGTATCCGAGCTGTAACAGAGAGCAGACAGAGTGAGGGTTTGCGGGTGAGGGTGGGTGGTGTCCTTACTTGCTCTGGTGCTGGCGATGATGGTGGATGTGTATGGTGGGCGGCTGGGCGGCGGGGGCGGCCGCGGCCACGGCGGGCGCGGGGGCGACGGCCCGGGGCGCCGCGGCGGGCGGCAGCGGCAGCGTGGGGCTCAGGCTGGGCGGCAGCGGCGCCGTGGCCGGGCTGGGCGAGCGCGGCCGCCGCTGGCACTCCGTGCAGCCCAGCAGGAAGCGGGTGACGGCCTCACGAGGCAGGAACGCGTACGTCTCTGTTATCTGCGGCAGGATCGGGTTTCAGAACTTGTTGTTATTAATACCGATGGACGTCATGTCGTATCACATGCACCGGGCAAATTAGCAACGGGCGGCGGTAGGATGGAATTACTATCGGCCAACGTAAACAGACGCAGCGTCGGCGGAGTAAACAAAGCCGGCCGCCAGATAGAGAACGTGCGAGGCAGACAAAGGAATTCCGTGTTCAAGTAAAAGGAGTGAAGTTTCCGAGTGAATAATCACATTTCCATATCACACCGGAGTACAAACAGCTTGAAATATTGACAATCAACAGGTGCCGGAGTCGGGAATGGCGGGAGAGCGAGTGCGCGGAACTGACGTCATCCGCAGCGACGGTACGCACATACACCAGCTTCGTCTATTGTTATGGATCGCCTTCACGCACCCCAACTTTACAGCCCAGCCGATATATGCACGTGCTGATAAATATAGTAAGACGTAGACTGCGACATGAATTATTTGCCTGCTCTCGGTTGGTCTTTTTAGTTGTAGGTCCCCCGCGCCTGTTAAATAAATCAGCCCTCCGCAACCGTCGCACGAAACGACGCTGTTATTTTCATTGCCGCGACCGTAAAATCAAATTTTACAACTGAATAACATGTTTCATGAAATGCGCTCGTCCCTTCGCGGAGCCGAGCTGGCCGGCGGCCAACACATGCACGGCGGAATGTTATTGAACTACTCGCGGAATGCACTCTCATTATCCCAGAAAAATCCCCGACCGTCGTCGTTCTTCCAACAAGTGTTCTATTAAGTAATTAGCGCAGAGCACGGGGTGTAGCACTGCTTTTCGGACACGTTGTTGGCCAAACGTTGGCGGAATCGCTGATGTGCAGCGGCTGATCTGTTTACAAATTGTAATCGACCGCTGATAGTTCGGCTAATCGCACACACACTCTCACTTATCTCTCCTGTTTGTCTACACATATTCACTTACGGTTCTGTAGGTTCGCTTTTGGCCGGCGTGCTTTCCCGGGCGGCCCTCGAGCTCCACGTGCACGTTGTAGATGATGTCGAAGAAGTTCTCCACAACCGCTACTTTCCGGTACACTGGCTCCCCATTAGCATTCTGCAAAACAAACACGGAGTGTTTTATGAATTTATTAAAGTACATATTAATATATTTATTGTATTGGTTGGGTACGGGGCGTTTTTGTAATTAAAGAGTTAAAAAAGCAGCATGCTATCTAGGATAGAAAAACAAGGAGTGTAAAGAAAAGAAACATCGTTTCCAAACGGCTTTTTTGCGTTGGTGCGAGTTTTTGTGCTGTTCCGCTCTGGCGTTGCGGTGGCGCGAGCTAGGCGACCGGAGCCTCGGTCCGGAGGGTCTGCAGTCCGGGACGAAGGACGATTCGGCAAAGCTCCAGTCAAGCAACGGACGCGAGGACGAGAGACCCTCGCCTGGCGCGCTGGTGTGAGGACACACAGAGAGGGACTCGACCTATTTCTTTTCATTCTCGCACGCACAATCACTACTACCGCCAAAAAATTTAATGTTCAATGCAGCATAGCAAATGTGTGAATGAGGTATTGGCATTCAACGTAATTTACTTGTCACAATAGAATTTAGAAATTCAAATGGAAGGAAGAATGACAATAATGAAGAAAAGTAGCCAATTTAAATTTCATTGCAGTAATTTTCCAAATCGCTGCACATTGCACAAAAATGTAAACAACACAAAGAATTTCTAAGCATTGTTTACATGTTTCTAATCTTGAATTTGTAATGAGTCATTCAGGTTTTTCATAATTGCGTCTTATATATTTACTATTTAATTCACTTGTAATCACGGCGCCAGTGTACACTAATTATCCGAAGCGTTGTGGCGGTTGGGAAAAATGCGTTTTTACCGAGTGCGTCCCTGGCAGAGTACGGCAGCGGCAGCGGCAGCGGCAGCAGCGAGTGGAATGAGGGCGGGCGGACCTGAAACTCCTCACAAAGAGGAACAGCGAGAGCCCTCGGGCTGAGAGGGAGCTACCACATACCCACCCCACCCGCATACGGCATACCACACCACACACGCTCACCAACACACAGTTCGATATTTCTGCGCTACATTTTTTCAACCAAAGGAACAAATAATTATCATTTTATTACCAGCACATCATTCTTCAACTTAAAGTAATAATAATTTATGTTTAGAGGGGTGAAAAATCGATGTTTGAAGTGCGGGTAAGGGTAGTGTTTACTATTTAAACACGCAGCCCCGTCCGCACTTTTTACAGAGGGGTGAAAAGTTAATCGAATTATTCACTCAATTAACTAAATGAATAAAAATTGCTCCACAATAGAACACAAAATTTATTACGGTTATTAAGTACCCTAGTTTTTAACGGGATAATCCTTTCCGCCTTACTTTCATCATTATCATTACCACCCGCTACAAATACATAGGACAAATGTGCCGAGAGAAGACGGGTAAAGCATAGTGCGCGAGGGAAGTCTGGCCGTCGCGACTTTTTACGCGTTCAAGAGCAACGCACTCATAAAAAAGAAGTTTTAGGAATCTTGCGCTGCAGTCTTCTCCGCGGGTAATTGTGTGCTAATTCGCACAGTAGCGTACTAATTACGTTAGTAATTAACTTATGCGCTGATTTTTACATGTTAATACGTATAGGTGGCTAGTAATTTGCCATGCTTAGTTGGAGCAGCCGTGTGTTTCGAGATCCATGTTGGCGACTGCCGCGAGCTTTGAAGAACAAGGTGCGTCGCCCCCGCAGCTTCTCGCGTTTGTTTGTCAGGCCTCCCCTGCAATTATGACGAGGCAGGGGCTGATCATTGTCATTTTATATTGGACGAGGGCGCACTTCCCCCCCGGCGACGAATATGAAAGCGGAAATGCATTGCTCAGACACTCACATATTTAATTGGATGTTTCGTCGATGATGCACTAGATAAGGGTACATTTGTCATATTCATCATAAAGTCGTCGCCCTACCAACTAATTTCATTACAGTTCAGATAATGTACTCTCAGTGTTACAACCCGTATAAAACCTTTAAATATACATACAGCATGTAGCTATGTATTGAATATAGAGCAATGACAGTGTATTTGGTTGTATATTTGCGGAAGTGTGATTGTGGAGTGCAAGAGGCGAGCCGCTCGGGCGAGATGGGCGCACAGAGTACGGGATCCGGCGAGATCCTTCTTTTAATACTTTTTCCGTCGCTTTTGGGGCCGGGAGCCGGGAGCGAGCTGTGTTTTTACCGCCTCCGTTGCCGCCGAGTGAACCCTATTTTTCTGTATTTCATAGTTTCCTCTCGCTGCCTTCGTTTTTTCGGGCGAGCGAGCGAGCGTCCCTCGCCACTCGGGAACCTGTATGCCCTTACTGTTAATCCATTAGATTAACGATATTAAAAACTCTATGAACGTGCCAGCCCCACCTAATGGCTATTTATAATTATTACTTTATTTTCATACACAACAAAACCAATTACGATTCGCATTACAATGTACGGCAACAAGGAAACAATAACACCTCCAATTTCACACCCAGCCATTATAAATCACACAAAACGCGTACAATGCCCGCACCATACCTCAAATCATTCATTTATCATGTAATTCATGACCTTACACTCGGTGTTTCTATCTCTCAATACTAGCAAGATTTGGGCAGTTAATAACATGTGATTATGTAGACTGGTATCTGTATTATTTACGACTTGTAAAGAAAGAGTAGATTCTTTGTAGATTCGTCAACATGCAGTCGCAATTAGAGAGCTTGGGGTCCGTGACGAAAATTCACAATCTCGGGTGTATGATTAACTGTCTTAATTAATATTAATGCGCGTTGTAGTGCAGCACGCACTCTATGCAGCCGTGACTTTGATTCTTGAGATTGCACTTGCTGTGACCGTGTTCCTTCTGTCCTATTCATCATATTGTATCTATAGTGTACAGTTGCTCCGTGTACCATATGCTGTTTTCTAGCCGCTCACTCGCATATCACCGTAATCTAATTAGGACGAATCGGGCATTCTACTACAGCGCGCCATTGCTAAATGGAGGGTGATTTTTTCCAGTTTTAACGAGGAAAAGAAGATTTTGATCGCGGTTGTTTTTCTTCCCACGTGCGGTTAAAGAAAGAGACGACAGCTGGTCGGTCACAGCGCTTCTACCACGCCCGCTACACACACGATCGGATTTGAAACACATAATACGCGCCCGAGAAAAACCAGATTATTCCAATTGTCACTATATTCAGTGGAATTACAGGGGGGTGTGTGATGCATGATAGGAACCCCGCTTGACGGCACATGCGTGCGTGACTGCATCCTCAATTCGGTTTCCAGAATACCTCAATGATCCTATCGTTGCACAAAAACAACGGCCACAAATCATACTTGACATCCAACCAGTTAATCAATCGCCATTATTTTCAATTCAGTTCTTCTTAAAAACTTAATAGAAATCCAACAAAAAGAAGCTCGGTGCTGCAATGACAATGAGGCTTGCACGGCGGGTTTGACGCACGTACGCAACAAAAATCCAAGGACAGACGTACACTCACATGCTCGGGGAAATTGTGTGTGACGGCAAGCCCTGCCACATACGACTGTTCCTACACACCCAAACCAATTCCATACTTTAATCAAATCTCATCCCACAACCTTCTATTTCATCCAACAGTACATTATTGTCTATTACTATCTACTTGTAGTGATGATTGCTTGCGAGAAATGCAAAAAGAGAGAATTAGAAGTGGATGTATTCTAGGAAGGTAAAGAGCGAGCGAGTGCGTCCCTGCACAGTTCCAGAAATATCATGTCGTCCTCTGGGCGGCAAGATGGCTGACGCCTCGGCCCCCAGCAATGATAGTTGAGCGGAGCGGCGAGAGCAGACCCTCCATCGTCCACTGCCCGGGTTATTTTTAATCTTCCGCCGCAAAAACACGCGGTCCGGCGTTGCCCAGCAACCGGTCCGGTTTTCAGAACTTCGCAGCACACACGCACAGCCTCGACAAGACTTTGCTCTCCCAACCCAGCACTCACTCAATCCATAACTGCCCAAATGCGCCTCCGCCAAATATCTTGTTTCACATACTTGTATGCCGCATTGTTAATTACTATTCCGTTGTATGCATGTTTTTATTTTATCTATGGCAAGATTGAGTGCGGCTGCAGTAAGATAAATGCGGTGTATTGTTGGTGCGTGAGACGGCATTGAGGAAATGGTATGTAGCGTGGCAGCTGGCAAGAAGCGGGCGCAATTAATAAAGTGATATAAGAGTTTGAGTGCGCTGCATAGACACAGCATATAAATATTCATCAGCTGACGCTGGCCAGCGGGGGCAGGGAAGCAAAAACAGCAGCGAAACAGACGGCACTTGGCTTTTAAAACAAAATCAACACGTGGTTTTTAAACGAGCGCTGTGAGATCAACAGGTCCCCACTTACACACTACTACATGCACGTATAGATTTCTCTTCTCCCGCCGTTCGCAGGAATTTACAGAATAGATAAATATATTCGCAGTGAAATAAGCATTTCAAAGTTCGGCTGCTGCTGGAGCCAGCTGTTGGCCGTTGCCGCAACTAGCGCAGCAGGAGTTGGCAGAGCGCTGCCGCCACGCCGTGGCCAGAGCGCCAAGCTCGAGTTCCGGGCTGTGCCGCCAGGGGACGGCGCGCGAGTTCGCGGCGCTGCCGACAGAGCGCGACACCGGAACCACCGGAGCGGGCGCATTGATCGTTTTATTAGTTTCAAACAATTTCGCTTTCTATGACCTACAACAATGAAGTTTGCAGACACTCATATATTTCATTTACTTTTGTTTGTTTCGTTTCCGATTCCACATACTGCTAGCTCCCCCAACCCTGATAATTGCGTTTGAAGAGAGTGAAAGGATGCAAGGTGCTGTTAGCAAGTGGCGTTGTAGTCGGTGCTAGTGGCTACTAGCTAGTTGGTGATATGGGTTGAAGACAAGAGAGATGAAGGAGGCCGGTGGCAGGAGACGGCCGGGCCGGCGCGCAATCTGTCGGTTTTAAACTGGCCTGGGACGAGCACCTGTTGCATGTTTCGACATTACTTGTGACCGCCTCGCCGCCCGCGCGAATCACTGCCACACACACCTGCGCACCCACCAACACACTACAACTAGCGTGTGTGGAGCGTTTTTTAATAAAGATAATTTAGTGGAATCGGCCGGGGTTTATTTGCGGCGGCGGATCGTTAGTTGGGTAGTGCACGGCTGAAGCCGAAGTCTGCGGCCGGTCGTTTATCAATGCACGACGACAAGGACAAATTGTGAGGCTCGGTACAACACGGCGAGCAGACCCGGGTAATCTACATGTAGCTCCTGCCTCCACCAAACATAAATCAGATTACTCCAGTATCGAAATGTATGCACAGATAGGGGAGCTCTAACGAGGAGTTATTATACAAAGCAAAAGTATAAATCCCGCAGCGGAATCATCAAGTGCAGCCACCACTTGTACATTCCCAGTCGCTGTAATCTCTTGGCTGCAACTACAGGCGATTCAATCGGAAATCGATATGGACACTTTTAAAAAACTGTGAAATCACTTCGGGAAGATATTTTATTCAACGGAAGCCGAGCTACGTTCTTGGCTCGCAACTTTTTCTTCCCTAACTTCCGACGTTCATAATGTATTATTTTGATACCGGATGGATTAGCTATTTTTCCGCCAGCAGCGTACTTACAAATAATAAATCTAAATGACATACATGAGGAGATGTTTGTTGAGGGCGGCGACGGTTGTGCGCGACCGAGATTCGAACCTCGGAGCGTCCCGGCGGAATAGCGAACACGACGTCCCCTCCGCGGCTCCGCTACCGACTGTCACTTGTCGGCCGGGTGATGAACGCGCCAGTCGCCAGGGACGTACCCGGAACATTTCCACACACTTCATCCGCAGCTCAAATTAAATCCCAAGCCCTGACATGTGTAATTCCTGACTTTAATCAACAAGGAACACCACTTGCGAAATGGAAGCCGGGATAGTTTTTGCATCTCGCACACGTGATGCTGCATAATGTATTCAGAATTAAAGAAAATTAAAATGGGGAGGTAATGCGTTCCAAGACGAAAAAGAATTTTCCATTACCCTCACATACATTCATTACGAGATGCGCGGCCGTCACTCATACTTTACAGACATGATATTCAATAACAGACTTCAAAACCAAAGCATTCCTTCGACCTCCAGTTGACCAAACACAAAGGATATTTGTAGAAAAATTGTAATAAAGCATCTGGGAAGGAATGCAGCCCTGGCCGTGGGTAGGCAATGTTAATATTTAGCGGACGTTCATTGTTCGGCCGTGATTTAGGATTATGAAAGGATTGGAGATACCCCAGAAAATCGAATTAAACAATACGCTGGCCATTATTTCCCCAACTTTGTTGTCGAAATACAAATTAGAGTTGTGTATTAATCAGCTCGCACGCGAGAAAGAAGTTGTAAAAGTTGTCGCGAACAATGCGTCCGTTGCTTCTCGCCGTGCAAACAAACACACACAACACGAACACGGGCATGGCTTGGGCAGGGAAACTCGACGGCAACGGGTCAAAAGCCAATATAATAAGACGAAGCCGCCTGCCGCTACGCTACGCCGCGCTGCGTTATGCCGTGTCCGCTCGATGTTTGACTTGTGTACAGAGGCGCACTCCATCGGCCTGCAGCAAATCACCGCTACTCCTTAGCCGCGACCGTACCTATCGCCTATCGATCCTACTTAACCACGAATCAAAGTATAGCGAGAGGCACATTGTGGTTCATAACCAGAGGCTTTATTAACTGAAATATAAAGTCCTTGGGTGTTGCGAACAGCTTCGCAAGGGAACAAATGAGAGAGCCTGTACGCATCGCAGCTTCTGTGCTTGTAAAAAAGCCGCGTCGGGCAAGCAGTCTCGCTTGATAAAGCTCGGGCCCAGGGTCGGATTCACAAGCCCTTATTATGCCCGAAAACTACTCTAATACCCCGCATGCATAAAGTACTTGGTTTCGTGAGCGAAACTATCAGGGGCTGAACCGGATAGAATATTAGTGGGCGAGAGAGAAAGAAAGGAGTGTTAATGTCGTGTGTGGGTTCGGGGAATATATAAACCCAACCTGATGTAAATACCTCCCTGCGCGTAACACGGCCCGAACAGCGAACACGGGCGTCCGGCCACGGATGGATATCACATTATTAAGTGGATGGCGGCGGCGCGAACGGGCCTGGGCGGATGCACGGAGCGTGATCACGCGGCGTAGCGTGAGCGTGCGCGTGATCACGCTACGCGCCCCAAGCATGAGCCGGCCTCACTGCCTGCCGAGCAGCCGGCACTGCCAGACGGTTCCAGCAGCGAACACGAGCTCTGCGCTTCTCAAACTGCCACCACTCTACATCGCTCACTTTACCAATACCTTTATCTACCGTATGCCTAAAATAATGGCCCTTTTTGTTTCTTCTAGTCTATAATAACATTTCTAGAGCGAATAGGACCTACAGCTTTCAAGGATTTCGAATTAGTCGGACATTGTGACCCTAGAAATCAAAATCCATAATTTATAATCATGTCTCTTTGTACCCTAGACACAAGAGTTCTTTAGAAACTGTTTTTTCTAATATATTTAAGTGCTTAGGAGTTTTTAAGAATACCGCACTAAAGTGAATACTACTTTAGTTGGAAGTTCAATAAAACTGAAGATGTTCTCGGCAAATATGAAGTGCGAGAACATATTTAATTTCTATAGAAAATGTTTAGAAATAATTGAGAAAAAGAAAAGTTTGAAGACATGCTATCGAAATCGAATAAAAGATTTGCAAACAACGTAATACAAGCTTTGGAATCAGATGTACAAGTATGTCGGACAAAATATGAATAGTATTGGTTGAGGGGAAAAAGTTGTTGAATCTCTGGCGGGTCGGTGGTGTGAGGTAGCACGGCGGCAGGCGAGCGCTGCGCTGGGCTTGTACGTGACGCGGCTGTGAGATACAGAGCTTTCGCCGCACCCGGAGGCGGCCGGTATCGCTGCAGTGGGAGCCCGGCTGCCGCGAGAGCGGCAAACGCGCCTAATGCCACACCGCTACACCCAAAAACTACCTCTCCTAATGCCTAACTATTCACTTCCACATCAATTCATCCAAAACTTTCTTTCCGTTCGTCAGCCGCGAAAGAATATGAGTTGTTAAGGCTGGCTCGCTCAAGTGGCAAATGAATAAATAAACTATGGTGAATAATGCGAGAGATGCAAATAATCTGGTTCGTATTTCACGTTGATATACTCGTGTGTGGCTTACACGTCTATTGCGCTTTTAATACTTTGGGAACATTAAACCGGCGAGTTCCATATCCACGGAACATAATCTGCTTTTGCGATTTGCTGCTCTCATGTCAAACTTCAAAAGACCTAAATATTATATTCGGCACAAATTAACAGCTAACTGTGTTGGTCGGCGCATCGATTTCTAATTTATCCCAAGGATAATAAAGATATTCATTTTAAAATACATAATTCCGATCAGAGAGATTCAAATCAACGGTTTGTGGGAACAAGCCGTGCGTTCATCGCGAAAGGAAAGACAGCACTGGAAAGGACTTACCCATTCGGGCTGATTAAATTGCGTACCACATACCTGGAACAACAAACAACATTATTAGCTTTTGCAGCAAATCATTTAATAAAATATAATTAAAAATAGCAATGAACAATGCACTATACAGAGAGATAGAGGAAAGCCTATAATTAATAATTCAGTGCTCCTTTCTGGGGCTTGTGTATCCTTTACATATTTCACAAGTTTTGAGAGAGTTGTGCACGCACTATAGCGATATCCGAGCAAACACTCGGAGGGTGGAACACGGAAAGCAAACCGAATTATCGGCTGCTTCACGCCCGCTCACTTAGAGCCGCGACACCATCGATCTCCGGCATATGTGATGCCTACCCGCGAGTAAGAAACGACAAGTCTGTTGCTCGCTGATTGCTGATTACGCCCGAATGGACTGTCGCAGATTGCGCCGCTCTGTACTTGATGTGCCTCTTGCTCCCATGTCACATCGCTTTGCCTTCCCGGCTTACAATGTAGCTTTACTTTGCAACCGACACCCTGCGAGAAATCATCTACATACACCCATTCGCAAATCAAAAACTAAGACACTGTCATCAGCACGGCCAAACACCAATCCGCCGAATGTAACGGCACCGATGTAAACAGCAGCATTGGGAACGCGGGCAATTTGTAATTCATATTCCCGGGAGTAGATCGGGCAAAAAACCGTAACAATGATGTAGGCAGCGAGTAACTCCCTATGTTAAAAGTCATTAGCACGTGAAAAATCGGTGTGTTCATTGAAAAGTATCGGTCGTGGAACGAATTAAAAT
Source organism: Stenolophus ochropezus (assembly GCA_035578165.1). Classification (NCBI taxonomy): domain Eukaryota; kingdom Metazoa; phylum Arthropoda; class Insecta; order Coleoptera; family Carabidae; genus Stenolophus; species Stenolophus ochropezus. The sequence continues at coordinate 30,533,887 of JAQOWZ010000001.1, read as the reverse complement.
AATGAAAGCCGCAGCTCGCACCCGTACACGGATCGTGCATATTCATCGGTGGAGTTGCGAGCGCGATGAATTTGCGGATACGGCTGGAGGAATTGAAAACTGCGCGACCGCTCGTATAACATGATCGCGCGGGGTAGTTATGTGGGTCAGGCCTCCACAACACGTGCCCGATTACACGTCACTGCGTCGATTGACCGCCAGCATTCAACTCTTGTTTTCGTCTTGCGATTAGTTGCAAGTGGGTGTGGAAGGACATGCGGGGAAGCCGTCGAACGCAGATGCGTGCCGGTAAATGGGAAATGCAAAAACGCGCCGCCGAAATGGAATTTATTTATTATAATGCGGGCTCGGCGCCGCCAGCAGATCCGGATCCGGAGAGATATAGTTCTTGTTAGGCGCTACGAGCGCGAGCTGTGCCGAGCTGCCGAGCGCTCCCCACGCTGAATTAAGTGTTCCAAGAGCTTTTCCCTTTCCGCCTCATGTTCTCATTCTTAGCTTTTCGCCACCATTCTTCTCTGCGCTGCTACTCCTGCCGCACTTTTTAATTCCACCCTTTGTTTTTTACGCACAAGGCATAATTACGCCCCAGACTAATTAAATTTGTAAAGACGCACAAATATTTCTAAATCATTCAGGTAGGAAACTCGCCGTTTCAACATCAATCTTTAAAGGACGACCACGCTGCCTTTGACACAAAGACCCTCGTTGCTGCCAGCTCACATCCGACAAAGTGGAAACAACAGAGATTTACGAATTCACTTCAGTATCAATGTTTCGTTGTTTGGTTTGCACAATTATCAGATAACATCGCGAGCGGCAGAAGAAGTTGGTGCGTTAATGGTGGCCGGGATTGATCGGCTGTGTGTGTCCTGCTGAAATATTAATGAGCGGCAGAGCCGGCCCCGAGCAGGCGATGCACTTGGAGACTCGCGATGTGTGCAGGTAATTGGCAATGCCCGCATGTGTCGAGCCGTAAACTGCGCCGGCCAACTGCTCTGTCCAAGTCGTTAAGTCTAGGCTCCGCGCGTCAAATGAATTCATTATTGTTATTAAGCCTTGCAATGAGAAGTAAAGATTTTGTTTTTATTTGTAATAAAAACCAGTGAGTTTGCAGCGCATGATTTAATCAAACGTTCCAAACTTGCGCTACGGTTTGTAATTTCATTTTTTCCCATATTCACTCCATGATAGTGGATAACTAAAATTAATTATTGCTGCACTGTATACCAAATGAACGTTATTTAAATTTTTGGTTCGTTTTATGTTTTCACTTCGGTACAAATGAAATTGCAATATTGTTAATGTATGGGTTTATATATACATTACACAAATTTAAAATTAATTGAATGATATTGAAGTTGTGTATGTCGCTCACAAATGATTCAAATATAAGTCAACAAATAATGTTCCTTCTCTCGTTTCAAATGCAAACGATCCATAAAAACATATAGTATATAATTTGCGGGTGGATATACATATATTGGAGAGCGGGGAATTAATTAAAAATCAAGTCCATTACGCGGGCATTATAATCCATTGTAAATGCCGACCCGACCCATGTTCCATTGTGCATATTGTATACATCGGCGCTTCCATTTTGTTATTGGAAGTTTTTCACGCGGCCGCCGTTTTTTCGTTACTTTTTTAATTCGCGAACAATTAAAAATCAATTGGTTCGATTCGTACGTATACGTCACGGTTGGCGTTGAAATTAATGAGGCAAAGTGGAGCGACTTTTATGAAAAAAACCAATAATTTAAAACGGGTTAGTCGGTTCGCTGGCATGGTGGATTTACCCTCGTTATTAGAACCTCTGTATATAAATAAATTGCTTCAAATTGAACGTTTCATTGCTCATGTTTTTATGCGCGTTTTTGCATTCCAACTTTACCTTTTTGTTACTTGCATTGCAAACACCAATTAACTCGATGAAATATCAATTAAAGTAGCGCACGTCTGCAGCGAGAAGCGCGCTTCCCAAAAATCCTCAGAGTCGCAGAACGTGTTGAAAATCGCGGTGGTTCTCAGGGGAGCAACACGCTCACGACGCCTCCCGCGGGAGAGTGTTGCGTTACATTTACATCACTTGTAATTATCCGGCAGCACCTTGACTCCGGACACCTCCTTATCTGCCGTAATAGAGCGCGAGCCCGTTCTTTATACAAGGCGAGCTGGTCAATGGAGATATAGTGCGGGGATTGAGGTCCTTTTGTTTGCATGGCTGGCCGGCGCGTATGTGAAGCGACTCCCACTTTGATCGTTGACCGCTGCCTGCAAACTGTCGCGTATTTCAGCTTAACGCTTTTGGATTGCTTCCAAGCTCATGAGCGCTGAAAGAAGACTGCTTTTTGCCCAGATAAAGACACTCCAGCACGTCATATCCCCAGTATACTGCAGCTAATTATGACGGCCTTGTTTGTAATTGCGATCACAGATCTAAATTCTTTAATGGGTAATTGCTGGTACGGTTGATCTGCTCGCAATTGGTGGCGGAACAGTGGCATTGTGTTGTTAACGGGACAAATATCTAGTCCGGGCACAATGCAACGCTCCACGCGAGATTAATGACGGGCGGTGACGTCACGCCGAACAAAGACGCGTCATGCGCTCGGCTGAGTGCGGTGCGTCGCCTAATCCTGCACCAATCACTGCCCGAATCTTAGAGATGTTCCACTCTTTTGTTTTTGATGGCAGAACTTAAAGTTGACGGGAAGTTGGTGCGTGATTATGCCGCGCTTCGTGATCAGAATGCCTCGGCGCTCGTAATTGCCGGTGGTAAGTGTATTGTGCGTGGCCGGGTGCGTGCGTCCGGGAGCTAGCGGTCCTCGGCACGATGACTGATTGATACGCTGCAGCGCTAATGGCCTCGGCGGCCCACGCTCCCAGCGAGGAATTCATTAGCTCCCGCTAGCGCACACGACCAGTTTTTACTCGGCGACGCTACGCGCAAATCTTCCGACCGTCCGCTAACGAGGCGACAAAATTAATCTTCGCGACTTTAGCAAAAATGCTAATACGAGTAGTAGGCCGCAAATGTAAGTTGGCGAGTACGGTTCTGCGCGTGGTGTGGGGCGTACAACGGTGCTCGGTGCTCGGCTCCACTCTACATTACATATCAGAATTAATTATCGCCGCCTGCTCGGCTCGGCTGCTCACTCTGCTCGGGAGACGGCTCTCGCTCCAGTCGGTTCCGCTTCCAGCCCACCAGAGGTAATTAGTCAGCCACGCATATTTTCCACCAATCTTTTGTCTTTTTCCCGGCGTTATTAATTCCGCTTCCATATGCTGCGGAAGAAAGGTAAACTTGGGTATGGAGAGTAATTGCACGGCGCAGATACGATCAGGCTACACCTGCCGCCTTATCTACATACCTCTCCTACGACCAGCATCAGGCCCCACGAATTACCGCTTGACAAATGCGCAGCTCTTCGCTTATTATGTTTGCTGGATGGAGACAACCGGGAGGATATTGTGGCAGATTGATTGCTCTAGTCTATCACACTCTGCTTCCATTGTTCCCAACTATCCTTATCTCTAATGCAACAAATGCGGCCTTAACAACCGACTTTCTCATCCCACTCAGCACTTCTTTCGCAATCAGTTACTCATTATGCGTCCATGTCCAAATAGCGTACAGCCCGTATTTGACCGTTAGTGTTTTTGTACTGGGGGGGTCCTTGGGAAATGTGTGTTTTGGCCGGGCTGACATTTATTTATACCGATACAAAGTTGTGACATCTGGTCGTGCGTTCAGCAACGTTGCTTGCGTGTTCACCGCTCCGATAAATAATTGAAACTATATGTCGCTGGTCCCCCCGATCGATACCATACTTGTACTCCACGTTCCGATGCTTCCCATAAACATTTTTACTAATAATCAATCGCACTTGGGAAGTGACTTTTTTGTGCGTCGTTAAAGTGAATGCGTCTTTCCGCTCCGTTGGCGTAACTAGTTGAATTATTGTAGATATTCCGTGCAGCCTAAACACGGGACATGACAATGCAAATTTAGCGTAAGCAGGGTGATCTGGAATAATAAGTGGGTGCTTAGCAAAAAGAGCCGCAGGATCGATACGCCGCCACTTAACACCACTAGTTATGATTTTTGTTGTGCCGGGTGGGGGTAGGCAGCAGGCAGCAGGCAGCAGGCAGCAGGGAAATAATTAAGGGCCGGTGGAGAACGGTAGAGTCTGTTTGGCGGGTGAGTTATACGGTTTTGGGTTTTTACAACGGAAGCGGCGGCGAAATGAATGGTCCTCCGGTTTGGTTTTTACCCCGCGGTTAGCGGACGTTACCAGATCGTCTGTTAGCGGTTGTCTCCCGCCCGGGCTGGATTAGCCCCGTGCTGCTTTAATCTGTTCATTAGCGCACATTCGACGCCGTGTTTGATTCTTTCCCGCAGCGAGCGGCGAGTGTTGATGATTGTCATTATGACACCGGCTAACGCCTCTGCATCGCGATGTCTGCCGCATGTTGCATATTCACCGCTCTCGCGTTTTTATTCCGCGTCGTGTTTTATTTTTCACGTCCGTGTAGCGCATCACATTCCAGTTCCACGTTGTCCACTGCATTCCTGATGTTCGCGCCGCGCTGAAAAATATAAATAATGGGTCGCCTGTTAACCCGCCGTTGCCAGCCGTTGCGCTGTGTTTACAGCTGCACAGAGCCACAGTCAGGCGTCATTAAAGAACTGATACGCCCAAACTCATCTGATTACTCGACAAAACTCCAAATACAAATGACTGCATTATCCATGCACGCACTACAGATATCCCAATGAGATGGTAATATTTGATAGCGCAAATTAATGCCTCATATTCATTACAATGTCCTAAATTATGAGCACTCGACATTTATCGCGTTTCCCACTGAATCCCGGTCTGCGGAGTGTCGAAAAGAGATGAGCGTGTTGGAGTGAAACAGAGCCATAAAAATGTGAAGTAAATGCGAGCGCGAACCCACGCAAACACTCGTGCACATATTCGCGTATCGCCGCTTTTACGAGAGCCACGCACCCTCAATTAAAGAGCCCCATTCGTCACGAGCCGGACTCGCCAGCCTCCAGCCGGGCGGAATTGGGAAATTCAAAATCGTCTTGGCCCAAAAAGCAAACATCACGAGCAATTGGCCGTGCGAAGCAGAGCGGACCTCGAGGAAATCCGGTGTAACAAGATTCGCGCAACCCTATCCCGCAGCGGGTATTAGAGTGCATCGGCGCTCGGGCGGTAATTGAAGTGCGCCGGAGAAACTGCGTTTTCCACCGCCAATTACAATGATTTTTTCCTCGTGCAATTTGCCGCGAGCATACCTCGCTAATTCACCCTACCATATTGATTTTTTCTTCCTATAAATTCAACAATTATATCGGCAAAATCCGTCGCGGAGCTAATGCAAACCATGGCTGGCTAATATTTCTGCTGCCGAATACAAAATTCATGAGTGTCGGCAAGGGAAAAGTTGCTAATAGCTTAAGAGCTAAAAAGAGCTAAAAGGTGTCGGTGGCTCGCGCAAGACAACAAGCATTAAATGGGGCAAACAAGCCGTGGGCCCTAGGCGACGGCAGCAGCGCCAGATAATTCGGCGTGCAGGCTTTGTTCTCCAAGCGGAAGGTATCACGGCCGAGATTAATACGCACCGCAGCCGCAATTAGCGATAGAGAAGTGAAGACGATGGAAAAAGGCGGGGGATGAGGTTCGGGCCGGAACAAATGTCAGCAGCGTTCGCGCATTGTTGTAGGAGTAACGAGGCGAGCGGGCGATCACGAACACTGGAACGGCACATGCAATATCCACGCTGAGTCCGGCGACGCGACCCGATTCCACGACGAGGGCGAGAGAACGCAGAGCCGCAGTATAAACTCGTCGAGCGTAGACAATGGCCTGGGACTGCTGTACGGTCTCTCTCGGCGCTATCTCTTTCCGTTCAGCGTGCAGGCGGCAAGCGTTCAGCCGTTCACAGCGTTCGAGGCGGACGGAACTCATCAGACGCCCGATAAGAGCCCGCGCCCGAGCCCAGTCCCAGACAAGCTTCTATATTTTATACCAGTCACCAGTTGGGCCGGAAAGCCTCTCCCTCGTTCTGTTTCATATTTCACCAGCCACGTTTGTCACTGTAATTATTAACCATCACTGATTCCTGTCGCGACGACAGGCTAAAAGTAAAGTTGCGCCTCCGCCAAAAGTGCAAGTCGTATTAGTAGTAGTAGCCAACCACTAACAACTGCTAATGACTAAACTAAATTATCTCGTACAACGGAACTTTCACGCTGTCTGCCTCTCCGTCTAATAACGGAAACTCTTTTTAAAATTACCCCGTGTTTGGTTAATTAAAATACGAATTTCTGAACAAAGATTCAGAGTGTGGAAACAAGAAGCAGCGAGAGATTAAAGAGAATATGGAAAACAAGGAAAGAGAAAGAGAAGGAGTGATTAACATCTTGGCAACAAGTTGTTAATAAATCAGGGGAGAATTTCATCAGGACGACCCTCACGCGTCCCAGTCGCCAAGTTTCGGTGATAACGCAGGGACGGCCGCGCCGGCTGCCCTCAATAATTCACATGCACACGACGGATTCCACCTGACAATACAGCACTGCAATTACAAGTTGGCCGTGGCTTAAGTGCGGCGCGGGGCGTCCGCGATTTGCACATCGCATCGATCCCCGCATGAAACTTTAATCGCGGATAAAAAGTCGGCGAAGGTAAAGACCAGCGGTCATCAGGGACGCGCCCTGCTGTTTACACTCTGCCACATGTGGAGCCACTCAGGCGAGGCCAATTTGGGGACCGTCGCTGTTAATAATGCACGGCGTGCTCAGGCAAATATGTACGCAGGCAGATTATTCGCTGCCGCAAGACGCAACATAATCGTCTTTGGGCAGGGAATAATAAATAGCGCGCGGAAATCGAGCACCTCGCGACTGTCGTTCGACTAAAAATGCCTTTATTTCATTAGGCGGAGCCGCGCTGAGCTGCTGCTGGCTCCCGACGGCCCGGAGACTTTTATTATTACATTACCTCCACGTCAAATAAAAAGACGCGAGCGAGACTTGGAGCGAAGACGGCCTTCCCTGCTACTAAAACATAACTACTAATCACGCCCGATCCCTGCATGCGCGTATACACAGAATGTCACTCTTGTGTAATGCGGTTAGTCGTAATGCCGTAATGAATTCACGCTCCTCATGCATACATCCTCTTTTTTCCAACTTCCACAACACAATTCCGCGACAATGCTTCGTTGTACACATGATCAAAATTAGATTTCATGTGCTCAGCGCACGCACCTTTATGTGTACACAATAAAAAAGAAGTGCGTGGAATATAATTACCGCGCTAAATGAAAACGTATTCATTTACGTTTCACAACAACAGGTCGGGCTTGGTGCCTGGTCATTTGCTAATGAGCGCGCGCCCTGCGAAAAGTTACGCCGTGGTGATTGAACGATTCATTCCGGGGCTTCGCGGATCTCAGAAATGATTGTATATAATGGAGACGGGAGGCAAGCATCACCTTTCAATTTATCAACTTTGACGTCGGGAGAAAGTTGGTGTTTTGATTGGGTGTGCGATGCGGGGCCAGCTGCATGACCGTTTGTGGCAATTAAACGCGGGAGGCAAGGAGTCCGGGTGGGCAGCATCGTAAATCCCGTAACGAGCGCGTGTTCGGCGCCTAATAACGGCTGCTCGGCGGGTCGGGCTGCTGGGAGGCTTTGTTAGGTCGGAAGTGCGCCGGATACACCAGCCGCCCGCGTCTTATTACCGGATGATTTAAAGGCGCTGCGAGATTACCCGCTTGATTGATGAGCGAGGCTTCCCATACAGGAATCATATTCTAATGTAATCGCGGATTGGGATTGCGGAGGCTTTTTAGCCTGCGAGGACGAGTAGTGTTGGGCAGTAAACACGGCGCGCTCGTGGAGCCGGCGGGCGGACGGCGGACGGGCATGCTAATGGGACATGCGGAGCGCGTTCACGTTGCGAGCTCGGCGCTTCCCAAAGCGCTTTATCTTTGATCGACGAGCGGCGACGACCAGCGGTACCACGCCCGTGGGACGACCAACTTCCACACACCAACATGATCGATAACATACCCAATCCCCATGGCACGGGCCTCCCTTTAAACTCCACACCCTTTCTTCTGTCGTGGCCTGCCTGTCTCGCATTCGCATCTACCCCACAGCGTTACCGACTCGAGTTGAAACGTTTTGTGCAGCACGGGGCAGGAATTTCCCTCAAGCCACCTCCAGCCATTTATCGGAATGCTGTATGCGGTGTCGTAGTGGTATAGTTTTATGGAAACTGTTTTAGGGCCGCCGCTCTTTGCGAGCGCGCGTCCCACAAAGGTAGGTCGGCTCGAGCGTGTGCGGGACAAGGAGCCGGCGAGAGAGACAAGCGGGCGAGTCACAGAGTTGTGACACGATGGCCGACACGACAAGCAGCAGAGTTCTTCACCGGAAATCGACTATTGATCCTCGAGCAGGTCATTTAGATCACTGGGCGATCAGCGACACACTGGCATATGTAAGACGTCGTAAATAACTTAATCACCGCCGGACTCAACACGGATCCTAATCAGTTAGCTACATCATAACACTTAGGGCCAGCAAAGCCACTCTTAATCGATACTAATGTTAGTAATGTTGATCGCTATCGCAGTTATTTCCATATCGTAAACTTTGCATAAATTACCGACAATTAGCCCTTCGGAATACTAAGCAGACCAGTAGCAAATCAAAGTACGAGCAGCGGAGATGATCTCGGTAAGCGATTAATCTTTCGCATGGTAGCCAAGGTGAATCATTAAAGACGTAATTATATACCCTCATCATTTTTCCTTACTTAAAGCGGAATATTTATCAGGGGCACGTTTTAATTCGCTTGTTTTCTCGGTGCGGCGTCCTCGTTAAAATCTAATTACCGAACATCTCGGCCCCGTAAGAAATCGCGGTAGGCCGGGCGCAAGCAGTGTGCTATGAATACGGTAAATATACATGGACAGGGCCGCAATTCCCCGCGGTCGATGTTCGGGTGCGTGTTCTTATATCCGCCTTCGCGCCCGATCCAATTACGCCGCCAGGCCGATGAGCGATGACTAACGCATCATGGGATGCTGCACGGTGTTTTGATTTGAGAACAAGTGCCGGCAAATAAGTTTAATTAAATTCGGGTTAGTAATTTAGTGTGGGCATTGTAATAGAGCAGCGGGCATTAGTATTCCACACAATGGCCGGGCTCCTGGTTCCCGGCTTCGATTAAAATATCCGCGGCCGGCCGATGGAAGATTATACGCGATCCGGTTATTCAATCAGCTTAAAAATCTGCGCGTGTTTATTATGCATGCCGGAAATCAAAATACTAAACGCTTTACTCGCGCACAATTAATATTAACAACGTGATTCCATACGGGAGAACTATTAGCCTCGGATTTCCAAACTAACCCACTTTTAAAAATCCTCTTGGAAGATCCATTACGGCCGCGGTGTCGGGGTAAACAAATAAGCATTAGAGTCGAAAATGTTGATAAATTACTCGCAACGTCAATAGCAAATTCACTTAAAATATTCCCCGTTTGGTCTATCACATTAACATGTTGAAAACATCGTGCATGTTCCATTACGGCGCCAATCAAAAACCTTATTGAGCCGCTAATCCAATGGGTGTGCTGCTGACATGACAAACAACGCGTGCATTACCCGAGCCTTCTTCCAATCATACCGGCCGCCGGCTAATTAAAAGGCACGAGTGTTGCGTCCCCGAGGTATCGGGTTCCGGCGTCGGCGTCGGCGACGTGACATCTGTCCGGGGAGTGTACAAACACACAGCGACAGTTTTTCTCCGCTATTGTTACGTGATAGCGCTGTGCGCCTGATATCCGAGCCCCTCGAGCGCTGCGCCGGTTAGGGCATTAATAATGCAGGCCTCGGACACCCGCAGAAAGAACAGCGCGAGGAAATCAAGGCCGGCGCTCCAATATCCTGTGCCCGTTGCCGCTGCTGGCCTGCTACCAGCATGCTTGTCGCCTCCCGTGTCATTATTTACCATCCGCGCCGTTGTTTTTGCCCGCGGACAGCCCAAAGCGAGCGCCGATGATGGAGTGTGTTTGCCGAACTGGAGTAAATAATCGGAACGATTATTCACTTGACGATTTCACTTGCTTTTATGACGGCGCTTTTTGTTCTCGACTTCGTTAAAGCAATCATCAAGTATCCGTGCGAATTATCACAACAAGCAAGAAGCTGGCGTTAGTGCGCAGGCAGATGGAGTTTTCTGCAGTACTCCGTTATGGCGTGCACGTCCGCCTACAGTTACGGTTATTATGTAAGTGAAGGGTGAAAATATAATATTCTGCGTGGAGCGCTGCAAATATTCATGGAAGGGTTTGCAGAAAAAACAACGTGTAACAAGCGATAAACTGTCGCTATCGCATCGATAGGCCGACAGGTGGAGCGGCGGCAGGCAGGCGCCGCGACGCCCGGTGATAATCTAATCGCACGGCGCTCAGCTCAGCTCTACTCCCGCCTTAATGACGTCGCCTGCGAATGACGCCAGCACCTACAGCCACCGCTTTATATTTTTCATTTCAAAGACGCTACGCAAAATGAAATATTTACCCGTAATTTATTACAGTATCGGCTAACATTTCCAAATTACGGGCGCTGGTGTGGGGGTTATCAGCGCTTTACAAATGATTAGTTTCGCTTTCCAATTATTAACTTTTCAAGTAGCTGGGGTTCCACTACTGCTCGTACCTATGCAGGGTCTAGCGGAATAATATATACAATATTGGCCGTCGGATTTTGTTGCAACGTCTTACTCTCGTTCCGTGGGACATTTAAGACAGCGGGTTCTGTTTCCATTGTATACCGGTGCAGGTAATATTATATTTTCCATTCCGATTTTCCTTTTACTATGTATAATATAAATTCATATAAAATTAATTGAAAAATGTTATGTTATTTTTGCTAGTTGTTTATTTTGTTTAATTTCAATTCGATAGGTAATTTATTTTTTATTTTCTTACACGCATAAAAGCGTTTGAATTAATTTCGGTTTGTTAATTTAGGTGTTACTCGCATGATTATTATTTTATCGATGTAAACCATTAATGGTTCTATGTGATTAAATTTTAATTTTCATAAAATAACAAAGGTTCAAATTAAATCAGTTCAGCATCATAGACTGTTCAAACATGACTTGACATTTTTGTTCATATAATTAGTTAAAAATATCATTATGCATCGACGCACACAAAAATGAGTAAACTGTGATAATAGTAAACAAACATATACCACCAAATATCAGCGCGTGAGCCTATGGCTTCTCCTTTGTTCGTCCCGTATTGATTGTAATAATCACAACACCTGATGTGTATCTGACTGGGGACAAGTCGTTCTGTCACCGCTCAAGTTCATTAATATTTCATGGGGCGCGGTATGAATATTCGGGCCAGATGAAAAATTGCAGGCTGCGGCATTGCTGTCCTCCGGAGCGAGTGGGTAGTCTTTGCGTGACTGCCGGCGATTTCCAACGTCAAAGTCCGGGGAGGACTGGACTACTCTAGCGACGTGATAAATCTAAATCACGGTTCACACACGCGGCTGTAAAAGTTTTACTGCAGCGAAAGACCCGGCTCGCCGTTACCGCAATCCCGACCGAATATGAAGGAGAGCTCTACAGCAGTGCTGTATTCCATCACCCACACGTTCTAATTAATTCATTCTTTCCGATCAGGCATCGTTGCCAAGTATCAGGGATTATTGAGTGTGGAATATGGTGTGCGGTGCGAATGCGTAGCCTTGAGCCTCCAGGGGCTCCGTGATAACACGAAGTGGCGGCCTCGACCGTCACCAGCCAGTCAACCGTTCTCGGCTCCGGCGCTCTCTCTCGCGCTTTCTCCCTCGCTCCGACTTGGTCTTGTCGGCAGCCGCCAAATCAACGTGAACAAGTGTTCCCGCATACATCACACACATTCTCCGCTAAAACTGCTAATGAAACAAGCGCACTTCTTACTTCTCCCGTATTACCATCACGTCCCTATGTCATTTTTATGCAATGGTATGAGTGATGGTTTAGTTTTCAATTACAAGTCGTAATTGTAAAATTCATCTGCGCGGCTATTAGCGTCTGGATGATCCCGCGACAGCTGTTCCTTGTCTCCGCGCCTGGCTCTCATTAAAGCCGCCGCCTCGACTCCAGTCTTGTTATCGTGCTGTATGTTGCCCATGGGTAATTGTTTAACGACTTGTCCAGAAATAGGCCAAGTGCCCGGAGATCCGTCCCGCGGTAGCGCAGCGCATTGAATAATGAGTTAATCATATGATTTCATTCGCGCACACAACAAATGTTTACACTTTTGCAGCGGAACAAAAAGCCGGGCCCATGTCGAGTGTCGACAGCGCATTGTGCAATGCTGCGCTCGTCGTTAATATCGCATAGCTTGACCGGCAAACAATGCTCATATGCATGCATGATGCATTGCGAAGTGCGGACATTGCACACATCAGCCGCTGTTTTTCCTGCGCCGCCAGTCTTGATTTCCATCATGGCATCGTTAGGGCCGGGGGTGTATGTGTGCGCTGGCCCTGCCTTAAGCCTAACTGATGACGGGCCATCAATCTGTCCCGATGATATACGCCAGCGAGGAATTAGCGGCTAAATTGTATTTACACATGTCCGGCGGCCCCGGCGGATTAGCCGGGAAAAAAGCGGTGCTTTGTTATCATTTGTCATAGGAAGCCGTCGCGCCGCTGACCTAATAATCAAAGTGCATTTTACTAGCGAGGAAATGAACTATCTCATCTCGGGTGAAATATTGCCGGCAGCTTTATTTCCCAGGTGTTGTCGGAGCGGCGCGGTATTGATGATGAAACATCGCCGAGATTCGGAAGCCTGAACGTCAGCCAAGGGTGAAAACATGTTTGTTTACAAAACATCAGCGACACAAACGATACGAGAATTTTCTTTGAAAGCATAAAGCACATACGCAAACAACGCCACTCGGCAACTCCACCATTGTCACGGGAACGTACCTCTTCCACATTAATTAGTAAACACTCCGTTATTTCGGGTTGTCGATGTAGGGAGGTGTTGGCGGAGTCCCGTATGTTTGCGCTGATGAGCCGGCGCGATATGGCCGCGGCAGTTAGCTTCCCATCATCTGTGCGACGCCGGATAACAACGCGTTCTTGGCGAGGACATAATCATTTACGCGCGCGCTCGTTACACGTAATTTGCTCCTAATTTTCGAGTGGCAGAGGAAAAAACCTGCGCCAGGCTCCGACGGACATCAGACTAATTGACTAAATGATCTTCCACGGAGGGCGAGCTGAGTCTCGCAGCGCTGATTCCACAATGAGGGAAGTTTAATTATTTTTTAATACAGGCGGCGTTGGATTGTAGTGGTAGTGGTAGTGGCGCGATTAGAGCGAGCGTGAGTTTGGTCGAGGTGTATGAACATCGATCTGCGCTCTTGCCGCACGCCCGCAGCTATTTCATTAGCATCAGCCGATGGCGTTGCCGCCTAGATGATGCGCGCATTACACCACCCTTCCCTCCAGGCCGGGATTCAACACAAACTCCCCTCGCCGGTTGCCACCATCACTTTTCATATCCTTACAAGTCCGCGCTAAATTCATCCATTAATTACGCGCCGGCTAAAAAGAGCGGCCGCCGCCTGCCGCCCGCCGGCAGATGTGTAGAGTAGTGGAGTGAATTAGTGGATGTCCTGTTGTCGTTCGTCCGACTCTGGAGAATACCGGCGCCGGGTCGCTCGTGTTTCACGGGGTACGTAAACCGCAGAATATTTGTCAGGCGTTTCATGGCCGTCACCGCTACCAACGTTACTTACCGCCGCTTCCACTCCGACTGCCGCAGATGTGCGAATAGGGTTAATGATTAATTTGGTTTCAGGAAACGTTTGCTTCAACACCGCGCACAAATGAATCCAACAGAATTTAATAACGAACACGAAAATACATTTGATTCTACAAATGGAATTTCCTTCAGAATCAAAATGCCACATCGAAAACACATAGTTGTGCGGATGTGTAGTTGGTGAATTAGCAAACAGCGCGGGCCATATGGCGTTGTTTGTAGGGCAATTTGCCGCCGGAATGCGGATAGCCGAATCGATCCCTTATCAAAAACACTGACACCAGCCGATAACTCTAATCACCCATCACGCGTTTACAAATAATTAGCAAAGTGTCTTGTGTGGGGAATCCTCGGCGGTCGCATGCAGGCAGAATTAGTTGATTTGGTAGAGGTGTATGCAGTAAGTAGGGAGTGGAAGGTTTCGCTGGAGCACATCGTGATCCCGCGTCATTTCATGAATGAGAGAGCCTGGCAGCCGGCGGGCGGGGGCAGGGGCAGGGTACGAAGCGAGGCGAGGCAGAGCTGGCGCTGATATGGAGAGCGCGCTGCGTGGCTTCCCTCGTAATCTGTGAAAGCTTCCAGCTAGACGGCTGACGGTGAGCGTGCCAACGAACCTCGCTTACATTACACCCTCCTCGCGACTTTTAACTCATTCTATACTACATTCTACTACTTGCTATTACACGTTCTTTTCTGTTTTCACTAGTTGCTTATCAATTCTCTACTTTAACGTTTACAGTATAGCTTCTACTTAAACCTCTTGTTCTGTATTGTGGAACTCGTATATAAGGCACTGATGTGGGTGATAATGTTGATAGTGATGATGATGATGATGTGATGTATAATAGTAGTGTGTTATTGTATTGATAATGTTGTGGCTGGGTGTGTCCCGTAGCAGCGGAGTTGTGAAAAGCTCGCCGGCAACGCGGCGTGTAAACGTAGTGGGCTGTTCAAAGCCTGTACCGCTCGCTCACGCTATGGGACGTTGGTCGAGACCACCGGGCACGGCTGGCTGGCAGGCTAGGCCTTCGCCTCTGCTCTTCCGCCCCCGCGTCCACCGTGCACGCGTGGCATGTTCACACACCCAGCACCGACACCAGCCACCGCACACAATGCCTTCTTCCTCACCGACAATCATCGTCGTTGACAACTCGTACGGGGGCAGCGGATCACTTCCAAACTTGGCTACTCGTACTTCTTTCGAGTGTAGGGAGTCGTATGGAGTCATCCCTTGCGGGGCTGACCCAAATCCGAATTGAGCGTTAAATTGGCAGCGGACGACAGGTCTCAGTCGCTATACGGCCGGCGTAGCGGTAGCGGCAAATGTCAGAAAATTATCGATTGTGGTCTCGCGCTCACCCAACGGTAATAACACAATTCCAAACGGGAAAGAGAACTTCAAACTCGCCACCAACTCACACCACTTCTCACATTTTTGCCAGCGCACAATAGTCTACGAACTTCATTTCGCATTGTCTTTATTAGTTTGTACGACGCCTCAATTAAAAACTACTACGCATCTTCCAAAGCTGCGCGGTACATAAATTTCCAGCTTGAGAAAAATAATGAAATACCGGCTTAATTCTCCGTACGCCAACCGTGAAATGAAGCAGTGTTTAGTTGGGTGTACGGTGTACAAAAGCCGGGATCACTTCTCTTGCTGCGGAATATTAACCGCAAAGTGCATAATGCATACACCAAATATTTGTATTTCCCAAGTGTCGGTCGTACCTGCCGCAACTTACAACTCATTCACGGATCGTTTTGTGCAGGTAAAAAGTCAAGCGGCAATTACAGCGGGAAGAAGTAGTGTCAACACTAGGCAGGGAGCGGGTCAGGTAAGAAAGGGATGGGGCGCACAGGTGTGCCCTCCCACGGCGGCCCGGCAGTCGCATGCCCCGCATACCTGCCAGACCAAGGCGAGATTACATAATGCTAATGCTCCACTAAATCCAGCATTACTCCGGATCAGCCCGGTCAGTGGATTCCTGATTTAGACAAGGCCCGCACGCCACGTACTCCGGGTGATCAGCTCGTCTTTGTTGCGAGATGGGACTTTCTGCAGCCGTGCTATATGAGCATTTCTACCTCCATTTATTTGGAGCGCACACAAAGCAAGAGCAGCTCCGCCGCGCCGTGCTACAGAAAGCACTTTCGATTTCGTACGTATTAGGGAAGCACTTGTGCCGGATCCATCAATGTTAAATGTGTACATGTGTGCGTTTCCTCTCCACGCTCATGTTAATACGGCAATACAGCCATTATGCTGGTGCCTGATGCCACTCGGACACGGGCGGCGCAGAAGGGAACGGCGCTTGTATGAAATGATTCTAATCTTGTGACATTCATTAGCGAGAATTGGGAAGTCGTACTTCCGTTGAAATTCCAGGCGATAGGCGAGGAAACCGGTGACGCGAAGCGAAAAATGGTGGAGGCGCGCTCACGAAAATTTCGTTATTCTCTCCGTCTCTGTCCGCGCCCGCTTGTCTCTCTCGCTCAGATGCTTTTTTATTTCTTTGTTGTAGTGGAGCCGGGGACGCATGAAGACATGACGTTCTGATGTTTTTGATTGAGGGATACGCGTACAGTTTAGATTTTGAGTACTAATGATTCGCATGAGTCTGGAATTTTATGGATATAATAAAACTCGAATGCGGGATTGTGATTTTATGGAAACAATAAAATACGCCTCCAGGAATAACAAAAGTAATGAGGAATTTTAAAACGGAGCAAACTTATTTCACCGGGATGTTTATAGTGAGGCAGTGCAACAGCAATTAGGACGGGAAAAGATTAGAACGCAGGTGAAGCAAGAAAATTAATGAAAATCTCGGCTTGTCTCGGAGCAGCGGCATTTACATCATCCTCCTCGTACATCAATGTTATGAAAGGGAAACAATTAGGACAGAGTGTTGATATTAGCTACACGCAGTAATTGTTTCATTATCGGACGTAAAACTATAGGTTGCGGAGGTGTGGGAATTTCATTTCATTCTGCTGAAACGTTTGGTTTTTAGGGCGGCCATTCGGCCGGGCGCGGTGCTTAAAAGGAACTAACTGGACTCCGAACAACCGCTGGAATTTTAGAATTGCCGTGCATTTCCAGCAGTGGTCGTATGAATTAAGAACCGTCGGCGTCGACGTCGGCGTCGCTGTACATTTCAGGTTCACATACAAACTCATACAAATCTAATTAACGCTTTGCTAATTAACGTTTGATGCGTTCCGCTTGTCTGTCAGCTAACGGCGCTGTGCACACACGTAAAAAGCCCGGCGCTGCCGATGCACAGCTGCGCCTATTATTTCCTAATTGCCAGCTTGTGTAACTGATTCGCGGCCGCAAGACGCGCAGCAGTTAAAAATGAATTCATCAGTGTCCGCGTGCGTCAGGTAGGCGCCGCCGCCTCCACTTTCGTAATTGGATGTTGCATTCAGTAATGAGCGTCGGAAAAACCTTCTCGGGCGGGATAGCAGGAAGTTTGTTTATCATTCTGCCCGGACCGCAACACTGCCGCACAACTTCTCTTCCGACTACAGCACCGCCCAAACTTTTCCTCCACCTGCACCCGAATATTACTCTTCTCGCAATCCCATCCATTCATTTCCCAGTTACCCGTTTCTTTGTGTGTACCTGCGACGGGATGCGGGGCGCTTTCGATAATTAAATATCAATGTGTGTTGTGGGTGCGTTGTGTGCAATTCTCCCGGTGTGGAGGCAGGTGCAGGAGCGGCAGTGCGCGCATAAATAACTTGGTTCTGAAGCGCGGAACTACACCAGTGCTTGCAAAACTACCCCCTCGTAAAACAGAAACGTGCAATACAACTTTACATCTGCGTCTGCTCCGCTACCAAACTCAATAAACCTAACCGTTATATAAATATAAACATTTTGTTTATACCCCTTTGCTCTTAAAGCATTTTTATTCCCCACTCTCCCATGAATAACAATCGCCCGAGCGACACAAGTATCACAACCTACATTTCAATCTATCAGCAAAATCATCTCTATTAGTACTCTTTCCTTTTACCACTGCTAAGGAAAATAAAGTCACTCCTCTTAGTCCAAAACTATTAACCAAAATACCCTTCTGGTCAAATAAATAGTTACACTACACAACAAAAGTATTTAATAGTTATTTGTACTGCTATGCAGAAAAGTTGTTCTTTTTTTAACTTAACTTAACCTCCAGTAATTTGTGAAATTGATTACCAACATTAGAAATAGAATAAGAATAAAAAACAAACATTTTATTTCGACATATACATAAGTTTAGCAATTCTGTTCTATTATTTACAGAATATATAACAAAAATACCTAGAAACTAATGTAAGTATCAAAATTATCGCAAGTTACAATATTTTAAAAGCATGTTGACGTATTTTATTCAGGTTATTATTTCAAACGCATTAAACGCCATGTGTTAGACCGCATATAAACTGTTTTTTTCTTCCCTTGGGAATAGAGAGATTTTGTAGATCTAGACCGACAAATGTCTATTTTCTTGCGTACACACACACACAGGAAAATCTTGTTTTCAGTATGTGTAGGATAAATACTATTTTTAGATGTTATAAGAGAAGTTGACAATCTTTTAAAAAGGGATCTTTATTGAAAGTCCTTAAAATTTTGTACGGAAGAATCGGCTTATTTTATAATGAGTTTCAAATATATCTTAAAAGAACTATACATATATGCAGTTTATAGTCTGCTGTACATATAGGAGTATGTACACGCCAAGAGGCTAGTGGTTAAACTAATCGAAGAGTCTTCGAGTTTATCTCAAATTGATTAAGAAAACTTTATTTGCGTATACCTCTAGAAATGAATATAGTAGCACTAACAATGATAAAGAATCAACACCCTTTTAAGTTTAGTGCGTTGCCGACCCTTAGAAAAATAAGTACCCGTAGTGAAGCGAGGAAACTATAAAGCGGGGTGTAAGTTTAGTGTGTGTTGGTACATGAAAATTTTCTTGCGCACTGTGCGGCGTAGACGGCTGGCGGGTGGGCCGCCCGCCCCCGCAAGACGCCGACGCTATCTCGCGCGACGACGCCGGCAGGTTGTCACTCTGACACCACCCGCCGCAGATCCGGACTCCTCGGATTTTCAACCCATTTTCCTCGATACGCCACTTATAATTATTGGTCAATTTATTCTACACATTGTTCAAAATATTTGAACACCGAAATTATAAGCAAATTTGATGTGGGAAATATTTTAAAGGTGAAATCCAGAAAAATCAAAAACAGTACGAGATATTGAACTCTATAAATTTTAGTGACAAAAAGTTTTTGATCCATTCTGGTTTCTAAAAACTTACTTCACTGGGAAATGATTATGAACTATGGCTTCAACAACTAAAAAAAATATAGATATAGATTTTTTCACAATGAAATTCGGACTGGTACATTTTTTATCGCGAAAATATCGTAATTTTACATTTTTCTCGAGTTTTATCCATTTTCAGGGGTTTTCCCGTATAATAGCAAATTGTACAACAAATATTTCATACGAGTATGACATGGACATTCTAAGTGAGTTGTACACTACACTTTTTCTACGACCACGATATTATTTCCTATTTAATTTATATTTTAATAATTAACATGTATTCATTTCACTTATTACTACTTCCTAGCATCTGGCTACAAAATAAAAATTAAACACTACTATTTTTGACAGAACTGTTAGATATGAATTTATATATCACGTTGTCTATGGTTAACGTGAGATATGAAAATATGTTTACAATATCCACAGCAATAACAAACATACAAAAAGCAAATAACATAATGGTCGTGCATTTTTGGATCAAAGAATTAATAGTTTACAGTAAATTTTTCAGTTATGACATTTTTCTCATTACTATACAGAAGGTATTTTTGATATTCTTAATAATTTTATCGAAAATTTGTAAATGTTTTGTACAACAGTATGAGACTACTTTCGAAACATTCTAAGTATTAGAAAACTTCACCCAAAATTGGGTATTTATAAACTATTCACTTTGTAACTTCATAACTAAATCTGACAGAACATATCTATTTATGCGATATAAATGTTATCGGATATATTGGAGATATATGAATAAGGGTGAATTCTATTAAGCAACTTATGAAATACATTTAATTCATTATTAAATAGCGAATACGTGTTCCACTATCAATGATATGCAAATATAAGTTGGATAAAATTAATTTTGTTACAGATAATTGGATTAGTTAGTTTCTATCGAACTCTAGATTAAATCAACAGTAAATTCATGGAACTATGCATATGTTGTGTATGGTTTATATGATGATAATAAGAGCGAAGTTTGACAATTAGGCACGCGTAAAAGTCCGGGTCTGGAGTCCGCACTCGCACTGTGTGCATGCTCGCATTACAATCATATATTACCGTGCCATGTTGCCAGTCGTGCACATGACGAGCTGAGGACCAAATTATCGCACGGAATTAAAGGGATGCTCCTTACAAAATCAACTCCACTTCTTTACGCATTCATCATAGTTATTTGAAAGTGAGCTTTTGAACAATTAGGTGAAATGTGTGGTGTTTAGGCTGGCTGCCCGGGGAAATAATGTCCCCCTTTTGTAGCGCGTGTCTTTCACCGAAGCATGATTTATTGTGCCGTGGGGTTTGGACATAGTTTTGTACAGTTTTTCAACTGCTGACGCTTCGTAATTAATTTGCTGTTGATACGTCAATTGTACTGCGTCAAATTATGTACACCTTTGTATCACACAGAATGGAATAAACATTACCGGAATTTTCGATGATTTCAGAGATTTTATGCTTCATTTACTTGCACGCGTATGTAAACAAAAAATCATACGCGGAAAATGTTTTCATATTAATATATTCGATACAACTAGTCATTTAAATTTATTGAAAATCCAACGCTGTGGCAATAAAATGTTGGAGTATTATAGTGCGCATTGTGGAGTATATTTATTTAAGAAAATAATCCAATATTCCGGCGTGGTATAATGTATGTCAACACTCAACTTTCCCTTCTTGAATTTGCCAGGGAATCTCGTTGTCCAAAGGGCGCGACTTCCCCGGTGGCTCGGGACGTGGAACATCATACAGAAATCAATTTCCATTTGCAGCACGCAGAGAGCAGATTCGAACCCTGCTGCTTGCTTTTTTAATCCTCTACTCCGCTAGATCCATGCTTATTGATTCGTCTAAGTCTACCAATGTAATATTTGAATAAAATCAATTCCAAACACGTGGCTCGCGTCAAACGTTCAACCTCCGTAATTTGCAGTCGTCTCGAGCATTTTAATTAATAAAACAAGTGACAATAACCCCAGCTACCAATCACCAGATAATTTGATTTTCTTTGCTCACTTGTTTACGGAAAAAACTACACATTCTACGTATTAAACGCTTGTGAGGCACAAGTATTGGTTTTTATTTTTAATTAGGTTCACTGTGTGAAATCTAACACCCCATCTGTTCCACTCCGTATTTCTCGGTGCAATTTAAAAAGCAAATTTAAATAAAAGCAAAAGAGAGGCGAGGGTAGCCCTTCTGTTGCAGGGGTGTTGTCTAGTTTAGAGTACAAGGGCGTTAGACTAAGTGCGTGCAAGCGTCCCGGGCAGGGAGACGCTAGGTGTAAATGAATAAAGCGACGCTAGGCGCCGACAAAGACCAGCGTCGCTGCAGGTGATACAGACAGGTTTTATATAGCGAGGCATTGATGATGAGCGCAACTTACCTTGAAGGGGGCGTTGGGCACGTAGAGCGGCGGGTCCTTGGCGGAGCCCATGAGCTTGTCGTTGGTGCTGGGGATGCCGGCGTCGGCGTCGCACACGCTGTAGCGGCCCACGATGGCGTCGGCGGGCTTGGCGTCGTAGCCCGCCGGCTTGCCCACGTGGAAGCCCTTGGCTTTGACCCAGAAGCGGAACTTGCTGTTGTCGGCGCTGGCCAGCTCGTCGCCGCGCAGCGTGCGGAGGATGCGCGCGTACTTGCGGATGGTGATGGTCTTGGTCTTGGCCAGGTCCCCGTACGTCTGGATGACCCACGGCTGGTACACGCCCAGCATGTCTGCCTTGGGGTCCGCCGAGCCTACGCGCGGCCTCTTCACGTTGTTGTTGGGCTCTTGGCGGCGCGGCGGCTTGCGCTTGGTCGCGCTCATCTTGCGCCGCAGGCCTCGCTCTCCGAGCATCGCACTGGCCATTCCCACTCACTGCATGCCGCACTGCACTATCACTAACACTTACACAACATCATTTCATAAGTTTTTTTCTCTCTGCCTGACACCTGTTGATTTAAAAATTAAGACTGCGCTTCGCAGCACTTAGCAGGAGATTGTTTTTGCAGTAGGTGCGACGCGGTGACTTGCGCAGTAGGCCACGTCCTGCAAATAATATTTCTTTCACCCAACGCAATAACCAACTCTTCACAGCACATACAACTACATCCCACATGTCTTTCTACCTCGCAATACGTCTACTAAATATTTCAGCGAACAATACCCATTTTAAATATAACTTAATTATCTCAAAAAGATGTCAATCGTACAATTCCCTACCGCGATTAATAAATTTAAACTAATTTATATTGACCAAATTTTACATATTTTATGTCCAATTTTTGTTAATAACACCCTGAATACATTACAATTGACATCATTGTTTTGATGAATTAGCACAACACAATAGCAACAAAGTACAAGCATTGTATAACATGCACATTAGACAATATAATATTTAAATAACAATTACAATTATTTAAATGATCCCGCAGTTTATACAACGAAGATTATATTAATTAAACGCTTAATAATCTGTCATGAACATTAGGAGGATTTCATTGCAACACGCGGTAATGACATTTAAAACAATAAAAAAAAATCCCAAAAATAAAAAACAATGCATGCTGAAACTTTTGTTTTTAGTAGTTATAGCGAGAAGTGAGCTCGTGGTAGGGGACTGACCTGTGAGTTGTGTCGTCCTCGTGTTGCGTGTCGGTGCGGCTGCGGCTGTCGTGCGTCTCGTGTAGCGGGTCGGCCCGTACTGGCGGCCGGCGCGCTCGCTCGCCGCCCCGCCGCCGGCCGCGCCGCAAGGGTGGCCGCCAAGGTGCGCGCATCACCCATCTACACAATCATCATCATATCATTACCAGATACGATGTCATCTTGTCAAATATGCAAAAAAAAAACTATCTGCATAGCTTTCAAAAAATCTTGTTTTAGGTAATAAATATCTAGAACTATTATAACACTTTAACTATGGTGTTTTTAAATAAATAAAGTAGGTCATAACTCACTAGAGGATTAGAAATAATAACTCATAGTTTATTGCTTCGTACCATAGTCACTACTTTAAACGTCATTTTGAATTGTCAACCGTCAAAAAAATTTTATATATTTTATATTAATGATTAAAAGGTATTGTACAAAACATTGTACAACACACGTGTGTTAATTACGTTAGTCACTTGAGAAAAATATCAGACTCGGCCTAAGCGCCTTCTTAGCAAAACAATTTTCACATGATTTATTTGTAATGTAACACACTTATACCATAAATAACTATTAGGTGATAAATTTATAATAATTATTAATAATTTTATTGAATTTTTTTGTAAATATAATGTAAAAATAAACATTTACACCAAAATTTATTAAAAATTAAACAATCATTAAAATTTACTCTCGTGATGCAATCGTATTTGTTTTTATAATTATAACAAATTCATATTTTATACATATATAAAAACATATAAAAACACTAAAATCCCATCTGTACTTATAATACACTATCACGTAATAGGGACAGTAGTACTTTGGTCTCCCATCAGAAATATGTCTGCAGATATCACAACTTGCTCAGATCCACAACATATTTGTTACTGCTTACTATAAATGTTGAGACACAGGTATATAATCAAAGTCAACAAAGATAGTATTAACTAGGGAGAAAATCGATACGGTTTCCCATCAAAAATATGATTGGAAATACCACAGCTTGCCTATACCAACATACAAATCATTTATGTTACTAACTAGGCTACATTATAACAGATACATTATAGTAGATTTATAGCCTCCCGAATAATCAACATGTGTTATAGGCCAACACAACTAGGAACAGTAGGAACAGTAGCAATGTGTGATCTGCCTTCCAAAATATAACTGTAATCAAAACTGCTTGCTTACACCCACGCAAGACTCATGTGTTTTATAAACTATTGTTTGGTTGTACAAAGCTTTGTCAAGTTTAACTATTGGTTTTTTGATAGCTATGTATTTTTTTCAAGGTAACAACGTGAGGTTAACCAGTTGATTATCTAATCACGCTTTATGTAACCGGCCAATAGTCATTATGGTCACCCATCAAAACTACGACTGTAATAATTACAACTTCATTATATTCACATTCACCTACTCTACTATTACTGTAAACTTATTCATTTGTCTCCCCAGTATATAAGTCATAAAATATAAAAACTAACCACTATTGATCTCATTACAATAATAAAAAACAAATATTAGATTGCAATAATATAGTTATTATCAATTTAATCTTTTGGATAAAAGATATGTGAATCAGCATGGTAAAATCATGAAAGAAAATAGGTTGATTGTCTTTTTCACTCCCAGTCTAATTGTATTAGATTTTACCATGCTGATGTCACAATATACTTTCCGATTTAAAAAAAAATACTAGTATTTTTTGTCTAGTATTACATATGTAGCAAACATTTTGATTGAATCCTCAAGTAGCCGAAGTTGAAAACTTGAAGAGGAGTATGTATAATAATTTGGTTTGCGACACAAATGCAATCCGCTATCCCCACGAGAATAATGTGGCAAATGTATATTTAGCCGGCAAAAAACTGGAAATTCTAACACGTTATTGTGCATGAAAATAATGGCAACGGGCGCTGGAATATCCGTTGTTTACTGTAGGCAGTGGCCGCTCGGCACTGTCCAGCCAGCAGCCAGCCCGTCAAAATTAAACACAGCCACAAATCAAACAGTGATTTAATATTTATCGCGCCGCACTGCATTCGCCGGGATTCTCTGCCATCAACGCAACGCACTTGTGCCGCGGAAGATGGATCGCGTTTTTCTCTTTTCACCCGTCAATTCCAACATAACTCAGCCGCGAATTAAACCCTCAAACGCGACGCACGTCAACTCGCCCACATACATCACACTCCATTTGTCCGACCTTATCATTCCGCGGCTGTACATTGCAGCTTACACAAAGAAACCTCGCTTCTACTTATTAACCTACACAACTACAGTTAGCTACGTTAACTATGGTTTGTAGTTATCATGTCAGATGGTAACTGTGGCTACTACTTTTCACCATGGGCGCCGACTACATCGGAGCTCTTGCCCCCAAGAAGACATTTCTGAATTGTTATTACCCTGAAATGGGTGTTAATTACACCCTTTACAATATTACCATAGAAATCCTCGCTTCAAAGTACCTATGTACACAAATTTTCATTTTAAAATTCCCAGTAGTACAGCTACAATAACAGATTGAATATCAGCCAATAGGAATCTACATGACCGGTAATAATGCGCGTGTGAGGATATATCTGACATCCTCAGAGGTTAGCACTCAGTCCCGCTGTGCGGGGCGCCGGGGCGGTAGTGGGCCTTCGGGCCTCCGCCCCGCCTGGTGGTCTGGCTAGACCGCCTTCCAGGGCATCTCATGCCCTGAAGGTGATCTAGTTCAGCCTGCCAGGGATTGGAGCACGCTTCGGCGTGTGCTCTAATTCTTGGCCTGCTGAAACCAGAGCACATTCTGGAGCAGATTTAGCTGCTCTGGATTGTGACCTGGTTTCAGTGGGTCAGGAATTAGAGCACTCAGAAGTGTTTGCTCTAATTCTAGGTCTGCTGAAACCAGAGCACATTCTGGAGCAGTCTTAGCTGCTCTGGATTGTGATCTGGTTTCAGTGGGTCAAGAATTAGAGCACTTATAAGTGTTTGCTCTAATTCTAGGCCTGCTGAAACCAGAGCACATCCTGGAGCAGTTTTAGCTGCTCAGGATTATGATCTGGTTTCAGTAGTTCAGGAATTAGGATACTCAGAAGTGTTTACTCTAATTCTTGGCCTATTGAGAACAGAGCACATTCTAGAGCAAATTTAGCTGCTCTGGAATGTGCTCTGGTTTCAGTAGATCAGGAATTAAAGCATTTAACGCGTTTACTTAACGCCTACTTAGAGTAGAGCACGTTCTTGAACAGATTTGACTGTTCTGGATTACGCTCTGGTTTGCTGAAACCAGAAAATAAAGTTTTTTGGTTTCTATTCATTCCTTTTTAATATTTCTTTTTAGTAGCAATTTTATATTTTCACGTTTATCATTATTAAAAAAATTGCCCCCAAGGAAATTTTGATAAGTCGGCGCCCGTGCTTCTCAAGAAAAAATGGACTGTAAACCCATACTCGTTAATTTAATATTTTTCACACTACAAACTACATATCATATAACTATAGTTAACTACTCAAAATCAGTTTAGTATAGTTCTCATTGTTTGAAGGATTTACTTATAGTCAGAAACTGAAAACATTAGAAATGAATTTTCGTGTTGAACGGAGTATAGTTATAAAATGCTGAATGTAGGGATAAGGATTGGAGTGTATGTGTCGGGCGTGCGGTTTTTCTGCTCGGAGTCGGCCGGACCGTTAGGCAGTCGCCGTGTTCTCATGTCAATTAATCGAGCGGAGAGTCCGGCACAGAACGGGTTACAGCATCCCGAACTGGACCCGCTTATAGCTGTACGCCGTACGTTACCATACATTACTAACCCCAACACATCATCGCCTTTCTATTCCTCTCCACTTCTTTATAACTACTTCAAACTAATATAATTAAGTAAAAGTACTTTATAGCTGAATGATGAATGAAATTCATTGCTGCTGATGACTATCTTCATTATCTTTAGCACAGTATTTTCACAACGAACTCAGTATTCGCCCAAAATTTTGAATAATTTTCTAAATACTTCGACTTGCTTTGGTGCAGTTAGATACAAAACAAATAACAACAGATTAGGGAGAAGAGTTTCTCATGATATAATTTTATTAGACGATTCATAATTTAAATTAATCTAGAACTATCTGTGTTATAACTAAATTATATTGATATGCATTTGATAATTATGATATAGAATTCTATCATGCATAATACAGTGTGTATTGAACTGGTATAAATAAATTAAAATTTATATTTAGAAGAAACTGGGCTCAAATACTATTGTAACATCGCAAGTGTTTTCCAACAATTTTTCTTTATTTTAATCGTATAGTGGAATCGAAACGACTCGGACACAACGGTAGTTTCTTTGGTTAATAGTTACCAACTATCAGAGTTGGGTAATACTTATACTAAAAGTACTTTAAGTCATACTTGCAGTACTTTTGGTATTTAAAGTATTTTACTTAAAATACTTTTTTATACAATGGTACTTAATACTGATACTTAAGTAAAAAAAAGTACTGTAAGTACTTCAAAAGTATTTAAAGTACACAAATGTATTTTAAGTATTTTACTGTAATGAAATATTTCAGAAGTATTTACAATACTTTTAACAGAAGTGTGTTTATTTTATGTCGTCTTTATAATGACGCAAATTAAAATTGAAACGTCTCTAACGCAATTCCTTTATTGTGCTATGAAAAACAGCAGAACGCAATAGGAGTTCCATCATGGCCGGTTGTACAAATTAACTTACAATTTAAAGATTCCCTTACTTCAACAATATTATATCGGAATAATATGGCAACATTACTGTTAAGATTTCGATTAGATATTTGTTTGTTTATTAAAAGACAATATGAATTATAATGAATATTAAAAATATATAACTATCTTAAACTTAATTTAAAAGTACTTGTATGTAGTTGTCAAAACGATTTATATGTATCAATATTTCAATTTAGAAAGATTTTTAATTTTCTATTAAAATATATTCAATGAATATTTTTATTTATCCACATCTGTTAATGTACCGACACATGGTGCAAATTTTATTTGAACCAGATATGTGTATTTTAATCTATGTATTTATTGTATATTTATTTATTAATATATTTGCTTTTCTTTTTCGAAATACTTGTACTTCATACTTAGTACTAACATACTTTTTTACAGTACTTATCTCAGCTTTGAAAACCGTGTTAAATTGAACCATAATTAGCCGTGGTTGCTCGTATTATAAAATATGATTGTGCTGAATGGTTTAGAAGCCAGTGAGCTGATTGAAATAATGGGAAAACTAGTTTTACGTTTTTGGTAGGAAGTATCGTTTTTAATATTCATATTTGCAACAAGATACCCGTCTTAGTTTAAACATTTCCATAAAGACAATTATGTTAATTGTTGTTGTATCTGTTGGGGTAGGCGCTCAACAAAGGGTTAGTGACCAGTGGTCAGCGCCAGCTTCCCGTAACCCTTGACCCCGCAACCCTTTCCAGCATCCAAACCTGAATGCTGGGCTGCATCTCCCTATCGCGGCCCACCAATCTCCAACAACCGTTATTCCCAAACACAGACACCCGACTTTCTTCTCCCGATTCGGTAACGGATCTGCAAGACCCGCGGGGAGTCAAGCCAACGCGACAAAAGCTAATCTTTACATGGGAGACCATCTCTGGCATTAAGTGCAAATACAACATCTATACGAATTACAAAAACCTAAGTCAAACTACATAAGATATAAAAAAAAATATCTAAAATTTATATGCAATCATAGTTGAACATAAAAAATTAATAATTTTAGTTTTTCACACTAAACGTTTTCATATACAGCCGAAATAATAAAAAAATACACATTTTTGGGCCCAAAATTTTTGTTTCTGAAAATGGTCCATATTGATAGATATCGATGCGCTGATTCCAAATTTTCAAACAGAATTTAATTATCTTTTCTCGTTCCTGAGATTTTTGCTTCTAAAGTTGCACCTCAAAAAAGTATGTTTTTTCAGAATATCTCTAAAATGAGTAGAGATACACTCTCAACGATTATACCAATCGATTCTACGGCCAAAGTTACATAAAGAAATGTTTTCTCCGCATATACGTTCTTTGGAACGATTCCGTGAAAAATGAGAAAAACGAAAAAACAGGAATTTCAGTATTTCGCTCAGGAACTTTTTATCTCCAAAATTTATTATTTAATGGACATAAGTAAACATCGATGCGCTGATTCCAAATTTTCAAACCGAATTCAATTATCTTTTACCGTTCTCGAGATATTCACGTTCAAAGTTAGACCTGAAAAAAGACGTTTTTCAGGAATAGCCCTGAAATGGGTCGAGATACGACCTCGACAACGTCACCAATCGATTCTACGGGCAAAATTACATAAGTGTACCAATTTTCAGATTTTTATTCCAAAGGATACAAATTGTAGAGCGAAAAAATGAAAATCGGCCAAAATCGAAAAAAACGCCTGATGAACCCCTTACGATTTTTTTCGATTTTGGCCATTTTCAGTTTTTCCTTTCTAAAAATTGTTCCCACTGGAATAAAAATCTGAAAATTGGTACACTTATGTAATTTTGCCAGTAGAATCGACTGGTGAGGTTGCCGAAGTCGTATCTCGACCCATTTCAGGACTATTCCTGAAAAACGTCTTTTTTCAGGTCTAACTTTGAACGTGAATATCTCGAGAACGGTAAAAGATAATTGAATTCGGTTTGAAAATTTGGAATCAGCGCATTGATATTTACTTATGTCTAGAATATAAGAAATTTTGGAGAAAAAAAGTTTCCAAGCAAAAAACTGAAATTCCGATTTTTTCATTTTTCTCATTTTTCACCGAATCGTTCCAAAGAAGGTATATATGATGAAAACATTTCTTTATGTAACTTTGGCCGTAGAATCGACTGGTATAATCATTAAGATTGTATCTCTTACCATTTTTAAGATATACCTAAAAAACACACTTTTTTGAGGTGCAACTTTGGAAGCAAAAATCTCAGGAAATAAAAAAGATAATTAAATTCTGTTTGAAAATTTGGAATCAGCGCATCGATATCTATCAATATGGACCATTTTCAGAAACAAAAATTTTGGGTCCAAAAGTGGGAATTTTTTAACTATTTCGGATATATAAGCATAATTTTACGTTAAAAACTTAAAAAAAGCATTTTTAAAGGTTCCTTCTTAGTCTCCTGTATATCTTTTTCCAGCAGGTTTATAATATATGATCTGTTCGGTGCCATTATTTTTCAACAAGAATATATTTATGAAAATCAAACATAAAAACGAATAATATAAATATATCTTACCATCCAATGACTGCGGACGTCTTATAACACTATAATATTATCAAACATGTTATTATAATTAAGTTTTTCAACTAAAATTTCTTTTCATGTAAAAAAATATGGCTGCAACGTCACAAAACAAGTTACTTAATAATAGTGCTGCCATCTTACAGAGAAACGCTGAACTACCACACGTCAAATAAAGAAAACTTCTTCCTTAAATACTTATAAAATATTTATTCATTCCTTGTTTTGCTTTTGTATAATTATTTAATAAATAAATAAAATATGTTTAAAATTTTCGATAGTTAAATATATTTTTTTGCTTTGTCTTGATTTTTATGGTGTGAGGTTATGTTACAATCAATTTTGAAGCGTCGAAACGTAAATTAGGTCTTAATCGTTGATATATATGATAAAATAAATAAATTTGGTGTATTTTAGCTTTAAGCCATCGTTACAATGGCTTTAAAAACTGCAAAAGAGAGTACTATACGAAAACAGGTACTGCATTTTTGTTTTACTAATCATTTTAAAGCTTAATATTTATTTACTTTCCAGATGGGCTTTATTAAATTTACTAATAGGTCCTATCCTATCTACGAGGGCTTAAATGTCCTCGGTAGAGATCCTAAAGCTACTGTACGAGTCAAAGACTTGGTAATAAATACTGCAGTTTCATCCAATTCTATGCTAAACAAATTCTT
Source organism: Stenolophus ochropezus (assembly GCA_035578165.1). Classification (NCBI taxonomy): domain Eukaryota; kingdom Metazoa; phylum Arthropoda; class Insecta; order Coleoptera; family Carabidae; genus Stenolophus; species Stenolophus ochropezus. The sequence continues at coordinate 30,503,056 of JAQOWZ010000001.1, read as the reverse complement.
TAGATTTTTAGCAAGCAACATGCCATAATAAGTGTTGTAAATGATCAGCATTTTGTCAGTGATTTCGGCAGTTCTAATGGCACTCAGATCCAGGACATCACTTGTGTTCCCTACATGATGTACGAAATTAAAGATTGGGACACAATAATGGTCGGTGACATTGTAGGAATTTACCATACAGTAAGTTGTACACGTAACATATATTTTTTTAATTACACACATATGTTTGTGTAGGGTATTGATGAAAACTTCAATCACGACGAAAATGCCACACAATTTAACGATACAATTCCTGCTACACAACTTTTAACACAACCCCTAACACACAAGGAAGAGCAACACAAAACTAAACTGTTGATAAAACCATGTGAAACCGATTTAGATTTAAGTAAGTCCGAAGTTTACGACGATATTTTCGCGAACGAAACTTTCCGGCAATCATTTCAAACTACTGGCTCTAAATACCAGATAGAAGTAGATGAGACTTTACCGACTAAAACAAACGCAGATAATTCTTTAGACAGTGACGATATTATTTTAAGCACACAAGACAATGACAGGATTGATAAACAGGCTTTAGAAATCATTCAAAACTCTGAACACAAATCACAAACTGTTAACGATGTTAAAAAAAATAACAATGTGGACAATAATTCAGACTCTGATACCGATATTGATGATGATTTATTAGTTAAAAATCCAATTTTACAATCAGACATCCCACAGACAAATATAAATAAAAACGACGATGATTCTGCGACAGATATTGACGAAGAAGAAGACTTCGTTAAGAAAATACAACAACAATCAACACAATTTAATACTAGTAAAAACGCAGATATTTCAGACTCTGATACAGATGATGATTTATTAGTTAAAAATCCATTACAAAAATCTATAAATGAAGAAAACAGTGATGAGGAATTAGATTTGATGGGACCCACAGAAAAATTAATAACCGACTCACAAAATGACGATGACTTGTTCTTAGTTCCTACACAATTATTAACAAATAAAAATCCTGACGCTCCTACTCAAAAAACAGACATACATGATGTCCCCACACAACCATTTGAATTTAATGACAAAAAAGATGACACTAAAACTAAAAATGATGGATCTGACACTCAAAATACAAACGTCAGTATTCACGAGGCACCCACACAACCATTTGAATTTAAAAAGAATGATACTAACAGTCAAAAATCTACTCAAAAAACAGACATAAATATACACGAAGCGCCAACGCAATTAATACCTAACATACATGACGATCCAACTCAACCACTTGAGAATAACAACAAAAAAGATCTTCAAGAAGATGAGGCACCAACACAATTACTTGAAATAAATAAGAAAAATGATCTGAATCTTCAAGACGATGATGATGCACCAACACAATTAGTTGAAATAAATAAGAAAAATGATCTGGATCTTCAAAAAGATGATGCACCAACACAATTAGTTGAAATAAATAAGAAAAATGATCTAAATCCTCAAGTCGATGATGCACCAACACAATTAGTTGAAATAAATAACAAAGATGATATGGATCTTCAGGAAGATGACGACGACCAGACTCAAGATCTTCTCAAAACTGAGACTTTACAAAAGAATCGTGAAGAATATATTCAAAAACAACCTATCAGTGAAAGCGATGATGTTCCACCCACACAATTACTTGACAAGAACAAAGAAGTCAGTATTGATGATGATTATCTTGCGCCAACACAGCTTTTAACTACAGAAGAAGTTCATAACAAAGATGATGATGATTATATCGCTCCAACACAGTTGTTAGAAGAAAAAATTCATGAAGCACCAACTCAGTTGTTAGAAAACCAGAAGAAAAACACAGATTCACCAAAAAGAAAGAAGAATGATACCTTGCCTTTTACAAAATCACCTGGAGATGATTTTCTAGCACCGACTCAACTTTTACAAGACATTCACGAAGCCCCGACTCTGTTGTTAGAAAATCCAAACGATTCTGCTTTCTTAGCCCCAACTCAACCTATATTAAATGAACCTAAATCAATTCTAAATACAGACTCTCCCAAGACAAAGAAAACAGTCAATTTCTCTGAAAATGTAGTCTTCGATGCTCCTACTCAAAAAATTCCAGATATTCATGATCAACCAACTATAGAACTATACAAAGATGATTCTGATATTTACGATATGGCTACTCAACACATACCAGACGATGCCAATAAGGAAATAAGTATGACCCAAAATTCAGACATAAGTTTAAAGTTGGTTCTCAGCGATGAAAGTGTTGTGGAAAAACCAAAACAAATTGATACTCAAGCAGAAACTCAACTAGAAGTCAACTTTGATCTTGAAACTCAAAGACTGTACGTTGAAGATCAAACCAGAAGGCCTGATAATCCTCTAGCTAATATGTTTGCTGAAGAACCAACACAAAACACAGAAGATATAAACTTAAACGAAGATAAAAATGCAGAGAAGCAACAACAAATTAAAGAAATAGAACGAAATAAACGTCTAGAAATACGTCTTCAAAACATCAAAGATATTGAAGATGCTTCATCTAGCAGAACTACCGAATCCAAAAAGAAAGGACGTCCTAAAAAATCTATAGATAAAGTAGCAGAAAACGCTCCAAAACTAAACATAACTAAAGTCAAACCTGATGAGAAGACCACTGAAGATTTACCTGTTGAAGAAAAGAGACCTACTAGAGGAAAACGAATAAGCTATCGTCAATTAAATAGTGGAGAAACAGAACTTAAGTCCCGACAGAAAAAGAAAAAAGAAACTGAAGAGAATGATGATGATTTTAAACAAGAAGAAAATATCGTACGCTCGCCACGAAAACAACCAAAACTGTTAAAAGTAGTACTCGATAAAATTGAAGACAAACCAACAGTCGTAGAAACGCCGAAAAGATCTTCAAGACGATTAAAAACACCTGTTGAAGAAATAGATTCTGATGATTTTATACCTAAACGAACACGAAGTGAAGAAACACCGATAAATAAAAATGAAGAAACCACTAGATCTTCTAGACGTCTCACTAAAACATCTTCTACCGAAACTGAAGATGACAGTACAACAAAACGATCTACTCTTGTTGAAAAGAAAAAAGAAAATTTGATAGAAGAAAGAAGATCTTCACGTAGACAAACAAGAACACCTGCTAAACTAGCATCTGAGCAAAAAAGAAGCAAACGTGGACACAAAGAAACCGCGAAAGAAGAAATACTCATTGAAGATTCCTCCGATTCAGAAAACTTCCCTGTGAAGAAGAAAGTTATAAAACTAGAATACACCCAAGATCCAAGTTCGAACTCCAATTCCTCTGACATCATTAAAGAAAAACCTAAAAAAGTACTTAAAATTGATGACTCTTCTTCGGATGAAAACACCAATAATACAACTGTACACTCTAACACCAAACGCGGGAAATATGAACCATTAAATGTAACGATTACAAATTCACAAGAAACTCCTGTGCATAAAGTTGTCTTCACGATGTTAAACGACAACGAATTAGAAAACTACGTTAAAAAATTGGGAGGAAGTGTTACAGATTCAGCTCAAAGTTGTACAGTTTTAGTAACTAATAAAATCAGCAGATCTTTAAAATTTTTAGTAGCGGTTGCTTCAGGAAAACCGATTGTTAATGCAGACTGGATTCGAGACAGCATGAAGAGAAGTCGTTTTCTAGGTTTGTTTAATTTATCAATGGTGAGTTCAATTTAAAAATTTTGATGTTAAAGATCCCTGGAATTATATTCTCGTCGACCGAGAATCCGAGGCCAAATTTAAGTTCAGTTTAGAAAAATCCTTAAAGATATCTTCAGAGAAGAAACTTCTCACAGATATTTCTATTCTTATTGCCGCTAAAAAGAACTTCGAAGTTTTAAAAGGTATGTTACAAACTAATAAAAAAATGTGTTTTTATTATTTTCTTGTAGAAATTATTGAAACAAGCGGCGGAAAAATTATTACACGAGCACCAGGAAAGAACAACAAAGCGTATGTTGTAAGCTACGAAGAAGAAAAGGCAAAGTACTCAAAATACTTGAAGCAGAAGAATTTAACTGTTGTGTCCGCAGAGGCTATTTTCTCTGGGGTTTTACAACAGGAACTTCATTGGGAAGATCATTTGTTATCTTAAATACGTTATAAATAAGTTTTGTACATATATATATTTTTTACAATCAGAACTATTGAATAAATAAAATAAATTTATCTTTGTTTTTTGTTTCCTTAACAACGGTTTCCATGATACTCATTTCCCTAGTGACTGTTTTCAGAACAATACAAACAAACATGCCACCTCTAGAGGTATGTCAATTACTTTGTTATTTCTTTTATATTATTAGTAATTTTACGTAGGATATTCCGACTGACATCAGTTCAAATACTATAATATTCAATACATCGAAAAATGAACTATTTAAGATCACAGATAACTATAAGGTGCTACACCGAAAACTTAAAGTTTATTGGAAGGTCATCACGTACGTATATGTTTATAAATATTATATTTTCTATGATATTATTAATTGTTTGATATAGAATTAAGGAAGAAATAACTTTTCCTTTGATAAAAGGATGCGCAGCTTTAGTATTTCCGGGCTCAAGAATGCCCTTTACTCTTGCAGAATTAGATGCATTACAAAATTATTTAGATGATGGGGGAAGTATATTTGTTTTATTAGCTGAAGGAAATTCAGTTTCTCAATGCAATATAAACATATTTTTGGAGCGATATGGTATAGTTCCCAACACAGGTACTGTCAAACAATTATAGTTTCTTTGTCTAATTGTTGTATTGTAGACTGCATTGTTAGAACACATTATTACAAATATTTCCACCCTAAAGAATGTTTTATAAGTGACAGTGATATAAACAAGATCCTTGTAAAGGATAAAGAAATACAATTTGTATATCCTTATGGATGTACCTTAAATGTTACTCGTCCATCTGTTGTTGGATTTACAAGTGGAATTACAACTTTTCCTTTGGATCGACCATTATCTGCTTTGTATTACCATACTACAGGTAATTGTTATTTATAAAATCTTCAAATTTACAGTAAGATTATTTCAGGAGGCAAAATCGCTGTGATTGGGTCTGCTCAAATGTTTGCGGATAAGTATATCGACAAAGAAAATAACGATAAAATTCGAGAAATGTTTTTTAATTTTTTAACGTCCAATGAGAAAATTAAATTAAATCCATCAGAACACGACGATATAGATGTATACATTAGTTAATATTTTGTAGAAAAAATATGAATAAAAATGTTTTCAGGCTTGGGAATATCACATGGTCCCTGATGTAGCCATGTTAGCCGAAAGACCTAAGGCTTGTTTGACTGATTCTGTAGGAAATTCAGTTCCAATTGATTACACTAAACTTTTCGATGCAAAATTGTTTTCAATTAACACTGACATGGGTACCATACAGAACTACTGTTAACATTCATTTATATTAATTGTAATTTCAGTTCCACAGGTATTGAAATTATACGACAAACTAGACGTGAAACATGCACCATTAAAATTAATAAGCCCGCAATTTGAAGCGCCTTTACCTGCATTGCAAGCTGCAGTATGTAACACATAAAAAAAAATATTATTTTTGTTTGAATATATTTTTCGGTAGGTTTTTCCGCCATCATTTCGCGACCTGCCGCCTCCACCATTAGAGCTTTTTGATTTGGACGACGCATTCAGTTCTGAATTCAGTCGTTTAGCCCAATTTACAAACAAGTATCTAATGACAGGCCCCGGCGCGCAAGAATCAGAAAAGGAATTGGAATTTTATATACAAGAATGCGCGAAGATTGTTAATTTAGAAGGAGAGTTTCATAATGCGAAAGAAGTTTTATATTCTATTGGTGTTAAGTGTGCTCAGTTTAAAAATATTGATACGATTAAATAAATTTGTTGTAATTAAATGTAATTGTTGCAGTAATAAATATTTTCTTTAGTACTTCTGTTGAATGCTTTACTTTTACGACGACGTGTACAAAAAAACTTTTAAAAAGTTCAGTTACTCTCTAGTAGATGTCGCGACCTGTATTAAATTCGGCATTTTGGGTTCGTATTTTCTTATATTTTTCAATTTTTATAAAGAAATACGTATTTGTTTATAATTAATTGTTAATAAAATTACTTGCTTTTAAAAGATATACAATATTTAATTGATTTTAGTAACAATAAATTCGTTTTTGGATATTTTTGTTCCTTGGTGTTTCATGTTACAAATGTATGAAATAATGATGAAAAAAAGAAGTAGAAAGAATTTTTATAGTGAAAATTTTGACTGGGAAAATTTGGGCCGATGCCCGCGATGTTCAAATTTGAAATAAACAATTGTTTACGCGAGTTGGCAGCCAATGAAAAGAGCGGTCCCCCCTCCAAAGCTGTTCATTCATACTTGTCCATTTTGTATTTCGTAGCTGCACATTGGTCTGTGTGTGGGTTATCTTTGTGTAGTGAGTGCAAGTGCAGTTTTCTCCAACTTTATTCAGTTTGTTTTCAGTGAAAAACGTGCCCAAAAATTCCCAAAACTGCATAGAGTGTCCAGTTAACTCACCCCCATCCATAGACGGTGAGTTTGCACACATATCCCCGCTCAATTCCAAGGAAATAATTTTTGAAATAAATTGTTGACATAGTCAGAAGAAATATGAGTTTACTTAGATTATATTTAGAACAGCAGAAAATATTGTTATAAGGAATTCTTTACAAATATACACATAAAAATATATTTTTATATGTATTTTTGATTGCTTATAAAATTTTTATAAAAATATATATTTATTGGTTGAATCCAAGTAGTATTCTGACTGTTTGATCGGAGTGTTTCTTTTTAAAAGTTCGCCCCACTCCTTACAAAATTAATGAGATGCAAACACATTGTTAATTAGTTATGTGCATTCTATATATGTTTTTTCCATCAGATATGGTTTGATTGTCCCATAAAAAGATTTCTTATTCATCGTAGGCCTAATACGAATATCATATCATATTATTCAAGGCTTTTTGATAATACATTCGACAGGCGAGACAATAACATGGGTTCTTGGAGCATGTGTAGTTCACATGTGTATTTTTAGCTGAGAGGGTAGTTTTTTTGTTGCACTTGTGAGAATCGAGAGCAAAGGACATAAGGCACAGGCACCTGCAATACACCCTCCATATGCGCCGAGAGTATCTTTTTCTCGGGGTCTCAAAACCAAGTATTACACGTATTAGTAGTTATATTTATAACATTGAACAATTTGTTAAATATTCATAGTTTAATATGCAAGGAAGTATGACGGCGCATGAGATTTTTTTTAACATGGCAGTTCATCAACCTGCCCCCAGTGAATAGTGGTGGGTACGGCACTGGGCGTGGGGGTGAACATGTGCTAATGAGGGGTTGAAGAGCAACAGGCTGCAAACTTGCAACTCAGCGGTAAGCAAGGCAACACTGTCAGCGTCTTAGTATCTCGTTTCTTAAGCAGCTGGCAAGCAAATCAAAATCTGTCCAGCAGTTCTCAACAGCGCACAAGGTCGGCTCTCGACGGCCACATTTTCAGGACTGTTTTTGAAAATGTTTATGGATTCGTGGTCGGCATGGACAATGAGAGTGCAGTGCAACAGTCGCTGTCCGACAGGCACTTGTCACGACGCCATAACGGCACACTGTCTGCATTTTACAACCAGAAAGGTCTGAATTATGGCCTGGCTCCTCTAAGCACTTCAGAGATGTAACAGATAATAAAACTATAGATTTGCCATCCTACCTACTTGAATACTTTACATTTTTTCGAAAGCGCCAGTAATAAAATAATTAGTAACGAAAATCATTTTAATGTTTTGTAAAAAAATTAAATATTAAACTGGATATACTTTAGATAGGTATACTTCAAAACACTGTCGCGAAACCCAAAAATTATAAACCTGTTTTATAATAAATCATTTATTCATTTGTTTTGCTTATAAAAAATAAAATTTTGTAAAAACACTCATACACATATTCATTTTTTTTAACTCAAGGGTTAGTAAAAAATAAGTAATTACAATTTCAATTAAAATATAATATCTTATTTCATTTGCAAGTTATTTTCAATCATAGTTGAACATGAAAAATTACAATTTTTAGTGTTTTATTGTAATATGTATTATAAACAACCAAAATAATTCAAAAATACATATTTTTGGGTCAAAAATTTTTGTTTCTTAAAATGGTCCATATTGATAGATATTGATGCGCTGATTCCAAATTTTCAAACCGATTTCAATTATCTCTTACCGTTCTCGAGATATTTGCCTTCAAAGTTAGACCTGAAAAAAGTGGTTTTTCAGGAATTTCCCTGAAATGGGTGGAGATATGATCTCAGCGACCTCACCAATCGATTCTACGGGCAAAATTACATAAGTGTACCAATTTTCAGATTTTTATTCCAAAAGATACGAATTGTAGAGCAAAAAAAACGAAAATCGGCGAAATTCGAAAAAAATGCCTGATGTACCCCTTGCGATTTTTTTCGATTTTGGCCATTTTCAGTTTTTCCTTTGTAAAAATTGTATCCATTGGAATAAAAATTTGAAAATTGGTACACTTATGTAATTTTGCCCAAGGAATCGATTGGTTGGGTCCCCGAGGTCATATCTCTACCCGTTTCAGGGATATTCCTGAAAAACCTCTTTTTTCAGGTCTAACTTTGAACGTGAATATCTCGAGAACGGAAAGAGATAATTGAATTCGGTTTGAAAATTTGGAATCAGCGCATCGATATTTACTTAAGTCCAGAAAATAATAAATTTTGGAGAAAAAAAGTTCCCAAGCGAAAAACTGAAATAGAGGTTTTTTCGTTTTTCTCTTTTTTCACCGAATCGTTCCAAAGAACGTATATGCGAAGAAAACATTTCTTTATGTAAATTTGCCCGTAGAATCGATTGGTGTAATCGTTGAGATTGTATCTCTACCCATTTTAAAGATATACCCAAAAAACACACATTTTTGAGGTGGAACTTTGGAAGCAAAAATCTCAGGAACGAAACGAGATAATTAAATTCTGTTTAAAAATTTGAAATTAGCGCATCGAAATGTATCAATTCGGACCATTTGTAGAAGCAAAAATTTTGGACCCAAAAATGGATATTTTTTGATTATTTCGAGTGTATAAACATAATTTTACGTTAAAAATCAAAAAGTTGTATCCTTTTGTAATATATTTGAAGCTATAAACTGTAATTCTTGTAAATGTATCTCCAAATACTATGTTTTTTCGTCAGATTTGTATTTGTTGTTTCCTTGTGAATGAGCGGTGTGTCTCATTCAATTTAAAATTAAATGTTATGGTTGACAAATGAGTATTCATGGTCGGAATTACAAAACTTAAGTCACTTTCAATTACAAAAAGCAAGGTAACTGCAACCCAACCATTCACAAATTTATCAATGAATAACAAATTATTTATATTTATTATTTTTACGACTTTATCTCGGGGATTTTGTACGATAGGTGAAGTGCTGTTATCTCCTGATAACGAGATATAACGTTAATAGAAAACTGCGCAAGATTTCAGTTAGGTCTTTTCACTAGTGCCAATGATTTAGCTCACTTCTCTCAAATACAAATAAAAAATAATAATAAAATTGTATAGTGTATTGTGCATTGATATTTTTATGAGGATACAATACGAATAAAGTCCAATGTATTACCCAAATATGGCAGGTATGAATCTTGTGTGTAAGTGGACATATGTTGAACCGTAAGGGATGAGATAGTATGTGTGGGAACCTTATATGAGAACCACCTGTTGCTGTGGATATCGGGTTACTACCCTTATGCATCCCATTGCCTTCACTGTGTATCCAACTAACATTTTCACAGATTTTAAAAATCTCGTCAAATTTCTTCCAATTAAACTATAGACTATGTCGTTCTGTACAATTATTTTTTATTTATTTTTTTTCGGAAAGAACAGAGTGGAGAAAGACTATAAGTGAAAACGCGACTGAATAATTTTTCCTGGTAAGCGAAATATCAATTTTTAAAATGAAAATTTATATACCTTCACCAGTGATAAAAAAATTGTTAATTCTACAGAGTATTGGTAATTTTTATATTCGTATAATAAAATATGTATAGGAATGACGAAATTATTATTAGGCATTTGTACAATAATATTTTGAAATTGTAGGCCGCACGCATCTCTTCCTTCCGCAAGTTTAAAAATGTGGGCGCGCAATTGTTTTTAAAAATCAAGCAACCAATGAAATTGCTCAAGACATATTAGGTAAACAGTACGTCGCAATAAAATTTACTCTCTTATAGATCGCAAACGAAGTAATATTTAAATAAAATATTTTCTCTTATACTCATTAGTTCGTAGTAACATTTTTGGAGTAATGTGGAGTATTGATGTGGTTTGTTTGTTACAGAAATGGAGCTGGAGTCGTTGGAGCCGTACGACTACGATCTCCAAGACGAAGACTTCTACGCGTCGTCGCCGCCGAAAATGAACAAACGGCGAGTAACATTCAAACGTCGCTACGCAAAGGTAAGAACGCTGTTGTCATTCCTCGTTAAGGCCTAGCGATGTTCGTGTTGAGAAGCCGTGCTCCTATTTCACCACGTCGTATTTCATGCAGCCTCGCTACTTGCGTTACTATTTTTGTTTTATTTATCGGAAAACAAGTTGTTGGAGAATAAAAACATCGCACACTTGACTTGCAACGTACAATTTACCGACCTGTAAATTGTGCAATATACTTTTTTTGAAATACTGCTTGATATCAATAACAACAATTAGACGCATAACAACAAAATCATTAAACAGTTTCAAACTGAATTTTTAAATTTGTGTTGACAATGATGGATACCACGTAGACACCTGAATCCCATTTACATGCTTTGAGGTCCATCACAATAAATCAATGTTCCCATAAGATATAACGACGTTTATATAAGATTTTATTTAGTCTTTGATGTCGGTTATTTTAGTTGTAGTATTTAAAGAAAACCCTTTTTTTCGGTGAAGCCATACAGGAGCACCTTTGATATAATTACACCAGTTTCCGGTGTAGGTGGCGACAGTAGAGACTTCCGTTGTGCTCACTCACGTGAAGAAAACTCAATGAGAAGACCTGGGTTTGAATCACGGTCATTTTCTCTTAGTCATTACCACTTGTAGCAATTTCGTTTTCATTTTTCTATTTCTCCTCTTCTGTGCTCTTGGAAAATAGAGATTTTTGTGAATTTGTCACCAAGTATGAATCAGTTAAAAATCACGGACCATGTCTACGGTACTCATGAAGCAAAACGAAAGAGCATCACCCACTACCGGAAGGATTCGTTCCCGTGACGTCACCGGAAACTCGTTATCCACTCATGAACAGGGCTAGCCTGGGGGAATGAATGAGGACGAATTCAACAGACACCTTTGTCTGACGCACGTAGAGAACAATATTTGTTGCAAGCTCATCACAGTTTTAAAAGATTACTTGTGTCACCTGAGCAGATAAAATTATCAAAAAGGAAAAGTACTGCTCGGAATTTACTAACTTCAAGCTTTTCCAAATCGTATTTTAAACTATTGACGTCGTCCTCCTACTGTTTACCTGTATTTCGAGAATTTCCAAACATAATAAATCATAATTCTATTTTAAAACTTTAAGGCGTTAGTTGAAATGTTACATAAAGGTACATCATATTGTTTTCATCATTGATTCTTATCTGGAGTGCATTTTATTTTGGGAAAAGATAAGATTAGAAGACATAGTTCTACGAAATTTTGTACCAGTTCTGAACAGGAAATTCGACGTCACTTAATATAAATATAATTGTGATTGTTTTGTTCGGAAGGAAATAAAATAATTTGTTAATAATTATGTATTTTACCTCGTTGCATTATTATAACAGAAATAGCATATTCATAACGTAATAAAAAAGTGTATTGCCTATCAACGGATAATAAGTTGTCATGATATTTTCCTTAATATATTTTTTGTTGTTTATAACTGGAATATAATATGCATTATCAGTCGGCCATTATCATTATTGTTATTTTCTTGCTAATTATTAAGAAGTGATAAGCATATGTTACAAATGAGTTGATAAATAATAATTGATATTTCATTGGAGCAGTTGTTGGTTTGGTGGGGTTATTGGTGTATCGATAAGGTCCGCATATAGCCCGTGATTAAGCTGCTGGAGGAGCCGAGCGCAAGTCGTACACATCTGGTCTTTGTTTAGACTCGGCTGTGTGTGAGGATCTTGTTTGTATGCACCAGGCTCGCCGGATGCAGAAGGCTTTATTGAAGAGCCTGCTTAACAGATATGTCACATTTCATCGCCCGTAACATCACATACGCTCCTTTATTATTTCACCAACTTTCAATCACAAAATTCTTTTCTCGCTCTTCACAATATTTTCAAATTTCTCTCTTATAACACATAAAATGAAAATAAATAGCAAGCAGGGCCGGATTTATGTTGGTGGGTTTCAGCATGGAATATTTTATGATTTCTTTTCATAAATTGCTAATTTAACAAATACTTGAATGATTCTTAATACCATTTATCATCCTGATGAAAACTGATTTTCAGTCGAAACGTTGGAGTATTAGTGGATTTTATTAAATGAATGCTATTCCAAAATTTATTGCTAATTACTAATTATTCAACTGAATAAAATGAATTCAGTATTGATAAACATAAAATTAATTGTGGCACTTTTTTTACTTTCTTCTTTGTAAAATATTGTATATCTTCATATAAAAATACTCTTAAAATATCATTGTTGATGCTCAGACATATAAGACGATGTTTTAGGCGTTGTTCGATCATAACAGTTTTTAGCCTATTGTTTAATATTGTTATTTTTGAGAATGATCTTTCTGCGGTGCAATTTATTATCATGAAAACCAAATTTTATTCTCAAGATGACTTCCACGTTTGGAAAATAATGCTGTACTTTTCTCTGTTATTAAATAATACATAAGTAGTTTTCAATTAAAGAAATTATTATTTTCTTCTATTAAAAATTAAGTCATTCCGTTCATAAATTTTGGTGTTTTCCAGGTTGGCTTTTTCTTATTTTCCAGTAATGTAAATTGTTGACAAAATTTTTAACTTTGTGGGGGCCCCCTTTTGGTGAGGGCCCCTGGGCTACAGCCTTAAATCGGGCCTTGATAGCAAGGTAAAATAGTGAAGATTATATGTCTGAGTGTTAAACTAGAGATAAAGAACTATACTATAAATAGTGAACTTATCTGTAACAAAATGAATCATAAATTTCTCTCCCTGTTTACTAATTTTTTTTCGTAGTAATATAATTTTAGATATCTCTCTATTATTAATTTAGTTCATGTGCCAAAAATTTTTCAGGCGCCACTAAAAATGTATTAAATTATTTTTTGAACGAGTATAAGCTGTAGGTCGTTCGCAGAAGCTATTGCAAGTAAGAATTTCTTTTGAATGTCCCGTGAAAAAGATTTATTTGAGAATGATCCAAGTAATACCAAAATATCGACAAATAAATTGGCAAACATCAAGATGAGTCATAGGAAAGATAGTGATTATGTTGAGAGCAAATACATTTTATTCTTTAATTCTCAGTTTCTTAACGTCATATTCTTGTATGCGTTAATTACTATATGACATCATGACAGTTTGTTGACTTAGAATTTTTTCTAAACTAAACATATGTGAAACACGCAGGCTATACATGCACTATATGTTTATATTCCTCTCAATCAAACATTGCAACAGGTACATATTTTATTGTTTTGCTAAAAATAGTTTTGCAATATTGAGCAATCATTGTATGTGGCCCAAAATTTTTTTAAGTCAATGCCCTATCTTTTAATCCAGTATAATCATCTGTAGGATAGAGTTACATAAAAAATCTAGACAATTGTAAGTCTAGCCTAGCACCAATCAAGTCCTAGAGCACGTATACCAGCATACATACACATATGTGTACACACAGCGATATGAGCTTGCGTAAGCGCCTTCCATTCATATAAACATCGGCGGGATTCATTCATGATTCAAAAACAGTCACGTGACGAGCACAGTTCACTGCTCAGTCGCCTGATGGCAGCACCAGGCGAGCAGCAGGAATAGCTGGGAAATTTCAGCATTAATTTTATTCAGGACGCGTAAAATAACGATTAAATAAGGGATGTTAACATTGTAAAGATGTAATAAGGAAATGATTTTACTTGTTATTTTCCTGGCAGATTTTGGAACTGTACGGATTAGCAGTTAGATATCGATTGTATGATTGTTAGCTGTAATAGTAATTGGACTTCTATTAAATTTCTGCTTCACCGAATCAAAACAAGAAACTCGTCTTCTAACGATTTATTTTTCACTTGTCATACTTTTCTTTATTGTTGTGAATCAAATTACAATGCGTTTGTATTTTTCCGAATTGTTTAACAAACTTGCAATTAACTAAACTGTAATGATATTTGTGTTATTTTTCCTGTTTATTTTTCTAACATCAGTCCACTGTTTAATAGGCATAGAAGCGAAGTAGTCTATAAATGTACAGTGACTGTGTATGCGAGGAATACGTGCCAAAGAAAATGAGACGAAAGAAAAATCTTGTAATCAAGAACTTGCTCGAAGTATGTGAACATTTATAAATGCTCTCATAAAATCAAATGCCTGTAAACTTGGATTTATATTCTGGTTTTAGAGACATAAAACATGGAAAAAATGCCGCACACAACGTTGAAATTGCACGACATATTTAGAAAGATAGCATCAAATTGCTGAAAGCCAGAACGTATAAAATGTGTACACATGCCAAATCTAAATTATAGTCCAGCTACATCAATTGAATTTTACAAAATTTGTATTTTGTTTCAGTGTGAAGAAGCAGAACATCATGCCCTGGCCACCCTGAAACAAGAGCTGGACGACGGAGACGACATGTGCCCCAGGTCGATGAGCAGCATGCAGAAGGTGCCGTCCATCAGCGACCTGAGCGACCCAGAATCGTCTCTAGGTGAGTCTCTCCCACTACCACCAGCAGGGTCACATGCTGCTAATAAGGATGTAGCAAGTTATTCAATTGTGCGGTGCGAATAGAGCATTAATATCTCGCGACCTGGGGCTTTCAGCTTTCAGTTTTCCTGTTTTGCTAAGTTCGTCGACTTGATTTCCGATCGCTAATTTATTTATCTCTCCGACCCAGTTTGCATATGATATATAATTTCCTTGTTAGGTATAAACAACGATTAGAAAGTTCGCCAATCTTGTGACACTTGTCCACATCGTACAACCTACGCTTACTACGTCCATTCATGCTCGGTTCATTCATGAATCGCTTCCTGCACAGGATGTTGTGCAGTAATTAAGTCATAGCACAGCCACCTGAGATGTGTAGGCGACAGGTATACAGGATGCAAACCAGTTGTCTTCCTGTTTCGAGATATAATTGTTGGGAATGCCTTGGTGACCGGGAGATTTAATTGATCATTTTGCGGTTTCTAGCCATTAATGCTTTTATATCAGGATGTTTGTGCTTGCATAATAATTTATGCTAGCCTCCCGGCGACATTATAACTGAGCGCGCCGTGGCTTCATATAATGTTCTTAGTACTAGTTGTACTTCAATAACTATACTTAAAGAACCGAAAATGAAATCAAAATGTATATAATATTTAACGTCCTGGTTTATCGGAATCATTAATTTATATGATCAATAGGTATGATTTATTGTTGGGCTGTTAGTAGATTAGTGTTTCTGTGCAAGTGTTCTGATTGAAAAGAAAGCTTGTGAAAATGTATAGTTACACAACAATCCTCATCTGTAACGAGCTCAAGGTTATTGGACCAGTAACTCTACACGTAACAGTCTCTGGGTTTCGTTTTCATTGTCTGCTGTATGTAATTTCACTTGCATTGTCCTACGTCAGCATTTCTCTATGTGAACATACCTGGCGACGTCACACTACGTGGAGGAAATGACGTCACGCACGTGTAGCACCCTCAAACGTGGACGGAATGCAAAGCGGGACATTAGAATAAAGGTTCTTCAACTTGTAATTTTACTTTTTAACGGTCAACCGCGAATCGTTAAGTCTTCGCGAGAAAAGATCAAGTTTCTTTCTTGAGAAGCAGGGGTTACTTAGTGTCACAGAAAGTAAGGGCGTACATTAATTACATAGTGAATAGTTGCATATCCGTTGTGTCCATGGCAACCCAGAAGGTGTTTACAATCGTTGAAGAAACCGTTACCCAAGGTGGCCTATCTTCCCATCTTCATTTGTCTTCCGAGATGTTCTCTTGTTTACATCTTGCAGGACGAGTTTTTCTCGCGGCGTGCGACCGACTCGAGCCGAGATCACCCGATCCTTTCCGAATCGTTCTGTCATCACTTCTAAAAATTATAGCCGGCGATCTCACGCTGTTCCATATACAAGCGCATACACTGGATCGAGTGACCCATGAATTAATTAATCGAATTTTTTTCGTCTTTTTTTCGACGGGTTTTTATTCGCGAATGACCAGTGAATACCGTGAGAAAATTTTACTTAATTTTAATAATGGGACGTGTTTCAGGCGCCGATGTTTTAATTTACCCTTTTTGTTTTGAACTTTTTTTTGCTGTGGGTTTTAAATATCGTGGGACTTTGCCAAATTTTGGGTGAAATAAATCTCTATCAACATGTCAGCTTAGAG
Source organism: Stenolophus ochropezus (assembly GCA_035578165.1). Lineage (NCBI taxonomy): Eukaryota > Metazoa > Arthropoda > Insecta > Coleoptera > Carabidae > Stenolophus > Stenolophus ochropezus. The sequence goes on along the minus strand of JAQOWZ010000001.1, from coordinate 30,486,372 downwards.
GAAATGTCAAAAACGATAATGCCGCAATTGATTTACATGATAACCAAAACCTGTTTTCGAAAAAGGAGCAATCAAATTTTATGTTCCCACCGAAATAAACAAAATAACAATTTAGAGATCATTACCATTTCTTAAACGTTATTGAAATGTCTGTTCATTTTAAGCAAATTAACCATTAACTGCAAAATATTTTGACCATTTTTATCTTAACGTCTTCTTTATCTCGGGATTCCAAAACCAGTAGTTCCTTAATTGCTTGTTATCGTTCCCCGTCGAAATTTTAATGAATCTGGCTACCCTTTAACAATATTGTCTCCAAAATATATAATTGTAAACGTCAAAGTTTACTCAGAAAACGATCATCGATTCCATAATGGTCAATACCTTTTTCGAATCATGTATGTATGTAAATTTAATTGTGATGAAATTGAGAATTAAAGTTTTTTGAGAAGGATTAAGATAGGGAGACTGTTTTTGAAGAATAAATCAGATTGGTTATCGCCGCAGTTGCCAGTGAACTCTGCGGTTCCTGCCGAGCAACTAACGCTACCTACGGGCGACGTTTGAAATTTACTGCGGCGTTAGTGCTGCCCTCGTGAGCTAACGGCATAAAGTATAAGCACACGCAGTGCGGGCTCATGAAGCTAGAGCGCGCTGCTTGCGGCTGAAATACAACTATCGCTTCTTATAATTAACTCCAATAGTTTACACGACCAATTATAAATATCAGACTGGATTAAATAGAATTATTGTGCACTGCAATTAAGCTGATAATTTTGTTTATCTCTATGTTAGACACTTTAATTATTTATTGTAATTAAACATTTTCTAACATTTTTAAATAGTTAATTGCATAGTTTAGTTAATTATTTGCATTTGTCCACACTTGGTCATTTAAGAAATTACTGTAATTATTCATTAAATTCAAACACTCACCGACCACCCATCTCAGCTTCATCTGAAACAAAAAGAAACAATTTAGAAACCTTGAAAAGAACTGAAATGAATGATGCTTATGAATGTTCCGAAGTACAAGACGAGGAGTATGTAAAAATGGAACCGGTTGTTCGGTAGCCTTCATTGAAGGCACATTACACGAGTTGATGTATGTTTATTTGATTTATTTCGTAGCAGAAGTGATATGTGCAACACGCATAATTGACGCTTTGCACAATGACCGGATGCTGTGCGTTTCGGCGGAGGATTGCAAGTAATGAGACAGTGCTCCGCGAGTGTTTCGGTGACGTCCGGTGTGCGCTAAGGTGCTGCAGCATCCAATATGCTAATCAGTTAATCATTCTCGTTCATTAGGACTAATGAATTCTTTCCTGTGGCCGGTCGGCTTCCTAGAGTTTACGGCTTCCGTGCTACGATAACTTTCATTTCGATCCGATTGATTAATCTAAGGAGAAATTATCGCTTTTTATGAATGAAAAGTAGCGCGTTTGTGAATGAACGCTGAAAGATAGAAACTATGAATGGGCAGCACGCAGGACGTGTTATGTAGCACTTCCTGTGTTTATAAACCAATTGGAATGCTGTCTCTGCACTGAATCTTTAATTTATTGCACCGGCTTTTATTCGCCACTACTCTACTTCCCTTCTTGCCTTTACCAGATCTTCTCCAGATCCTCACTCCCTTCGACGACCTATCCACGATGAAAGCTACCATCAGTGATTCTTTCAGATACTTTGCTCCAAAAGCATTTTTGAAGACCGGAGGAGCAAAAGTAAACCTATGACACCAAATCATTTTGGATTACTCACATCGTTTACGGACAATCTTCGCTTTTTCTTCTACATAATTTTGTGAAACCTTATTTTCTTCGATACATAAATATGAAACTGATTGACTGATAAAGATAGTAGCGATTGCCTGAACTTAAATTGCACGAAATACTAATCTTCTACTAAAGATTTAGCAAATATTATTCAGTAACAAAAGGGTCCTATGCCTACAAATATAATAAAATTATAGATATTTGTAGCTGTATTTTGTGTTTACGTATTTTTTAATAGTTCAAAATTATTTTTAATTAACTGCATATCCTTGCAGTAATTTCTTTTCTCCTTTTTCAACGAGTAGTGCGTCCTGTAGAAATGCCACTAAATAGTGATCCAAACCTGACAAGTATTAATTAAAACTGGATGAACTTTAATTAAAGCTCCAATAAAATTAGCGTCCACTGCAATATTAACTACCTGATTCGATTAAGATACAGCGAATGGTCACTGCTTATCAGATCTTTTCCGCAGGCTCAAATTATACATGTAAATATTCCTTATCTCAACACATTTGTCTTTTCTCTCGTTGCCAATTTCGCCCCAATTGCTGCTGCTACTAGTTTCACTTTAGTAATAACACGAGGTGTAATCAATCATAATTGAATCATTTTCTGTTTTTAGTTGAATTTGTCACGTCGAAAAATAGACCATCATCTTTCATTCCCTGACAAGCTAACGGTACCTTGATTTAAAACAGAGCGAGCGCTGATGATATGGTACTAACTAAATCGTAAACTACAAAAAGTACCACAAAAAATTAATAAATTCCGAATGGGAAACGTGTTATCGGAGATCTTTATACAAGCCGAGTTTGTTTAGCAAAAAGATAAGCTTTTTATTTGAAACACAAACATGACGTTAACACTTTGAGTCACATGGTTTTATTACCTTTTACTTTGGAGTATGTATTACTGAAGAATTAGAGTAAGGCATTGTTTGATGGAGTGTTTTGTTCTCCGCCCGCGCTCAATTTTGTGAAACATTTGCTAGTGGTGTTTATCGCTTGTTTCCGGCGCCCACAGCGTATTCCCGAACGCATCTAGATGACATATTCATTCCAAGTACTTACATTTTTCTGGAAAACGAGATATTTTAAAAGCGACGCGCGAGATATATGAAGTGGCAGCTCCCGAGGCGCTGATATATCTAGGGATTAGTAATAATATATTTAGAGTATCGCAGGCGCTATGGATATTGAGTGTCATTCAGTAGGAATGCGTGGCGAATCCATTGTCCGCGGTGGAAGGAAAGAAACCGATTGCTAATCAATTCCCAATGAAACCAAGCCTACTTTTAGGCTTAATCTCTGTATAATTAAAGGCGTATAATTGTAACAAATAGTCCGGTTTGTAACGCACCGTTACTAAGTAGCCTCATAAGTCTCCGCTGAAAATTACCAATGTGCTGTTCCTTGAGGAAGACTATAATTTATTTGTAATGCCATCCCATTAAGACATTAACCCAGAGCTCCCTCAAATAAATAAACAAATAATAAAGAAGGAATAATGGGCGTAGAATTAATAATTACACAGAGCGAGGTTTCCTCTCGATTACAGAACTGGGAGATTTATGGAGTTCATAATTCATTGGGGACTTTCTATCTTTCTGCTACTCGTATCGTATCGTGTCGTGAGCGAGTGAATGAACGCAGTTTTGTTGTATTTTTTCCGCCGTCGACACAGATCTAAACTTAGCCGAGCGAGAGCGTATGTTAGCGGATGTTGAAATCGACGATCAATTAATTTTTTGCCGGGTTTTGTAATATTGTAATTATCGGGCCGGGTTACCGTTACACCGCTTTGTTCCTGTGAGGAGATCTGCAGCAATTGATTTGCAAGGGAGACACAATCAACACTTGTGACAAATCTCCTTTATATCCCGGCTCTGTTTCAGCCGCCTGGGTATTATTGGCGCTCGTTCATGGCGCTTTTATAGACTATAATGCTCACTCACGTGTGGTCGATGCACCTTCAAAGCCACCACGGATTATTACTTTTCTATAATTCTACGAAAACTCGCCAGAACACATTGTTCCTCGAAATGATAGGAGTTGAGGAAGAGAGATGCGAGTTCCTGCTGGCCTGAGGCAGAGCAACACCCGCACGGCTCGCAGCCGCGGCAGGAGCGAGGGCAGGAGACAGGTAGCCGCGGGGCAGCTCGGCGCGCGAGCATTTTCCCACGGACCGCGTACGTAGTGGACGCTGCTCTCATGAATGGACCAGCGTAGCGGTAGCTCAGGTCACTCACTGCAGCACTCACTGCAGCACTCACTGCAGCCTCTCCAACAAATGGATATTGCACAGATTCAACGCGATGCGAGCTTTCATTACACGTGCAGTGTGAGATGTTATCCGGGGCAGAAGACTTATAGTCCAAATCATAATTACATCAACGTCACAGCGGAGCGGAAGTCCATTTCACGACTGGTGTTTTTTCTCGTTGCACAAGTGACTGTCGCCAGCTAACAACGTGCGAAGCGCCATTAATTCATTCATAAAACGCATTAAAAACTCCAAACCGTTTTAATCAGAGATTTGCATAAATCGAGTCGCTCTTCCGCCCACATGGGAGAAGTAGGTTATTTTGCTTTTTGCTCCTGCTGCCAATGGCTTCCTGTGGCTAATCGCTGCTACCTTGCTTTATGCAATGCATTATATGCACAGCAACTCTAATTATTTTTGTAAGAGTTCATTAGATTTTAATGGAACGATTTCCGATGACATGTTGGTTGTTTTTGGTGTTTCACTTCGCTTCTCATGTGGGAACATTGTTATACATGCTCGTAAACTGAGCGCTCATATTTCGTTTTTCATCGTTAAAGAACAAAGCTTGCATTTTCACGATCATTAATAAAGAAATGACACTATCTGATAGTCTTTCTTCGTCGAAGATCATTTCTTGTGGAGGTTATTACACGGAGGTGGGGGCAGGAAATGTGTAATACGGAGTCGCCGTTACGCAATTCATTGATGATTGCCGTCAGATAAGTGCTCAACACTGAATGCTGAACATTTTTATAAAGATTGATCAACACGTATACCATTAACAGCATGTCTTAATATTTTCTCTTACAAAAACTTCTCACTGTAATAGAGTACGAAATTAAAAATAATCTGCTGTATCATACTGCTTCCTGAATAGCCGCAATTAGAAGTATTACCTTGCTGGGATTAATTGAGTTATTTGTTACTCTTACATCCATGTCCATCAACTTCACATAGACCTCTTCCAAAAATTAACATACATTATGAAGGTTCAATTCAACTCATTAGACTATTATCCATAAAAAATTGATATTCGATAATCATAATCGAGCTTGAAAACACCATGACAGAATTAAGATGGGTTACATTTTCATATTTTTTATTGTTTAAGTACTTGTAGATCTGCTCCAGATTTCTTTTCATCTTTTTCCATCTTTTTTTGTATACCTCTTTTCTGTTTTTTCTCATTACCTTATTTTTTCTTGGTCTATCTCTTAATCTCACTTTATACACTTTTCTTTTTCATATTAATTGCCCTTCTTCTATTGCGTCTTCTATTGCTTTTACCTTTAGGTTTTGTCATTAGGAGAAGATAATAATGGGTTATGTTTTTGGTCATATTAATGTGTGTGTATGAAGTGGTGATGTTTGGGGCTGGTGACCATGAAGTGAGATAAGTCCGGAAATGTAGCCGTTGCCCGGGGCAGCGTGGTATTGAAAGGAGCGGCGTGGGCGCTGATATATCTATCAGCTCCGGGCGAGTACAGCGTGTGAACTGTGGCGAAGACGCACGCCGGACTCCTGAAGCCTCGGTGGCGCAACAGGTCCGTGACGTCAGCCAACGCCACGCGACCCGTTCATTCATAATCCCCACTCTCGCTGCGGATGCTGCTTGGAGCAAGCCAACTCAGGAGGAACTTTCAACCCAACATCTCTACCACACTTCAAAAACACCACGATTTCACTGAAAATCAGATACCTAATTGCTTCGATTTGAAGATATCTGCCACTGAATTAGTCTTTAAAACTAGATTCTCTTCATTATATACCAATATAAAAATATTAATGTAACGTTGTTCAAAGAGATATTTGAAAATTATTTTATGGAGAATTACGAAGATTAGTGATCAGATGTCATAAATTATTCCAGTTCGAAGATATCACTTGAAGAGAAAGAAATGGCACATTAAAAAATTCGTACTAAATTTATTTTGTATAAATTTGGTAAACTGAAAATTCTATTCTCGTCCTAGTTAGAGATGCCGTCTCGACAAAACTTGACTATGTTTAAGTCTAGATTAAAAAATCTTATCTAGAGATCAAGAGTTCAGATTATTGTTAAACCTGGATATACGCTTTAGAGAAAAATAGATAATTCTTCGGCAGCGTTCTTTTCCAATTTTACAATCACTGTTTCAGCTTTCAAAGTAGTAAATCTAAGATTTTACATGAGTTCTTTATCTTACTTCCCAATCGTGGTCTAAGAAATTAATTTCTTCATTTGACTTTACTGAATATGTTTCAGATCTTTGATGAATATATTTCTACTGACCCATCCAGCTTCTCTTAAGACTTTATTGTTTTAATGTATTGGTCTTTGTGATAAGAAGTAGTTGGTAACGAAGCTTGGTGATTCGGTGAGAACGAAGAACCTGCTGCTTCTATTTTTAGTGTGTTCTTTATATTTATGTATCTTTTTAATGATTTTGTGTAGTGATGCAAGATAATTTAATGTGTGATTGGACGATTCTCCGTAAATCTGTCCTGCTTTATTATCATTATATATTAATAAATTAGGTATAAAAAGGAATCGTGTAATTTATCGCTTTGCCATGAACGCGTTTGACTGCGAGGCACCCATACCGGTTCTGCTCCATTTTACTCGCGTTCCCACGTTGTATTATCTTAAATTTCAAGTTCAAGTTCCTCGACTGTATAAATTATATTTTCTTAAATATTTATATGAATTTTCTTCTCCTAATAATTTGTTTAAATTGCTTCATATATTACAAGTTATTTATTTTTAATTGGCAATAGTAGTAAAATTTATACACCATAAATGTCTTGTCTGTGTATGAAATATAAAATAAAAATTAGTTTTTTATTGATTTTTTTTTATTAATAAGTCAGCGCCAGTTGAGTAATAAACTACTAGAAGTAGAAAATTAATTGTACTAAAATGCAAATTGTATTTTTTTTTAAAATGCAAAAAGTCAAGCGGCTTCCTGCGAAAAAATCACGTATGATATAACTTCCTCTATATTCTCCTTTCCATTGACCAAATGTTAAATTTAGACACATATTACTTTCTAATTTTCGAAGCCACACCCTATCATTTCTATCCTAAAATTGGGTATAATTGTAATTGTAAGACATTTTGTCCTTTCCACGATATGATCTAGTTCTCGTGATCTCAAGGTGTCTAGTCAAATGTCAACAAACAAATAAGTTTGCTAGAATGTGTCGCAGATTAATGCCTAAGGCAGTGCAACTCAGGTGACTCATATACTATGTAGTCTGCATTATGACTAGCTTAACAGTACTATTGCATTATATAACGAAATTTTTTATTAGGAAGATCTAGAGTGCTGACGTTGTAATGATTCATTTGTTAGTATAATTCTAGATAAATATAGAATTTTATGAAACCGCCATGTTTTATGACTAATTCTAATTAATATTCTTTTGTTCTATATAATTATTGACAGACAATTGTTGTGCTAAATTCTTAAGGATTATTTATGTTGCAACGATTTTTCACACTGAATACTCAAGGTTCCATTCCACAATTAATAACTAGAGCAAAAGATTGAATAAATAATGGATGTAAAAAGCATTTAATGATCCGTTATATTTAAGGTGACTTCCTTTAAAAAACTATTATTTGGAGTAATCATTTACTGAAAGGAAGCTGGAAGAAATAAAACAACAGCGGATTATTTGATATATCCGGGCAGGGATTTTACGATTGCAGGACAAGTGAACATCGAGAGATTTGTGGACCAGAAGATACTCCGTGACAGATGAATGTACACCATTATAAATAGACTCTGCTCGCTTCATCCATCATGGAAATTATTGTTTCCTTTCTTATAGTAAACACACAGCAATTAGGATGTTATAGATTTTCTTTCAACAATAATTACTCGATAATGTCATTATATTGTTGTTCATTCCTTAACCATTTTTCTCTCGGAGTAAAGAAGCAGATTTAATAAATCAAATGTGTTTGTAACAAAGTGAATAATGTATGGAGGATTGTGGTCTATTTGTCCAGTAAATTACTTTAATCTATTCATAATTTGTTGGTGTTGGTTTATTTGTAAAGGCGATAACAGGTGCTAAAGGAATTTAATTATTGCCACATAGGTCTTATCTGACAAGAGGAAATTACATTTAACCCTCGATATCATCGGGATAAATAAATTCACTCGCTACATTCATTACGATTAGGATTGATTATTTTATTTGTCTCGATATTATCAGGATAAATAAATCTTGTCTTATTTTTAAAACACTAAAGTTATGCGATTTGAGAAAGGTATGTTCTGATAGAGCTGTTGTTCTTATATTATTACAATAAAAAGACCAATAAGACGTGATCGATTTCTAAAGGAAATCCAAGCTCCATTCATAAGTTTCTCACATGATTAATAAGTCGAGCAGATAAAAATATAAATATTAAAGACAGTATTACCATTATAATTAAATGAAAAATTGCATAAAATCTTACAAAATTGCAGCACATCCTGCCATTAGTTTATTTATCGGTAGCTGATTGAGTGTTGATGTAGTTTTTGCCGTACAATGAATATGTATAGTTCCCTGCACAGGACGTCGCGCTGTTTGTGTGTGTAATGGCCACAGGCGAGGCATAAAACCGTTAAAACTAGAAAAGAAAATATATAATAGTATTAATATCCGCACCGGCTACAGCTACACATATGTATATCCTCTACTCCGACTCCATCTAAATCAAACGCACTCGTTTTATTAACTTGTAAAAATGCCATTAACACCCACAACTCTCTCATAAATACGTTCAACTTTGCATTAGCTCTTTATAGATTCTCAGAAGAATCTTACAAATTCCTGCTTTTCACCGCACTCTCTACAAATTTTTATTTTCCCAGATACGTGTCAACCTGATAAGTCTAAATTTAAAACGACAAAGTGCTTATCTACTTTGATAACAATTTTCAATGTTGTGTACCAATCCAATAGTACAGAGATGTTTTAAAAATAAATAGTTAAAATCGCGAAATGTACCAGTGTTATTTTTCTTTTCTTTTCGAGATAGGAACTATCTGTTGTTTGTTATTTTAAGAAAATAGCATTCATTATAAAAGAACCTCTTAGTTAGTAGCAAATACTTCTTGAAAAGACTACCTATTTGATTTTGATTATTTGTGACATTTGTAAGATGACGATAGATAACTAAAGTCTTTAATTATTTAGTAAATATAGTATGTCGAGCTCACTTTTGAGTGCTTTTTTTAAAAGTGACGTTTGGTTAAATTTCGGTTTCGACTCAGGACATAATAATGATTTTTAGATATCTCTTACAAATACTAGACTTTCTCTAAGATCTCTTAGATTTTTGCGGTGTTTTACGTTTTTACGTCTAGTTGTTCTGGCTTCCTCCGTTGGGTTTTGCATCTTTGGCGTAAATACTATGATTTGCTGGACGGAAGGAACCAATTTCCAATAGCGGGGTAGGAAAAGCGTCGTTAATTAACCTCTAGTTGGCGATGCCGGTGCTGGTGCCGGCCACATCCTTCCTGCGCCCGATAGCCTGACCGAGATAGGCCAGGGCCTGGGGATTGGCTCGGCGTCTTTGCGCCATTGCAGCCTCGCCAGCGTCCAGTTCGTCGCTGCAAGTGATTGATTTGGACGTCCGGAGTGCCAGATGAGTGGGTTATCGTAAGGGATGTCCTGTGTCTACACCGTATCTTATCCACGGTATGGATGCTTTGTTTACGACTAGCTTAACTGTAAGTGCTACGCTTTCAATTTCATACAATCATTCACGGATTTCATATAACACCTCAACAATCTTCAATCATTATTCAATTTGAGTAATGAGCAAAACTCTTGATAATTTAAACTTTGAAAAATCACTTATTTGAACATTGAAAAATTTTTGAAGAAAAAAGGAAAATTCGGATAACAAATATAATAAATTATTAACAAAGTTAACTTTAAACTGGTTTATGGAATTCTGCATTACAAATAAAAATATTCTTAATTTGTCAATCATAAGCGAGTATGTTAAATCTTTTTACCTCTCGCAACTCTGAGAGTTATTGGAATCATGATAAAAATCGGATACTAAGTTTTCAATGGATAAAAGTCCGTAGAACAAGATTTTAATATTTTTACGATGATGTCTGTCCGTGTATGTGTGGCTGAATGGATGTAGCCGTAACGATTACCCAAATATTAGTGAATAAAAAAAGTTCAAATTTTGGATACATCATTCTGACACCCTAGATTAGATCGGTTAATCGTGAAAACGGAATTGGTGGTTTCTTGACAATATGAAGTATTTTTCTGAAATATCTTAATAAATTATGAATATATGAGAATTTTTGTAAAACTAATTTAATATTTTCATTAGCTAAAATTTTATAGTTCAAATTTGATTCCACACAGCCGCATTTAAACTATTATAAATAAATTATAGGTAAATTTGTTACAATTACGGTTAATCTGTTTACCTATGTAAAAATGTTTTATATTTGACAATGACAATAGTTATACTTGATAGTGAAAATATTATAAACATAATTATTGTATAATCTAAAAGGAATTGTACTAATACTGTGTCAGCAGTCAACATACATATACCAATATATTACAATTAATAGATATTTAAAAAATGAGAACCAGGAAAAAAAGCCAACAGCCAACTCAATCTACTTTATTAATAATTTATTATTTTTTTATCCGAATTTCTTTATCGCTTATCTTCAAAAATTATTTGAAATGTTTTTCAAATATTACATTAAAATAAGGAAAGACATTTTAATTTATTATATAGTCCATTAATTTAAATGTAAAATTTTCTAAATAGTCTATTGAGTGTAATATACCGTCGTTTCAATATAAAATGATTTACTTGGTCTCATATTTATTCCGTCGGTAACAGTAAAACCAAGATAACATCCATATATGCATTAATAATTGACGCCTGATAAATGTCTTCGTTATTTCTTATCATTATCAAAATATGCATATTGAAATACTTATAAAAATATGTAATAAGTCTTCATATGTATACAGGTGTTATGTATTTACTTATTCTCCTAAAAAAAATGTATTGACTATGTTTGAATTTCGGTTTCTCAAATGTGATATTCTTGGCTTTATTTTTCTCGTGGCGCAATTTCAGCAGGATTAAAAAATCGTGTATCCACTTTTGGAAATTGTTTGCAATTGCGGTAAAAGTGTGCAACTGGATAATGTGGGCTAATGGCTGTGAGATGCGTGGGCAGCTGGCGGTCAGAGGTCACGTAGGCGGATCTCGCCCAGCCAATCCGAGATCTCTCGGCTTTGTTCTCGCTCGCAGGAATGGATCCCGACGGGCGCAATTCTCAGGGAATCACTTAGAAAAACGCACTTTACACCGTGTAATTTACGCTCATGTACGACAATTAACAATTGGGAATGTTTTGGACAGGCCTCATTAAACACAATAGGGGTGAACGTGGGAATGGACTAACTATAATTTATTTTGTCCACCTGGTCTACCTAGTTTTGGAGGGAACTGTGATCGGTCAGTGTCCGCACAATATATTTTACACCAATTTCATTTTTAGTCATTTGGACTGTTTTTATGACAGTTTATAATACTATGCAGCTCATATTAAAGTTATCTCAGGTTCAATCAGACAACTTTTCAAAACAATGGGGTAATCATTTTGAAGAATATTATATTGTATCCATACATATATCCACTATAAACTGTAAACCTTTTTACAGGCTTTCGGCTGTACAAAATGCAAGTGCCAATGTTTTTACCTCTCGCCAGTCAGTAAGAGAGGTATTGAAATCATGCTAAAATCGGATAGTGAGATTCCAATGGATAAGCACGTTTTCAAGTCCCTAGAACACGATTTTAATATTTTTACGATGATGTCTGTCCGTGTATGTGGATGAATGGATGTTGTAACAATTTATCATATATTAGTGAATAAAAAAAGTTGAAATTTTGGATATAACATTCTGACAATCTAGATTAGATCTGACTAGATTTTGATGTTAATCGTGAAACCGGAGTGGTGTTCATAAGATCTGGAGGGTTTTTTCTGAAATATTTTAATTAATTATGAATATATAAAAATAATAATTTAATATTGTCATTAGCTAAAATTTCATAATTCAAATTTGTTTCTATCTAGCACCATTTTACAATGATAAGTAATTTTGTTACAATTGTGGTTAATTTCTTTATCTATGGAAATAAATGTTTTATATTTGACAGTGACATTTATTATAAATGACAGTAAAACTATTGTAAAAATAATTATCAAATATTCTAAAAGGAATTGTACTGATACTGTCAGTACTAATTATTTTAATCATTTATTTTGTTAGCAGTCAACCTACGGATACTCATATATAAAATATAAAGGATGGAATTTGATTATTGACTTGTGGGATGGAATATGGAAAATAATCCAGAGAATATTTTAGCACGTGCTTGGTTATTTTATGTAATTTCTAGAAAGACCATTTCTTGTCAATGTCGGCTTACAAATAAACTGCATCAACTGACTGCCTGTCTGATTATTCTACATATTCCATAAAATATAAATATTAATAAAAAGTGTAAAGAGGACAGGCGAAAGGTTATGTGCTGGCCACATCAAATTTATTAAATTGTTCTAGAAGATACGTTAGTAAATGTGGGGTGATCAGGTCAAGCAGTTTAATACCATTGGACGAGACAATGCAATGAGTGTTTATTAGTCACAAATCCATGTATTTTATCGCGTCCAAAGGCTGATGTTTTGTATGCAAATGAACAGCAACCACGATGTCTTCGATACTTTAAAATGCTAATTCGCATGTTGCCCCCACTGACCTTACTATTTGATTTATTGTCGTTTTCGTACAATCTATGTAAATGCTGGGGCGATGCCTATCTCGAATTAGAACAGTACGGGCATGTGGAATTTACATTCCCACACTTTCATTACATATTAATATGCACATGACCAATGTTTGATTATTACAATTCAATTGTGCACCTCATGTTGAATAACCAAACTCTAACACTGAAGTTGTTTAATCTAAGATCTAACGCACATTCTGATGGTTTTGCATGTTGCCTGCTGCAATTGTCGTGTTTGTCTAATGGTATTTATCTTCTTTATAAAACTGAGAGTGTAACAATAACGTAGAACAATGCACGCATGAGTCGGCCTTGTTTCGCTAAGAAAATAAGAGTGGATAACAGGTGCTCCGTCGGTAGACCAACTGTTTAGCTAATTTACTACGTATATACCATTATTTCACTGAAATAGACCGTGAATTCAACGTGACGCAAGCCGAATATTCATATATTGGGAAATACACACTACAAACACATTGTTGCCCTACATTATTACTTTTGATAGACATCAAAAACTAACTATTAAAAAATGTAGCAACTAAGTTTGCGACTCTTTACCAAATATTTTTGATGCCCAACTAAAGAATGATTAGTATTGGATTGGGTTTGAGTTTTTGTAATGAGTTTGGATTTAGTAGTGTTTTGGCTGAAGATGTGTGTTGATTAACATACACTGTGGAGTGGATAGCTGCGAGTCCTCCATGCGTGTCTGTACGCAGGTGTCTGCGCCCACCTCGTGGGAACCGAACCCACAGGTGTCTGCTCCACCCCAGCTCGGTTTCCCACACTGGACATTACGAGCAGCACATGTGGCGAACCGTTCCAGGAAGTTGGAAAGCGCTTTATTTTTACACTCATTCCTTCTTCCGAAGGATCACGCATCTTTGACGGAAGCCAAATCGATACGCTCTCCTCCCACCTAGTATACGAGTAGTCCTTTTTAATAAATGAAACAAAGTGGATTAGTCAAGTTTTACTAGAAAAAGGAGTTGATGAATGCGGGAGGTAGTTGTGTATTGGAGTAGAGTTGGGGATTTGTACCTTCGGCGCGAATTCAATTACACGACACCCTTAAGTCTTGTAATGAAATCGGCGTGTGGGGAAGGGGTAGCAACCCCGTAGGCAAGTGGCGCTACAAAGGAGGTCCAGTTAATTACGTCTTCCGCACACAGCAACTCGTCCGCTGTTCTTTATCTTAATCCTTTCATCTTTACACGCTGTGAACTAATCACCCCGTTGTTTACCTCGGCGGCCCGACCGCAACGCCTTCTAAAGTCCTTCTCCGAAATCAAAAATCAAGCGGCGATCAGTGGGCTAGGCTCTTATTGCATCTAATGTGCGCTGTTTATTCTGTTGACCGTGATGGAGAATTACACTCGTGGGAGGGACAAGGAGAGGGACAGATGAGCGAGAGTGACAGACGATCTGTGGAAACAGAAAAACGACAGTGTCCCGGTATGCAATTGTCTGGTGTTTGCAAGACAATGGCTCGTTATCTTATGTGGGAAATCGGTTTGATTCAGTCTCACGCCGTTGGAGCGCTGGTGTCGCTGACGCCATCTTGGGGCCCCAAGGACGAGCAATCTCACTTATCACATCATTGATACTATAATCATACTCTCGTTCTAACTCTACACTAATTCAAACAACTTACATTTTCCCATCTTCATTTGGCCTGCACTCCTCTCTGCTTCATCTAAAAATAAAAATAAATATCAGTACATACAAACTCACAAACTCGGTTATAACGAATTCCGGAAACATCATTTCTATTTTGTATTTTAATATTCTGTAGAGTACATTGTTTTTGGAAAATTCTTAAGGATTTAAGGGATAGCCTGTCGGTCTCCAGGTGAGGTCACCAGTGGCGTCCGTCTTGGTCACGGGCGGAGAAAGAGGGGCAGTTCACGCACCGTTGCCCCCACATGCCACTGGCTGTCTGTTTTATAATGGCCATTGCATGTAAATACAATAACAATGAGGCTAGCTTGTCGTTATATGTACAGTGCACGTCATTGCTTTTGCATACCTACACTACACAACTTTATCTGGACAATCGATTCCAGACGATTCTCTTACATTTAATTAACCCTTCTTTCAAATCAACCCTTCCTATTCACAATCACATCCTTTGTTTACTTTCCAAGAGGCTACTGTGATTCATGCAGCAAAAACTATGAATAGGCGCCTTTTGTTGTTACTATTAAATGACGGGTAATAAAAAAATAAAGAGACATTGCGAATGCAATCGAACAATGCTTGATTCATTTATATGTTACCGATGCTCTGCGCTCAAAATGGTAGGAATATTCTTAGAAGGTTGACGACTCTAACAATTATCTCTGCCACCAAACTCGAAGGAAATACAAATCAAACGCACATAAAACTAGAATAAAAATTATAATTATCTCATTTCACACGTAATTGGAAATAATAAATTTGAAATCTTTGTATGTAAGTCGGGACATTATTCGACGTTTAACAACTCTATTAACGAAGCGAAGCGATATAGTTTTACTCGCCACCTGAACTTTTTATTATCTATTAATTACTTTTTCACTTATTAAACTTCAGCGTTCTTAACTTCATAAATATTAATCGGACAATTAACCAACCATCATCGAAAGAGGAAACGCATACGTATTACTCATTTTTAATTGAAATTACTATCAATAATCTACAAAGACATTTTTCATTTTTGCAATTGGTCTTTATTAGAGTTTAAAATCATCACATTGTACGTAGTATTGCAGATGCTCGTATTAGAATTGTAATAATTGCATGTTTTTGTGTATGGAGAAGAGTGTAATAAATTGGTGGTGCGGAGTGGTATAAAGAGTGCGTGTAGAAGAATGTAGTACACGTATGTAAAGCATTCGGACACATGTGAACGTTAGTAAACAATTTAACAAGAAGCTGACAGAAGTCACCACACGGGTTGTTATGTTATCGCCCATTCAATGCAGATTACCTGCACTCCGCTCTGCATTTACATACTCTTATTAGACAAACAGTCGCGGCTTACTACTTTATTACACTCAATTTCCTCGGGCTCGGTAAAAAGCTGGTACGTGTGCATTGTTGATTGGGAATCGTTGAACTTTGATTTGGTTTTGTGGGTGCTGATTAAGTCTTAGGAGATGTGGTGTGAGGAGGAAGCGACCCGCTAGATCTCGGCACGTGAGCACACAATACCATGGCGAAACGACAACGTGTCGCTCGTTCCAGAACTAATCCCGACTTAAACGCTTCACTGACTCAAACCCTTTTTTCCACTCAAGAATGCACCCAATATTCACTCAACTAGTCCAATACGCAACACCCTCACATATTGCCAATTCCTGATTACTTTCGCTGCTTCTTATCCATACAACTAAATTAAATTTAACCAGCGATACAACTCGTCGCGAGAAACAATATTTATTAGTACCTTTATACGAAATCTATTTTTTTTAAATGTTTTTACTCCCCTGTAAATAGGGTCCTCCACTATTTTTTTTTTTATTTTTTATAGGAAACTTTATCAAATTTGAAAGCGAGGTATAGTTTCAGAAAGTCTTAATTCTTATTTTTAGGCCGTATTTTTTTAAGTATTCTGGGACGTAGATTTTAAGGTGATACGATTCTCAATCAGTGGAGTTCACTAAAAATTTCAATTACATAAATTGATCTAGGTCAACTGTTATAAAAAAATAACTATTGTGTTCCTTACTTGGAAGTATGCATAAATAGAAAGCATTTTAATAAAATAATTTATAAATGATTATAAATATTATAGTCCGAGTTTTTTTCACAAACTTTCCTGATCGCACAACATTTAAGAACTATTTTCTCTATATTTAAATATAGTAAGAATATGGAATTGGTTAGATGTGTGAGAAAGAAAAGTATAATATTATGACGTAGATGTTAAGGGCACTAAAAGCTCGAATAAATTAAAAATAACTGTTTTAATGATAGTTCCTATCATACAGAATTAAGGTCTAAATTGATTATAAGTGATCAATTTTCTAATTTGCTATTATGGTGGAGGACCCCATAAGAAGAAAGAAGAATTATTGTTGGTAATTATTCAAATAAATTTTGTCAACAAAAAATAATTCGATCTGTAAAAATATCTGCCAATGACGAGTACATAGGCATTTAAATAACCATAGCCAAGTAAAAATTCAAAGGATTTTAACACAATATCCAGAAAGATTACAAGAAAAGGTTACTAATAAATATTCTTGTTCTCGACAAGTTCTATCACTGGTTAAATTTAATGTACTTAATTCTTTTACCCTCTACACTAAATACCAAGTTTATTTTAAAGTTCTATGTTAATGATGGATCTTAGCAAAAAAGTTCTCGTATTTGGTCACATGTTTTCAGTTAAGTATTTCGGCGAAGATATTTCCCACTTTCTCGCTATTTTGCTCTAGAGCTCGTGCGTCCCAAAACTTCTTAGAAGTTAAAAAACGAAGCATGCAAGACAAATAGGTGAAAAACGCTCGTCGTGTAGCTAAACAAATGATGGTGTTTCCCCTGTTCTGCTTCATTTGTCGCTATTTCCTCCGAGGATGAATGAAAAAGTCCCCCGTGCTGTAAACACATCATGAATGGAATTATCTGTTTGCCCAACATAAACATTTCGTGTTTGTACGATGGTGTTTTAACGCGTGTACATCAACATTACGAATTTGCAGTCGAGCCTTCGCACACAACATTCATTATGAATAAATTTCCCAGAACTCCCAAAGAAAGAATTCATTATTAAATCACTTTGTATGCCAGTTGAATATGGAAATCAGTCAATATTTTAAGCCGCAGCAATCGAAAAGTATCATAACATTAGAATATTGATTATGCTAATGCCAATGTCGTCTCCAGCTGATAGTGATAATAAATATAGTAGCTCACACCGTTTATATTTATATCTTTATTATACGCAGGCATGTAAGCAATTAAGGAGATAGTATCCTGGTGATTTATTCCGTGAGGAAGATGTCGAGACGAGACGCCGTGTCCAGGTAGGGTCCGACAGGATCCACGCTCCGCTGCCTCGGCACACACTCACCCACAAACAGAAAATACTTTATCGGGACCCCACTATATTCACATATCATAAGTTTTTCTTTGGGATTTTAATTCGCAACAGCTCAATTCACAAATTGTAAACTCTTAACTAATAAAAATAATTCCTGCTTCAAGTGTTGGGTCCGTACTTTTTTCATTATGTATGTAAAGACTATAAACTACACGAATGTAAGTTAATTGGTGTTTTTCGATTTTCATAAAATTTACTCGTATTTATTTTCAAAAAAAAATTACATATGTATTTTTTTATTTTGTAATAGCATATAAGCAGTTATATACTATACTTTTTCTATGACCACGATTTTATTTCCTTATTCATTTATATTGGCTACAAATGAAAATTAAACAATACGATTTTTGACAGAATTATCAGATATGAACTTATACCTTAATGTTGTCTATGGTTACTGTGGGAAATGTATTTTCAATATACCATGTATCCGTAGTAATAACAAAGATACAACAAGCAAATATTTTAATGGTTGTAGAAAAAAATATTAATAATAATCGAGTAATAAATTTATAATTCACGGTAGATATGAATACATGTCAAATAAAATAAATCGAAATTTTCACCTAAGATAAAATATTTTACTGTAAACCTCACTGTATTAGATAAAATGCAACATAGGTATAACTGTTGAACTTGTCATTATAATTTACTGATTTATAAATAACTCAGAGTGGAATTAGTATTCATAAAAATTAATAATTTTCAACAATAAATTACAACGGATGTTCAAAAATTGCACAGTTATTTATAAAACAATAATTTAGAGGACTACAAAAATTATCAACTACAATATGCAACGTTTAAGCAATTGTTGTTAACGAATCCTTTCTAATTTTTTAATTTCTTATAAATTTTCAATTAGAACAGAGATTTAGTGAATGCAGTGACGAGTTAATTAATATTTAAATATCAACCAATTTTAAATTTTGTAAATATCCTCGATACTGTGGAATGATTTGTTCTAGGACGAACAGAATATAAATTAGCAAACCAATGTTGCATTATTTGGAACAGTATCCATAGTAATAACACATTAAAAATATTGAATCAATGTTAGGTTTTTAAGGTAAAATTACAGTAGAAGTTATGAGGAATAATTTGCAAATGATTGATAGGTTGATGTGTGTATTTCTTGTAGTGTTTCTGTCCCTCGAATTTGCGTTGACCTTGCTCGGCTTGGTTGCGTCCTCTCGTAATGTAACACATCCGGTCCGAGCGGTCCCTTGGCGTCTCTGCCTCTGTCCCATGCGAGGTAATTACGTCGAATAACGAATTAAACCAAGTCACAAAACTGCCACGGACGTTCACATTTACATACACCATCAACAAACACTGCATATCCAACATTACATTATATGGACTATACAACAATATATAAACTATTTTCTGTTTGTGGTCGAGTATATTCACCTCTTATTTTTTTAAGAAAAAAAATTGTAATTTACAACTCAGATCCGACATCCAATTTCAATGTAATATCCATATTAAATTAATATAAAAACACCAATTAAAAATATTTTATCTACAGCTACTGTCACTGCTGTTATTCGAATACATTTTTAATTAATTTTATTCCTATAAACGAAAAGATGTACAGAAGTTGTCAGTGTATCTTGCTTCTTTTTCTGTCTTTCTTCATCTTACGCTCAAAACCACAAGACGACAAAGACAAAAAATCGTTTTGAAAGCTAGCTCAGTAGGGGTCGAACAAGGTACCAACAACACAAAAAATATACAGATAGTAGAAGTCAATTTGAAAGTTTAGTAATTGAAGGTAAATACGAAATAAAAATCTCAAGTGTTTCCTTTGGAGTGTTGCATGACCCATATCTTAATATTTATCCCAGCTGATGCTAAGCTTGAACAGAAGCAGCGAGGGGAAACATCCCTGAATGATGTACGACATCCGGTGGCGTATGGCTACGCTGAAGTATGGATTGCTATATTGTTTCTAAAGTTATGTATCCTTCAACTGAGAAAAAATTATTGCAAGCAATTTGTACTTGAACAACTAAACGGGTAGTTAAGCAACAGATCAAAGAAGAACGCAAATTTTTAGTGACACAATCCAGACTTCAAAGGCTATCGCCAATAATATAATTCTTGGTTTTTACCTCCTCTTCCCTTTGTAAAATTAACAAATTAGTGAAAGGAATATACACAGAATAGACAACAGTAACAATGAATGTAGGATTGGTTTCATCGACTGGATGTTATTAAAGTCAGTTGATTGATAACTGTTAAGTAACGTGTGTTTGTTTTATCTATATTTGAAGAAAGATTTCTGTTAAATAATTTACATGATTTTCTTTATGTTTTAATACTAGTTATCACCCTGATGAAGACTGATTTGCAGTCGAAACATTGGATTATATTAAATGACTCAAAAAATACCTTATTTTAGTAAATATAGTCTGTTTTCGATGTAAAGAGATGTGTGTGTGTGAGTGGTTAGGAAGCAGCAGTGAAAATTAGAATAAAAATGTTGAATGAGAATGTTCTTTTTGTGATTTGTAGCAGAGTGGGTTTTTATTAGAGTTTAATGTCTCGTAGTAAACATCGCTAACAAGTCCTAAACAAGAGGCGGTCAGGTAGAGCACATCTCAAGACGTGAGCTGGATCCCAAAGTTCCGATGCTGAGAACGCGTGGTGACAGCTACTCTCAAACAAGGAGCCGTACGCACTTCCGGCGGCCTAGTGCCCCGTCTCGCTCTCGCCCCGTCTCTCTCTTTCCGGTGCGTATGTGAGGGTTTGCATCACTACCCCTAAAATAGACCTGGCTACCTGTAGGACGCTGCGTCAATGGGCCACGCATAATAGCCCGGCACAATACACTCCGATAGAATTTTAATCCCGATATCACTCACATCTACGCAAGGTGCGCAACTTTACTGCAAAGTCCAGAAAACCTTTTTTTGGAAAAGTAGGTAATTTGATAGTTGTTTGAAAAGGTGATGTCTATAATGACAAGATTGGTCTAATAATTCTGGAAGTAAGAAGTATATACTCGTAGTGAGATCATAAAAAATTAAGGATATTAATAGACAAAGAAACCGGTTTGGATGGTAGCTCGGATCGCCACAGGTGTAGCCATACGAGTAGCCCGTAATTACACTTCAAGCCCAATGCAAATCTTCGGCATCTCTAATCTTCTGTTCCCAGAATACTAAATGTACCTGCCCTTAACAAAACCTTCACAGGTACAATACACCATTCATAAACTACTACGAGATCTACTACTACTATCCGTAACCCATTGCAAAATTAATACATCCTTTCTTGAAATACCAAATTGATTTCTCCCATTATGTGAACACAAGCTGATAAAGTTCAAGCCGAGAAAAAATTACCGTACAACATGTGTAGATGTTCGGATGTAGCAACATGACGTACACAAATTGAAACATCTGATAGTGTCAGCAATGCGTTTGTCTCTTTGCTACACGATCGGAGATAAACTTTGGTCAATAAGAAAAATTAGGAGCGACCGCTGTACTTAATTTGAACCGAGAAAAAGAACAAAGATGGACAAATTGAACAAGGTGTGTTTTCGAAGATGTCTTCTATTAATAGATCTAAACGGCGATATCATTTAACGGACAACAGGGACTATTTTGATCACAAGAATAACATTTAGTTTGAAATGAGAATTGTATCTTATTAGTATTTATTGATAGTTTTTGAATGATTGGAACAAGTAGTATGAGGCAAAAGAGTGGTTCTCACGTTCTGGTGCGAGACCCGCTTGGAGAGTTTTCATTCATAACGCCGTGGAGGGTGGGGATCGGGCCAAGAGCGCGCTGCGCAACACTCAGTTCACTCAATGGTAACCGCATACACAGGTGCTCGCTCTGGGTTCTCCTGCAGCTCTCAGCCTCGACTCGTAGTGCGGGCCAACATGTGACCGCCATGGGGAATATGACAGTGCACCAAGTGGACAGTGATATTGTATTTATTTATTAAGTAAGTGTGTGTGTGGTTCGGTGCGTGCCTTCCTAGTCTAAATGTACATAAACTCTTTAAAGCGCTTTGCCGGGATGGGAATAAAAACAATGAAAGCATTCAGTAGACAAAAAGGTAAGATCTTCCTCACTAGCTTCGCTCTTTCTTCTATCTAATTCTCATGCGTTTGATATTTCTGAGAAGTGTGTATATACACCTTTATCTGTGTTTACTATTCGCTTTCTGCGTATGGCTTTGGACTTTCCTGTTCCCCAATATTTATTTACTTCATCGACAACTGATATGACATTGTTTATACCTAAGAGCGGTGCTGGTATGGAGAGTGTTTTTGCAATAAGAGGGAAAGTTGAGCAACGGTTGAGTCCCCAACACCTGCGTACAATTCGGCCTGCATCGTGACCTGATAAAGTGGATTTTAATGATGTGTTCCCAGAACCAAGATACGAATGTGGCTTTACTGTTGTGTTGTGCATCTTTTGGTCAGTTCTGTCTGTGCCACATGTTTGACAGGTGCCTTCCCAAGTTATTAGTAACACTTCAGTTAGTTTCACCTACCATGACGGCTTCTTCTACTTACAGACTAACCCACAAATATCAAAAATTTCCATTATTTAACGTCTTCAAAAACCAAGCTTACTTATAACATAACAATGAACATAAACATTTTAGAATTAAAATTTATGGACAAGATGATACGAATATAATTTTGATTTAAGATGTTCTTAGTCTTCGATGATGATTCCTTTTCCGCTATTTTTTTATTATTAATGGTTTTGACATTTGGTCCGTGCGCAAATGTTAATAATAATGACCAATTTCCTTCAAATATTAATGAATAGCCGACGAGTTTTTCTGTATCCGCTGATGAAAATAGACGTCGCTATTTTAGCTTTAATCTGTATGGAGTTTGTTAGATAATTGAGTGCCGCTTCAGTTTTGTATACGGGTGAGGGTACTTCACACTAAGTACATTGTGTAGGAATAAGCTACCCTGATTCTAAATCCATCTGGCGGCTCAAGAGAATTAGACAAAATTAAACGCTCGTCGTAGAATACTTACATTCTTTCAACCAAGTATTTGCAAGTGATGTATTCACCGATTACAATATTTAAAACTAGTTAAAGTTCGTGGGAACTATTGTCCAACATGATTTGAATAATGTTTACGTACTACACATCAAAATATTGCATTAGTAATTGCTTGAAAAACGAACCCGCATTGGACGCTTCTTGACTCAGGGCAAGGTGTCTGCCAATCAAATGAAAGATGAACTTTTTGACGCGAGTCCACACATAGGGGATCTTCCATTAATCAAAAAAGATCTATGTTTTCATCGATCAATATAAAAAATACCCCTACTTCCTCAGTCAACGACCAGCGGATCTTCGGAGATGACCCAACGAGAAACAAAACGAGTTGGAGTTTTTTGTTTTAGTTCTGGTCGATTTGAGCCACGCGTCCAAGCCGCAGCTCTGGTAATTGAGCTGCACACGATGTAATATTGCAAATTAAAAACCGCTCGCTTCTATTTAATTACAATACAATGATTTATGGAACAGTCACGATTTGAGGAGGAGCCATCGAGATTACAGCTAAAAAACTACCAACTCTCATGGTATATTTAACCGAAATTATAATTGGAAAAGCATTTCTTCATATCAAATCCCTACGTCTGTATCTTATCGAATGTTTGCATGAATTATCATCTTATAAACATGGGGGTTCTCCAAGATATTACCCAGACAATACACAAGGCCAAAAAAGTCATACACATTACCGACGCGCAGGCAGGAATACTGATGCCGCATGTATTGAATTCTAATGTGGCACGAGCGAAAATGCTACAAAGTTATTATAACTTTATAGGGAGCCCTCATGTATAAAAATAGAGGGGACGGGTAGGCTACACATCTGGTTGTTAATTGATGGAGGGAGTCAGCTAAAGTGCTTTTCAAGTAACCACGCATTAAAGGTAATTGCGGAATAATTAAACAGAATTACCAGCGCATCTAGCTCTCTTGCAAAATACAACAAATATATCACTGCTTTTTTACTGCTTTTCATTTCAACTTCCACTTAATCTTTCTACCTTCTTTATTACAGTAAGGATTGGATACATCAATTACTTATCATATTATCCAAATACTATTAGCTTTCAGCTTCTTTCTCATTCATTATATTTATAGAAGAAGCATGTTGCACTATAGATGTAGTCCTTTAAAATCAAATTCCAGTTTGTTTACAAATTGTATTGGAAACAGAAATGGATGTACTAATAAGTTTTGTAAGATAATCTAATTCCAAAGGAGTTTGGTTAAAAGTCTGCGCAATCTAATTTACGTCCAAGTGCTCCACGTGTACTGCATCCCTACAATTATCTAATCAAGTGTATAAATCAAACCTTAGTAACATTTAAAATGAAGACAGTTGATCAAAGGATAATTTGTATGTTGATTGAATAATAAGAGAGTTATCTATTCGGACAATTAATTTCTCGAAAGTATCTGATGTGTTTGACAGTGACCAGCGCATAGCCAGTAGCCGTCTTGTGACTCGAGACGGCCACAATTGATAATTACATTACAGTTATAGACACAATGCGCAGATGGACAGAATTACTCTTAATTATATCACACTGCACAGATTTGACCCAGCAGATACGAGAAAAGAAATCCTAGACGAGCCCACACGATTCAATTACTACTTTCCGAAAATGATTCACGCATCAAAAAGATGAGTTAATACTCCAGTACAGTAAATAAAGATATAATTAGAAATGCAACACTATTATAACTACATATGTGCATCAAGGCGTAAACTAAATAACACCACACGTAAACATATGCACACCAGGTGATAAACATATAATTTCATCCATTAGCTTCACCGAAAACGAATGCAAGTACAGACGTTTGGTGACACATTTTTACTTCCTTGCCGATTAGTATAATTACAAGTGTTACCGCTACTACAGTTCATATTTTTAATAGGGTACTTCCTTTAAGGTTGCGTGGTATATACGTTTAGTAGGCGTTTATTCTTCATTACTTCTACTCTCATATTACGTTCAGACACCTATTCTTCGTTGTTGCTACAACATTACACCTTCTCCATTAGCAGCCGTACAAAAACTATTACCGTACAGGTACAACCATATCATACACAGTAGTCATTTACCCATTCTTGCATAATTGTTCTTTGCTCGTATTATACGAGACAACGAATAAACAATAGTAACACCAATTTGAAAAGACTATCATTATTGACCTAGCGTCAAGTTGTGTCCCAAGGTGCAAAACAACCGAAGGATATATTATTTTTTTCACAACTAGCATTTCAATAACAACAAAAAATTATTGAACATTAACTTGTTTCTTAATATTCACAAAAATAAAGTAGACTGTCTTTGTTTGTACATTTGACATTTCAGTTTGTCAACCTTACTTTTGATTATTAATTTGGTTTTATTTTATTTACTTTTTTAATTTTGACGCCATATATAAATTGTGAATCCATACTTAATAATTTTTTATTGACTTAGGATAAAATCGAAACAATTATTTCACAAAGATTGTTTCTGTTGTTATCTGTTAATTTAATTATTTAATCGTTTGTGTTTCTCACATATGTTAATTTTATTATTTATTTATTTAAAGTGTTTTTTAATGTTTTTGACTGGAATTTATCCTGAAAAAGATCACAGAGCTGATCAAAACATCAGTGTAATCCAATAAAAACATGTAAGACTGTATCCCGACTAAATTTTCCTTCCCTATATCAATTCCCAGTCTGAGGGTTTCTTACATCTTCGCATGAAATAGTCAGATACCCATCCAGGTATAATTGGTTTAATTCTAGCTTGATATTAATATGAGTAAGAGTTGATAGGAATGAATTTGGGCAATGAGATGCTCTCGCGAATTCTCATTTGGGGGCAAGGTTTGTATGCAGCAGGTGCTGAAGCGGAGTCTTCAAGATGTCGTTGCAGCTGTACAGCGGCGCGCGTGTGTTAGGGGCAGTACACCTGCCACGGTCACTAGCCGTATGTGGGTTAAATGATCCCTGCAAGACTATTGACACTTCGGGCTACTTGATTAACTTAACCGACTTTATTACCGGGCGTGGTCACCCAATAAACAATACTTATTATCCGCGGGATCTTCATCCACTTCTTCAGCGAATCTTGTTTTAAAGTAGGCAATAGATAGCTCACTGACCTTGCGATTCTCTCATCATTTCAGTATTTATACACCAAACAAGCAATGTACTACAGTACGTGATTTGCCCTTCGTTATGAATCTTAACTACTGTTCATTTTTAAATCTTCAAGAACCTTCTAAGGATTAAGGGAAATTTTGTTTTCAAACGTGGCTATTGTCAGCAACTCTCTATGTAATGAGTTTGTGGTTTGTAAGAGGTTTTCCCACATGTTTGAAATGAAACACTATATATTTCAAATCAGTGATAATTATAGTGTAAATCAATATCACAAGATCCTTTAATTTTTGTCCGAAGTTCTACCTCGTAAATACAATTTTTATACTTATGTTATGTTGCCCAAAATTTTATGTCCGATGTATGTAGGTGCAGAATCACTTGTGCACTAGTTGCACAATATACTATTTTTCGATCGAAAACTGAAAACTGAAAACTTTTCTGTGTATTTTTGAAAAAATAACAGTTCGGGAATATTTTTTTCTGGCCTTTCACAAAGCATTCTCGTACGCAGTACATTGTTTTCCGTAAATAAAAATAAAATCATATTTGTTTTCGAAAAAAAATAGTATATGTATTAAATAGAAAAACTGTCTTCTTTTCCTAGTAGATAGAACAATATACTATTCTTATTATGTACTAAATCGTGATTTTTTCTTAACAGAAAATATGTTCACGTTTTATAAAAAAAAATATGAGTTTCCATTGAGTCCTACAGTTTTCTTTCGATACTTCAAAGTATTGTTTTGAGTACATGCGAGGGTATACGGAAAAGTGGTAGTTAATTTCCACTGGTTTGGAAAGTCGTTACGCAATCTAGTTGAATATGAGTCACGTGAGTTGAAAATTTTCAATCCAATGAGCCCTGCGTCTCTCGATCTACTCATTTAGATCAATTTAATACCGCAATACTATTCATTACTCGGAGTAGTAATTATGTAGTATTATCTTTTTGCAATTATAGCATTATATGGCGGGCATAATACGCAAGCACCGCACGAATCTGGCAACAAGAAGAGTGCAGATAATGCTCCGGTGCCTTGCTCCTGCTCGGCTACTGCACATTAGCTTGGCTACGGGATTTTTCACCAGCGCTTGTAATGGATTTGAAGATTGCCTTCCTCACAGTAATGAGATTTATTAGATAGACTATTTTTTACTCACTGCACGCCATCCTGACAATGAGCAAATATGATCTTTAAGCTCCGTTATATCTCTATTCTAATTACTAGAGAAGGGATTTTAGTGTTTACCTATTTTTGTATTTGACTACTACTTTTATGTGACATAAACATGTTTCTTTTTAATTGAACCTAATTTAACAAATACATCACATTTTTCAAATTTTATTTTTTAATTTTTACTCATTTATAAATATTTGTAAATTTGAAGATGGAATTGTTGATTTTGTGCCATTGTTTCCATTGTATTCAGTTTTATATTTCGAATAACTAAAATAATGAATACAACCATCACAAAACTAGAGTCTGTAGGAACTCTACTTACGGAGTCTATGAAAATATGTAAATAATACATTCCGCGAAAAAAATTAAATTGTATAAAGAAAGAGTACCACTCATCGTTCAGTCAAAAAGGATTCCGGTCTTAAAGAATAATCCTGGATTTCATATCATGGATAATCTATGTAAAATATATATGGGGAAGACTGTAAAGGGTACAAACAACTTTAAATAGGCTTTAACAACATCTAGGACAATAAATAGTACATGAAATGGTACTACATCTTAAACCAAAAGTTGTTAGATTTTGACAAAGTTTTGTATGAAACTAATGCAATTTCTTGTAAAATAATATTGTCTCTGATTCTGCGCACTTTTCTTGAATATGTCAATGTGACTAGTAAAGTTAACTATAAATTAATTTACATTTAAAGTTTGCAATACTTACAACTTTACCAGTAGTAAGACTAAGTTTTCTATAACCACACTATTTTCAATTAAAACAAATAAAGGTTAGAAAATTGTGTGACAAATAGAACGTGTTCTGTTTTTCCAACACATTTACGATCGTATACAATACTTCAACCAATTTTCTGTTTGATACTAGCCAATTTAAATTGTCCCAAAAATGATGCAAGATGTACAATTTATACGCCAGTCTAAAATGGCCTTAACAGATAAGCGATACAATTTTTGTGTAGGAAATATTACCAAAATTTTTTTTTTTTTATAATTTGACTGAATCAGGACAAGGACTGATTAATAATTATTATAAATCTAGCAAGTCCCATCTGTACTAATTCCTCATTTCTATATTGTGTTTGGTATTTGAAGATGTGGTGTCTGATGAAGGTTTGTCTGTTGCAGATATTCCAACGCAGGTGCCACCTCTGACCCCCGGCACCAACAAGAAGATGACGGAGGCGCTGAAAGCGTCCTTCGCATCCTGGGAGAAAGAACAGATACGGCTCAACATCACCAAAGGTGAGTCCCATTGTCCCGCTGCCAATCAGACTGGAATAGCTTACTTTCAAATGCAGATAGCCGACGGTCAGCCACACAAAACCAAATTTACAGATTGTTGCAAAACAATCAACAATAGATTTTTAACTGCGTGCGTTCCAATCCACAGACAGATCAAAGATACTACGTCTTTACACGCCAATTGCACAAAAGAAAAGCTTTATTTACTGACCCCAATCATAGCCTTAAATTTCAACTACGCAAATAAAAAAAAGTTTGGCAGCAATGGAAATTTTAAATTTAAATTATGTAAATTGAATTTTGGTGATGTTGAAAAAAATATTGAGTGTTTAAGATTGTCCACTAATTGCAAAAATAATAATGTCATGTTGATGTTTATTTAATTTTCCGCGAACAAAATGGAGCAAACAAAAATAGTTTTTTAGTAGGGAGGGGTTTAGCATAGGTAGGGGAACCAGGAGTTCTATTCGCTATTGAAAATCAACAATGTGTGACGCACAGCATCCGCTCGACTCGATCTCTCCGCTACAGTCACCTGTCCTCCCAGCACTCCAGCCAACTTACATACGCCAGAATTATATATGAGCAATTAAAGACTTGATGTGATGTGACTTCATTCTCATTCTGTTGACCCGTCCAGCGGAAATGGAGTAAAATTAACGATTCGGTACATGAACAATGACGCCATGGGATTACTCACAGGTTCCACAGCGCTGTAATTGACTCTAACATATCGATACCTTTAGTATTTGCCTGATAACATCTCGCAAGATTTCGGCGAGATCGTGGAAAGGTCAACAGCACCCAATTATTTTCATAAAACACCTGCAAAACAATCTGGACACTAATTAGGCCCCATGTAGTTTTTTCCTAACAAATTGGTAATACATGGAATTTGACAAATACTTAAGTTTCTCAAATGAAACTTGTTATATAATTGCGTTTTTTTTGTCTGCTTAAAATTACGTACCGTACAAAAAATTCTATGTCGTTTTCACTTTTATAAAAGTCACTGTTAAGATGAAGCAATAACATATAATATGTCTTTTGCTGAGGCAATACGTTTTCGCAAAGAACTCAAGCATGTATTCATTATAATTCATATCGAAGACGTTTGATGTTGGAGTTTCATTCCGCGAATATTCTTGACGAAATTTCAAAGCAAACATATTAATGGAACAAAGAATCCTCAACAATGGTAACATATAAGCGGGCGTGTGTCTTGTTTGTGTGTTAATATTGGCCGTACAAACAGAATGTGTTGGTTCTCACTATTGAAGTGTTGACGCCGAGTCAACCTTTACAAAGACACCGACGACTCTGCTGTTTACTCCGAATACAAATCACACTATTGTAGTTAATATGTTTATAGTTTCTCCTAAATATATGGAATTCTTTCCGAGATAACAGCTTTCTTATCTTCCAATACCTTGGTAATGTTCGTGTGGAAATAAGCCCTATGCGGCGCCAAACACGTTTAGGAAATAATCTGCCGTAACGGAAGCTCAGCGTCTTTCCATTTCCTCGCCGATGCAACAAACTCTCCTTGCAATTGCTCTACAGATTGCACTTTTTATTTACTAACATCATTATTGATATTGAAAACTTTATTAAATTTTTGCTTGATGACAGTAAAATTGTAAACATCCTTTTCACATATCTATTTCCCTATTAAAAAAATCAGTCAACGAACTAACATCCAAATGCATGTCCACATCATAAATTAGTTTTTTTACCTTGTTGTTGTATATCGCTCGAATCAAAAAACGACGGGTCCGAAATACCTGGACCGCATTTTAAATAATACAAGTAATTAACTAACAAGCCGATATCGGCGGATCGGCTCAAAGAACGGCCCACGTGTAATTCGGGAGCCGCTATGCAAATCTGAGGTTAGGCGAAGGCGAGGGATGACACGCGCTGAAGTAGAGTTGAAATGGAGTGTCCTGTGAAAGGTGGAATGCAATTTTTGCCGGTGTTTTTCACTCATGAGCGCCGGTGCCCCCTCGCGTCCCGTCCGCCACGGATCGCATTGTCCTCATATGTAATTAGAGATTTTTACTTTGATAGCGCTGTCCCGCTTCGGTCCACTGCCCGCCAATTGTAATTGTACTCGTTGCCCTAGCGCGACCTGATGTCGACTGCTCTCTTTCAAATCACGCTCAATGAATTCAGCCATTCGCGAATTTTTCCACGTAGCTGCTAATTTGAGGTGTTTTGTGTAAGGAATGCGAGGTTGATGGGGGATGTTGTTTCAGACCCGCGCCAGTGGACGGAGATGCACGTGGCGCACTGGCTGCAGTGGGCCATCCGGGAGTTCTCCCTGGAGGGCAGTAGTCATGCCCTGCAGCAGTTCCCCATGCGCGGGAAGGACATCTGCGCCATGGGGAAGGACGCCTTCCTTGCCCGCGCGCCGCCCTTCCTCGGCGACATCCTCTGGGAACACCTCGAGATCCTCCAGAAAGGTACATCTCCACCACCTCCACCATGCGGCATCCTTTATCATGTATGTTTCTCCTTTCAGATGTAGAAAAAGAGCGAAGTGCCTTAGAAAACGTCCCTCCCAACCTGTACGAGTCGATGTGCGTGACGGAACTGGGAGACTTCCTGGGCGCGTACCCGCAGCCGCCCCTGGTGGAGGAGCACAAGCCGACGCCCCCGACGCCGCAGCCGCCCAGCGCAGCGACGCCGGCGCCTCTCCCCGCGCCGCCCACGCCCGTCTCGCAGCCCAGCTCCTTCATGCACGAAGGTAGGCCCCAGGACTATTTAGTGTGAACGTTATCTCTGCCATTGCGGAATATCGCGGCACAATTAAAACGAGCGTCACGGTGCTGCGTCCGAAAGTTGGCTGCATGTGTTACACAATTTAGGTTAATATGTTGCTCCTCTGAAAGAAAAAATATTGCAATTGTTGAAGATGTACCAACATTGTAACGGTGCTTCGTTTATTACATTACAGCGCCGCTGTATTTGCTAGCTTCGGTTTGCGTGTTTTTATTCGTCGCGGTCTGATGCTCGGTCGTGGTTCAGTTGCGACGCCTTTTGAACTTTGTGCAGCTCCCGCGGTGTGGGTGCGGCGTTGTTGTCGACCCCGCGCCATCTTGCTTTCCGTCTCGTCCCACTGGATCCTTTCTTCCATCTTTCCACCAGCACATCCTTCTTTCTCTTCCAAAATTCCACAACCGAATATTACCTCTCACCTTTCCAAACAAACTCATACAAATTCCTACGAACATTCTTGTTCATATCTTCATCCCCTTCATCTCACAACTATTTCTTCAAAATCAGAAATCACTAAAGATATTATATTTTAGATATTTTCTTATAAGTCTTTAAATGATGAATCTATGTTTACTAAATAAGTTAGCAATATTGTCGTTGTTGGGTGTAGTTTAGCGCCGGTGTGTGTAAGAAAGAGTCCAAGCCCGTCTTATTGTGACACAGCATCTCAGTGTATATCGGACCGGAAGCGAGTGCTTACGGCTCAAATTAACTGTTAAGAGAGTCGGGGAGACGAATTCCAATGCTGTGTGCGTTGTGTGCGCTCCGCACGTACCTACACCGGATGTTGAGGCACACGCACATCACACGTACACACCCACACATACACCCCTGCCTCACTCCCTTCCCAAACATATAAAAAATATTCCTTGTTTATACCAAGCCAAGTACAAATAAATACTCATATCAGTAAACCGCATGTAAAAATAAATCCATATCTCACCACCGCGATTAAGCAAGCGGCTTATCGGCAAGGGTGCAACAGAACCTTGGTAAAAGTTCCGCCACGCATGCTATTGCAACAGTTCTTCGCAATTCCGACGGACATGGTTCGTTTACAACAATATTACAAACACACAGTAACCTAGTGCACGCAAGTCCGCGGTTTCTCTTCTGCTCAGTCAGTTCGGTGCGACTCCTGGGGCGACATGCCCGTGCAGTGCTAGTGATCCACCCATGATTATGATCTATAAAGGTACTGTCACTCGTTTTTTAAGAGGAAATTGGCTACACTTTTTATTCTAATTAATATTAGAGAAAAATTAACAACTGATTAATGGAGATAATATATCCTGTCGCAGCAAAAAGATCGGACATTTTGAATAACATTATCTCTTTCCTGTGTTTTACAGTTTTCCTCGCTTAATTATACAAATTAAAACAATATTTAAAACAGTGGATTATTGTGAAAGAATAAAAAGTGTGACGTTATGGTTGGAGAGTTTTAATTTGATTAGGTTAAGAGAAGTGCAGATCTAATTGCAGGAAACGGGCATCCTTACCTGATATGTGGACAAATAATAGACGTTTCAATTAGCACGGAATGTTATCAGCGAATGGGCATTACTCTTAAATGGAGATAAATTACTTCGCAGATGTCCACATATTCAGAAGTCGCGAATGCAGACGCTCTCAACAAGCATCATTTATTCACACATTAAATAAACTACTTAAATTCTTAACTTACATACTATAGCTATATTTAGTGGGTATTTGGGAGAAAAGAGCGAAATTGGTTGGGGTTAGAAATTGAGTAATAAAGTCAACCCACAACAATAATCCTAATCTTGCATGCCTAAATGAACATTTCCGGCCGAATCTTTAGTGTTGTACGTGCCTGCGACACGTTACGCACGACTCCTACGTCGGAGCGCGCCTGCCGTATATGCACTACGGTCCCAATCATCAAACGGTTATCAATTAGCCAAGGAGTAAATAAAGAACATCAGCTCTGCTCGGTCACCCAGAACCAACAGCAAATGCGAGTGATTTACATACGATCAGTTTCCGTGTGAAGTGCAAACTACACTTCATATTCCCATGCGTAGCAAAAACAAAACCGTAATGATCACTTCTGTGTAATGAACCGGAGCTTTTTAACTTTTATCAAAATGCTATCTGCACTTTGTGCTGGATTATTCGTCTTGGGCTTAATTGGCTGGACTTTGAACGGTCGCATCTATCTATGTTCTGGTAATGGTAACAATTTCAAATTGCGTATGTAGTGTAATTTATGTAAAAGTATTCTGTATGCTCCACCGTGCACACCTGTGTCTGCGCGACTTATTCATAATTCAAATTAAATTCGTATTAGCATACAGGCAGAGAGCAGCCGTTTATTACCTAGCGCCAAATCGTCAATTAGCGCTGAGTTTATTTATCTCTATCTGCTGCACTTGCTGGCCGCCTGCATCTCATCCCCGCGATCAAGTGTCTAGTTTCCGTCAAACCTAATAATGCCTCATTAGCCGTATAAAATATGAAAATCAGCATCTGAACGGACGGGCATCCTCGCTTTTTCTTTCTCCTCAGCAGGAAATTGAATTGGCGTTTCCTCGGCAGAAACTAGACTGACCGAATGCTAATTATATAAAATACACTTTAGTCCACGTCGTTTTGTTGCGCGCGGACGGAAACGCCGAGTCGAGTTTCTCGGAAGATGATGGGATTCGAGTTTGAAAAACTTGATTTAATTTTCGATATCCGTTATCGCAGATGATACTGTTAGTTTCTTAATGGACTGTTATTACACTTTACTTATATGCACAGGAACAATCTCTCCGCTTAAACACAATTCATTTTTGACAATTTTGATTTAAAAATTATTATAAATTTAAATTAAACTGTGTATATTAAGGACAATGAGGTTTTGTATTTGAAGCGTATATTGTTGTTAAACTTTGATATCGCGGAATCTATTTATGAAGAAACCACAAATTCCACAGATATCCTTTATCTGTATAACAAATTTCCCTAACAGAATAAATCCCCATAGGCCAGGCGAAACCACATAACAAAACGAACAACCGGAAAGTATGCGCAACGCGATAAGTCGGTTCCCAATTAACGTCAGAGGCTAATCGGGCCCAATGCAGTCACCAGCAGATAACACAGCCTCTGGCCCAGCAGATACCAGCACATCCAGATACTCCGTAAACACATTATCTAAACATGCTGGACACTGCGATACCGAGACAGCACAGCACAGATCTGTCTCACAAAGACACACGGGTGGAAGAATAGCAAGCACTTCAAGGGGTAGTTTTACATAAATAGATAAATGGGTTAAGGGTTCTTCTGGAATAATACATGTCTATCATACTAACAAAACAACCACTTATACTCATATCTCCAAAATACTTTTAAACCGCGCGAGATTTTAACTATTCGAAGAAGTTGTACCAAGTAGATATG
Organism: Stenolophus ochropezus; assembly: GCA_035578165.1. NCBI lineage: Eukaryota > Metazoa > Arthropoda > Insecta > Coleoptera > Carabidae > Stenolophus > Stenolophus ochropezus. The sequence goes on along the minus strand of JAQOWZ010000001.1, from coordinate 30,451,574 downwards.
TGTTGTTTATAATGATGATGTTGGGTCTGTCGTTGGCCGTTTTTAATAGCTGGCTTATCGAAGTGTATCAAGCATCTTGTAGACATTACTTGGTAATAACAGCGTGCGCCCCCTTGCCTTGCATCCACATGTGTTGGTCGGGTTGTCCTCGCACGTGTTCACCCTCTGCCGAGTGTCACGTGACGCGCACGGGTTCCGCCGTTTCCGGCCCAGCCATTCACGTCTTCAACGCCCAACCGCTCAGCCCTTAGCCCAAGGATCACGTTACACTAGCGCAAGATGGGCGATCCGCCAAAAACTAACCTTCGCCAAATAACATAACATTCAATATATGCCTAACGAGAAGATTTCTTTGCTCTTCATTAAATAATTTGTCGTAATAAGAATTGGGATGTTTCTTCATTGTTTCAAACTCGACCATTTCGTCCTCACATGAATCTTATTCAAGAGATGAAATTTATATTACCACTATATTTTTCGCAGTTGATCATCAATTGTAACCATATGATTCAAATCGTTGGGTGGGAAGGGGGATTGATGACATCGTTTTGTCGGTACAATCGTGTAATTTCCTAAGTAAACAAATGTCAAAACTGATAAAACAAACCAAAAGAGTTGTAGATTAAACTAACGAAACTACTAACACACAATGAAGCACAATTTGTAAACGCCAAAATCACTTTCTTAATCACATGAATTTTTTTAAGGTTTTGAAAATATCCGTTACCGCGGTTACACTACTATTTCTATTTCACTTTTTTCGGTAATTGGACGCAGATAGCATATGTACCCCTGTGTAACACGTAGTGTGAGGTAACGAATAAAATTAAAATGCAAGATAAAAGTTTATCAATTCTTGTAACAGAACTACGGGAAATAGAGTACACAAATTTCATTTCCTGAAGGAGACCCATATGGGGTCGAAACGATCGAATATGAAGCAATGAATTTAGGTGAATTCCAAAAACTATCTCCAAAAATAATTTGTCCAATGTTGTGTTCTAAAGATGGCAAAACATATGATGCTTCTTTGTTTGGAAAATTTGGTGGTCGTGTTAACCCGACAATGATACAGCGTGGGATTTTAACAAAAGAATGCTAAGGTCATGAAACAATACCACTAAAACAAAATGCCGGCTATGAAATTTAGACCATGTGTCAAATTAGATTAAACTTTAACTACTCAATTAAATTCTTGGGGAAATTGGAAATTTTATTTGTTTTTCCAGAAATATGCTGATGAACAATCTAGCATTTGATATTTGATTGTTACTGTCGGTCTTTGTCCGCACTTCCGGTCAAACGTACCCACCGCCCCTTGCGTTTCCTCCGCTGTTAATCGACGGCTCATTTGCCCATCGTTTATATATACATCACGCACTACAATCTTACGCTGAATAAATTAATGACAATATCCACACAATGTTACAATTTAAATATATGAAGTAATATTGTGCTAATTCTGCAAAATTAATAACTAATATTGAGCAATTCATTGCAAAATTTTTACGTTTCGTAAAGGTCAATATGAATAATAACGATAAAATCATATGATTTCACTTTATATTACATGTTATCTGATGTCCTCTTTACGAATTATAAACTGATAGCTGGTAAATCTCAGGTACGTTCACGTGCCGGTGTCAGGTTGCCTTCCGGTGCCACCGGAAGTGACACAATGCGCATTCACAAGGGTTTCCACCCTCTGGACAATCTGCTGATAGCGAGCCTTCCAGACCCAAACACGAGGTCCTTCAGCAAAAGATTAGATTACGAAATTGCGCATTCAAAAATCTTTCTGTTTTTATGTTTACGGAAAATACTGACAAATTGTTGGATGTAAAATAATTTTTTAGTTGTAGTTTAAAAAAGTCTTTGCCTTGACTATTGGTGTCACATCCTTTTCCTGTAAATTTGAAAGTTAACAAAAAAATGTAATTATAAATATAGCATATCTAACCTAAACATAGTTTAAGTTTAAATGTAAAAATTGAATTATAAAGCTGTATTGTCTTGCTTTGATCGTAATAGAATTTAAGAGCACACATCTAACAATGTTTGAAAATACTGAAAATTAATTACTTGCCTTTTAACAGAGCTTTTTGAAACAGATCAATAGAGTATAATTTTATTTGAGTTCCCTCTTAAATAGATTCGCTTTGAAAACAGTACACTCGCAATAAAAATATATTAATGATCCTTCGTATTTGATTGATTAACTTTTTCAATTTGTTATCAGCAGGATCTTTTATTAAGCAATTAAATTGTTTAACATGTGAAGAAGGAAACTGTTTTTATTTAAAAACGTATACGCATAAAAACTTAATTTGCCAGTTCAGTGAAGTATAGTGAGATTTGAATCCCTGGAGTATAGTTTATTGAATTGTGATTCAACTTTCGAAGGGTAGTATTGAATTAACATAAGCACAATACAAGGGCGGTAGAATACCCTATATATTACAAGCAAATTAATCACTGAATCGTAATACCCTACAAATTACCACCACAATTTACCAACAAAAAATAGCCAATTTTCATCAATATTTGATCGCTTATAACTCGAGAACGGTTAGAGATATCGCATTTATTTTAGAAAATTTAAAATCTACATACTTGAAATTATTTATATACAACTTAACAAACTTTTCTAAAATCTTAATCTCTTTAGGTTTTAGACAATTGTCTAAATATTTTACAAACACTAATTTATAGTCTCCAAACTTTGAATTTCAATATCTCGAGAACGGTACGAGATATCGAATTTCCTTCCATGAAAAATTTAAATCTACTGCCCTCTCTACTATCCATATACTAATTATTTATACCAAAAAATGGGTAAGAGATAGAACCTTAGTGACTTCACTATTCGATTACTCGTGCCAAAAAAGATTGGTACTTAAACAAATTTTCACGAAAAAAATCCGACGGATACAATTTTTATTAAAGATTAAAAAAATCGCTAAAATGAAAAAATCGTAAGATTTTATCGCATTTTAGCTATTTTGTAGACTATTCAGTCTATCCTTCGTAAAAACTAAACTAGTGAAAATAAAAATTTGAAACTTAGTATACTCATGTAAAACTATCCGCAGAATCGATTGGTGATATGAATATATACAAAACTAATTTTTGTGATTTGGTCATTTTTATAGTGTAGGTACCCTTCATTTTTCCTAAAAATCAAAAATTGATATAAATATGAACACATACAGAAAATTTGAGCACTGTACGATTAAAATTACTTGAATTACCGAATATTTAGAATGTTTCTTTATTGCTAATTCTACAGGAATATTTTTTTAATTTATTGCTGGGCACACAACAACTAAAACTAAAAACCATGTACCTCTAAAGTAACTATAGTATTTGAAATATGTATATTTGCTGGTAGAATTAGATAGATACGTAGAATAAATAGAATTTTTTTGTGTTATTTCTGCAGAGATTTTTTTATATTTTTCTGGGTATTAGAAAATGAGTACAACTTTTATTCTTTACTTTTTCCAAAATTACCTATAATGTTTTTTTTAAATGTTCTAAAATGAGTTATTTGTGATGACATTTGCTTATATTGAAATATACGGAATATGAAATAGGTAGCTTAGCTGTATGTATAAGCTACGTAGTACGGTAACTGGTCGGGCGGTCGGGTGGGGAGTAGCCCCAGCGTCGGCCGCGCTCCGCAGAGCAGTCTCGCAGCAGCCGCGCTCGCGTTCACGTCGTTCCGGGTCCGTCAACACGGAACCCCCGACCATGGTGCTGCAAGTGTTGGATGTGGTCAACACCAACGAACACTTCTACGGCGACTGCCCCGTCACCACCTACACCAACCTGGATGTCACTAGCACTGGCTCTACTACGTGTACCGTCGTACCCACAGGTACTAATCTTTACTTACAACCAAATGTCATCTCAAGTACTTACAATCAAACATTAGTTGTATATCGACATCGACTACGACTATTACTAAATTACTATCGCATTTAAGAGATAGAATTAATTTTTTATTCTGATTTATCCATCTGCACAATACTCATAGTTGAAACATATTTTACTAAATACGATTCTCAATTATAATTAACTAGTTGTATTTTTAGTAATATTTGTTAAAAGCAAAACTATATTCGTACTAATAATTAAAAGAATTTTATTTTACTAACTGTAGCATTTTTCAAAAATTTTCTGAACTTACATCATCAGAAATATAAAATATAGAAGATAAATGTATTGAATAAAATTTTAAAAAATTCTTTCACCATTAGTTGTAAATTGTAGTGGACAATTTTTTATAACTAAATATAGCAGTATTACTAACAGAAACAGCGTTTAATAACTACTACTAAAAATAATTAAAAACTGTGCTTAGTAGCACTAATAAAACTTAAATTTAATGCACATTTTTTTTTTTAATTTTAATTGAGATTATATTTAACATTTTATTTCAGTATAATGTCTAAATAATAATAATATTTAAATAAAAATTTATAATGGAGATCAATTTAACGATTCTAAATATATAGTTTTTTTTTTAAATTTAATTGTTTTATTTGTGTACAGCACAAAAAATAAATAAGTACGTCACGAGAATAAAGTGATACAATAAAGTTAAAATATATCGGTGTTGTCAGTAATAAAAAGCAGTGTTTATTATTGTTGCTCAAAGGTGATGCTCACCTAAATGTTCTTAAAATTAGAGCATCGGAAGTGAGTAGTTACGGCTTCCGGCGTCACCTCGTAAATAGGATGTTTCACTTTTTCCACAATCTCTTCAAGAAATCCTAATCTTTCATAAAACCGATTAAATTCGCATGAAGTAGTATCGATTATTTGTTTTATTCGTTCCAGGAGTTTTTATACTTGGAATTAAATTGGTAAATATTTAAATGTGATAAAAAGCTTGTTGTACAAGCATATAAATGTTGAAGTTATCTCTGACAAATTTTCAATAACATATAATTTCAATTACCGTAATTAAAAAGCGAAGTAGCGATAATTGAACGACGTTTTTGAGTGATTTGTTACAGATATTTTTCTCGTGATATTTAAGTTGATTCTCTCATCATTGTGCGGAGTTTTTCATTTCGTTTTCAATGTGAAAAACTCTAACATGAATCAGCGGCCGTGCATGAGCTTATGTAACTCGCGTTTATTTTATATTTTTACTTTCTACGTCGTTTTAGTGTTTACTGACGATTTTACGTTACGCTCTGAGAGTTCTTTGTTAATGCTCTTTCAAAATGGAAAATTTGGAGATTCACCTTGCGATTATTATTCATTCCAAGTCCTTTTATTATTATACAATGCATTCAACACTTTTCTATTATGTTTAACAATATATCCAGAATCATAAATTCATAATACAAGGACGTATCGACCATGCAAATATTGTTAAAATATAAAACCAATAACTTATTATATACCAGTCTTTAATCTTTCCGTCGGCCGTGCATATGATTTGTAGATTGTATAACATATAAATGATATATTTTCTAATGTTAGCGTTAAACCGAATGATTATTACAAAACAAGTTTCACTACTCACTATTGCAAGGTTTCATTACATTGCACAAACTCTATGCTCATCAGTACATTAATTGCAGTTGCCACACCCTAATTGGGTACTTTGTGTATGTAAAACCTTCACCCTAACTGCTATCATCAGTACATTTGGAATTAGATGAGATGTTCGGGTTGGTCGCCTGTACGATCGTTGAAGTCCCCGGTAGAAATCTTAGGTTCTGTGCGTTTGCAACATATGCAGGGGTAGTTAGCAGACTCGGGCTACAGCTGACGCACTATCTGCCTTATGCCGCGTGTCGGGCGGTAGGAACGATGGCACCTGAGCCAACACCTGTTAGTTTCAACCCGCGCGTGCTACAAAAATTATTCCCAACATAGTTCCAAGTTTGAGAAATGTACAAACTATGTTGATTGCTATAAACTTGCGATGCATTCCTTGCAAAATCCAGTCTTCATTCATTGATTTGGTTTTTAAATTCCTTGCAACTTCTTGTTTTTATTAACGCAATTACAAGAATAATTTGATTCAGGGTGTAATTTCAAGATAAACGTCGATCAGTTGAAATGAAAAACCCGTTTGAAAATTATACACTTATCGAAGAAGTCAGGGGTTGTGGATAACGTGGCTATTGAAGTTATGGGAAATATTTAACATTCTATGTGTGTGTCAAGTTGAAGGTCCGTCCAAATAAAAAGGAAGACATATCGGAACAATGCGTTGCATATATGGCGTGCTATGTGCGTTCACGTAGCCATCCGATGGCCACGAAGTTCGTTAGTCCGCAGGTGCTCGCCTGCAACACCTGTCCGACATTTTTAACGTAAACTGCTCGGGCAACTTATCAACCGCGCTGGAATCTGATTTACAATAATTGGGAGACACACATTCATATATCGCAACTATAATAATCATTGAGTTACTGGGGAAGGATAATGAACGCTGTAATGCTCAGCAGTAGCCGCTTCCACGCTCGTATCTCGCCGGATAGAAAAACGCAATTAAGGGTGGATATTAATAACTGGAACGCACGCAGAGATCTCCTGATATATAAACAGGTTGTGCGATAGAGCCGTTCGCTCACATTCACAACAAAAATACCAAATGTCTAACACAAAGCCACTTCTGTCTGCCAACTTCCATAACTTATTCTCTACTACATTTCATCTTTTTACAACATACATTAAACACACTTGAATTCTTAAAGGTCGTTATTAACCAAATAAAATACTGTTCTTAAGAAATAAGTCATGAAAATAAAAATCAGAAAATATGATTCTTAAATGAAACTAATTCCTAGATTTTCATTATCTTTTATTATACTTACACACTGATATACAACGTTTCGGTAGAAGATTTGACTTAGAGAAACTAACTCGGTATATAAACGTTATATATTAGTGTGTACGTGTAATAAATAAAGATAATGGAAGTCCAGGAATTAGTTTTGTTTAAGAATGAGTCATATTACAAATTCAAAGGCAATTAGAAAAAAATATTATTTGATCAAGTGTCTACTTAAAATTCAATACATGTTGCTTAGGAGTATTATCGAAATAAAGATCTTAAAAAAAGTATTTTTGTGCCTACTGGCAAGATTATAGTTGTTGAATGACAAATATTTTTTTAGGTTTATGATGAAAACTTTACTGATTATCCTTGCTATTTGTATATCTAAAAACTTTTTTATTAGTGATAAATTAGTCCTAAAACTGATTTTAGTTTCGGTGTACAACTCTCACGAAAGACATGAGTATTTGAAGAGCTTATAGAAGTTGTATGAGTATTGGAGTTGATTAGTATGAAAACTTTAAGAATTTTCCTTGCTCGTTATATATCTAAATACAATTTTATTAGTGGTAATTTTTGTGCATAAATTTTATTAAGTTTCGATGCAGAATTGCCATGAAAGGTTTAAGTTACTGAAGAGGTTGTATGGGTATTGGAGTATATTCCTGGTGTGTGGTTCCTGCTGCTGGTGCGGTACTCCTGCTCGGTGGGCGGAGTTCGGGGGTCCTCCCAATTAGCCGGCGGAGCGGTGGGCGGGCCCGCCGCAGCCAATGGCTGCCCGCTGCGCGCGGTCATCTCATCTCGCGACGCACGCTGCGGTCACCGTGATTTACGCACTATGGACCGCTATCTACCGCAATTGCCATTTTGTTATTATCAACACTCATACAACACACATACACTGCTGGCTTAACCATTTTTTTCACTACATTTATATTTGTCTTCATCTAGAAGGTTACTATTTTATTTCTACCACAAAAGTCATTTTGTGACTCTCTAAGAAATAACAAAAAAATAGGATATATCTTCAGCATAAATCAAGTACATATTTATTTTCAATTGTCTTTCAATCCGGTATCTGTTTAGTTTCCAAATTGTGTATGTTCGAATCTTTTACCGTTGATCATAAGTAATGTTTAAATCCAAATAGTAAACCTACATGTTGAAATAATATCAAATATTTATTTTTGCCAATCGGCTTAGACTTAGAATCTTCATTTGTGATTACAGTTTAGTTACAATGGATACTGATAAATCATACATTAACCTTCTTCGTCTTAATAACATCTTTAATTCAGAACAGAACCTCTTCTTCTCGTCTTGCTGTCGAAACTACCCTGCACAATGTCTTTAGATGTTTCACAGATTTTTCTTTCCTTTCGCAAAGGCTACATCTTCCCTCGTCTCTCGTTGTTTCTCTTCAACCACATTTGAATCTAGCAATGATCTTTATATTTTTCTTTTCATCCAGTACAAACTTTACTGATGTACATCGTAGTATTTGTTCTCTCCATTTATGCATCGCCTTTGAATTTGTATACTTACAATTTAAGAACTTTTTTCGTCCAGTGTCGTCCTGAACCCAAATTTAACAAAACCTCTTTTTCTTTTCTTTTCCTACATGATATCCTTGGATGCCTCAGTGATTCCTCTTCTCTTCCACAAAATCTACATCTTCTTTCGTCACTTCACAGCCAATACTTACATTTATCTCTCTTCAATACCGTATCTGAGTCTAACAATCATTTTGATTTTTTCCTTTTGCCCGGTAGATACTTCACTGTTCTGATGCAGTTCATAATATTATAAAAGCCTTTCGTACGGTTCAACTACTGGTTTCTCTATTTCATTACCACATATGAATCTAGCAGTCAGTAGATACTTTGCTGTTCTTCTACAGTACAGCAAAGTATTATAAACGCTTTTGGTACGGGTGTTGGTTGTTGTTGCTGAAGGTTTGTGTTTGTTGTAGGGGGCTACAACCACCTGCGAAGCCCTCCGGAGTCCCGCGACGACCCGACGCCGCCGCCGCAGCCGTCGTTCTTCCAGCGCAGCCCCGGCGGCTACGCGCTGAAGGAGGAGGCCGGGTACAGCCAGCTGGGGGACGCCATGCAGGGGCTGGGGGTGGGCGAGGCGGGCACGCCGCCGCCCGCGCCGCCCGTGGGCTACCCCGCGCCCCCCGCGCACCCGCCCGCGCCCCCCCTCATGCACTACCACGAGGACCCCGACTACCAGGCCCTGGACCCGCACCACAACACGCCCTACTTCGACTCCAGCCCCGAGCTCTACGCCGGCACCAACCTCATGGATGCCAAGTACCATGCGCACAACTACCCTCACAAGACCTACGTCAGAGGTAAGCACGAACTAACCATCATTTCACGATTACTAGAATTCTACTTGCTTTAGGTTAGTTATACCCCTTGTTAACATCCTGAAATGTCAAACTAACTCTAGTCTCAATTCATAAAAACAATTACCTATATTATTTAATTCCAAACACAATTCCATTAATCTAGTGGAATTAGCAATATTTGTACATGATTTATCAGCATTTCTAAATGATACAGAGGAAGATTTCTGGTGATATTTGACAACCAACAAGTACAATACTTGCGCAAATTATAATTATAATCTTTTTTTTAATATATATTTTTTTATTAAATTCGCCTTACATGAAACAGAAACGTTAAAGTTAATATTTTCTATTTTATAATTTAATAATTAAATATAAATTTATTTCAGTTCAAAATTATTAGATTTTTACCATGTTTAGTAAAAGAACGAGATGAAAAAAAATACTTACATTATAAAATAAAAAAAATAACTTTAACGTTTCTATTCCATGTAATGCTAATTTAATAAAAAAATATTTAAAAAACAAATATTATAACCATACTTTAATGAATGCTCTGCGCATGTGTCTCATCAAAGTACTTTACTTGTAGGTTGTCAAATATCAGCACAACTCTTCCTCCATATCATTTAGATATGCTAATAATGCTATTATAGATATTGGTAATTCCATCAAACTAGTGGTGTTATCTTTGGAACTAAATAATATACTTTTAATTCTTTTTATGAATTGGAAAGGATGTTAACAAGGGGTATAACTAATCCGAGATAGTTATGTTATGAATGTGGGTACCAGATTTAGTATAAATCCTTCTAAATTGGCAATAGTGATTGAACTCGCTGCGTTGCAGTAGTTATGATTTAAGGATCGGTCAGCGCTACTCTAGTAGCTGGTATAAATCGTCGACGATGGGAATGTATGTTGGTCGTGAGAAAACGAATAGCATTTATTACTCGTGATTAAAAGTAGCAGTGCAGCTGAGCACTTGCGTCCTTGCCGCACTATTTATGATCTTTCAACCAGATTCTCCAGATTGTTTTATTTTACTCGCGATATTAATCAAGCCTTATTGGGTCCTGTAGGATCATTTATTTTCTACGATTTTCCTGTTTACAAATCTGCATCCTCTGCATCTAATTCTTAAGTATATTTTCCTACTTTTGTTTGTAATTAATTTTTAGTCGGGAAGCGAGAAATCCGGCATGCAACAGTTTCCGTTTTCCGGGGTACTTGAAAGAAGTGTGTCCTGTATGTTAGAATAATATACGAGTTGGATATTGAGATGACCACATAACATACACAGGATATCTGATGCTACCGTTTATTTGAACTGCTACATTGTTTTTATATAACATCCTTCATATACACTTCGACCGGACGCTTCTAATCGTTAGCACACATTACTTTTTAATGAAAATTTTAAATCTTCATAATATCTCGTATGGTTTTCTTCATGGGTACCGAAGCATCCACAGAAAAATTTCTCACAAATACATGTATTTACAATATACAAATATTATTTATACACTTATATATGTACTTTAACAAATGCTAACTCTAATGGTTAGAAAGAACCACATATTTCTAAACAAAACAAAATAAAGATAAATTAACAAAGATTATTAGTTTTGGAAATCGGTACTTTTTTTGGATGAAAATCAATGTAAACTTTTTAGGTCGGACAGTAATCTTACATTTGGAGAAAGAAGTCACATAGACTAGGAGCGTAAGAGACAGTCTTATTTGCTTCTTCCATGATCCTATCATGCTGACATCATATCCCTTCTCCGAAACTTAAAATTGCTAATAAGTATATTATTGCAAAGTAATGTCTAGTTTTTATTATTGTAATACTGAAATTCGATTATAGTTACATACCCCATTACGCGACTGCCTAATTAAACGGTGGTTCAGTTAAATGATATTGATGGTGTGGACACCCTTGATCAAACTCTAAACCCGGCACCTAAGCATATGTATAATATAGTATGTTGTGTGTTCCAGGACGGTATGCGGACGGCTACAGCGACGCGTACTCCCCGTACAGCGAGCCCCCCTTCCAGACCGTGCCGTCGAGCGGCAGCTCGGAGCAGTGGGCGCACACGTCGTCGGACCTGTCGCTGCCGCACCCGCACCACGCGCCGCAGCCGCACATGCTGGGCGGCGGGCCCGTGCTGGGCAGCTACGCGGCGCCGGGCTCGGCCGGGCCCTGCTTCACGGGCTCGGGGCCCATCCAGCTGTGGCAGTTCCTGCTCGAGCTGCTCACCGACAAGGCTTGCCAGGGCTTCATCTCCTGGACGGGCGACGGCTGGGAGTTCAAGCTCACCGACCCGGACGAGGTCGCCCGGCGCTGGGGCATCCGCAAGAACAAGCCCAAGATGAACTACGAGAAGCTTTCTCGCGGCCTACGGTACTACTACGATAAGAATATCATACACAAGACCGCTGGCAAGAGATACGTGTATCGATTCGTTTGTGATCTGCAGACTCTCTTAGGGTAAGTCCACATTCATTTCACACCACTCCTAGTTATTCATTTCTCACGATCAAAATCGAAATCCTCAATTTTACATAGTATTACGATATTTGGACATAAGAAAATTTCGGAGATGATTTCTACAAAAACTTTGGCAAAACCTGTCGAAAGGATATTTAGAAAAAAAAATTTAGGAACCTTGTTGTAATAGTAATAATAAGAGGTTGAGCAATCTTATACTAGTCAGAAATGAATTCTGTAGACAATTTCCCATAACAATGAAGAGTTTTAAAATTATTGGACATCAGATATAAGTTTTCTGTAAAGATATTTGAAGACGATCTTTAGAAAAAAAAAGTTAGACTCCTTAATGTGTTTAAAGATTAATAACAATAAAAATGTATGTTGGTCAATCTTTTATTTGTCACAAATGAATTCTGTAGGCAATTTCGCATAAGAATAATGAGTTTTAAATTTATTTAAAGATTGGTTTAGAAATGAGGAAATATTTGGTTGTAACGTTGTAAGACGTTTGAAGATAGATGAATAATTTGTGGATATTGGAGAGAACTGTTGCTGTATTGTGTTTTTCTTGAAGGTACAGTCCAGAAGAGCTGCACGCAATGGTAGACTTGAAACCAGAGAAGAAAGAAGACGACTGATGCGCCGGGCGAAGCAACTGTCCCAGTGATGGTTAATCATTGTTGTCGATTGTACGTACCGAGTTGCCATGCATCCCCTTCAGATATTTTCGTACGTGTTTTATAAAGTAATATATTCACCGCGTAGGGGGGCATCGTAACAGTGAAGTTATAATCAAATTTCGTGTGATTTTAACGATAAGGTTAAATATTCTGTTAGTTTTATAAATATTTGTAATATGAGAGCTCTCTGGCACACAAACGCATGTACGCTGCGCGTCTTTTTTATTGTAAATATAGTTATTGTGATAAGCCTTAAAATTTATTACGTATAGGTACGTTTATATTTGGAAAATTGTGCAACCCTGGACGACTCGTTCGAGTACAGGACTTTATTGTGTTCATCCAAAGAATCAGCGTTCTTTGCGTGGACCCGATGCAATACTGTCGTTCCCCGTTCCTCAACAAGCCAAACACCAAGTCTTTGGCTTGTTGGCGAAGGTGTGACCTTCTCTTTAAGTGTTCCAATGTGCACCCTTTTGAAACAATCCGCATCAGCTCAACATCCAATACAATCATTCGTTTCATTCGTCTTCCTCTGCTATTCTTGTTGTCAGTATTGCAAGTACTATCCATATTGGATGCTGATTTGACACGGACCTACGTTTACTTTGTTTAATTTCCTTAGTCAAGTCAAAAAGTTTACAAACATTGGACCAATGAAAAAAATTGTTAGTTATAATTGACCAATGAAATTGAACGTTGTAGACTTTAAAGTGACAATATGGGCCAACGTAACGGCCAATGATCTCGTCCAAAGGGATTTACGAAATACAACAAACTATTGATATTTGTTGAATGTTTTACTTCATACGTATATGTATAATGAAATGATGTTTCAATAAAAAAATAAATATTGGTATTACCAATGGATTATTTTATTTATAACTCACCCTTTTCAGCACCTTTCAGCTCCTATGGTAAGTACATCCTGAAACAGAAAAACAAATTGTTAACATCACATTGCTAAGGTAAGTATTTAATTTTTTAAATAATATAAAAATATGATATAAATAAATTAAGATTGAGGAAAACCATATTTTAAAATACATGGGTTTTATTAGGTTTTAGTAGAATATATTAATTATGTACATATTTGTTTTAAATTATTTTAGATATCAATAGTTCAAATTAATTTCTGAAAATTATTTATTCGTTTAATTAATTATTTAATTATTTTAACACAAAATACGAGTAATAATACGGTTAGATATCTTTTTCTGTCGGAGGGAAAATTTCAACAACCCTGAAATAAATGTAAATCTGAAAAGCGCCCGGAACGGTTGAAAGCTAAACTAAACGCTGAAATAAATATAGATTTTCTTGCGCCTGAAATAACTGCAGTTTCGTCCTGTGTATCCTAGATGGCTGCAGCAGCAGGATCAATTATCCTGTTGCAGGAAGGATAAACATAGAGCAGGAATTTAAAAATGAATGCAGGACATTCGTATTTTAAAATGTCACATTGTTATCCGCTATATTCTTTCTGGGAATTGTTATATATAAATACATATCCTCTTTGTTTTATATCAACATAGAATTTTATATCTCATGTTAGATTTTTTAAGATGAGATCCATTGAGTGTTCATTCATGAAGGACAATGCACGGTGCGTTTTCTGTAGGTAATTTGGCAATGTGTAAGGTTAACGGCCCGTTAATTTAACCGTGAATCAGTTGGTATTTACAGCGTGCTGTTCCTCTGTTCTTTTAATAAAACCTGCCCGCGTCTTCAGCGTCTAAGAGTTCCAGACGCCAGTTGCCGCGGGCTCTGTGTGTGAGATGGTACGTAGTGATGAGTAACTTGAAAGTGGCTGTTCGGGTTCGACCCATGTCCCACAGGTAGGGAACAACAACAACACTAATATAAAACATCAAACACTGTTCATATTCAAATGCATCCAATACTCTATTTTAAAATGTCATAAATTAAATTAATGATTCGGAACAGCATATAGTTAAACTGATTTAAAGCGACGACGACACTTATAAACATATGTTTCTTTATTACCAAAATTTTTGTATATCTCAAAAAAATATTAAAATCTGTTTTATGATTTGTTTATATCAGTCACCGAATAAACCGCTGCCAGAAATAAAATATTTCGTAAGTAGGTTACTGCATCCCAACAAAAAATGCGGAATGAGCTGCCAAAATATGCAATACAAATGCACTAAATAACACGCTACAAGTTATTGTGCAGAGAGCATTATATAGTCTTGTTTAACACCCATAAATATTTTGTTAGAACTTATGTTTTGAATTAGTCTAAGAATAGAATTTTAAGAAGGGGTTATTTCTGTTACTCACAGAGAAAAAATGTTTTTTCTCTTGGCATTTATATTTAGTTTTTAAGTAATTAGCGGATTAAATTTCAACTAATATTTTTTTCTTTGAAAGAGTAAATTGAAAAGAATTTTTAATGTGCAACCTAAGTTATTAGTTCGTTTAAAGGGAATGAAAAAATGTGGATAATTCGTGATATGTGCTGTAATAAATGCAGCCCCATTTAACTAATGGAAAAGTTGATTCGTAGTGTCAGGCGCATCGTTGGAACATAATTATCCGAATAGCTCGCACGCTTGTCTTAAAAAGAGTAAAACGTTTGATTTTTTCTCCCTCGGAAAACATAAACAGAGCCGGCGACGGTCTCGGCGCCCTCTGCGTCTATTTCTACTTCCTCGCGTCTCCGCCAGGCGCTATTTATATCTCCGTTTCCGCTCTAAAGGCAGAAAAACATGCACAAAGCACCTGAGACGAACGGCGACGCTGTTCTTCACCATCGCGCCCTGCCAATGCCAAACTCTACCACCGATTCGACCATTATCAAAACTCTTACAAACATCTTTTATTTATTTCCAAAACCTATATAACCCCATATCAAAGTTGTGAACAATTAAAACAAACCAAACATCAGTATTATACTGAAAATTGTGTTGACAAACGCAAAATATCCCAAAAATACTCATTTTTGTACCCAAAATTTTGATTTTGGAAAATAACATAAATTGATTGATCTCGTCGCGCTAATGTAAAATTTTCAAACGGAATTTAATTATCTCTTTTCGTTCTTGAGATATTTACGGTCAAAGTTGCACCTCAAAAAAGTGTGTTTTTTGGCTATATCTCTAAAATGAGTAGAGATACAATCTCAACGATTATACCACTCAATTCTTCGGGAAAAGTTACATAAAGAAATGTGTTCTCCGCGTATACGTTCTTTGGAACGATTAGGTGAAAAATGGGAAAATCGAAAAAACTTAAATTTCAAAATTTCTCCGAGGTACTTTTTTTCTCCAAAACTTTTCATTTTCTAAACTTAAGTAGATATCGATATGCAGATTTCAAATTTTCAAACCGAATTCAATTATCTCTTACCGTTCTCGAGATATTCGTCTTCAAAGTTGAGTTTTGGCAATACCTAAAAAAATAGGTTTTTTAGGTATACCCCTTTAAGGATTAGGTTTACGGCTTGGGCGACTTCGCCAATCGATTCTACAGGCAAAATTACATAAGTGTACCAATTTTCAGATTTTTTTTTCAATGGATACTGTTTTTAGAAAGAAAAATCGAAAATGGCCAAAATCGAAAAAAATGCCTGATGAACCCCTTGCGATTTTTTCGATTTTTGACCATTTTCAGTTTTTTCCTTATAGAAATTCTATCTGTTGAGATAAAAATCTGAAAATTTGTACACTGATATAATTTTGCTCGTAGAATTGAATGGTGTGGTCGCCGAGGTCATATCTGAACCCATTTCAGGAATATTCCTGAAAAACCACTTTTTTCAGGTCTAACTTTGGACTTGAATATCTCGAGAACGGTAAGAGATAATTGAATTCGGTTTGAAAATTTGGAATCAGCGCATCAATATCTAATTACGTCCAAATTATGAAACATTTTGGAGACAAAAAGTTTCGAGGCGAAAAATTGATATTTAGGTTTTTTCGTTTTTCATATTTTTCACCTAATCGTTCCAAAGAACGTATATGTGGGTAAAACATTTCTTTATATAACTTTCCCCGTAGAATCGAATGGTAAAGTAGTTGAGATTGTATCTCTACTCATTTTTGAAATATACTCAAAAAATACACTTTTTTGAGGTATAACTTTGAGACCTAATATCTCCCAAACGAAAAGAGATAATTAAATTCTGTTTGTAAAGTTGATATCAGCGTACTTAATTCTTTAAAAAAATGTATAAACAAAATTTTGTAAAATTTGAAAATTTTCGAAGTAAAAATTCGATATTTTTAAATATTTTCGGGTTCACAGAGAAATACAGCATCAGCGGCTTTAGAAATTACTTCCCATGTTATTACTACATACATAAACTATTATATTATTAATTATTAATTTAAAAAAAAACCTTTTAAAAAGAAGAAAATATATATTTTGTATAATTTATTGTAAAAGTCCAACGACACCCTAAGATCTGATTTTAATATAAATATATAAGTACCTAATCCATTCCCATTTACTTGAATTTGATACTTTTGATAGCAATATTATTATTCTAACTTAGTTTTGAATTTTAATAGAAATACCCCAAGCGCTTTTGGTGCTTTTTAAAATACAAAAAAGTTTGGACCTTTGCGATGTCGAAGTCTCGAAGTGACAAAACATAAATTGAAACTATCCAGTATCCATTGGTAAATTTGTTTAATTTTTGGTAAAGCCTAAATATTCGGGGGTGCCAAAATAATATATACGCAGGTGCAACTCTTCCAAGTTACAAATTGAATTACATTTAAAATATTTTTAGAGTTTAAATTAATTTATTTGGATAAATGTAATGATGATTTTTAGGAACATGCGCAACATTATAAGTACATAAACTTGCTAATAAGTACGTTGATGGTATAAAATACGGAATTTAAATAATTCTCTAATGGGTGTACTCCTCAATATAAAGAATTCCTTTAGCAATGCAAAGCTTGCAGACGGTTGGAATGCATGTAACTATGCCTAACATTTTGAAAACCTACAAAAAGTCATTACTAGACTTACTCTATAAATAGCTTCATACGTACAAGTATTTAATTTGACATCACATATGTAATTTTTCAGGGAACTCGACTTGAAGTCTCAGACCGCGGTTTCAGTAGAGAACAACGTTGTTTCAGTGACGAACATCAAAGTAAGAAACACAAACTTGTCAGGAATGTTTGCTAATTATTTCTTCAGGTTCCAGAACATCACGCTGGCGACAGCAGGAAAAGAGTTAGGAAATTTGCTTTTGATTATTGCTACGGGGAAGACGCAACTCAAGATGAAGTAAGATATTAAAAATGATGAGGGTTTGTTGTAAATTTAATTCTTTTAGATATTTTCTATGATTGAGCGAGAGGTTTCTTCGGCTCTTGCAAATAGATACAATGCTTGTGTGTTGGCGTATGGACAAAGTTCCACGGGGAAGACTTATACCATGATGGGGTTACAGGTACAGTTTAAATATACCGAGTGAATGTTTGAACACCAAACATAGGGATTTAAAATGGGAAATCAGTTTTTTAGTTCTCGTTCTCTCTTTTTTATTTTATACAGAATAAAATTCTGCATTTTTAGTTTTTTTTTATATACTTTAAATATTTGTTTTAAAAAAACAGGGTTGCATTGATTTAAATTACTTGATTTAAATTAGTGATTTAAATCAGAATTAAATCACATTGATTTAAAAAAAATCATTGATTTAACTCACTTGTTTTGCAATTGTTATTTAACATTCCAGATTTATGAAAATTGGGGGCTATTGGTATATTATTTTCAATTTATAACGCAGAAATTTTTGTTAAATTTACTTTCAAATGTATTACAGGAAAATCCAGTTATAACGACATTGAAATTTTTTTACCATTATGTATTATTATACTCATAAAGGAAATTTATAAACGATTAAATTCACAAATATTTTGACGGGGAACAACGTGAGATAAAAAAACTGATTTCTCATGTCAAATTTCTATGTTCGGAAGTTCGAGTTAACACCCTGTATGTTCGGGGTGTATTAATTGGCGTCGTTTTTGTGTGAAGGATGAACCTGGCCTGACTCCAAGATTGTGCGAAAATATCTTCAAATATTTTCAGTCTAGTGTGACGGAAGATGAAATAAAGGAAATGCGTACCTCTGTCAGGTAAGAAGAATTTTAATTAGGAAACATACATCTCCTCCCCGAAATAGATCCACATTACCGTCGGAATAACGTGCTAGATTTCCTTGGAAATAATGAAAAAGTTCAAATAAGTTGCTGGCTCGGTGGATGGGGGAGCGTCATGCAGCAATTTAAACTTTACTTGTCAGCTATCTGCAATTATTTTGGACATTTTTCGCGGTTGCATGCGTGTAGCGTTGTGGGAACTACGCGTTACATGTGTCCTGATAACGCGTCCTTGGGTGCGACTCGTAACTCCCACGCGTTCCCGCTAAACAACCCTCTTAAGTGCAACACTTTCCTTCGCCCGTTAAACTAAAATTAGCGAACGTAAAAATTAAAAGAATTTTCCTTTCATGACATGTTGTCCTTGGCAGGAATAGCACCACATCAACACAAGTATCAATCTAAATGCTAGTGAGATCTTTGCCATTTGTATCTGCCGAATATGCTGAAACATCGCTGTTATGGACTGTATAAATCTTTTCTATTACCGATATTACTGGTGAATTTTTTGCACGGCTGACGCTTTTATTAAGTTTTTGTTCCAGTTCAAATGCTTTTTTGTCACGACAAGAGGATGTTTATTTTTATTACAATATATAAAACTGTTTTTTTAAAGGAAAACAACAATTAAGAGAATACTGACAGCTAATATTACAAATAAATTTAAAACTATAATGATTCTCAATAATTAGACAATTCCGACATCCTATCTAAAGTAGCCGCCAAAAAAATTTCTATGATTCAGCGTTTTAAAATTATGATAAACTTTTTTTATTACTTTTGTAATAAAATCACGGTTGCATAGATTTAAAACATTTATTCTGCAATTGTTATTTAACAAACCATATTTACGAAAATTGGGAACCCCTAAGTTATAATTGAATTTTACTGTAGTTTTTATTGTTTCTTTAAATTCTTACTTATTCTATACAATTTTTTTTTTCATAATAAATGTTATTTTGTGAAACACGTTTTTGAAATATTACTATATCTGTTTAAAAAATCGATTTTGTTTAAAAAGTTAATTTTTACAAAACTCTGAATAAAGTTTGTAATGATGATAAATGAAAAACTTTGTGATTGCATTTCTTGACTGGGCAATTACGTGTGAGTGTTAATTTTTGCGGTGTCTCCGAACTTGTTTGTAACGATTAAACTTTACGTCAGCAACGGCAAACAAAGAATCACTTTGGAGTCCAACAAATAAAATATAGCGTGACAAACAGCACAGCACACTGTTGAGTAGTTGGCGATAACGGGCTTGGGGAGGGAGCAAATTACGTGCGCGCACAACTAACCCTCAGTCATCCCTCAGCTACCTGGAGATCTACAACGAGCGAGTGCAGGACCTGCTGAGCGCGCACAGCAAGAACCTCCGCGTGCGCGAGCACCCCAAGCGGGGGCCCTACGTGCAGGGGCTGAGCGAGCACGCCGTGTCCTCGCCAGGCGAGCTGCTGCAGTGGCTGTACAGCGGGAACAGCAACCGGCGGGTGGGAGCCACCTGCGCCAACCGGAGGAGCAGCCGGAGCCACTCGCTGCTCACGCTGTCCAGAGCGCTGGGGGGCGGGGTGACCCGGCTGCATCTGGTGGACCTCGCCGGCAGCGAACGCGCCAGTCATCAACAAGCGCATAGGCTTAAAGAGGGGGCTAATATTAATCGGTCGTTGGTTGCACTTGGAAATGTCATCTGTGCTCTAGGTAAGTACATATTTATATTTTTCGATTAACGTCAGCGTCAAAAATACCGCTATGTTCACAAGTAAATTCATTCCTCATTTTGTGACCCTCTTAAATTATAAAGCAAAAAAATACAAGTATTGGTCCAATTAGAACTAAGTAAAATGTGAGATTTTGGGTTCAATTCCCAATGTAGTATCTAATACCAGCAGTACATGTGATCCTGCATTTTCTAGAATTTTTATAACAGTTTCTTAACAAGAAAAAATCACGAGGACTGTATTGTTAATTATACTGCTTTTAAAAATTTACAGTTTTTTAATATGTATTTATGTAAAAATTGTAAAGAAATTAAATAGCAAAATTTAAACAAAATTTCTTATAATTACATAAACATAAAAATATATAATAAAAAAGAAATACTAGAGCAAATACTTCTGAGTGCTTTAATTCCTGACCCACTGAAACCAGAGCACAATCTAGAGCAGACAAATCTACTCCAGAATGTGCTCTGGTTTCAGCAGACCAAGAATTAGAGCAAACACTTTAGAATGCCCTAATTCTTGACCCACTGAAACCAAAGCACAATCCAGAGCAGCCAAATCTGCGCCAGAATGTGCTCTGGTTCCATCAAGCCAAGAATTAGAGCACACACTGAATCGTGCTCCAATTCCCGGCCAGCTGAACTAGATCACTTTCCGGGCATCAGATGCCCTGAAAGGCGGTCAAGCCAGACCACCAGGCGGGGCAGAGACCGCCTCCCCGGCGCCCAGCAGAGCGGGACTGAGTGGTAGTGTCTCAGACTCCCCGGTATATCCTGAGACGCGCATTATTACCGGTCATCTGAATTTCTATTGGCTGATATTCAATCTGTAATTGTGGCTATACTAGTGGGAATTTTAAAATGAAAATTTGTACCTATTCATAGATACATTGATGCGAGGAATTTAATGGTAATATTTTTGTGGGTGTAACTCCCACCCATTTTAGGGTATTAGTGAGAAATTTAAAAATAGAAGGAGATACAATAATAGCTTTTACTGATGTAAAAAATTTACACCGCTGACATAAAAGAATAATATTTTAAGGGAAAAAATAGAAAACTTTCCAAGATTTATGAGGAATGAAGATGTTGGAATTTGCCATAAAGAGGCCCATTCCCCTTGTGTGACCTCTAGAATGCGTGCGTGCACACGTCGCAAATTCCCCACATAGTTGTCGTATCTGCTCATATGTGTTCATTGCAGCGGATCAATCGCCGAAGCCGAGCCGCGGCCGCAAGCGCTTCGTTCCCTTCCGCGACTCCGTGCTCACTTGGCTCCTCAAGGAAACCTTGGGCGGTAACTCCAACACGGTTATGATCGCAAGTGAGTTGACTTACTAACCTTTCCTTACTGACCGCTGCATGGACCCCTGCCGGTAATAAACCAACTTCCATCTAGCTGGACCCACACTAATCTTCTCTCCTTGCAGCCATCTCACCTTCTAGTGTCTGCTACAGCGAAACCGTCAATACGCTTAGGTTTGGGCAAAGGGCCAAGCAGATTGTTAATAGACCTGTTGTTAATGACGACCCTAAGGAGAAACTTATACGCGAATTGCGGGCTGAGATACAACGACTCAAAGAGCTACTCAGTCAGGTAACAACACCATCTTGTTGGTTATTGTGTACTCATTTATTTTTTCAGCAATCAAGTTTCGATTCGGACTCTGGCTTAGCGATGTCAGAGCCCTTGAAGAGTCCAGAAACAATAGAAGGAACCGACGAAGAAAGTGCCCTATCTCAAGTTGAAACAGACGAATTGGAATCTTCTGATACACTCATTGAGCCTTCCCAAGCTATTGAAGATAAAGAAGAAAACAAATCTGACGATAATAAACTAAAAGAATACACCAAGACAGAAAAACTTATTCCTGTTATAGACATTACCAGTTCTGTTAAACCCAAACAAAAACCACCAACACTCAATCGTCAATTCAGTGTTGACTTTTCAAAATCTGTTTTGGGAAAATTAAAAGAATTTGGATCGCACGAAACTTTAACTCAAAAAAGAAGACCTTCCTTTAGGCAATCTCAAGAAAACTTAGCAAAGAAACCAGACAACTCTTCTCGTTCTGGAAGTATATCTGAATCAAGTGGTAAGTCAACCCCAATCAAGAATCCTATCCACACGAGAAGAGTCCACAGACGATCAGAAGTCGTTGCAGCTGTAACTCAAAGACTTTATTCCCAAACTAAGAAGAAAGAAGAAAAGGTGATGGAAACACCTGCTATTCTTCCCAGACAAAACCTTTGTAGTAGCGCTAGGATGAGACTGCAAGAACTAACACAAAAAGCACTTAGGGCAAGCAAGAGAAAAGTACACAACGAAACACAAACTGAAGACCAAGTCACTGTTAGGGTAAAAGAAAAATCTACAGATGTACAAGACATAGACGTAGCCTTGAAGAAAGTTAAAGACGCAAACATATCTGCTGTTGCAGCCACACAAAATGTAGGGGTAAATTGTCTAGTTGAAAACTATAACAACACTATTAAATTAACACGTACATGTTCTTCACAAACTGACGAACCAAAGAATCAAACAGTTTCCTTTACAAAATACTTAAAGAATCCTCCCTTAGCAATTCATTCCTACACACAACCTATCTACACATCTTCAGTCAACATAAACGTCTCCCACAATTATTCTTCACAGAAAGAAGACATATCTGATGATAGTTTAGAAGATTTGACACAACACATAAAATATTCCACACCAGATTTAATCAGCAATCACAATTCTTTAGAACAGACTTCACAGAAAGTATCGAAATCAACCAGCACAGAAAAAGAACACAAGTTTATACAAAATGAATACTTTGCGACAAAAAGTCCAGAATATTGTGTGGCAGATTCCTCTGTTGTTCCTCAACATACGGAAAAAATACAAAACATAAATATACCTCAAGTCTGTGCTACAGAAATAAGAAAAGACAATGAATTCAATGAAAATTGTGAAGTATTACAACAAAATATTCCTGAGCTAGTCAAACCGACACAAACTTACGAACCACTAAAATCAAAACCAAAATATATGCTTCCCGATGTTAAGAAACATTCTACACATACTTCCACGGACGAAACTGATTCCGATACTGATTCGTCAATGTCTTACAAAAAAGTACGGTTTAATAAAAGAAAAGATATGATGGACGTCTTACAAAACTTTATGGATGAAGCATCTACTTTATTATGTAGACTAAACACCGTAGCAAAAAAGGTAGAAAAATCAGAAGAAACTCGAAACAAACGCGGTTTTATCTTAAAACAAAAACTAGAACAAGACTTAAAGGAATGCTACGTTCAAACGTACTTCCCCTACCACGATGCATCTTCACAAACCACTAGAATATACCCCCCTTCTATTGATTTTGACCTGACGGAAAATAAATACGAACAAGTATTAAAATCGTCCTGCGATAGGCTAGAACAGTGTGTGAAGTTAGCGGAACACAAGAAAAACGTTTCTGATAGTCTACACAAATTCCCCCAACCGTTCTGTTCAGACGAGTGGAAATGTGGCGAGTACTCTAGTTTAGAAACTACGCAGTCTGCTTCAGATTACGGTAGTTTACCAAGGTATAGGAGGAGCAGTCCAAAGGCTTATATGCAAGAGTTGATAAAACTGAGAAAGCAAGTTGTTGAAAGTTCCAGACAGAATTTAATGGAGGAGTTAAAACATTAGTACCTCAATAGTTTTTAGTTATAGTTATAACTTTAAGATCACCACGCATTTTCCGTGTTGAATATATCTTTTCTATATTTATTATAAGTACCAATTTATTTTGTTTGTAAAGGGCAACACAATAAAGTCAATATTTATATTTCTTATTGTTCTTACAATATCTAAAATGATTACAACAGACCAGTAAGTATTATTTATTCACATATAAAATTGTAAAACATGAGAATACACAATGAAATTTACATGTAGCTAAGTTGAACGTTGGCCTATTCATGCACTACGACATTTCTCCGATAGACAAGCAGTCATATGAAGATTATTATCCATACCGTGATGACTAGAACGATGTGTACGAGAGACAGAACGGATGCACCTACGACAAAAATCATACACATTTTCTTCTTTTCTTTATACTTGTTCCTTACTAGTATTTTTCTCTAAAGGTGGATAATAAATAATACTCTTCTTCTTTACATATCCAGTTCCTGGGATTCTTAATTCACAATCTACTATTTCTCCAGGTACCAGCTCATTTATTGGTACAGAAACAACAATGGATAAATCGTACTTTCCACTATGATGACGACTTTTTGTCCATTCTACTACATCGAGTACACTTCTACAGAAAACTTCATATAGTAATTTAAAAATAAATTATTTTTTTACGTACTTAGGTTCATAAGTTACACGATCTTCTGTGTTTTTATACATGATTACTTTTGGTTCTGGGTACACACCTACTGCTATACAAGTAAAATTAACTTGGTCATTTACAGGTACACCTAAATACATCGTCAATTTTTCTTCTGGTTCTAAAACACAATTTATAAATTTGTGTTTTCTCTATATATCATTTCTTACCAAAAACTATCATGTACTTAGAACTAAAATCTTCGTCTGTAAAAGTAGAAACAAAGCATTTGTAATCTCCTGCTATGTCCGTGGTAGGATTTATTATCCGTATAGCTCTGTATTGCATCCTAGGGTCATTGTTAATCTTGAAAGATAAATCCACCCGATTTTTTAGAACTCCCAAAGCTTGTGGTTTCTTGGGAGGAATCCATTGATAAACAGGATGTGCTCCACCGTTCAAAAACCATTTAACAACCAATCCTTCATCGTCTGGTCTGATAGAATAGTCGCAATCCAGAACAGAGGCTGATCCTGAATTGTTTCTTACTGCTCCGGGTACCCGGACAAAATTAATTTGAACTCCGGTGATGACATTGACTAAGAATAATATTTTCCATTTATATTATTCATATTTTTCTTAAACCTACTCTAAGGTATGTTCTTATAATAATTATAAATAAAAAATAATGCGAAAATTTACTGTTACACCCATTTTAGGGTTGAAATACGTTTTCTTAAATATTTTGAAGGTGAAAATATTCATTTCAACATAACTTTTGTAATTTTGATCAAAGCAAGCTCAAACGTTCATAATAACATCATAATTACACCTATTTTTAATTTTTGGAAAAATTAAAGGGCTATACCCAAAAATGGGTCGGACCACAAAAATTGAGATACGCATGTATTTCGATAGATCTCGACGCGTACATTCCAAATTTTCAAACCGAATTTAAATATCTTTTTTCGTTCTCGAGATATTTAGCCTCAAAGTTGGACATCGAGTGGCCCAAAAATGGTCCCTGGACCAAAAATGGGCCGAGATACAGACTCCACGACTTCACCACTCGATTCTACGGAAAATTTTACATAAGTATACCAAGTTTCAAATTTTTATATCGACTGGTTTAAATTTTATATAGAAAAATTTAAAAACGCTGAAAAATGGCTAAAAATTGAAAAAATTTTAAGGTATACCCCTTGCCTTTTTTTTCATTTTTAACGATTTTTTAATCTTTAATAAAAATTGTATCCGTCGGAATTTATTCGCGAAAATTTGTATACTTATGTTTTTCGGTACGATGAATCGAATGGTGAAGTCTCGGAGGCTGTATCTCTTACCCTTTTCTGGGTATAGGAGTGGCTGATTTTTCGGAGACCTAAAAATGGGTCGAAAATTTTTTTGTCCCAGAAAATGATGAAAATTTACATATGGGTACTTTGTAGTGCGTAGATTTCAAATCTATAAACAGAAGTTCGATATCTTGTACCGTACTTGAGATAGAGAGGATTGAATTTAGATGCCCCTCCACCATTTTTCACAATTCGCTAGACGACAATTTATTTCAGTTTTTTCTGAAAATTTGTTGAAAAATGTATTAATTATTAAAATAATAATAATATTTAAGTATACTGTTACTAAAAACATATATATTTCATGTAATGAAATTGAATTAAGAAGCAAAAAACATTTTTTTAAAATGCAGGTTTTACGATTGTTTATTTTAAATATAATCTGTATGTAGATACTTTAAAGTATAAATATTTTAAATTTGTATACTACAAAGCATTATTTTTCATCATTTTAAAGACACGTGCGTTCAAAGTTACAGAAGGATTCAATTAATAATGCAAAAATTGATGGCTCAAATTTATTGATACATGCGACCTTTTAAACAATTAAACTGCGCTCATATGCGTAAATATTTAATTACACCAAGCTGAATCACATATTCCTCGAACCTTTAAATTTATTCCACTGATTTGAACTTTGCAAAATTTAAAAATATGAAAACAGGTATATCGATATGATATCTTTGAATCGCTAATGAAATCAGAGTGATCAAAGACTTTAGCAGCCAAGGGTAGTCTGTTGGAAAATATAGCGGTTTCAAAGGACTCTATAAATATAAACACGAATGGTTTGGGTCCACATATGTAGCTAGAAATGACCTAATTTGAGACTAAATATCGGTTTCTTCTACTGAGGTATTAATTGCTTATTAATTATTAACAACAGCGCGTATTATTAATTCTTTATAATTGTTATAAGGATAACTAATTTCATATAAATTAACATAAAAAAAATAATAAAAATTAAAGTTTACAATGTTTAAATATTTAACTAAAACTATATAAATATACTTACAAAGATATGCTAAGACAACACTAACAAAATATACGAGATACATAACTGTAACGAACCGGATACAAAGGTGGACACAGTAAATATGCCCTGAGGGTAACTGTCAGCTTAAATTTACCCCCAATGAAAACTTCGCGCATGCGCCTTACATATTCAACCCCTTCACAACCTTACTACTGGTTATTAATAAATAAAATATGTATTCACCGTGATTTCTCATAGATTTTAACACTAGTTTCTTTTAAACTCATGAATATATTAGCTCATACGCGCAATGAAACTGCGCCTGAATATATGCAAACGTTTCGCACTACAGTAATGTAAGTTGCAATTATAATATGCATATTATTATAATGCTTTTTGTGTATTGCGGGTAGTATTTCTTAAAATTATTTTATGCATTTTGTGTATTGCGTGATAGTATAACTTAAAAACTATTTTATTAATTTTAAATTACTATTTATACGTTTCTAATTTTCCTATAAATGTTTTCACAATTCCAGCCAATTTTCGCGATTAATTTTCCATTGGTCACTACCCACTTGACCAATTTTCTCCCTAGAATTTCCTTTAATTTAAAGAGGCGTTACGACGGAAATAGAAAAATTCTGTGAAATTGATTTATAAACTAATTTAAGCTAGTTATTTATAGTACGGATGTAAAAACTAATCGATTAAAAACAATGTTTAATAAATAAACAGCAACCAGAGTAGTAAGGACGTTACTCTGATTGCAGAACCAAATAAATAATTAAGAATTGTTTGTTTAACAATTGGATGCGAATTTAATATCAAATGTTTAGATATAATTGGCTACCGGTTATACGACTTTGAACATTGTACCTTTCAAATTTATATTTACATTACAAAGTCCAAAGGGCGGTATTTTACCTTATATATAAAAAATAAATAAATAAAAAAAATGTTCATAAAAAAATAGTCATAACAATATTTCATTATCAACTTTAATAATATTTAGTTTGTATTGATAAAAATAAAGAAATAAATATTTAGCGTCATGTACTGTGTGTCTCAAACTGTTTTAAGTTTTATCTCAAAATAGTTTTCATAAACTTTTGAAAAATTTGGCTTGTAAATTTATTATAACGATGTCTTACATTGTTCAGTTTAAGATTAACTATGTTTACAATTATTTTAAAGCTGGATTTTCCTGTAATTTTAAATATCCTTGGCGTTGTTTGACAGAGTCTGGTATCCTAGTTCTGCCTTCCTCCATTCCATAGCGCTCATACCAGAGAGCAAAGTACAGTTCAGAGTAAATTCAGATTCAGACTCCATCGGCCTGGTTCACAACTCGTCTGATTAGTACAATAATTTAATTCCGGACCATGGCTACGTATTTCGCGAGAAGCATCGTCAAGAGTCCCCTGGCTCTTGGAGTAGGCCAGAAACAATACGGTAAGAAATTCATAGTTAAATATTAAAGTTTTAAGTGACAGCTGAGCAAAGTTCAATCGGCTGATCCAAATTCTCCTACGTAACAAGTTCAATGAATGCGATGAATTTCAGCTTGCGTTCGTTCTCTGAGCGTCGGATCTGCTCTCAATGCTAAGAAATCAGTCCAGGACAAAACAGGAAAGAATATAGTATTCGTAGATGGAGTCCGCACGCCTTTCCTTTTATCCGGAACAGATTACTCGAAACTGATGCCTCATGATCTCGCTAGACACGCTTTACTGTAAATATCTCCCTTTATTTTCTATTCCCGTATAACTGGTTTTATTTTAGTGGTCTTGTGAAGAAAACCGGCATTCCTCGTGAAATAGTAGACTATATTGTATATGGCACAGTTATCCAAGAAGTAAAGACATCCAACATCGGCAGGGAAGCCGCTTTGGCAGCTGGTTTCAGCGACAAAACCCCGGCACATACAGTCACAATGGCCTGCATATCCTCGAACCAAGCCATCACCACGGGCATCGGCCTCATCGCCTGCGGAGTCTACGACGTGGTGGTCGCCGGAGGCGTGGAGTTCATGTCAGATGTTCCCATCCGCCATAACAGAAAAATGAGGAGTTTGATGTTAAAAGCCAACAAAGCTAAGACTCTTCAACAGACTTTGGGACTTCTTGCCACTTTGAGACCCAGCCATTTTGTGCCTGAAGTAAGTTTTTCTCCACATACTTTGAATTGTTTTATTAATTATTTTTGTAGTTACCAGCAGTGGCCGAGTTCTCATCGGGAGAGACGATGGGTCACTCTGCAGATCGTCTGGCAGCTAGTTTCGGAGCTACTCGTCAAGAACAAGACGACTACGCTTTGAGATCACACACCATGGCTCAGCAGGCCTTCGAGAAAGGTTACTTCACCGACATGGTTCCATTCAAAGTAAGTATTAACAATTATTTAATAGGAAAATTAAATTCTGGAATTCAGGGCTCTTCAAGTGATTAACATGAATAAATAAATAAAAATACACAAATGGACTTCAATAACAAAACAATAAATAATAGTTATTTATGTTACAAAGATGTTACATTACAAATAAATCACTTAAGAAACCTTTAACGCACAAGGCCGTAATTTTATCCAATAAATTTTAATAATGGGTACAAAATATATTTAAAAAAAAAAAATAGTATAGAGATTTTATAACGTAGTTACCACGATACGAAACTACTAGTACGTTATGACCTACTTTATTTATCTAAAAACACCATAGTTATAGCGATATAAAAAATTGTTGTTATATTTAAGCCTGTGAAAAAGACACTCTTAGTGCGAAACCCAGAACTTAATTATCCTTTTACCAAAACATGCCCGTAATAAATATTTAATAATTTATTTTGTAGGTTTCAGGTGTAGAAAAAACCGTTGAGCGAGACAATGGAATCAGAGTATCCACTCGCGAACAGCTCGCAAAACTGAAACCCGCCTTTGTCAAACCCCATGGCACAGTCACAGCTGCAAACGCCTCTTTCCTTGTAAGTTTTTGTTTTCCCAACTAATTATTTTCACTAATTTGGTTTTGATGTAGACTGACGGTGCCTCAGCATGTGTTATCATGACCGAAGCCAAAGCTAAAGAACTTGGTTTGAAGCCCAAGGCCTACTTGCGCGACTTTGTCTACGTATCTCAAGATCCCGTGGATCAACTGCTTCTGGGACCAACTTACGCTACCCCGAGAGTTTTGGAAAAGGCCGGACTTGGAATAAACGATATCGATGTTTGGGAAGTCCATGAAGCCTTCGCCGTAAGTCAAAACTTAATACATATTCCGCAAATAAATGTTTTGAAACTTATTATTTCGTATACGTAACATAGAAACAAAAATTGCAGTATCATATTAGAATCCAACCATTAAAAACAAATCAGCTAAATTTTATATAATTATATGTTTCATATCAATATTTGTCATGACTATTTCACATTTGCTCAAGTTTTTAAAAGTCTATAATTTTTTTAAACATACCATCCACTCAATGAAGTTGAAATTTCTTTTCCAGTTGAAAACCAAAGGACTTCGTATAGATTTTTCACTTTTGTTCAAAGCACTCATCATTTTTACACCAATTGTTTCTGTTCCATAAATTGTTTTTTTTTTACAATTTTTCACTTCCAAGTACATAAAACCAATCATCACTTAAACATTTCATGACCACATATATCTTTCATAATACATCCATTTTATAAATAGTCTGTTCATGTTTGTCAACATTTCATTTCAAAACCCGCGAATATTAACCTCAAACAAAAGCTGTATCTCGAAGTGTCTTCCAAATATTTTATTTGTCACACATTTATTTCACTTAATTTTATCGTAATTACTAAAAAATTTATAAAATCTCTTAACAATAATCACTGTTGAGAATGTTAAACAAACACGAAAACATTTGAACTACGACATGAAGCTAGTTTGTTACCAACTTATAACTTGACATGTCACTAGATGCATTACAATTTCTAATTAGAAATTTTTAAATATTTTTTTTATCATTTTTAAATAATTTGTTGATTGCAGGGCCAAATTATCGCCAACTTTAAAGCCATGGACAGTGACTGGTTCGCACAGAACTACATGGGCCGATCCAGCAAAGTTGGAGCTCCAGATTTGAGCAAATTCAACTTGTGGGGAGGTTCTCTGTCTATTGGCCACCCATTTGCTGCTACTGGAGTGCGATTGTGCATGCACACATGTAACAGATTGGTTCGTGAAAACGGACAGTTCGGTTTAATCGCAGCTTGTGCTGCTGGAGGACAGGGAGTTGGAATGATTTTGGAACGCCACCCCGATGCTACCGCGGATTAAAAAAAATGTACAGACGACCAAAACAAACACGAAATTAATCACGTCGTCTTAGAAAAAATCAGTATATATTTTTCTAAGATTTTTAACTAGATAATTTATAAATTTGTAAATTCTATCATGTAAATATAAGATCCAACTATTATTTTTTCATTTTTAGGAATTTTCAGGTATTAACATCCATTTTACACAAAGAACATTTTTATTTAAAAAATACATTTCTTTATTTTGATTTATCTCCCATAACATCCCAACCAGAACTACTACCAACTTCAGCTATATGACTCTTTACAGCTTGATCTAATATAGTTCTAATATCTTTACACCCTTGTAGTGCTCGTTCTAAAACTTTAGGTAAATGGTCTAAATGAAATCTTCTAGACATTTCCATTAACACAATATTCCCAGAAATGGGCAAGGCAGCTACAGTAAGTGTTGGTCCTCCCATGATTTCCTCATGGTAGGAAACATCTACTAAAGGAATATCATCGTTTGCTAAACTTGCAGTACATGCGCAAACATATTCCTTTAACGGAATACCAGCGTCTATTAACGCTAAAGTCGCAGCATTAACACAAGCAGGGTATATACCTCCATCAGCGTGTAAAACTTCTACATAGACATCTATTTGAGACCAAGCATACAGCTCTGTTTTAATAGCAGCTGTAAGTGCTTGTTTCAAATGATTGGACATTTCTGTAGATTTTCTATCACCTCTCGGACGTCTTTTCCTTTCTCCCGTTGAAAATACCGCCATACTAAACTGACAATTAATGATGACTGAATCGTGTTGTGCTTTACTTCGATTACCTCGAACCTAAGTAAACATTATTAGTTGTTCATTGATATTTGCTGGGATCTTACTTGATGAGGTCCGTAAACTGCTGCCAGGACTTTTGTGAGTCCTTGTTCTAAGTAAGCACTGCCATCGGGCTCAGTAAAGACTCCTAACTTGCAACGAATTCGTCGGAGTTCATTCTCTCGACGACCGTCTACTCTCAGGCCAATTTTCGATAATAATTCTTTATTTCTACTCATGTTTGCATGTTTTTAATGTTAGGTTATAATCAATTACTGTTTTTCAAACGATAATTCGTTAAGTTACTACAAGGGGCGCTGTTGTCTGTCATAGCTATTTTTTTGGAACGATGAATATTATTTTTTAAAGAAATAAAGTGTTGTATTTTTATTCGGTACGTATGTTTATCCAAGATATTTTTTTAACTGTGGAGATATGCAATTTTATTGATATTTTACATTAATTCTAAATTTTAGATACCAGAGCGGCGCAGGCGTCGTCAAATTTGGCCTTGAAATTTGACGTTTAGTTAACCACAAATAAATTGGGAAGTTTGGTCAATAAATAGCCAATATGGTAAGTTTAAACCACTATTCTTTAAAATAAGACAATCTAATGAATGTTTTAGTCTAGCGAAGTCGAAGAAACTATGAAAAGAATCCAATCACACAAGGGTGTGGTTGGAACAATCGTTGTGAACGCTGAAGGTGAGCTGTCAAATTTACATATTCTTCAAATTGTACAAGTTGATTTTTACAGGTATTCCAATTAAAACAAGCCTTGATAATTCCACAACAGTGCAATATGCAGGGCTGATCAGTTCGCTAGCTGATAAAGCCAGAAGTGTAGTACGAGACTTGGATCCCACAAACGAACTAACATTCCTCAGAATCCGGTCCAAGAAGCACGAAATTATGGTTGCTCCTGATAAGGAGTTTATATTGATAGTCATTCAGAATCCTTCTGATTAAATTATATATTTTTGATATTATTTATTATATGCACTAAATTTGTGCTTGAATATATGTTTATTTGCTTATAATAAATGTTTTTTTTAATACTACTTATCCATTAAATGGTTAAGGGTTGAATAAGATAAAAAATATTTATATTTTTTATTGTAATAAATTACACCCAATAAAAATCTTTACAAGTATGGTAAAATTGATAAATTGACATGGTTATTTACAGTCCAGTAAAAACGAGTATTCTCAGTAATACGTAAAGGCCTCATATAAGTCTTCAATTTTGATTGATATTTGTATAAATAACTGTACTACTTATAAATAAATAAATAATCTAACTCACTGAGATTTTGGAACAGCCATTGTATAAATAAAATGTTTCACTCAACATTGGCACTTTGTAAAGAAGTGTCAACTTTGTGCTTGCTTTTCAAACCGGTGCTCGGATGGAACACTTTGTAATAAGTAATCATAAACACGATGCCTATTATAAACGGAACGATGTTCAGAATAATAATTGGCACATAGTAGTACGACTCTTTCAGTTGTTTTTGTGCGTACGCCATCCAAACGATCGTGGCAAACAAATTCTCGAGAAAACACACCGTATAGAAAAATATATATTTACATCTTGTTTTCCCGTCACTTATATTTACATGAGTAAACGTATAGACTAGACCAAATATCGCGAAAAACACGAAATCGAACACTTTTTGCTTATTACAAAAATTCGTTTTCTCCGAGACACACAACCAAATTGTCATGACGAACCAGTGACAGGTCACCCCAATGACTGTACACAAGGAAGAAAAGGAAGCCAGGACGCTGATAGACAGAATGCGCGACACTGAACAAACATGGTTAGAAAGCGTCGACAATGAATCACATCATAGTTACCTGTGACGAGGAAATGCCACATGAATTGCATCGCCGTCCCCATGTTGGAAATATTGCCTTTCGTGGCCAGAACGAACCGCACCGACCTGTGGTACGACGCCATGGACCACGCCATGCTCACAAACGAACTGATGATGGACAAGATCTGATGGATTACTACAAGAAAAACAGTTGCGCACAACACTCTCAACAACACAACAACACCTACATGTCAACGTGTTGTCCATCCCCCGACCGTATGTTATCAACAGAATGGTGATTTGTAATATTTGTTGCGGAGCGGCTTCTAAGAAACACTCTAAAACCCTGAGAAGAGCAACATCAGAATCCTCTTTCAACATCATCTCGTAGTATTTTCGTTGCGTTGGAAAATCTTTCCTTTTTTCCGCTTTAATTGAGCGGATGGCATACTTCAAAGAGTCTATATACCGAAGTACTGGGGCAAGTTGAAAAATTAAAATTATAACTAGAATCTTATAAGATTTATATATACGAATTTTATTTGCGCCGTCCTGCATATACCTAAAACATCCCAACATCGAGTAACGTTTTTTTTTGTTAGTAGTTAAGTAACAAACATTTGAATGCTGAACGATGTGTTTATAATGGCAGGAACCAAAATAAAGCCAAGCGTAAAAATAAAGTAAAATATTTCATTGGCCATATAATACCGATAGGCCAAATTGCAATCTAGTCCTATGTCGAATATATGACTAGTGATGGATATGGTTAAGGCCACGATATCCCAATATGTAGCTCTGTCCTTGGATGGGATGCGATCAACCTCATCGTGTTCTATTATCTCACACATTTTCATCTGGATTACTGTCATAGTACAGTATTATTTGGCACTTGCTATCACAAAAACTTTAGCGAAAGTCATCCTGTAACTTCCACTCTCAATCACAACCATTGTGCGAACTGACGTTTCTTCCACAAACAATGCGCTTTCTATCTCTCTTCATTATCTCTCGGATGTTTTAGCGAGCTGAACGGATGCGTTTTATCGTTCTTGTGGCTAGACGCCAACAAAAAATATTTCATTATTACCGAAACCATAAAACAATTACTAATATGTGCCAATCTTTTATCCAAGTCTTATCTATGACTTGCCCAATCACCAGCATTTCATTTATCACTCATAGATTAAAAAAAGATTGGAAGTGCATATATGAAATTGAACGCAGTTAGTTTCCATGTCGCCTGTGTTGTGTCAGTAATGTCAGAAAATTCGTTACTCGTTTGCGCGCTTTCTGCATTGCATCATGAACGCAAAATACGTAAAATGTGCAGCAAAATTTTGCGGAAACACCCTCTTAGATAACTCTAATCTAACGTTTTTTACTTTTCCCGAAAATAAAGAATTGTAGGTTAGCTCCCTGTTTGTTTATTTGTTTGCCAACTTTGTTGTTTCAGAGCGAACGTCTGGGCTAAAAATGCTAAGATTTCTTACTTCTACTATGGATCTACTCTATGTTCAGATCATTTTGAAGACAAATACTTCAATACTAAATTTGGAAAGAAGTCTGTTTTCAGACAGGACATGGAACCGATTCCCACCATTTTTGGTAGAGACAGTAAAAAAGAACAAGATCCACAACCTCATGTTACTCTGGTGGATCCTTTAAAGATTATTAGTGAAAAAAAATCTGAAGGTATATTAATGTTTATATGTCCCTAAAAAAATTGCAACATATTTATTTCAGCACCTCCAGACCTAGATACAAAAGAATATTGTAGATTGTGTGCCACTCAATTTTCTATTAAAAATTTACGACAAATATTCTCAAAATATAACAACATGATTGATATTTGTTTACCAGGAAAGGTAGTATAAATTATAAATAATTTTAACGGTTTCAACTTAACTTAATTTTAGGTAATTCAAAACGATCAACTTTCCCAATACATTTGTTTCTGGTGTATTCAAAAAGTATCATCATGTTCAAAAACAATAGAAAAATTTCAAGAAGCCGACAAAAAACTACGTGAAATGCTAACAGAAAAAACGCCTTCAACATCTCAAACATCTCAAGACAGTCAAGATGAGAGTGAAATAATTAATATTTCGGATGACGAATCTGTAACAGACTTTACCGAGAAAGACCTTTTGGACGATTTAATGAATGTTTTAACCGAAACAAACAACATTTTAGACGAAATCGCGAACGATCCTTTAAACGTTTCCGACTCCGAAGATTCGGAAAAAGAAACAATAACCAAATTCCGGTTTCAATGTTTGCGTTGTTCATCTGTTTTTGATCACAAAGTACAAGTGATAATTCACGCATTTCACGAACATCCTTACAATAGAAATGACAAAGTTATTTGTCGAGTTATCCCACATAAAGTAAAAGTAAACAAAATTGAACGACCGCGCGTAAAAAAATACCATTGTACTAACTGCAATATTATTTTTGACACAAAAGATTTAATTAATATCCATTCCACCAAAGTCCATAACGGAAATAAACATCTTATTAAATTAATCGAAGTCGCGGAAGTTCCTCAAAAAGTTTCTGTGCTCAAATACATGTGTTTGTCGTGCCCACTTTTTTTTAATAGTCCCAAAGATATTTTAACTCATGCTCGTATATGTCATAAAGGAAATAAAATTGTATCAAAAACAATTCATTGCGAAAAACCGTTAAATGAAATATTACCGTTAAAAAATACACGAGAAAATACAACAGTAAATGTCACACGATTTGATAACGAAACTCGAGTTCCAAATAGTTTTGGAACGCCATACACGCGACGAATAGAAAATGTTGAACCTATTATTAATTTTAATGTTAAATATAAATGCACAATTTGTTCTCTTTTGGAAAATTCTTACAATGAAATTTACGAACATTTCCAACAAAATCATTCAGATGTTGAAACAGATTCGTATGCAATTGTTTGTAAAGTAAAAGAAAATTCTGAATCAACCGATACGGATTTAATAGAAATTAACGATGGAACAATAATGGATATAGATCCTTCTGCAAAACCGGAAAAAAGATTGTATAAAAAAATACAATCCGTGAGTGAAACCGCGTTTAAATGTTTAAATTGTAACAAAATATTCAGAACTAAACAAATATTAGTACGACATGCCTTAGCCAAACATCCAAACGTAGATGGTTTAACCGAAATAAACTGTAAAACGGTTAATGTCCAACGAAAAGTTAATACTTATATGAGAGGAAAAGATCGCTTAGAATGTCTACATTGCTGTTCTTTACACACCTCGGAATTTTCCCTACTCAGACATACAGAATTGCTACATCCAAATATAAGCGAGAATAAATTTGCATACCGATTTTTGGACCATCAGAAAAAAGGCCCAATTCAATGCTTACATTGCTCTTACGTTTCAAAAACTTTCTCGCAATATTGCAACCACACGCGTTTTCATTTATCATTTAAATGTCACGAATGTGGCAAAAAATTTACAAAAATCAGTATATTGAGACAACACGAAAAAGAACATAATCCAACAAAAGAAACAACATGGAATTGTTTAGTTTGTAACGAAGAATTCACTAATCGCCTACTTTTATACAAACATGAATCCATACATAAAAAACCAGAAGATGTGCAATGCACGAAATGCAACAAAAAGTTCCAAACTATGTACGATCTTAAAAAACATGAAAAAACTCATGAAACTTGTCTTTGCGATGTTTGTGGCAAAACGTATGAATTGCCATATATCAGAAACCATTTACAAACTCACAATAAGGACAATCCGTACAAATGCAAAATTTGTGGTAAAGGCTTTAAAACTTCTAGCATTCTCTGCAAACACCAAAATAAACACAAGACAAAAAGCGAGAAAACACTTTGTCAAATTTGTGGAAAAGTTATTTGTCGCGCATCAATACCCCTTCATATGAAAACTCACTCAACTAAAAAAGACGAAGTCTGCGATATATGCGGAGCATCGTTCTATAGAAAAGATCACTTAAGACTGCACCGGGCAAGACATGCTAGTGAGCGAGGTACATACGAATGTAACCAATGCAGCTTGACAATCTACAGCAGAAAAGCCTACACCAAACACATGTCCACTGTACATAACATCAATGAAATATCTCCAGATAAAAAACTATTCCAATGCACAATCTGTGACAAACAATTCTCACAAAAACCTTATCTGGCAGACCATTACCGATGGCATAAAGGCGAGAAAATCTACCCATGTGAAACTTGCGGTAAAAAATTCGGCACAAAAATCGCAGTCTATCAACATAGACTCATTCATCTGCCATATGAACAATTCAAGTATCACTGCAATGTTTGCAATAAGAGATTTAAAAGAGGTGAACAATTCCGCAACCATAAACGAATTCACACGGGAGAAAAGCCATTCCCGTGTCCGATTTGCCAAAGACCGTTTAGAGTTCGTGGTGAAATGGTCAAACACATGAGAATTCACGTGCCCAAAGAAAACAGGGACATTAAAATCAAAGCGAAACCCAAACCACCAACACCGGACAAAGAGAAAGTTGTCACGCATATAATTAAACCACACTTTGTAAAAACTTATACTCGAAAATTGCAGAGTATTAAATCTGTAAATATACCTAAAGATATTTTCCAAAAAGCCAAAAAAGTTAAACTGACTCCAGTGAAAACAAACGAAAATCAAACTATTTTCTTTATTGACGAAAATATTTCGTCCGATAGTTTGATAGAGATAGGAGAAAACATGCCTGACTTGGAATAAAATGTTAATTATTTGTTTATGTTCGCTAAATGCTTGTTATTTTACTTGTAATAAATATTTTCGCATACAAAAACTTTTCTGTTAACCGTATCATACGCTTCACCATTTTAGATTTAATTAGGGGCGGTCTACAAAACATAAACAACGTACCTCTCAGATATAATTGGTCAGAAAAAGGGATGAAAGTTTTGATTTCAAATCTTGCATGTAAGAAGAATAAGAAGTGTTCACCCTTAGTCAAATTAGTGTGAAGTTTGACCACATGTTTACGTTATTAAATGAGCAACACAATAAAAATGATAAGTAATATAAAATTAAAAACGAAGAAAAGAGTGGTAAGATGTGCAGCAAGAAATTGCTACAACACATCAGAAAATTGTCCACATTTAAATTTTTTTCCTTTTCCCAAAGAGACAACTTTGTAAGGTTATATTATTTGTTTATAAAATACTTACTAATTATTCAATTTTAGTGCAAAAATATGGGCAAACTACGCGGGCAGAGATGATATGTCGTCAAAACCAAACTGTGTTCTAGCAAGACACAGTTTATGTGCCGTGCATTTCTTGGACAAATATTTTGACAACAACTATGACCCAAAAACTGTTTTCCGCAAAGACTTACATCCTATTCCTACTTTATTTGGTCTTTTTCAAGAACAAATTAAACTGGAAACAGAAATAAAATTAGAAGAACCAGACGTAGAAATCATAGATGTAAATACAACCGGATGTTTCAACACTATTCCATTGCAATTACCTGACGATATTAGACCTGGTACGGAATGGGGGAAAATGAATTATACGGAAGATGTTTATGAACAATTTGTAACAAATCCCAATGTTCTTAACAAACCAGGTATTGTTTAAAATTAAAATAAAGATTTTAATCAGTTTCATTGTTTTAATTATCTTATAGATGCATCTGATCGTTTAATCTTACGAGACTATTGCCGATTGTGTGCAAAACAATTACCAATAGCCTCATTAATTCCGATATTTGGTTCCAATAAATTTGTAAATTATGGAGATATGTTACAATATATTTTACCAGGACAGGTACATTTTCAACACTTTTTAATAAAACATTTTTTAATCCTTTTTGTTTTAGATTAAAAAAGACGATGCATACCCTAAACAAATTTGTTCCAAATGTATCAGCAAATTAGAAATCGCTTACACAACAATGAAAGCGTTTGATAAATCTAATAGAATTCTAAAGAATATTTTTGATAAGGAAGCTGAAAGTTTACGCGAAGAAAATTTACCACCAGTCGAGGGCGTATCAGAATTATTGACGATTCCAGAAAAAAAGACTTTAATTACCCCTTCTAAGTCCAACGATGAAAAAAAGGAAGAGAGTGTACCACCACCTCAACAACCAAACGAAGAATATGTTAAGAAAAATGTTCCCGAAACAGTATCTACAAACGATGACAGTCAAACCGAAGAAGAAATTCAAATAAAGCATCAATGTTTGGTATGTTTGAAGTTATTTAATAACGAAACCGAAATTCGCAATCATTCAAATTTGACACATTCCGAAACAAACTACAAGTTCAGAATAGTTAAAGTAAAACTATGTAAAAAGAAAGAAAAACCACCACCAGTCATCAACACAGAAACACCAGCACTTAAAGAAGAGCCGAAAGAAAAACCAGAATCATCAGACAAATTCTACTACATGTACAAGCACCAATGTTTGAAATGCTATAAAATGTACCGAAGAGAACGTCACCTCATCCACCACGCAGAAGAAATGCATCCCGAGTTAGAAAAACCTGTTAGCAAATTAATAAAAGTCAGGATGAAATACTCAGCAGTACCATCTTACGTTTCTACCACGCGGTACGAGTGTCTGATATGCCACACGCAACATCGAAACATGGAATGCTTCCTCAAACACTCCAACGCAAACCACCCGGAGTCCAACGCCGATACGGGCACATACCGCATTCTAAAGTCAAGAAAATACAGAAACCACGGCATCACATGCTTGAGATGCACCGAGACATTCGATACTGTAAGCAAATACAAACTTCATATGATCAAACATGCCATTTATAAATGCGAACCATGTGGTATCACATTCAAAAAGTTTTACAAATTTCGTAGCCATAAAAGAACTCACCAAAAAGTACTTAATTGCATAGAATGCAATCAAGCTTTCACTAAAAAGCGCGAATTATCAAAACATGAAGAAACACACAAAAAACTAGAAAGTGTTGAGTGTAATGTTTGCAACGAAAAATTTTCCTCTAAATTTGATCTTCGCAAACACAAGCGTTGCCATGAATCAGCTCTATGCAACATTTGCGGTAAATTATTTAGCAGTCAACAAAACTTAAAATGCCACATGCAGATTCATTTAGACACCCGACCCTTCAAATGTAGACATTGCGATAAATCCTTCAAAACCTCTGCGAATTTATCAAAACACAAAGAATGTCACGAAAAAGTCAAGAAATACGTATGTCAGATCTGCGGCAAACAGTTCCGTACCAAAGGAACTATGAAACAACATCTTCTAGTTCATAAAAACACGAAAACTCACGCCTGTGATATCTGTGGAGTGAAATTTACGCGTAGAGGCAACATGGTCAAACACATGGAACGACACAACATAATCAACAAAGTCTACAAGTGTCAAATTTGCCTCCAACAATACAACGACTACCAAAACTTAGTCTTCCATTCATGTACACCAAATATAGAACACAGGTGTGAAGAATGCGAAAAAGTGTTTTTAACTAGCCACCAACTAGAGCTCCATAAACCATTGCATGATGGAGATAAACCATTCCAATGTGTGCATTGCTCAAAGACTTTCCTCACGAAACAAGGACTGAGTCAACATAAAGTTTGTCTCACTGATCTTGGTTATCAGTGTACAAAGTGTGACAAGTCGTTCCTAAGACCTCAGTCTTTGCGGCGGCACAAGAAACGACACGAGAAACAAGATGATGATTCTAACAACTCTTGAACTTTGAGTTACCAATGATTACCGGCTTTAATGTTATCAACATTTGTTAAAAATGTTTGTCAAAATATGTTTTGTTGTTTCCACAAATATATATGAATAAACTTATAGATAATTTACTAAAAAAAAATATTTACCTTTGCAAACACTGATTACCAGAAACATTTTCAAACGACACTCACTGTTACATAAATTTTCACTAAACTTTGCACTAAGTTATGCACTGTTTTGTACAGTATTTATTATACAGTTTTAACTAATAAACTAAATATTCAACAAGTCTCCCGATAAACAGTCGGTAAGTTTTGAACTTCGACGTGAAACTGGCGCGATTTTAAGCGGGAACTGTTAGGTATAAAAAGTCCCTAGAATCAGCTGGTTTAGAGCTCGCGGATTTAGATGTATAAAAATCCTCCTTTTTAGTTACTATTATTATTTTTTTTATTAGCATGGTCATAGAATGAGCTTATTAGCTATTTAATTTGAAAAGCTAATGTATTCTTGCAATTGAAGTGATTTCCCTACACTAATATTTTTTCGCTGGAGTTTTCTTTGGCTTGGAATAATTGAAACTGTGAAAGCTTGGGGATGCAAATGAGGTTTAGTCTTTTAGAGAATTTCAGGACGTAATTATTGTCCCCAAGAGTCAGGGTGACACTCGGATGTGCTTTATGCAAGTGTACAAATAAAGCCTTTTGTTACTTGCTCAACAATTTAATTCTTCAGACTTTTCCCGTTTTCACTTCACCTTTTCTACTTTAGATTATGC
Organism: Stenolophus ochropezus; assembly: GCA_035578165.1. Taxonomy (NCBI): domain Eukaryota; kingdom Metazoa; phylum Arthropoda; class Insecta; order Coleoptera; family Carabidae; genus Stenolophus; species Stenolophus ochropezus. The sequence continues at coordinate 30,409,279 of JAQOWZ010000001.1, read as the reverse complement.
AGAAACTTTCTAACATTTTATACATAGTAAATTTAGTTAATGTTTGGGTTGATAAATCCAAGATATTTTTATTTTAAACATAAACAATAATATTTTGAACTTTTATCTTATGTCAAAGATAAGCAATTTTTTAATGTTTCTTATCAACCGTCCTGTTTCCTGATTTTGGTTCTTGTTTTTATAAACGTCACACTCCGGAAATATAGCCGGAGGAAACAGTTCACCTTTATCGTTTCATCAAAAAATAACTTCACATTTCAACAAAATAATTAGAAAACTGTACAAGTTCAAATGTTGGAGTGACATTTCAATTTTTTTCATTTATTTATATCCAAGAAAACCCAGACTTACGATAACTATGATTCAGTTGCTACGCCACTGGTGGATTATATTTAACCGTAATCATCATCAGAGAATTGTTACTTGAATTTGAATTTTCCTCAAGAAAGGAGTGCGGTATTAATAATGGGTATATATGTATTAAACAAATGTATTATTATTATTATTTATAATAAAATGTTATAGCTTCAAATCAACCACCTAAAAGAGATATAGACAAATATTTGGGTAAGTAAATTTATATTTCATCTTCTAAATATTAAATGATAAATTTGATAGATATACAAAGACGGAATAAGGAAATAAAAGCGGCCGGTGGACCCACTTTTGAACAAAAGGCAAGAGATTATAGCGACAAAAAAGGAAGCAAAGTTAAATTATGTACAGATCCAACAACATGTGTTGAATGTAAGGGACAGGAATATTTCGACAATAACAGGAGATATGGAAGATTTTAAGGGAGTAGTTATCAAATGTAATATTTTTATATTTAATTCATATAAAAGTTGTATTTTATTACATAGTCTAATAAAGTCATTGTATGCTTAAATCAAGAACAAGGACATATATATTTTTTACAAACTTTCCTCATGCAAAATTGAATACAAAAATAACTTGAAAAAACATTTTCTGACTTAAAACTTTGACCTCTCTCTTTCTTAAAGAGTACCTTTTCTATGTATTTCAACCCTGTACATTAAAGGAAAATAGTTAAAAAAGCCATATTTTACGAAATAAATTTTTTAATAAAAAATCTGATGTGACTAACACATTACCTCCCGCTATCTTCTTTAGTGCAATAAATATTTATTTTTAAAATTAGTTTGTTCAAAATATTTTTAATTCAATTTATACTTGAAATTTCCTTGCATCAAATTTCTAATACTGTATCGGAACCCGAAGAAAACAGTTATTTTTGGCGTAACTAAAATCTATTTCTTCCATCTTTTTGTACTTTGCAATAAAAAACTTCATATTTACTTATTTTATCTTTGAAAATTATTTACGTCAAATTTGACAACAGCAGATATGTCAAATTTTGTAAACATATCAGTAACTCATGTGTTTAATAGAAATTCCTCAGCTTGAACGATGTATAAAGTTATACATATTATATATTTCAATATCTCTTAAATTTAAATAGCAAATATTATATTTTTTGAGGATTGTAATATTCGGGTATTCAGTCAAAAAAATCTTTATTTTCTATAAAGCCAACGTTTCGACACCACTTGTGTCTTCTTCAGGGCTAATAGATGTTGTTTTAATTGTTAGTGTTAATATAAAATGTATATGAATGTAAACTAAATTCTGTTATTACAGAAAAGTCGTCAAAAATTTTGTTAAAATTTCGAAACACACAAAATTTTTGACGACTTTTCTGTAATAATAGAATTTAGTTTACATTCATATACATTTTATATTAACACTAACAATTAAAACAACATCTATTAGCCCTGAAGAAGACACAAGTGGTGTCGAAACGTTGGCTTTATAGAAAATAAAGATTTTTTTTGACTGAATACCCGAATATTACAATCCTCATCATTCTCTACAGTCGAATATTCCTTCCATTATTATATTTTTTATATGTATCGTATTGGAGTTAACGTGGACGAAAAATCGTCACAGACACAAACACACACACATACGGACATACAGACATCACGGTAAAAATAGTAAAATCGTATTCTAGGGACCCTAACTCGTACTCATTTGTTGAAAACTCTCAATCGAGAAATTTGATTAATAACAATAAAAACCCCACCTAAATAATTAACCCTCTATTTTTTTATTTTAACTCTATATGAGTGGAAACAGTAAAAAAAAATTCCAGGGTCGTACTTTGCGAATATGCATTTTAATAATGACATATCAATTTATTCTTCCTGTATTTTTATCTGAGAAATACCAGACTACGGGAAGTATGATACAGTTGTTCGGCGACTACTGGGTATATTTAAGTGCAATCACCATTAAGGAAGTGTTACTTGAATTTGAATTTTCCTCAAGAAAAGGGCTCGGTTATTAATAGTGGGTAAATATGTCAAACAAACCTATTACTGTTATTAATAATTGTAATGAACTGTTATAGCTACAAATCAACCATCAAAAAGCGACATGGCCAAATGTTTGGGTAAGTATATTTAAATTTAGTCTTCTAAATAATGAATGATAAATTTGATAGGTTCACCAAAACGAAATAAGGAAGAAAAGGCGACCGATGAACAAAAGGCAAAAGCAAAGGATTCTAGTGAAAAAAAAGAGAGCAAAGCTAAATTATGTAAAGATCCAATAAATTGTACATGTTGTAAAAAGTAGTATCTTCTGGAAATGTACGATTTTAATGAGATTTGGAAAATATTAAACATGTAATATTTTTATATTCAATTCATTTTTCTATTGTACTAATATTCTTATAAAATCACTGTATATTTATATCAAGGACATACATTTTCTACAATCCTGTACCTTACAGAAAAATAGTGACAAAAACCAAGGAGCATATTTTCTGAAATATTAATTTGGTAAAAAAAAAATAAAGTTCTATAGACCTTTATTTCAACCCTACTCGACTGAAGAAATAGTGAAAAATCCTAGGAGTATATTTTCCGAATTTTAAGTTTTAAATATAGAATGAATTTGGTAAAAAATTAAGTCTCTATTTTTTAACGAATAATTCTTCACATCTTTAACTCTTTATATGAGTGGAAACAGTGACAAAATTCCAGGATCGTACTTTGCGAGTATGCATTTTAATAATGACATTTCAATTTATTTTTCCTGTATTTTTATGCGAGAAATACCAGACAGGAACTACGATTCAGTTGTTCGGCGACTGCTAGGTATATGTAACCGTAATCACAAACACGGAATTGTTACTTGAATTTGAATTTTCCTCAAGAAAAAAGCGCGGTTATTAATAATGGGTAAATACGTCAAACAAACCTATTACTATTATTAATTTTAATGAACTGTTATAGCTACAAATCAACCATCAAAAAGCAACATAGCCAAATTATTGAGTAAGTATATTTAAATTTGGGCTTCTAAATAATGAATGATAAATTTAATAGGTATACTAAAACGAAATAAGGAAGAAAAAGCGACCGATGAACAAAAGGCAAAAGATTCTAGTGAAAAAAAAGAGAGCAAAGCTAAATTATGCACAGATCCAACTACATGTAGCGCATGTAAAGGAAAAGGATTTAGAAGATTACGATTTTAATGAGATTTGGAAAATATTAAACATGTATTATTTTTATATTCAATTCATTTTTCTATTGTACTAATATTCTAATAAAATCACTGTATACATATATCGAGGACATACATTTTCTACAATCCTGTACCTTACAGAAAAATAGTGACAAAAACTAAAGAGCATATTTTCCGAAATACTAATTTCGTAAAAAAAATCTTAAAAGTTCTACACACCTTTATTTCAACTCTACTCAACTGAAGAAATAGTGAAAAATCCTAGGGGTATATTTTCCGAATTTTAAGTTTTAAATATAGAATGAATTTGGTAAAAAAATCCCACTTAAAAAATTAACTCTCTATTTTTAACGAAAAATTCTTCACATCTTTAACTCTTTATATGAGTGGAAACAGTGATCAAAAAATCCCAGGATCGTACTTTGCGAGTATGCATTTTAATAATGACATTTCAATTTATTTTTCCTGTATTTTTATGCGAGAAATACCAGACAGGAACTACGATTCAGTTGTTCGGCGACTGCTAGGTATATTTAACCGTAATCACAAACACGGAATTGTTACTTGAATTTTCCTCAAAAAAAAGAGCGTTTATTAACAATGGGTAAAATATGTCAAACAAACCTATTACTATTATTAATTATAATGAACTATTATAGCTACAAATCAATCATCAAAATGCGACATAGCCAAATTATTGGGTAAGTATACTTAAATTTGGTCTTCTAAATAATGAATGATAAATTTAATAGGTATACTAAAACGAAGTAAGGAAGAAAAAGCGACCGACGAACAAAAGGCAAAAGATTCTAGTGAAAAAAAAGAAAGCAAAGCTAAATTATGCACAGATCCAACTACATGTGTCGAATGTAAGGGAGAAGGATCTTCTGTAACTAGAATATTACGATTTTAATGAGATTTGGAAAATATTAAACATGTATTACTTTTATATTCAATGTAATTTTAAATTGTTCTTCTAATATTTTAATAAAAACATTGTATACTTATATCAAGATCGTACATTTTCTACAAACCTGTACCTTATATAAAACAGTGACAACAATTTGGTAAAAAAGATCTTAAAAATAATCTTTTATTTTTTAAAAAATAGTTCTACACACCTTTATTTCAATCCTACTCCTCAATAGTGACAAATCCCAGGGGTATATTTTCCGAATTTAGTAAAAAATTTGATCTTAAAATTAACCTTGTATTTTTTAACGAACAATTCTTTACATGGCTGGAAAAATGGTGAAAAAATCCCAGTGTCATACTTCCCGATGATAACAAACAATTATCAGATATATTCCCAGTACTATTTTTACGGGTTTATTTACACGGCATTTATCTGCAGATTTTCCTGCTGCTAAGTTAGTTCAAAGCCAGACGGTGTCTGAGAACTATAGCTATTCACTGCCAAAATAATCGCTCCAATAATTAAAAATGGGTATGTATTATTTATATTTTAAAAGCTATTCTCATTGTTTACTGTTGAAGATGCGCGTAAAACGGTACAGAAAGCTGCAAATAAAGAAGAAGAAAAGAAGAAAGAAGAGAAAGAGAAAACAAAAGATAAAACAGTATGTACCAAACCTTGGGGCTGTACTTGTTGCAATGTTGATGTCGGAGGAGGCTGCATCTGTAACAGAAAATATAAATAAACAATATTTGATAATATTTATCAATCTTAAAAAATAGGTTACAATTTATAAACACTTTTATATACGAAGATTACTTGGAAAATACCAGGATATAAATAAATGTAATACAATTTTTTTGTTAACTCATTTTATAAATGTACTTTCCGATATATTACAATAACGTCATTGTTTTTCACTCAAGGACATATTTTATTTTCCTACTTCTTTACTCAAAAAAATTCAAACAACTGACACATTGTACAAATAATTTTTTTAACGTATTTTAGTATAACTCATGTCATAGGCATATCAAATCTTGTAAATAAGAAAAGTTTGTTGTTTAAGTTTTTAAAAAATATGTATCACGTTTTTTGTTTCCCAGATTATAATTTTAAAAGTGACAAATTTTGAACTGTGTTATCTTTTTAATAACACTTAATTCATATAATAAAAATAACATAAAACTATTATCAGACTTATACACAGAACTATTTTTATGGGTTTGTTTATGTGACGTGACTATAAGCATATTTGTCTGTTGCTCGGCTAGTACAAGGTTAGCAGCCGTCGGAGAACTACAGCTGTTTCCTGCCAATATTTCAAATATTTTTTTGTATCAAATTAAAAATTATTTCATTCTTTACTCTTCCCAACAGTTACAATAGAAGCATTAATAAAGAATAAAAATAAATAAATCGTTATCTGCTTGACATTTGATAATTTTTATCAAAACAAAATCCTGAGCTGTTTATCAAAAACTTGGTAAGTAGCATACATTTAAACTTTTTCAGCAGAATATAAATTTGCTAAGCTCACAAAAGCCTAAAGTTTTCTGATTATCATAACTCAATGCGTTCTTTAACGCGCGAGGCGCTAATTAAATTTTTAATATAACGTGGTCAGTGGCAAAAGGATAAAATGAAAGGGCAGTAACGTAAGGCTATAAACATTATCTGTAGTGAAAAATACGTCGTTGAATCAGCGATTTTCCGTACATAAACGCTATGCTGCTGACTGTTAGTCTTTATCGTTTCACTTGAAAATAACTCGAATAGCGCAAATACTCGATTCACCGCTCTTTTCAAACCGTTACGCTTTTAGTTTCACTCGCACTGCTTTTCAATTTATTCTGTAATCATTTTCAAGTTGTGAAGCTTTTCCACGCATGCATCTCTAATTTCTAAAGGGCTACACGAGGGCTTCTACAGTTATTCATACTTTTATCACTAATTCTTTTTAAAACGACTACTAATTGCTATTGTAATCACACAGATAGCAGGAATACTCTACAGCAACCAGCAATACTTTCACGAATTCCAGGTTGCTGGGACAAATCTTCAGGCGTTTTTCTACTACAGGTATTTCTTAAAATTGTTGAAACGTTTTAAATTAAAATTAATAACGTATGTACTATTCTTTAAATGTGCATGTAAACATCAAAGTATCTATAAGGTGTAAAAGTTAATGCTAGATTCAGATGTGATAATGAAGAAAGAAACAACAAATATCAAGTGATGAGAGAAGATGTAGGTTTTATGGAAGAGAAGAATAATCTCTAAGGCATCTAATTGAGTCCAACTCTCCTCCACTATATAGGTGAGATGAACCAAGGTTCAAGGCAATGAGGTGATGAATTGGTTAATAGATTGTTGTCATTTGTTAAATGTGGTACACTTTTCGTGCAAACATTTACCATAAATTACACATTTTATCCAATCATCCTTCTTTATCCTTTTTTAAAATCATTCTTACATCTTGCATATTCATTTTCTTAATCATCACCCTATGATTACCTTTCTATATCTCCAGCAAAGGTGGTTCATCTGTCCTCAGAGCAGAGGTTAAAATGAACCATTAAATTACTTATGAGTGTATACAAATAAAACCACAAATTTAGGTTACATACTCTAAACAATACTCTAATGTACTTTAAAGAGTATAAGTTCATTTCTACTACCGGTCCATCTCTCCTCGACTTAATCTAAGACGCGATAATAGCACCTGAAATAAATTCCATTTGTAAAAAAGGTATAGGAAAAGCCGAACCAAGTTGTTTGTAGTAAACTCTTTAATCTTGACTAAAATAAATGTTAATGACTGTATTGTTTAATTATTGTGAAGTTGAGAAGAGCATTAGTTGTAGATGGAGAGAGGAGAATGCAGGTATTGGTGCATGATGGGGTGTTTTTGGGGTTGATATTGGCGGCGGGCCGAGGCCGCTCCATCCATCATCGCCGAATGACCAAGATGAAGCGACGTCGCCGGCGACAGTTATACGGAGCCGGGCGCCGCGCGTTATTACGCGTCCTCAACAATCATCTATCAACATTTACTAAATATAGTAATATACTTGATGCGCGCCGGGCACGCGCCGAGCATCCCAACCATTTTTCTTAATTGCCGCCCTCCGTCTGATGAGTTCGACTGCACCCCAAAGATTAATTGTTCCCGCAAACACCTTACATGCTCTCTGCACCACTAACTTCAATTACACTAGCATCCCCATAAACTTCTTTACTACAAACTTTATCCCCAATGAATTAACAAGTTATATTTTTATGAAGAGATATTTGAAACCAATTGTAGAATAAGCCGATTGACCCTTACAAAATTTTATAGGACTAGCAGTAATAAATATTTTAATATTTCAAAGTGGGTACTACTAAATGTACTCGTAGTGTTTATGTGTTCCTGATGTTGTTCCTGGTGAGATGAGAGAAAGTAAGATCTGTTGAATATGGAGAAGAGAAGAGTGTGGAGATTTGAAAGGGGCTAAAAGGTTGTGATTACCCGAAGCCTACCGGAAGGCAAAGCTACTAATCCGCCTAACCGAGCCGGCCAACTCGCTAATCCTTCTCCCTCTTTACTCCTCAGAATTTTTAACTGTTTTAATCATCGTGAAAGCCATTACTAAATTAGATTCATCAAACTTTAACTCCACCTCTTGTTTAAAACTAAATCCCAAATATTGTAAGAATGCACTATATTGATTTGCTGTCAGATGAAAAATTGTCACAAAATATTCTAGCAGGTAAACAAATACCATATTTGTCATGCGTCGATCACGGTTCACGTGTGGACGCAATACACTTGGTATTTCGCTCTCGTCATGAAATATCTGCGCTCGTAAAACCAGAAAACACACAAATGCATCATTTTTATTCACAAAGTACTACTCTTTGTTCATTGATTCTTCAGAATCTACTACACTATATATATATATATATATATATATATATATATATATATAATATTTCTTGTGTACTGCAATGATATCAAAAAGTTTCTGGGGAGCAACCAAGAGATGACAGGACCCTGGTTCAACCCTATATTTTCCAAATAATTGATAACTTTGTTCGGTCAACGCCACCCCTGTTATTTTCTATTTTCGTGTCCATATTTTTTATTTATACTTTCCAATCCAGAAAATTTATTTCGCCATAAAAACTTTTTCCTTTCGCAGGCAAAAAATTAGAATGATAATCTTTATCGGGCAGAAAGTGGATCAGTACGACTTCATAAATCCATAAAAACTTAGTGGAGTTGTTTTCGTGTGCCGAACATCACAAACTAAGACGTTTATCACCGGAGACGCCCGGCGTCGCTTTCCTGGCGCCTGACCGCCGTCGCGACGCAGAGGTAGCTAACCTGGAGTCTGGACGCTGCAAGCTCTGCTCAGATCTGGTCAATAATTAAAAACAAACCAAGTCTTTTCTTCTTGTCACATATAATTTGAAGTTGAAGTGTAGATATCTATATTTACGTATATGGCGTAGGTAATGTTTGTTAGATTTTTCCGTAAGTTGGTGCAAGTTTGTTAACAAGGACATGTTTATTGTAGTGCAGCAGATCCGTTACCTATCCGTGCTAATATAGTTCGCAACGCTTGGAATTTATAATAACGAGCAGATGTAACTTAGCAACCCAAGGAAACTTTACGAGTTTTCTTTTATCATCGTGGAATTGTCGCCATGGAGATGGATAAGTAATAATGGAAACTTCTGTCAGATTTTTAATGAACTTCGCAGCGTCTTAATTTATAATAAGGCTTGCAAAATAGAGAAATAGAATCTGCATCGCTTCTTTGTTAATGCGAATATCAATAAATATTCTATATTTGGACTTCAACGTAAGAACTCTTCAGTATCCACTAGTTGTAATCTTCTTCCTAGAAAGAACAGCGCTTTTGTTCTAGTGGATTCTGAACAACTCTATATTTGTAGGGTACAGTGGGCTGACACTTAACCTACTTCAACTTATCACTCTTGTACTAAAATATCTAATCCTACTACAGTTCGTCTCATACAAAACGCGAAAGACACATATTTGTTCATATTTTGGGAAGGTATTCTCGTTATGTTTTGTATTAGTGGCGTACTTAGTGCCTTGAAAAAGATATTATGAATGAATTGTTTAAAAAACCGATATAAGCCATTCGCCTTTACTTAATTTGTAAAATAGTACATATACTGTTAATTTATATGTATTTTAAAATACAAATATTCAAATACTCTGGAGCAAATTTGGCTGCTCTGGATTGTACATTGGTTTTAATAGGTCAAGAATTAGAGCAATTTGAAGTGTTTGCTCTAATTCAAGGCCTGTAGAAGAGCACATTCTGGAACGATATTGGCTGCTCTGGATTGTGCTCTGGTTTTAGTCGGTTAGGAATTAGAGCATTATAAAATGTTTGCTCTAATTCCAGGCGCGCTGAAACCAGAGCATATTCTGGAGCAGTTATGGTTACTCTGGAGTACTGGATTGTGCTCTGGTTTAATTAGATCTCGAATTTGAGCATACTAAAGTATTTATTTTTTTCTTGTAGGTACATTTTGATTTTGGTCATTATAATAAATTTTGTCCCCAAGGAAATTTTGAAAAGTCGGCGCCCATCCATTTGTATTTGAGACGCAAGGTTTTTAATTGTGGAAGTATCGTGTGTGATGTGATTGTAGAGTGGATGGGCAGATGAGTGTGGGTGCTTTCCATGGCTGGCTTTCAGCAGCATATACATAATGGATTAACCACTTGACGAGATTCACCTGGGGCAGAGCAGGAGACATTCGTTTCCTTTATCGCGCTGGCCCAGCTCGATCAGGATTTATATCTGTACGGCTCCAGTCTTTTTGTTCTGTGTTTTTATTTCCTACGGCCGTAGCCGTGCTACTGTTTTATCGGATTTCTATAAATTACACTCTACATTATGGAGATATGGATTTATTTACTCCCTACCCACCGAATCTATACACAAGACTTTTTCACTCTCCGACACACTCTTCTTAAATATTTTAATCACTCTTAGTCCTGGTTTTCACCTAGGTGACTACTTTGTTTAGTGACTAACTTTTGTTATTTGTTGTCGAAATGTTTATATATTGACTGAGTGAAGATTTTAAGACGTTTAAGGTCTGGTATGATTCATAACATTCGTGGTTTGTTATAGCTATTAACATACCTGAATCGGTAAAAAAGTTTACCGGTTTCAAAAAATGAAGACGTTATTAATAAATATAAATTAAAAAATTCTCTTGGCAATAACGTTTTAGTGATCAAGTCTGTATGGGTTGATATGATGCCGTAGTTACAGTTATATTATCCAATTGTCGCACGTTATTTTGACAAGACAGTAAGGTAATAAAAGGCATAATATCTTGATATCGGTAAATAAGTGTTTTTGGAAAATAGAGAGCGTAGAATTTAAAGGGAGAATTTATTAACATAATCATCAGAACTGTATCTGATAGCTGTGTTGTTGTTTCGAACTGTGAAATATCTTATATTTGTTCGGTGATATGGGGTAGAAAAAGAGAAAAATGATGGTGATGTAGAAAGTTTTGGGGAAGTATTTGTTTGCGTAGGGGCAGAATTTGAATGGCAATGCGTTAATAAATGGCAGAGATAGTTTTTGAAAGTTTGAATATGATTGTTTACCGTCGGCAAAGGGAGCATTCCAAGTCAAACAGAGCGGCGCGCGGATACATTAGAAGTTTGGACGGTTGTGATTAGCTGTACGTGAATAGCCGACGACGTCTTCACAGCCTTTGATCCCCAGAAGTGGAAGTTTCTCGTGTCGTTTATCACTGCGAGGCTATCGCTCTCCGCCCGTCATATCCGCAGGCGGCACTTTGATTCCGCCAGTGCCCGGCCCAATACCGATCACATTTTATTCAAATTTGTTTCGATCTCTCATGTGCTCTGTTTGCCCACAAATGACAACGTTGCTTTTATTGATAAGATTGCGGAGCGCTTTTAACGCTACACGGGCTCCGTATAATCACGGAGTATTGGAATCTGTTGCTCGTGGGATGGTTCGTGATTCCATTAGTGGGATGGCGAACGATGCTTCATAGAACAGATGTGCAGTGAGTGTTTCATTTTTATTAGCTGTTGTCTTGTGTTGGCCACATTCCCAGCGTTTTTATTATTCGCGATCCATTTTGCAGCGCATCGTTTAACTTCTTTGGGTTTCCTATACTTGAAATAGTCGGCTGGAGCATTAATATCCTCTGACATGATATTTTCCAGTTGAACTTGAGTGTTTTTATATTTGTTAATGGTTTTTGCGGAGGAAACAAGTGTTGTTGAGATGAACTATGAATGCGAAAGTTTGTCCGAGTGGAAGAGATTGATGTGTGTATTTTTTCCTGACGAGCAAAGTTCGCCGGAGTCGTCAATAGGGCGAGTACGTGAGAGTGTAAAACAAGGGAATGGCGCTCGTCGCCGGCTCATCAGCCTCCGTGATGAAGTCGGCGGCTACGTGCGAATTGACAGCAGCCGCTGCGAATGGATTTTATAGTTCAATAACAACTGGACGGGCTTTTATCGCGCGCCGGCCACACATTAAAACTTGCGCGCTTTACGACCCCCGAAGACTGATTCACGACTTCCAACACTGCTCCTTACTTATGTATCCAAACAGCTATGATCGCACAATCATCGGCCAAATGGGATGAAATATTCATTTTAATTGCGTGCCGAGGTGTAATCCGGCAGTTTACGATGGAAATATCCAATAAAGAAAAAGTGTATACGCTTGGTACAGCGCGCAGTTTTATTATAATATTTTGCGGTAATAAAACGGAATACCCGCGAAAGTTACTTTGTATGTTGCGGTGCAAAGTGCCCCATATTTGATACGAAATATCAAAATATAAAACTTCCAGCGCATATAAAACTACACATTGTAGGTAATATCTAATAGTTTGGTTGTTTGGGATTTTATTTAAGGTGAACGCTGGGCTAAAAACTAAGCAAAACTTTCCGTATAAAATTTGATGTGTATGTTTGGCTGTGTGGAGCAATAACAGATAAAGTACAGAGATTTCCATATTCCAATACAGTGAGTTAGAGCGGTAGGTTTTCATCAATATTAAGTCGGGCCCGGGAGAAATAATGAAGGCAAGTGCATGTAAAGAAGGCCGCTTGAAATTCAGATCAGGATCGAATTTTCATGAAGATAAAAGTGACCAATAACCAATGCAAAACATACGAGGCTCGGGTCAGCTCGTGTGTCAATGCTCGCTCGTGCATATTTTACCCGGACTCGCTGTCGGCCGCCTGGCGCCAGGTATGCTAATCAAGTTGTTCCTCGGATTATGGCGAAAAACTTTATGCCTGCCGCAGGACACACTCAAGGAGTAACTGCCTCATTTACCACCCTGCACAATACTTTAAATATGCATACATTCCTCACCCATCCCAACACTATAATCACTCAAATTGCCAATAAAACTTTTTACCCCAGTTCCATCATCAAATTTTGATTTTTACATATCGTATTATTTGTAGGTTACGAGAAAATAATTATTAAAAATGTGGGGAAGGGATGCTGTGACGTTAGCGTAGTAAAATCATGAAAGAAGACAGCCTACCTGCCTTTACAATAGTATTTTTTGATAATAAATTCTATTTTGTAAAACATGTTTTTGAAATTATAATATACCTTTAAAAAAATTGATTTTTTGCACATCCGGGCGTAAAAGTCGGACAAACAACATTGTTTTAAGGGCGAAATGACACTCTTTTTCGCCCGAGGGCGAAAAAGTAGTCATTTTCGCCCTAGAACTTTTCGTGCCCAGTTTCATCCATTTTTATAATAAATTTTTGACGTGTCACCGCTGTTTTGCTACTTTGTTTACTTACTACTTGCTTGTTTTCATTGTTATCCATGACAACGTACATATGTCAAATACACTACTATGATCTGAATTTGATTTGAACATCGTTTTACTTTGATCGCGGTGATGAAGTAATACTACTTCGGATGTGCAAAAAATATTGTATGTATTACGAGCGAAATATATTTTGGCCCTAGGTGCATTGTAACCCTCCGCTGCGCGTCGGGCTTCAATTTTGCACCGCGGGCCAAAATCTATATCATTTCGCCCTTAATACATAAATAGCTATTTTTTTCAGACTACTATTTTTACTTCTTTGTATGAAGTAAAGTATCTCGCATAACTTAAAAATGATTAGCCATAGAATATTGAAATTTTAAAAAGGAACTGCTTTAACATCTAGTTGTACACCTATCTTTTTTATTGCAATCGTTAGAGTCAACGGTATTTTGAATTATTTCAAATGAAATAAGTGCAACAAAATGTGTATAATTTCATAGGCGTGCATGTTTTTCTTGAGTGAATCTTTCTCATTGGTAGTGGAATGCTGAGTGTTTAAAAAATAATTCTTTTGAGCGTACGTGGTGTTAATTTTAAGATGTATTCGTGTTAGTATCAACAGGGCGAGTCGTCTGTTTATGCGGACGTAAAGGTCTTTTTGGCTTGTAATGTGATGTCGCCGTTTAAAATTTAATAAAGTAAACAATAATTAATTTAGAGGTCATGAAGAAAACTGCATCGCGCGTAAAATTTTAGTGCCGGACGTAACGACGGATCCAAGGCGGTGTAAAAGTTACGATACACTTGTCCACCATAAAGAATATGAAATCCCTTTATAACTAGTTTAAGTAACAGCATCAGTGCAATTTTAAACGCGAGATTCTCTTTACGGGGCCGCGTCGTTCGCTCGCTTTCAAATTTACATATTTTTTCCAAAAGAAAAATCAAGCTGGCCAAGTTTCGCTAGGGGACGTTAGTGTTTGCGCCTCCACGCTTTTATTTTGTTTTTATTCATTACGGCCTTTGTGTGAGATTTTAAAATAGTTTCTTCGCGCGGTTAAAAGTAATGGAAGAACCGTGTCGCTTTATAAAACTGTTTGCCATTTTTACTAAAATGAGATATTAATTTAATTTTGCCGGTTCACGGTAAATATTTAACGCTTTAAATAACATTGCCTCATTCTATTTCCTTGCATTATTTCATATATATCATCATATCATATAAATTATAATTCAAAATTTAATACTTTATTAAAAAGGCTTGTAATTTCTTACCAAGTATTTTATAATGTTTTTCAAAGGAAATAAATTAAATTGCTATATATAATATTAACTTGCTAAGTACATTTTAGAATGTAAGCAATTTATAATAATATAACATTCTGTCACAGAAAATAAAATGCAACTAGCAAAACTGTTATGATAGTCGGGTTGCTGAATCTGATCTTCAGGCGATTTCTATTGTTCAGGTAAAGTTCTCATTTATACCGATAGAAATTAATTTTGTAGTTTTGCGCTTTTAATAGTGCGGTGTAGGTCATTAAAAGGACTGTAATATTTCGTGTACGCTATGAAATTTTCGGCATAGTTGTGCGAGGAACGCGTAGCAATAACTAGCGAAGGTAATTGAAAAATAATTTAATCTAGCGTTGGTTATTTTACATCAAAGTGAATCGAGATTATATGAATAACATACAATAGTTAATCTGCAGTAAATTTAGCACATTAATCATAATCATGGGCTGAAAACTAGTTCCAGTAAACGCCATTAATAAGCATGACATCGTGTTGCACGTCAGCGGATCATGATAAACGATACTTCTCTTTCAAATTCATTTCATTCAGATCAAAATCAAATATTTCTATACATCGCACACAACTCTGCTGCGTGCTGTAGCATCCATCACACATTCACTTTGCTGCATTTTCTATCCGGTTCGATTCCTGCTAAGCCCAACGCACAAAATACTCATGCCTCTAGATCTACACTTTCTACACTCTTAAAATTATATTACTATCCATTAAGATTAAGCAAGTTTATTTATACCTATTTCTGTAGGTACTTACTGATGATAAGTACATCAGATTATAATTCCAGTTATTTTTCCATTTCAAAGCATTTATTCTAGGAATATTTTATAATTCGTAAAGATTGTAATATTAAAGAATACAGTGAATGTTTTTCAATGTCCTGATAAATGTCTGATAAGTGTCTGTTAAGTTAATCCTCAAATGGTAACTACGAATTTCGGATTTTCAATATCTTGTTAGCGTTACAAAGAGGTTAAGTCCAAACTAACAACCATTGATGTTTTTTAGTCAAAATTAATACAACATTCAAAATTTGTTAAAATGACAATCAATGACAGTTGGCTACATAAAAATATAGCTAATATAAGTCAAAATTATTACCAACTTGAGAGCTGATAATTAAATCTGGCTGATAAATCAGCCAGATAAATTTAATTTGTTGGGTAGTTAACAGAAACTTTGACAGATTGACCAGCCCTAAGTATTCAAAACCAGATAAGAAAATGTTTTCAAAATATTAACAAAAATTAAAATTTATAAAAAAGAAAAATGTAAGAAAACATAATATAAAATTTTAAAAAAGCTCATTTCCTATTATAAGATTATCATTGGTATATGTGAATGTTTCACAATGATTACGAAGTATAGAAAGAGGACACTACCAAAGAGATATAACTGTCTTTATCTGAAACGCATGCACTGATTAATCTAGAATCTTAAAAACAATCAAAAAACTTGATATCTAGACAGGACTATAACATATGACATTTTAATCTTGGAAAGTGATATTTTCGCTGATGTAGTGAAATTTATTTACTTTTTTTAAGAAGGTAAATTTGTCTTAATCCGTAATCCGAACTGCAAAGGGTGAAAACAAAAGCCTGTAAACCCTTAATGAATCCAATAAACGCGACGCTAATTCGATACTTAGTAAAAGATGAGACACGCTCCCCTTGTAACGTAGAAAGATAAATGTATATTGCCTGCCCCCAACATATCAAGTCTATTTCAAATTCCGTTATATATGGCACAATAAAATCAAACTGCTTATATCGAAATATAAACCCCGCAGTAAAAAGCCGAGAGGGAAGTTTAAATTTTAAAACTACCGAGAAAAGTGTAATTAGGAAATAAAGTAGATTGGATTTCCTAGTTTTGTCTTATTAATGTTTTACAGACTTCGGGAACAATCCCCATTCATATTTAAAATTTCAATACATTGCGTCAAATTGTATCAGCCGGCGACGATATCTACTTATCGACGAACGGAATTACATTTAAGTTTAGCGATCGCAGACTATACGTTCTTTGTGTCTGGAGAATTGGGTTTCGCTAGGATTTGCGCTGGTGCGATTCTTCTCTACCGCATCTCACTCTTCGGCTTCTTACATTCATCCCTAATTTTATTATTCTATTAATAATCATTATCATTTTCCACAAATATGTATTTAAGATGAAAAATGACAAAATGGTGGAGGCGCTTCTAACTTCAATCCTCTATATCTCCAAAACTAGTAGAGATATCGCAATTCTGTTTAAAAGTATAACGTCTACACCTTCTAAGCTATCTAGATATAAATTATCATATTTTTTCCAGACAATTTTTTTAAAATATTTTTTAAACTCCTTAGAAAAATACTAATATCTGTAAACTTAGTAGAGATACGACTTCAACAACATCACCATTAGATTCCTCGTGTCTTGTAGGTTCGATTTAAAAGAAAAAAAAAATATTACATTTTTTTTCAAGACCTCATTATGAGAAAGCCACTTTCCAGAATATACTTAATATCCATTGTGAAAACAGTAATAGTACAGATAAAAATTCGAAAGTTCATGTATTTATATTTGGGCCAAGAACCATTTGTGGACCATTAAAATTATCTCGAAAGAAATACGAAAGTGCAGTTATAAAATTTGAAAAGTACGTTTCATGATTTATCTATGTATGTAATATGAAAATATTTGGAGACAAACGTTTTTCGATCTAGAATAGATTATAAGGCCTGTTTTTATGTGCTTAGACGTTAATTAAATTTTAAAGTGAATAAGATGAGAAGAAATACATCGCAAGAAAGAACAGACTGGCGTTGAATTTCAAGGGGAAGAATTGTGGAGCTAATCGCATTTGCTGCACGTATATCAGCTAACAATTGCAGGTGCACATTTTACATTTGACACGACGCTCTATCTCTCTGCAGACGGCTCTGCACTTCAACACTCGATACTTCTTTTCTTCCCTCTCTGTGTTTGTCTGCCGCACGGAACCAGATAATCTTTCTATTACACTAAGTGTTACAATGTGCTACAATCTTTCCTACAACTCATAAATATACTTCTCTTCTTTAAACCAAACCATCACGACAAACATTACTTAATATATTCAATTAGAAATTAAGATGTTTCTTGGATGGGTAGTTTCTTAAATTGACGATGGTTTCTGGAATTCAGCCAATTTTATTCTTTCAACCTCGATAGTTTCTAACTGACATGGGTCTTCCACAGGATATGAAATTTATAAAGATGTGCTATATCGGTTTCAGGATATTAATCTTTTGTTTTCATATATAAAAGTAAGCAAGGTAACTAAGTCATAATTGTATACCATGTAGTTACGACAAGTCAGTAGGTATTAATAATTTTCTACGACCATTAGGATATTTGCTTGTTGTATGTTTGTTATTGCTACGGGTACATAGTATATTGTAAACACATTTTCATATCCCAAGGTAACCATAGAGAACGTTACAGTATAAATTCATATCTCACAGTTCTGTCAAAAATTGTATTGTTTGACATTTGTTTTGTAGCTAGTTGCTAGAAAGTAGTGAAATGAAAGTGATTTGAACTGGAGTAGTTCTGTTTGATCCTTCATAAGGTTTTTATTATTATGTTAAATATTAATTTAACTATGTGGCTGTAATAAAATTTCATGTTTAAATTAAAGTTTAAATTTATTTACAATGTGAGAAGCGCACCTTTCTAAGTTTCATCTTCTGAAGAAGACTCATATGGAGTCGAAACTATCGAGTTTAAATTCCAGAAAGTGTCTATTCTATAATTAGTGAAGCTGAAAAAGTTGTAGAAAGGCGTGTGGGAGTGAATGTGTGATTTAGCGATTTGGGTATAGAGTGGCTCAGTGTGGCAGTTGATATTGATTCACATTTGCATTGAATATGATTTGAATCCTCCCCATTGAAATGCATTTCCTTTTACAATCGACCTGTAAAACCTTTCAGGCCAGTGTTCGTTGTCTGCCGCATGAATACACAAATGGCTCCGGTTCACGCACGCCAGATTACGACGCCGCGAAACACAATCGCCGATGCTGATGCCGACGCCGATGACGAAGCCCCAGGGACACACCATTCGCAAATTTTAAGCTCCCGATCCCACATTTATTTATTTCTACAACTCTATGCCACATTACCAGCAACGGAATTAAACCACAACGTACACTACAAAAAAATATTACCATGTTAAAATTAAATATATAAGTAAAAAAACTATAACTATATATTTAAATATTTGTCATAGTAATTAATCGCTTTCTATCGTACTTTATGTTTTGCTGAGCGAATGATAATTTTCTTATGGTCGGTTATTCCAACTATGGTTAAAGTGCCAGTTTCATTAACCATTGATTAACATTCAAAAAAATGATGTATTATTTATGATGTTCCACACAGATAACAGAAATGTAGATGAAATATTCATCAATCGTCCATTACATGTAAAGAGCATATTTATTAAAATTGAAACCAAACGTCAAATTTTTCTACTTCGCAAAAAGTATTAAAATACTTTTGAATTTTATATTATTATACATTGCTTATCTTAAATAAAAAAAGTAAAATATACTTAGTAAATTAATATGATAAATAACTATTTAATTTTTTATTTTGCAAGATACTACTATAATATATTGTACAACAAGCATGGAAAGGTACTTATTTCATATGTCTCATGCTGAAAATCATACGAGTATGAAATGGACATTCCAAACAAATTGTACACTATACTTTTTCGACCACGACATTATTTCCTAATTCAATTATATTTTAATAATAAAATATAATTTCACTATTTCCTAGTAACTAGTTAAAAAACATAAAACACTATGATTTTTGACAGAACTGTGAGATATGAATTTATACCTTAATGTTGACTACGGTTACCGTGGAAAATGAAAATATGTTTATAATATACTATGTATCCGTAGCAATAACAAATATACAGCAAGCAAATATCTTAATGGTAATATAAAAAATACTTAGCAAATAATTCCAAGCCCTTTTGGGTTCAAATACCAGTATAAAGCTATTGATGATGGTTACTGTACGAATAAACATTTTCCTCATACTGATAGCAGACAAAATGATGGTTGAAATGTTATTAAGCAAATGAATTTGATTGATGGTAATGTAGGGCATTTGAGAGAGTCCTCTAAGGAGCGAATATATCGCTGGAATCGCTGAACCACAAGCAATGGGCAAAAAGCGGTGATGATATAGCGGTGTGTATCTGGGCCAGTGCGTCCCTGCTGGAAGCGAACAATTCCTGTGTGGAATGGCACCCAGGTCGCCTATCGCTCAATCTGATTTGTTGAATATTCCGTAAATTTGGCTTTTTGTGTTCTATTGTAACGTTTCGCTGTCCGTACGGGAATTATCCAAACAACGTTTGACCATTTCGTATTGTGCTCAACTTGCATTCAATTCCTCCCAACTTTTAATCCGCCGTAATGGAAAAATACAAACTATCAGCGATGGGAGATATGGTGGAGGCGCCGCGACGTGTCAGCGTCACAAGACGCGACGCGTGACACTGACAACTGACATGTTTGTAATTTCACGCAGATAACAATGTTTGAACAGCGAAATATAAAATTAATTCCATCCCGCAATCATTTCAAACAAAAATAGTTTATTGTAAATAATTGTATTACCGAAGCAAAACCGATGACGAGTTTGTTAAAAATGTAAATGAATGAAAAGCAACCGCAATAATAAAACTTCATTTCCATCAGCTAAAAATAATGTTGAATTATTGTTCGCAATTGAAAATTGTAATGATTGAATAATATTTGATTCGGGCACGATTTGACGAAGGGTTCTTTAATTAAAATGTCATAATTGAGTTAAACATCGCTGACAAGCAATTACCCAGCGTTGTGCGGGTTCACATGATTTTCACTTCATTAGAATACACACTAGTGCACTCTGTACCAAGCGCGCACTATTTTGTTAACACGTTTCTAGAATTAATTAATATTTGTGCAGCTATTTTTACTCCCGTTTTATAGCAACATTCAATGAATATTTCATTGCATTATGTACTCATTTTAACGACTTGCATTTTATGTATTATTCTGTCATAATATGAATGAGCTTTTAAATAAATATGAGCACATTTATAAATATATCATTTGTTTTCCGCTAATTATAATGAAATTCAGGTGTCATACAAGACAAATGGATTTTACTATAATATAAATTATTATTTATTTTACAAAATTACTCACTTAATTACCTCTTGTGTACTTTCCACACCAGCTACAATATTATAACCTCTTTGGTAAAAATATATCATCATTACA
This sequence comes from Stenolophus ochropezus, assembly GCA_035578165.1. Classification (NCBI taxonomy): domain Eukaryota; kingdom Metazoa; phylum Arthropoda; class Insecta; order Coleoptera; family Carabidae; genus Stenolophus; species Stenolophus ochropezus. The sequence continues at coordinate 30,388,334 of JAQOWZ010000001.1, read as the reverse complement.
AATTTCTGCTTAGGAATATTGCAAAGCAACCAGCAATATAGTTAAGAAAAGCGGGGTGCTGGGACAAATTTTTAGGCGACTTTTTCATCTACTTTAGAAATTCTATTAAAATTTATAGCGAAATAAGATTTATTTAAAAATTTTAATTGAAATTAGTTTTTATCATTCATTAAATAAATTTATAAATATATTAGTTAGTGTCAGTATGAATCTTCCTGTCGTCTCTATTTTGAATAATTTGTTTCCTCAGCAATAAATGATGATTTCTTGAAGTAATTTCCAATAATTTGCGAATTGTTAGAACGGTGTGCTTTCCCGTGGGGGATGAACATTGGTAAATGCCAAATGCATCTTGGATGTAATCCCGTGCATGTTAAGGCCGCATTAGGCGGTTAATGTGCGGCATAAATAACCCGTGCTTGCATGTATGAACGGCAGGAAGATTCGATGGCTATCTTTACGCACCGCCGAATCACACGGGCGTAAATAATGTCCTCAATGCTTTATGACACATTAAAAACAACGTTAAAATTATCAACGCCAATAAAACACACGTACATCAGCGCCTGATCGACACGCCACGCGATTTCATTCGCTCTTCCGTCGGCTTCGATCTTCCTTATTGAGCAATACTAATAAAACTACTTCTACCTCTCGTAAACTTACTTTAATGATACTAAACTAATGTTTTATCTTTCCTTTCATCAAACTTGCCATTTATAATAAATCTTTATCTACAAAATAAAAATTATGAGATTTTAGATTTTAAAAAAATGGTGGAGGTGCGCAAATTTCAAGTCTCCACATCTCCAATACGGTAATAGATGTCACATTTCTGTTTGAAAATTTGAAAACCACGCCATCGAAATTACTTATAAACAAATTTTCATAAATATTGGAGTATTGGACCCAGTTTTGGGTAAGAGATACTACCGAAATTTTTTCACCAATCGATTCCTCGTGTCGGAAACATTAATATAGCAAATTCACGAAAAAATCCCACTGGTACATTTATACCTCTCGCTACTGAATAAGAGAAGTATCTTTTGGAATCTGTAGAATTAAATAGAGAAATTGGTGAGACCTTATCTTTATTTAACTTTGGTCCAAGAACAATTTTTAGGAAACCTGAGTGTCATATTTTAGGTAAAATATCTTGAACATGAAAAGAGATAATTAAATTTAATATAAAAATTTTAAATTTTAAAATCAAAGATATGTCTTTTTGTTATATTATACTCCAACTTTGAGATCTTTACGACTAAAACTACAAAAGTTACAGAAGAATTTATAATTTTATCTTCAACATTTTTTTCTTGGTACAAAATTGATAGTGGATCTAGATTTGTCGGTTATTTTGACTTGTAATAGTTGACGTGAACTGGGGATGAGAGGCAGGCTGTAGATAAAGCCGGGGATAAGAGCCCGATGTGCAGATAGCAATGAGCGAGGGTAGCAACCCCGCATGACTTAAGGCGCAGGCTGCAGCGGTAACGACGGGGGCGGTGCATTAGTACCCAGGGAAAGAATTTGTTATTCCCGCCGCCTCGATAACTCTTATTTTCTTAAGGGTAGTTAGGGGGCGATCTTATCTCTCCGCAAACAGGGAATACTTCAGGCTCGAGCTCGCATCCATCAGCAATTCACCGGCCGGTATCAAAATAAAGGTGGGGAAGAGGTGGACCACATTTTACAAAAATATTGTTACTTTATATAATAATAAAAAATATTTAAAAAATAAAATTTATTTATAACAAATTGGTAAAGTGAAAATGACATCTGTCGACTTTGTGAAGAGGACGAAGAATCTTCTAACACATTCTGTGTGAATGCCCAACCGTAACTAACTAGGTAAGAGGTATCTTACAGTAAATGAGATTAACAATTTGAGTCCAAAAAACTATAATTAGCTTCATCAAAAATCTGGAACTGTTTCGAAAAACTAAGTAAGAGTTGTGTCATAATAGATCTTCCAATTCTTCTCCACTTTATGGGTGAGACAGACTTAGGCTATAAGAAGAATTTGTTCTTAGATTTTTCACATTTGTCATATGTGGTACACGCTTTGTACAAGGCTTGTTGGGTTGATCTTTTTAACAAAAACAATTCTCTCGTCTATTTCTCCATAGCATAGGTGATCCATCTGTCCTCAGAGCAGAAGTTAAAGAACTGTTACTAAATTACTTATGACTGTATACAGATAGAACCACATATTTAGGTTACGTTAAGTCTTATGTACATGTATTTAGAGTATGTGTATAAATAATTAGTTTAAACCTACCGAAGTAGTAATTAACTAATTGTTTATATAAAAAAATTGGCATTTATTTCAAGTAAATTTTGGGTTATTCAGTGTTTAAAGCGGCTACTTCCAATGTTTCTAGACAACAAATTTACCATTCCATGCGAGAGATATCTCTCTAATATATTTTTAAATCCAAAAGCCCATCTCTCCCCCACTTTTCGTATCGGAGTACAGTCCGCTTTATTCAAAACAAAGATAAATGATTGGAGCATTTTCTGGAATGGAAGTGTCGCGTTGTCTGGCTCTGGCGAGCCAACCCGAATAATTGTTTTTTTGTCCGTACAAATTAATTACCGGCTATGATGTTAACAAATACATTTAACTGCTCCGTTTACAGCCTATGATTATGTTTAATTTTTATTTGTCCAGCGTTTTTGCAAAACTGTTCCAGGTCGTTTTAATTAGTTTTATTATTTTGTAATGTATGTCCGGCCATTTGCAGGTGGATTTTTTACTTTTTTAATTGCACATGGAGTTTATAAAATTTGAGCGAGTGAATTGCAGTGCGCTTGTTAGTGGGTTCTTGCATGAGATGTAATTTGTTTAGTTGGATTGATTTGGGCAGACAACCGCGGTGCAGTGTGATTTCACTATTTATGCCTTTCAACCGTAATGCAATTTATTTTAGCGCTCGCGATTCCGATCTGTGAAAACACAAGGAACAAGAAGCGTCTCTCGAGCTTCAGCTGCGCTGTGTAAATGGAATGGAAATGAAGCGCACGCCGCTGACATCCTACACACCATGCACCAATCATTTCCAAATGCTCTTTCTATCCATCAACCATGCTACTACAACATTCCATACCAACTCCAATACAGTTCTAATCATTACCCTTTACATTCGCTCATATAGGTATCTCTTATTATACCCTCATGCTCCAAATATATAGGCTATATTAAATTAAATGTCTTGATTACAGTTTTTTGTTGACTGTTCAACGTTTCATATTTCGGATATCTTAATGATAAATTGCAATGGCTACATTTCTATATTTCTAAATCAAGAATACACCGATATTTACTTTATTTCAACAGAATGGCGTACCACCTTATTTTGTAGAATATATTAATTTGGAGATACAGGAAAATTTTAGTTTATACTGAAAAATACCAAACCAGGGATGAATTAATTCATAACATTATGAGCAGGGTATGTAAAAGAAAAAAATACTGATTAAATATTAAACACGCTTAAATAAATTGAATATATATATATATATATATATATATATATATATATATATATAATATAATATAAATTTGAATACCTAAGAAATATACCCTTAAGCTAGATGTAATAGAGCTATGTATATTGTAATATGTTTCAGTTACTGATAAACCAGTTACCAAAGTATAATAAAAATGAAATAAAGAAGAATGCTTATAATGTTACATTGTTAAATAATGTATAATTTAAAAGACGAAAACTAGGATGTATGATGTGGTGAACAAGCTTTTGATGTTAACGGTAGAAAAAAGTAAAAAGTAAGTGTCGTTAATGAATGCGATTATATGGAAGTAAAGTTTTATATCTTTTAATAAACAGTAAAGAAAATAAATACTTGTGGATCTGGGAGCGGTCGTTTAACGCGAAAATCCAGTATAATCTCCTGAAGAGCGCGCCAACGAATCCGGTCGGCGAGAGATACATAACTTTTAACGAAGAGTTTAAAATCATGGAGGGTTGTCGTCACCCCAGTCGAGGATTTAAGTAGAAAACAATACACCTCGATGAAGAATAGCGAAAGAGAAGAAATAGCTAATAAGCGCCAGCACTGCAGAACCGTACCCCAACCATTTCTAAACTTCTATTCATTATCACAACTAATAAACGACAATCTTACTACTTTATTGTAAGTACCTCTACAAGTTATAGGGATCATAAATCACGTACAAAACTCGCATAAATAAAAAATGATTTGTCGTAGAATGTTGAAATTATGTTTATGGTATTACTGTAACATCTAGTTATGCACCTCCATTTTTGGTTCCAAATGACCTTTGCAAGAATAGTTTATTTTTGGCCAGAGCATGTAACCGAAAAAACTACTGGTTAACGGTTAATCCTTATACAGAATTATATTATTATAATAACGGTGTTAGTTCGAAAACCGGTTTTTATAAACTGGAAACCGGTTTAAACCGGTTAATATATCTGTTCAAAAAAATTAATGAAAAAAATAATTATTGGCTTTTAATTTTTGAAGTAAATATTTGATTTATTAATAAACAACTGTCAGAATATATTCCTGAGATATGTATGAAATATCTCTTTCTTTACATGTTTTTGAACGATTAAAATAATAGTGATAAACATTTCAATAAAAATTTTAAAAGAAGTGCAGTAAGAAATATGTAATTTAGCGTACAAGAAAGTTATCTGGTGTCCACATCAGATTTTTTATGTTTTGTTCTACAGAACACGTATCCAAATTTACGACCTTTATTTTTCCATCACTGTATTCAGCACCTCCACCCTTTCTTTTTAATTCTGTATTGTAAATATAGGTGTGGTGTATATTGTGCTAGGTGAGGCGTCCGTAAAATAATGCATGTGTGTTTTTCGTGACAGGAAGTGGTAAAAAGCTGTAATGATAAATATGTTTAATAATGTGAAAATAAATAATTCGCATTCGATTAATACAAATAATTGTTTTTCAAACCAGTGAATATTGTGACACATTAATGCGCCTGCTGATGTTCTGGACAACAAAAACAAATTAATTTGATAGCTGTCAAAGTATTAAATTAAAAATATACATATTGCGTCTCAATAAATTACAGTTTATCTCAACTGTTTAAACTGACGGTTCCAAATGAATGTGTGCTTTGTCGCCTTTTATAAATATTTGTATAATCAATAACAACAATAGTGAAATTTAAATGGAGTCCTGGTCTGATTTCAGTGAAATTCCTTCCTTATCCTGGTAGCTTTCCTGCTAAAGCAGAGGTGCTCTTGGATTAAAACAATACAAAAGAAACTCGGTATTTGCATACAAAGGAGTTTGGCTGGTGTGCGAGCGGGACAGAGCTAGTTCTCGCTGCGCGTCCGACAGAGATGCAAGTGTTAAAATGGGGCTGGGGTTCCTCAAGGGAGCGCCCATCACATCAAGTGAATTTACGCAGTCGAGTTGCGCTTTTTCAATACACTTTACACCAACATTCCACAGGAATCTTTAATGAAAAATAATCACTGCCAGACCAAATTCTCACCCACATATTTCACTCCGAACTTCAACATCAAACAATTCCACAATTACCCCATTATATCTAATAATGTAGGAATGTACCCAGTAGTGGGAATAAGAAAATGTCAAATATATTATAAACCTGCTAGAAATATAAATACAACATATCAATTAGGTACCTTTAAAAATACAACTTTTAGGTTTTTGTGCGTAAAATTGGGTTTATCCACTCAAAATAATAAAAAATACCCATTTTTGGGTCCAAAATTTTGATTTTTGCAAATAGTCCATATTGATAGACACCGATGCGCTGATTTCAAATTTTCAAACAGAATTTAATTATCTCTTTTCGTTCATGAGATATTTAGTCTCAAAGTTGCACCTCAAAAAAGTGTGGTTTTTTACCATATCTCTAAAATAGGAAGAGATACATTCTTAACGAATATACCAGTCGATTCTACGGGCAAAATTACATAAAGAAATGTTTTCTTCGCATATACGTTCTTTGGAACGATTCGGTGAAAAATGAGAAAATCGAAAAAACCGGAATTTCAGTTTTTCGCTCGGGAACTTTTTTCATCCAAAATTTTTTATATTCTGGACTTAAGTAAACATCGATGCGCTGATTCCAAATTTTCAAACCGAATTCAATTATCTTTTACCGTTCTCGAGATATTCACGTTCAAAGTTTGACCTGAAAAATCAGGTTTTTCAGGAATAGTCCTGAAATGAGTCAAGATACGAATTCGGTGACCGCACCAGTCGATTCTACTGGCAAAATTACATAAGTGTACCAATTTTCAGATTTTTATTCCAATGGGTACAATTTTTATAAAGAAAAAACTGAAAATGGCCAAAATCGAAAAAAATCGTAAGGGGTTCATCAGGCGTTTTTTTCGATTTTCGCTGATTTTCGTTTTTTTTGCTCTAAAAATTGTATTTGTTGCAATAAAAATCTGAAAATTGGTACACTTATGTAATTTTGCTAGTAGAATCGACTGGTGCGGTCACCGAATTCGTATCTTGACTCATTTCAGGACTATTCCTGAAAAACCTGATTTTTCAGGTCAAACTTTGAACGTGAATATCTCGAGAACGGTAAAAGATAATTGAATTCGGTTTGAAAATTTGGAATCAGCGCATCGATGTTTACTTAAGTCCAGAATATAAAAAATTTTGGATGAAAAAAGTTCCCGAGCGAAAAACTGAAATTCCGGTTTTTTCGATTTTCTCATTTTTCACCGAATCGTTCCAAAGAACGTATATGCGGAGAAAACATTTCTTTATGTAATTTTGCCCGTAGAATCGATTGGTTTAATTGTGAAGACTGTATCTCTTACCATTTTCGAGATATGGTAAAAAAATGCACTTTTTTGAGACGCAACTTTGAGAGTGAATAACTCTTGAACGAAAAGAGATAATTAAATTCGGTTTGAAATTTTGAAATCAGTGCATCGACGTCTATTAATATTGTCTATTTTCAAAAACCAAAATTTTGGACCTAAAAATGGGTATTTTTTTAGTATTTCGACTGTAAATGAAAAATTTTAAAGTAAAAAATTAATAATTGTAAATTTTCATGGTCAAATGTGATTGGACATAACTTGTAGATGTAAAAAGATATTCATTTTCAAGTCAAAATATGAATTTTTATTTTTTTATTAATCCATCATTTAAACAGACAATGATTTTCTAACGTAAACTTATTTTTAACTCTAAAATTGAAAGATTTTGGAAAATCTTTGTGTTTTTAATCTTATTTAGATCCTACTATTACACATTTTATTTATTTACTCCAGGAATTTATCGCATTTGAAATTTTAGTCCTTAAATTTTATTTCAAGTAAAACTGAAAAATCGTAAGTACGTCCCTGTGTGGTAAATGTGTAAGATGTATGATATTTTGTAGTATTTCATTGTTATATTGGAGCAATCCTTAAATTGTTTTATGGTGAAATAAAGCAAATAGTAATATCAAGCCCAATATTAATAAACAGCCGAAATCCTTCCATATATGGCGAATCTTCGTCCATATTTGCAATCCACATATAACGAACCACGCGAATTTTATTAAACCGTTTAAAATTTTTATGCCGGAACGTAAAAATCACAGCAGTATCAATTTATAGCGCCACGTTCATCTCTGGAACGACTATCAAAAATTTCACACAAATATTAATTTCACTCCTGATAACTTACAGCAGTTGTAAAATATTTTAAATTATACGCGACCGAAATTGAATTCACTATCAAGAGATGCATAAATAACGTTGCTTTTACGTGGGACATATTCCAAAATTTTAAAATTTCCAGCTGAAAAATAACGGCTGAGTTTATAGGATGTTTATGTGTATAAGCAACTTTAAATCTAGTAATAATCGTATATAGCAGATGAAGTGTTTACAGTCTATGAATTGCTGTTTTATTACCGTATAAATTTAATATTTCATAGGTACACTGCGGCATATGCTCTTCTCTATTTTACACAAATTTAGACAGATTCCTTTCCGAACCAATAACGACATATCTATCAGGTTGTTTACTTTCAGTGGTTTTATACTTATCTAAATACTGTAACGAGCGAGACTCACCGCAGATGAGTCATCGCGGCTGACCTGTCTGGTCCGGTAGCGTTAAAGGTCAAGTGGTATAGGGGCGACCCCGCTATTGTTCGAGAATTTTATAGAGTCCGGAAGACACTGGAATGTTCTAGAGATTAATTGCCGACATGTACATAAGGGTCGCGACGGGCGGCTCAAGGAAGTTAGTATCGGTCAGAGTGTGCAGAGAGTCACTGAAGAATGTCAGTCAGAGACTAGTCTATTTTGGCATATTTTTTCGAGGTGAAAAGTGATAGCAAGTGAGATATCATTATTAGTATTTTATACTTCAGACAAAGACAGTGCTTCAAAGTAAGTTGTTTCTAAAATGACAACATACATTTTAGTCGTGTTGGTATCTAGATAAGTACAAAATCACTGTTTACTTCAATGTATAGCTTTAGTTGTTCTTTATTACAAAGTATACATTTAGTAGGGTTAATATAGTAGAATAAATAATAAGTGAGTATGATGATAAAGTGTGCGAATATTTAAACAAGCGAGGAAGATTCCGTGTGGGAAAATTGAAAAGTGTGCATCGTGCATAATTCAGCGCAGCATTCATATCGATGGCGCATCACGCGAAGTTGTACCGTTGCTAATTACGGGTATATATTTCACCCAGTTGTCAGAAGGTGCAAATTAATTCCGCTTATCTTATGTACTATTAACTATGACTCGGCCATTATTTAACCAACACCTTAGACACACATGCTGTATTTGCGTCCACTTCAAATCGAAATTGGCCAGCGCGCAAATATTAGATTACCAAGTTTACTCTGCCGCTAATTTCATTTACTACAATGCGAGGGACACTCCTTACATATCACACTCACCACTAATTGTCACTTACAACTAATCATTATTTTAGTAGTTTTCTCCAACTGACATTATTGAACGAGGCAGGTTATCCAAATAACTATAAATTCGTAAGATAAGTTATATCTCATAATTCATCCGTTTGAAGAAGTTTGGTAATCTGCAGAAAATAAACACACGTCTGTATTTAATTAGCGTGTTTATCCATTTGAATATTTCCATCCAAGTTAATGATTAGTAGCAGTGGAAAGTCAAATAGCCGGCGCCAACTATGACTTGAGCATGATTTCCACTCGGTGTAAATATTTGCTGGCTGTTTTTGTTCAATCAGTCAACTCGCAACACAAGGGCTGCGCCAAAGTTTTCGCAAACAATATTTTTTCACCGGCGAATGGCGAATTTGGAAGTTGTTACATCAACACATCAGCTTGTAAATTTATCCCGGAGATTATTGAAAGCTTATTGTTTGACTTCATAAAGGCTTCGCAATCACTCATGACCAGCAAATAGCCATATGCAGAACACCATTTCCTAAGTAAAAACAAATACTCCCACTTCAAAAGAACTACGCATACTATTTGTAATAAAACCCAATATCTATTTCTTCAGTAAAATTATTCCTTATTATTATTCCGTTAATGGATGTAAGATACAACCAAATCTATAACACCATTCAATTTCTAAATTCTAAATATATTAGGTATTAGTATTAGTCGTAATTTACGGGGTAAATTACGAAATTTATTACTATTAATTACCAAACCACATATTTTAGAAATATTCTTATCAAAAGACGAAATAAAGTAACAGTCGACAGATCTGAAAGTTATTATTTGCACATTGCAATTTAAAATTATGTGAACTTAAAAGTATTTTGCAAAATAACGAATTTGTGCCAGATTCCAAGGAATCAAATGCCTTAGGTTTTGTATCTGTTTAAAGGTTTCACATACATGTACTAACTTTAAATACTTTAAATTGTCTATGTTTATTTTGTTTTGTAAATAATTGTACCAAATTAGTTTAATATTTTTTTGTGTAATTGTTATTAATCTTATGAAATTGTTACTTTCATCAGCTGTATTTTTTATTTACAATAAAAGTTTTTAATTTGTCTATCTTTCCTTTTTAATAACATTTTAAACACAATTTTACAACAAATTTAAAATTGTAATAAAAAACGGTAAACTACTAGAGTAATTTATTAAAATTATAAAATACAAGAGAATTTAAAATGGTAAAAAAATAGTAAATTACGGGGAAAATTTACCAAAATTATAAATTTAACATCACTGGGTACGAACGACAATATTCAATCTTCTGTAATTCAAGTAGAAATACCAAAATTTATTGTTGCATGTACACCCAAAAAGGGAGCGAGATTTATCCAAATCGACATTCCTTGAATTAAAATACAGGTGTACAATTTTTTGTTCATAAATTCCTATGCGCATAATTCATATTTCAGTTTCAAAATTAGCCAATCAGAAAGCAGGATTACAGGTACTTGATCCTTCAGCAGGTATATAAGGGATGTCCTGCGGCAGGACAGATTTGTCTTGCTCCAGCGAGGCTCCAGGGAGGTTCTGGGCCCTCGCTTCCGCCCAAGGCGGTCTATTTTAGTTAGGGGGAAATCAGAGCAAACGATTATATTTGCTCTGATTTTTCACCTACTCAACTAGATTGCACAACAGAATAGATTCTGGATAATCTGGTTCAATAGAGGAAGAATAACAGCAAACGCTTATGTTTACTCTGGTTCTTCAGCTACTGACTTGGGTTGCATACCAAAACGAATTCCTGGGTAACTAGTTCAAGTAAGAAAATATTTAGAGTTAACTTGTAAGAATGCTCCAGTTTAAATTTCAAGGCGAATATTTGAATAATTTGGTTCAAGTGAAAATATGAATGTTTTATAAGATATCCTTTTTCTATTAATTTGAGATTAGGTGACAATTGAGTAGAAGTGTGAGATTTGTCGTCGGCGAGCTGGAGGTTTTTGTCTGCGGCGGAAATGAACGAAGAGAGCTTGCAGTTTAAAGTGTTTTTCAGGTCGAGAAAGAAAGAAAATGAATCCAAGTTATCGGATTGCAGCGGTCGTTTTTTGACAGAGACTGCGCGAGGTACACCGTTTGTTTAATTAGGAAAAGACTGGCGCTCATATATCGAATGTAATTGGGTTTGGTTGTCCGGCCGCGACGCAACGACCGACTAATTTCACACAAAGCCTCTCGCCCTCGGCCTTTATACGCCCGATTGCGATGCACAAAGGGAAAAACGTATCTCACTCCTGCCACCTCTCTCTCTCGCTACCTCCATCCCCCATATCGCCATCTCCCTCTTTCCTATCCCCGATTCAATGGGATTAGGCGTGCGTACGTTTCTACATTTTCACAAGGGTATTGTTATTTACAAATTGAAGGGATGTTACGAGATACGTTTGAATATTTAACACTAATCCTCACGGTTATGCGACACCACTTCTGCATTTATTAAAACTAGGATAGTTGTAGGTGGACGCGGTAATCTCGCGGCCAACGGGAAATATGAGCGGATTCGGGCGTTTAAGTCTTCATTCACGCTTATGTGATCGCATTAGTGCGGACGCCTTATCAGCTCGACCTAATAGCTACTAATGACCAGCCTTCGCCCTTCACTCCACCAACGCAAAAATTACCACGCGACCTTTCATCTTTTAATTGTTTCGCAAAATACCTTTCACATCGGTTTAGTATTTGAAAGTAAATAAGCGCGGAAAGTAAGGTTTTGTGTGGCCGGATATAATCCCTTTAAGAATATTAAAACCCCGTGCGGTCCTCGCCCTCATAAAAACCTCATCGGCGTTGGTGTCCTTAGAGCTGGTGTACGGTATCCATTTGGCTGGCCATTTACACTTTGAAATAGTCTCGCTGAGAAAAGATTTATCTAGAAGGCAGGAGCTGCGAGCGAGGAAGCCGGTTTAATACAACTAGATTACCATATTTCCGCCATAACTTGAACGCACTACACTGCTACAGCCGCCCTGCTACCGCACTTCCAAATTATACTACTTTCAGCGCCCGCCACATATTCTACAAGTCAGATTTTTATGCTCGAATCATCGCAAATTACACATGTACGATGGAAATGGAGAATTAAGACCGTTTCTTTTAAAAGCCCATCCCATATTTTACTCCCTTTTTCTTCGCTCAATGTTGACCGTTTGTGGAGAATGAATAATAAGGATTGCGGCGTAGAAAAGAGCAACGGACCGAGGACAGTATAATTGAAATGACAATTTTAGTTAATACCGTCGTCAAAATAACCGTGAGGCCACGAACCCACATCACTTTCCAGTCGTCTTTGTATTTGTTTAGCGCACGGCAAAAAGAGCTCTCTCCTTTGCTGTGTCGAAGGTGGGAAATTTATGTGTACCGTTTATCTGGTCCGGGAAGATAGATGGCGACACAAATCTGTGCAACAGTGTTTTCAGAAACAATCACTTAAATTACTAAAAATAAATAAATCCCGCCGTCTTGGGTCCGAGCCATTTAACACGACAGCAAATGAAGGAATAAGTGCGGACGCCGATGGATTTATGGCTGGACGCGACGGTCTACTTTATGCGCATTCATTTACACAATTAACTCCAGATTTACTACTTCCCAACTTTATTTCTCATTCACGATACATCTCTTACTTCTCTCACAACCAATCTTTCATTGCTTCCACCTTCTTACCACAAACACACACTTATTAATAATTGAAAGAGATTTCCTAGTGGGCACTTGGTGGAACATATTTAATAGATAAGGATAAACGAATTTAAATAAAATACTTGGTTATTCCATAATAGTTATTTAATGTGACGATCGTTTCGTACTTTTGGACATCTTCATACTAAATTACAAACTTACTTTTCTATAATTATATATGATTGTACAGGTTGAGTAGGGTAGAATCTTATACAGATAGAAACAGATAGATGTAAGAGATTCTCCCCTTATTAATTTATATTTTTTCCAAGATAATTCCTCAGTGTAAAATTAGTGAAAGAGTGGGGCTTTTGTGGTTGTGTTGTAAAGGTAAGATATTCAAATAAAGAGATGCATACGGCCAACAAACAAAACATACATACAGAGCATGTTAAACAACAACATACTTAACAAAAACCGCCGTTCATTTAAAAAAGTTCCGCTAGTTAGCGCTTAAGTACGGCGTCTAGTTAAAACTACGGGCGTGCTTGACAAAACAACAAATAGAGAAAAAGTGAGCGACAAAAGAAGGCCTGATTTAGTTCCAACGCCGCAAGAACACATACACTACACCGGAGTACAATACTTCGCGACACTCTCATTACCATGAATTTGAAATTCAATTCCGAGATATACACACTTAAAATGAATACGATAAAATTTATGTCACGTAGGCCGGTGTTACCACGTTCATATTTAAACAAGATTAGGCTAATTTGGGAAGATGTTACCATTAATCTTAAGATGGGGCGGCTGTGCTTCGTTAACTTCTCACCAAGACTATCCTTCTCTCAAACTAATTACTAATCTGTAAATATTATTTCGTTTAGCTCGTTGTGTTTCATTCCAGCCGTCCTCGTGTTATGTATCTCCCGAGTGAAAGTTAATAAAACCAGGTCTCAAAAGTGCTGTGATGTTCTTCCAACATGCAAGCGTGAAATTACATTGACATCCTTAATTCGTTTGGCGATTTGACTTCCAATGATCAACGATGTTGGCTTGGCTTACGTGTTGGCTCTGCTACTACGCCTGGTCACATTCTGCAAATATTTACCGCTTACCTTACCGCTTCCTACCGGTTACACACTAGTCATTTAACAACCGTCTTATGGACATTCGATACAGCAAATTTGCTGTTCAACCATATACATTTACCCACTGTCTTACGCAGGGTGTGTTAGGGGTTCTCAGTACCCCAGCGACATATTTTGAGGGGCGGCAAATGATATAAAATAATTTTACTATTTTATTTTGTTGTTATAACATAACAATTTATGTTTCTTATTTTAATTAAAACAAAGTGTATTGTTTAATGCCGTTCTTATTAAATTTCAAATTCGTACCCTCTTTTCGTTGTTTAGTAAATAAACAGATTTTATTGTGTCGCAATTTGGCAACGGTCTTTTTTATCATCGGTCACCAGTTATATGATACCTTCATTGGTGATTCAGTGGAATAGTTACAATCTTTTGGATCTTATTTCCTGTTCGTGATATCGTAGTTTTATTATTTTTTTTTTTCATATTTACAAATAGTATCTTCTTGTAAATTTTATTACTAACTTTTATATTTATTTTACTTATTTATATTTTGAGAATTAATTCCGAAAATTATAATTTATATTTAATTACATTTTAAATATTTTATTATTAAAAAAGCCAGTACATTCATGATTATATAAAATTCTTATTTAAGCTAAAACTATTTCATCTTTTATATTTTACCTTATATTATTAATAAACAATAAAAAAACTTTAGGGGCGGCAAATTTTATTTGGCACTGGTGTACGCAGGGGGTGTTAGGACGTTATTAAATATTTATGGCGAAATTGTGATTACAGGAAATAATATTCTTGATGAAATAACAAAGATAACATATTTCATGTGCTGTATTTGCTAATGTTAATTCTATTCATTTGCCTATGTATGTAGTTTGAGGTTTATTGTCGTTGTTGTGGTAAGAATAAAAGAAAGTTGGTGTGCGTGCGCGGATGATTCCTCTCCGTCAAAGCAGGTATTTGTGTGGGAGGTGGAAATCCCGTGCAATTTGTGAAACCTTCCCTCGTCCGTCTTGCGCTGTTCCTTGCTCGCTCAACGTATTATCAAATAAATAACTTTGCAAAATTGATTTCATTTCCACGGTAGAAATTCCATTATTCGTGTTGTTGTGTGCGAGGCTGGCTGCTGTCCCAGAAAATTTTGAGCCGTCGTGTTCAACAGATGGAGCCAGTGGAATGTGGTGTGCCGGTAATGAGAAAATTAAATTATGTTCTAGTGTTTTTGTTGGCTATTTGCTGCAGTATGAAATTCTTGAATACCCGCATAACGGGACGTTAATGTTATTACGAATGCGCTGATGAATGGACCACATCCACCATTGCTCCGAATTATATTACTTTCTAAAAACTTTTATTCCTCCGCCCTACATCCTTACCTTCTCTTCTCATCCTACAAATCATGGTACTGTAACAGTACTTTCTCCGCACATGGTGTTTAGGGGGTAGTCCACGATCTAAACGCGTAATCGTAGGAACTTCTAGAATATTTTGAATATTCCATCTCACTTGACTACATGATAACGTTTTGTCTTAAACCTTCCCAAGATGATGATGAATGAGTATTTAATACATAATAGAGACTATTTGTAATATTTTTAATAACAAAATGATACATGCAGGTAGTACTGCTTCAGTAGAAACCATACAAGATATCCATAATGTATGAGTGTAGCAATGTGATTTCTAGGGGTGGTGTTTTGTTCTTTAATGGGGATGTTTTTGTATTCCGTAGGGCGTGCAGCGTGGCCGGGCTGCAATGATTATCAGCTGTGAGCGATCCGGTCTATATTGTGGTCGCTGGACGCATATGTGCTGCAGGGCATCAGACATGGACAGGACGTTATGATGAAATATTGTCTCAGTACTTTCATCTTGATGCATGGGGTCTTTGAACCATCGACGGACTGACCGCCAACTCCCCGAGGACCGGCGCAGATTTATTTAGTTACACCCGTCATCGGCCCAAGCGGGGAAGCAATTAGGTTCTTTGCGTTTTTGCGCAATGTCTGCGCACACAATTAAAGCTGGAGAAATCATTATTATTTTATGAGTCAGCGAATGGAAAGAACTCATTGGTAATAATCGCTGAAACAGCGTTCCTCGCTCTAAACTCAGCTGAAGTTATTATTGAGAACGCGGCAAGCGGAATAATATGTATAATTTAAGCGTATTAACAGATATCGAATAATTTAATAAGAAAATATTACAGACGAACAAAAACAGAATTTATGGAATGACAGAGCGCTAGTTAATGAGGCATTTTATTTAATTACTTTGTTCTTTGATAAATCATTGGGTGTATCGGAATACAGGCGCAGGCAGTGTAAGTTTTTAACGACGGCAACAGAGTCATAAAACAATAGTTAATTGCGCGGCAATAATCCGAGTAAGATATTGTGAACGCTTCACCTGGCGGAGAAACTTCGCGTCCGAAACTAATTCCGGAACTCACTACTGATTTGAATGAAATCCAGTTAGGCGGAAATGTACGGAATTAAAATTAATTTTAATTTTCCGCGAACTAATAACTGACCCACTTTGCGAGGATCGCCTCCTTGATTTCACACCCCATTTCCCCGACTTTTCCCTAATTACCGGGAAGACACAACACGCAATCCTACGCCCACATTCAATAAACAACGGGCATTAACACCGCTAATAGTAAACCAACACTTTTACGCTCAACTCGGCGTCGTTCCCTGGGATTTGGAAACATTTTTCATGATGGACGTATCTTATTTGCGTGCAGTATTTTGACAAGTCCCAAATGTGCATCCAGACGAAAACTCCCTTCACGGTTCAGCTGCATTTGTTTTGTTTATATTCCTTCTATTTTTATTATCTCCCACTTCAACAACATCGTTGTCTTGTTTTAAGTGAGCGCTCACCACGCATAAGTGAGCATATTGATTCCACTATTCCTGTATTCTTTTCTGTATTATAAACGCTGCATTACTTCAAACAAATCAACAATCCCATTGTTTTTCTCTCGTAAACAGCAAGAATTTCAGACTTTTACAGCATGAAAGTTCAAACAAAGTTATAAAATAAAATTTTTATTGAAAATGTTCGATCGTGCTTGGCATACTTCAAGTTAATTTTATTTAAAATTAGCTCCCTTGTTAAGCATTTCCTTATTACACACACCCTGTCTCATTTTCAATAAATTCTTAACTTTTTAAGTAAATATGAATATTATCTCTTCTCTCAACACTATTTAAAAGTGATTTTCCTGCTGGTCGTAGAAAGTTTTTCTTTAATGTCGTCTTTCCTCGTGGGAATATCTGGAGGAGATTGTGCATGGTGATGGCTGATTAAAGCCGTTTATGCCGGGTTTTTTGGCAGAGCTAGTGGAAGTCGTTTCTGCCACTAATACTTGTTGCTGTTGGGATGCAGCCAGAACCGCAGCTTCCGCTTCCGGTCATTACAGGGGACGGAATGATAGAATGAAATTGTATCTCGTGCTGACATCAAGCCGCTACATTCAACACAGAATATCTTTCTCTTGCTTTCAGTTTTCCATATGCTGCGAATTTCCACCATCCCATGACTTGGCACTTCTCCACTATACTCTCACAGAGAAAAGGACCAGCGTGAGACACATTTTCCTTCATATTTTGAGAAACCAATAAGTGAAGGTAATCACTAAAATCTTTGTACTAGCAGCGTATTTAATACCTAGTTCATACGGTAAAACTTTTTAAGAATTCCAAGAATTTTTTTACTTGAAAAAACTTACATATCAAATTTTTTTTAAAAGAAAACGCCAAAATTTTTTAGGAGCATATGTAGCTCAATGGATTATATTGTATATTCGAATATAAATTTGTATATGCCTACATCCAATGGAAACGCTGTATAAAGTAGTTTCTTGACTAAAATAATAAATCGTGTAAAATATGCGCTTTAAGAAGCACCAAACCACACACAGCTGAGCTCGTAGATACTACACTACAAAATATCGCATAGCGCTTCCAATGATTCTATTCATTAGGCACTCATAACTCGTCGAAAGTTATTTGGATTGTTTTTGAATTTAGCAAGGAACATTTTATATTTTTATTTTGACAAGGAAATAAATATTTAAAAGTATATTTGTAAATCATAAAATATTCTGTACCAAGTATTGATATCCACTATAAATTTATTATTTTATTTATTATTTATATGATGGCTAGCGAATTTATTTAAAAAAGTTTTGGGTCAAGACAATATGAAAATTAAATATTATAAAAAGTGAAACACATATACCTACCGAAATTAAAATAATACTATAAAAAAAATGTTCGACATTTTCGCAATAAAATTTTTGTATCATAAAGTATATATTTAGTTTTAAAATAAATATACTATTTATTTTTGTAATTTCCAGTATTTGTTTATAATTTTTATGAAACAGTTTCCGTATCATCAAATGTCACGGCACGCCATTGGTATGTTTTATTATTTTGTGTACTTTTATCAACAAATGGTTTTAAATAGTAGATAATTAACTTTTAGTTTACTTAAATTTATGGATGATGATGTGATTAATGATGTATCGTTTTCGATACAGAGTGCAAAGATATAGTATAAAAATGCTGCGATAAAAATTAAAAAAAAAGCATTCCGTATTAAAAGAGAAGAACATTTTTTTCTGTAAACAAAATTCTAGAATATAAATATTTTCAAAAATCCTATTATTTAATTAAACAATTACACGGTATAGCTATATACACCATGTACAGTACAAGTACAGGCCAACTATTAAGCGGACCAAGGGTTTACAGCACATCGATTGCATAGTGTATACCATTGGAAAAAGATTGTACCGTCTTCTTGAACTTGTTTGTTGCATTACATGCCTCAGGAATAACTGACAAGTCTATTTATATTTGCAAGTGGAATATATACAGAGTCAGGAAGAACGCTAACAAGTTAATGGATAATTAATATGTTGTGTGATGAATACGTGTAGTGGTATCCTTGAGAGAAAAACGGTAATGGGGTTAATATATCAGATTTTTAATTGATCTGAGGTGGGTATAATTACGTGGTGTAATTAGAAACTCGTATCTATCATAATGACACAGTATCCCTTGAGATATCAAAGTCCATCAACTTACTCCCCCATTATTAAACTTGCAAATCATGTCGGTGTCATTTTACCAGTTATCCCGATCTCAGGTTCGGTTTCAGTCGCAACACATGCACCTCATACTTCATACACTACAAAGCTTTTTAAATGTAAATTGATTGCTGGATTTCAAATACGAATAAACAAAAATTTAATCAACAATCAACAACAAATTATTTGAATGGAATAAACAAACTTCTACAAATACAAAATTAATTACCTACATATTTTTAAAATACCATTGCTAGTTCAGCAATTTATATTTTGGTTGTAAATAACAAGTTTGGAATGTGATTAAGAAGGGTATGTGGGTGTGTCTCTTTGTCTGATCCGTAGTCCATATTCCTGGATATGAATATACAGGATCGATGGAAAATAAAAGGGAAAAAGAGAAAAGTAAAACGATTCCTGGTCGTACACGCCATATACACACACATTACCAGCAATATCCGGCCGTCGTTTTGGAATGCATCGGTAAACAGAAACAAATAGAGGCCGAACGGTGATACTCGCAGCGCCGAAGACGTATAATAAAAGTGACAAACGCCGCTGTCTCTCTCTATGTGTGTTTTATAACCCGCATTCACGGACTTTTATGCCGATTTTCATTCGATTGAACACTAAAAAACGAATCAAAAACTTCGCTAAGGGAAATCGACGCCTTCCAACTCCTTCCACAACAGGGACGGATTAACGCCGTCTCGCCCAAGCACTAACACATTTTACAACGTTTATATATTTATTCAAAACTATATTATAATATAGGGGAATTGGGAGAGAGGTGGAATTTTGGGCTTAAAAGTACATTAGAGTGATATCTCATAGAGAATGTTAATTTTGTTGCTTACAGTCTGTAAGTAGACGATTGAATAATCCTAGATTTACTTAAAAATAGTATGAAAACGAATATGCAAGGAAAATTATTTAAAACAACGGTAAAGAAGGATGATTGGATAAAATGTGTAATTTTTAATAGCTGTTTACACGAAGATTGTACCACATATAACAAATGACAACAATCTGTTAACCAGTACAGCTCCTAATAGCCTTGGTCCGTTTCGTCTATATAGTGGAGGAGAGTTGAAATATTTTGGACCCGAATTAAATTAATTTATTGTAGCTTTCAGAACATAGTTGTTCTTTAAATAAGATTCAATATACCACCTACCCTAATAAAAACTTCATCGTTAGTGTAAATCACTGTTCGTTCGTCTACTATACGTTTCATCTACCATAAATCACTATCCCGTAGAGAAAACAAATTTTCCACAAATGCTATTTTAACTTTAGTTATTAAAATTGCTATACGCATGCAAAAGCTTTGTTTAAATAAAATAAAATTTGTATAGCTAAATCGAAATTGGGTTAAAGCACTTCGGATAACCAGAACTGCTGTTTTATTTTACTCTCTTGCAAAAGTAAATTAACCTAGGATAAAATGATTTTGCTAGGCGCATTTAAATCCTGACAGCTTAATCACGGGGTTTAAAAATAGAATTTAAAATTGAAAATAAATTTGCCGTGAAACAATTAAAAGTTGGTCTTTTGTTTTAATAATTTTCATCGTAAAATTAAAATGCATGACCAATGCATTTACCCACCGGGGTATATCGAATAAAAGTTATACAAAAATATTAATACAACATAGAAATCAATATAAACGCTCACATATTCACTTGAAATATATTTCACAGCTACGTGCTGTAAAAGATTATATATAGAAAGGTTAAAGTTAATTTTAATGCGAAACAATATGTAAATTGGTCGTAGGGTGAAATAAATAAAAATCCGGCATATGTGATGGAATTCCTCGAGGCTGTTATCAAATGAATCCATCATGCGTTTATTACTTGTGTAATCGACTTTCTCGATTTGATTTATCGGCGGCGGGATTAAATTACACCTTAATTGACGCCAAACACGGAATTCGTCAGCGCATATTCCACGCGCGTGGATCTTGTGTGAAACGGACTCTGATGCCGGGATAGAAGTATTGGAAGGCTCCGGCACTAGTGCACAACACGCTTCACTAATTGATATATTCAAATACCGTGTAGTGAGGACGCATCGCGAATAATAATGCGACACAAACCGCGCGCTGCTAATGCCATGAAAACACTCGCATTACTGCATGCCAACAGGGCAGCACTCGCCCTTTCAGGAAATTTGTACCGGCCCTTAAAATACACACTCGCTTCCAAAATATATTGCCTTTGTTTTAGCATCTATATTTTTGATATTTCTGTATGCTTCATTCAGTTTAGAATTAATCTCATTTGTTGTTTCTTTCCTCCTCACTCATAGCGTGGCTTATCACATACTACCCTCTACTCTGCTGTTCAGTTTTGAAATGATCTTATTAGCTGCTTAACTTGTCCTCACTCTGATGCGTAAATTTGATGCGCAGAATTACTTTATACGTGCTTTTACTTCCTTTTACAAATTAAAGGAATTGTGTTAAAATTAAGTTTGGAATATGTACCGGCACTCAACATACATACTCGCTTTCTAAAATATATTGTCTTTCTTTTAATATCTACGATATTTTTGATATTTCTGAATTCTGCATTCATTTAGAATTAATGTCATTGGTTGTTTCTTTCCTCCCCACTTAAAGCGTAGCCTATCACATACTTCCCTCTACTTTACTGTTCAGTTTTGAAATGATCTTATTGGCTGCTTAACTTGTCCCCACTCTGATGCGTGGAAAATGTAACGGCCTTTACATCTATGATATGCAGTTCAGTGTATGAAAAATATTTTTGATATATCTCTATTCTTCATTCGGTTTAGAATTAATCTCATTGGTTGTTTCTTTCTTCCCCACTCATAGCATAGCCTATCACATACTTTCCTCTACTCTACTGTTCAGTTTTGAAATGATTTTATTGGCTGCTTAACTTGTCCCCACTCTGATGCATAATTCAAAAACTATTAACTGTAGAATGTTTCAATTTTGTATGTATAGGACTGAGTGGAGGAACGTATCTCATTTTCAAATTAAATAGGTTTAAATAAAAGGCAGCAAAAAATAGTTATTTGTGTATCAAGGTTCTAAAAGTAATCTTTTTGGGCCGAAACCGAAGTTTGCAGCCGAGGCAAAGCCGAGGCTACAAATCAGATGAGGCCCAAAAAGAACTTTTAGCCGAGGTGCACACAACATTTTTTAGGCGATTACAACAAGAAATTATGAATTTTCATTCAAAATCAATTTTTGACATCTGTCAAAATTTACTTTACGGCCGCATTTACTTTACGGCCGCATTTACCTTACGGCCGCATTTACTTTACGGCCGCTATTTTTACTCGCAAATTCATTACTTTTTCATTAATATTTGTAAAGAAATAGTTAAAATTTTACTTACATTTGTTATTATGTTCTAAAATAATTAATCACATTAATATGAACTATGTAAATCAATAATGAACAAACAAGCGGCCAAAAATTTTGATTTTGACAGATGTCAAATAAAAATTGATACTTTAAGGTTGCCAGCAGATACGAAAAACAACAATTTATGTACCAGCCGCCTAAAAAAGTCATTTTTTATATGAAGTATGGTTGATATATTTAATTATGTTTATGAAATTATTGAACATGTAGTTTTGTTTAGTTTTTTGCAGATGAAAATGGTGCGAGCCAGGCCTGTGTAATGTATGTACGTACGAATGTTCGCTGGTTTTACATACAAATTACAGCGCGACGCGAATCACTTTGCCATGCATACTTCTGATTCAGAAAGGGGAGCGAATGTAACAACTTCCGATTCGGATTAAATATGTCCTTTATTATTTGAGATATTGTGCTTTTGTGCTTAATGATGAGTGTAAGCACCCCGAGGAAACAAGCATGATGAAAGCACACACGAAATAAAAAAGCTTCTCCTCAAAGCACAGGATAATCATTTTTAATTCTACTAATGAATAGCCTCCATTTCTCTCGCAATAAAATTCTGTTTGGGCGGATATAAATTACAATAATTTAGCGAGATTAAGATATCCAATGGTGATTTAAACCCTACAAATGGCCGACTAGCTCCAGGTAATATTTAATTTTTAAATAACTACTTACGTACTTGTAACATGAAATGAAACATCAAAGGACGTTTAGATTTGTATCAATAAATTTATGGTTTGGTATGCGTACATACAGCAGCATATTTTCATGGCACGTATATAGGGAATGAGTTTGCTTGTGAACGAAGGGGGGGATTTTTAAGGCAGTGTTTGGTGACAGTTGCTAATTGGTATGATGTGTCAGTTGAAAGTTCTGGTCGGGTCGACCCTCGCATTTATCTCGGGGAAGGTAGGAGCTGTGAAAATGTGCATCAGCACCAGTTGTCGCACCCTCGCTTTCGCCCTAATTCTAATTCATTTACACGCTAAACACGCTTTGTCTATCTATACCGACATGCTTGCACTACAATATTAATTATCACTGAATCTCGGTTGACGCTTCACACTGCCGGAGATAAAACCAAGACGGGGAGCTAATCTGCACAACGACGACGTTGTTATATTCTGCATCCAGGAAAGAACTACCAGGGGATTCCTATAAGGGGTGACAGCCCCACTTCCTATCCACTTTTTGTCATATGCCAATAACCTAACTGACCAATAAGCTCTGACGATAAATAACTAACAAATTGAGTTTGATAAAGATAAATAAAGAACGGATTCCATGCAATGTATCGTTTTTATTAAACACAAAATATAAAAAAAGAATGCATGTTTTGCATTTTATGATACATTACTGCAAATTTTTTTTCCATATTAGTGCATATTTTAATACTTTCTGAAAGCAGAAATGAATTTTTGATAATTTTGGGAAAAATGTGTCTGTATCAGTGTTTTAGAACTGCTTAGAACGTAAATAATTCTTATTTTGTAAAGTTAGTAAATACTAGCTATCAATAAAATTTGCATGCTTGAAAGTATAACAAAAATTAGTAATGTCGAATAATATTAAAATATTTAAAAAAATTAATAAAAGCAAAAAGCAGTTTTTTTTGGTGTTTGTTCCAAGAAAGAGTTTGTGCTTTTTATGAATTTGAAACAAGAATAAGTTACTAGATGTTTACCTAACTCAATTTTTTTTCAGACAGTGTGTTTGTTTATTTTATTCTTATTTTTTGCATATATATCGTGCATATCTTGATGATCTTCTTAATACATATTGCGTGCATATTTTGACACATTTTTAGCGCACATAACCCGTTCTTTTAATATAAATGGGGAGAATCCTTAAGTTAGAATGAGTACGGGGTCTGAAGTACTGGGGTTGGACGTCCATGCTCGCTACGTCTTAACAACACTGCCGTCTGTGTTAAATCAAATACAATTTAGCTTTTTATATAGAAAGTAATAAAATTTTAAGGAGTTTTGTGTTTTACGAGTGTAGCAAATGTTTGTTTGAAGGAAAAAACAAAGTTTGTTTACTCTAGCGTCTAGGTCCAATTTAAGCAGTATGTAAAGTGATTTGAATTTTATATAACCTCCGGTACAAGGACATAATATTTCATTTCTGTAGCGGACGCGACAGGATTCAGGACGTTCCCACTTTACTCCTCGTAAATCTGCTGGAAATTCAAGGATTTTATTTTTATATTGACATATTGTCCGACGGACGAAGCTTCGTTATTCGCCGGATTGTCGCGCAGTGCCAGCACTAACATTCATCCGCTCTCCAAGTCCTAATTGGCGGGATACACCCATCGCTCTATTTATTTAAATACTTCACGACTGTTTTACGGCTGGAGCATAACAAAGGACAATTACACAATTACTGTATAATGTACTGAAAGTTTTCGTGTAACAATAGCGGCGTTATAGCGTAATAAATGTGTAACTTATGAAGAAACACAAAGCGAAATGTGAAAACCCGGCTCCGTATCGCGCTCGCGTCAGGTATACCAGTAACATTCATATTAATATTCTCCGGCATTCTTCCAATATGACCTGGAATGCATTCTCTTCATATTGAACTTTATACATCACGCTGTCACTCGATAACGACCATGCCTTTGCTACAATGTTTGTTTACTATTATTTGAGATAATAAATGAAAACAACGGTGATAATTAAACATGAAACAGAAATTATAAAAGCGAGCATATGTGTAATAATTAATGTGTGCATGAGCATTTGTATTATAATTCACTTGTAACTGAATTCTCTCGCTTAAACTATTTGATAAAATAATAGAGGAAAATCGAAACAACGGGAGAGTTATTCCCGCAGTAAATCAAGCCTCGCTATAAATAATTGTAAAGTCAGTGGCTAAACGCTGGCCTCAGGTGCTCTAAGTTTTTATTATTTTAAATGAAGACAGCTTTTTAAACATGTAATTCAGTGCGTCGTTACTTTAAATTACTCGCTACATAAGCCACTACATTTTCATTTAAATATCCGCGGTTACTTTATAGCCGGTTATGTTTACGTTTACGCACAAGGTGCGATTATTTCAAGCGTGTTTACCATTTCAATAATGAATTTATTCTCATTGGCAAAAATGCGGATTACTAATGGAACGCTTGGACAGCTTGGACATATGTTGCATTCATCATGTACATTCATAGTTCATGTGTTCTATAATGCCATATTGGAAGTTGGCGCTTCAAGGGATTTTTTGCTTAACAATCATTCTGAGACAATCTGAGCCTCAATGTAGATTAAAAAAATGTAACTCTATAACATGATACTTTACAAAATACTTATCTATAGTTAATTCTCGTTAACAGTTAACTCTTATAGAGAACATTATAATAACAATAGTTTTAGTTGGATAACCTGTTTTTAAAAATTGAAAACCGGTTAATATATTGGTTAAAAAAATTATTAAAAAAAGAGAGATAGACTGGGAGCGTAAGAAATACCTTATATCTTTTCTATAACATTAAACTTCTAATAAATTATTATTGCATATTAATGTTTAGTTTTTATTATTGTAATGAGAAACTTTAGTGGTTAATTTTTAAATTTAAGCTTTATATACTGAAATTCGATTATGGTATGGTCACATATCTCATTTGACAGATAAGACACGGTAGGACCACTCAACGTGACACGTTCTTTATCTTTCAATGTGAAAATAATTAAGAATAAATGATTGAGTAATGTACAAAGTAAAGGTGATTGTAGATGGAATGGAAGATTTGGAATGTTGTTTTTCCTTTCGTCTGGAATTGTACGTCATTTAATGCGCCGTCCTCCGTAACCTATTTAAATGATGATACAAATGAAAAACATCAACGATTACGTGTCGAGTCTGATGAAACAGAAACAACGTTGCTCTTTGTGCCGCTTTAATATTCAAACAGCCCTGATGCGAAGCGCTCGTTCGTCTCGTTCTGATACCTGGCTGCCGCATCTCGCGTCCTCGTCTCCTTTATTCTTTCTGTTTCTGCCTAGATGTCTTGCCTTCACTTGTAATGAAATCTTTACAAGAATACTTTACCTTCAAATACAATAAACTCCAGTTTACATAAGTGTGATTTCTCTTCCTGAGATTTCTTTCAAAGGAAGCATTACTAAATGGAACAAGTCTGATTTAAAAAGCCTTGTTTCTTGGACGTAACAATTTATTCATTTCCAATATGTGGATGTTCTTTCAATGGACTGAAAGATATATACATACACATACATTTTCCTTTTCGCAGCGTTTTACGGAGATTTATAAATAAAAAAATAATGGGTAATACATATTTCAAATCGGATAAAAGCAGAAATATATTGTTTTAAATAATTTCTGCAGCAGTAGGAGAAGATATAATCTAGGTGCTCATTCATAATATATCAAAAAACAAAATGCTCGTGTCATATTATACTACAATACATTTTAATCCTGTATAAAACTTTTGATTTACGAGTTTTTTATCTGTTCCGTATGTCAGATATATTTATACGTTTTTGTGCATAGTTGAGTGGAGATAAACGGGATTTATTCGCGGTATGTTGTAGTGGCATATTGCATTAGCTTTAATCAGAATTTAACAAGCACCAAAGCTTCTTATGTGGAAGAAGCTACAAAAATAATCACCTTATAAGTGTATAATGTAGACCTCATCTCATGCCGGATTAGCATATCTTACCACGCTGCACAACACAAGCTTGAAAGCGAAACTATATCTAATTGAACTTGAAATGAATTATTGTTGCTTCGCTTAACGCTAATTCCAACCTAATCCTCTACGAGTAACACTTTCCTCCTAGTATCATAATCTCTATCTTGATTACAAACGTTTCTCTGTCTGCCAAATATCTATTTCTTTATTTTATTCTGGCCAGTAGGGGAATTTAAGAATTTTAGTAAAGTAAATGTTTAATATTTAGATTTAGAATCATTAATTAATTATAAACCTACTGAAAAAAGGAATACAGGAGACCAATTACAAACCTTAAGAACTCCAATTTTCATGTTTTTAATATATAATTGTGTTTATGCATCTGAAATGATCCAAAAATACACATTTTTGGGTCTAAAATTATTAATTTCGAATATAGTCTGTACTGATACACGTTTTTCAAATTTGCAAACATAATTTAATTATCTATTTTCATGGAAAAATTGTTTACGTATGTAGTAACAAGAGGGGAAGTAATTCCCAAAGCCGCTGATGCTGTATTTTTGCACAAACCCGAAAATTATTTCAAAATATCGAATTTTTAGCGCGAAAATTTTCAAATTTTACGAAATTTTGTTTGTAATGTTTTTTAAAGAATTACCTATGATGTTTCCAAATTTACAAACAAAATTTAATTACCTCTTTTCGTTTCAGAGATATTTGCTCTCAAAATTGTACCTCAAAAAAGTATGTTTTTTGAGAATATTTCAAAAATGAGTAGAGATACAATCTCAACTACTTTACCATTCGATTCTACGGGAAAAGTTATATAAAGAAATGTTTTGTCCACATATACGTTCTTTGGAACGATTAGGTGAAAAATAAGAAAAACGAAAAAACCTAAATTTCAATTTTTCGACTAGAAACTTTTTGTCTTCAAAATTTATTATTTTCCGTACTTAAGTAGATATCAATACGCTGATTCCAAATTTTCAAACCGAATTCAAAAATCTCTTACCGTTCTCGAGATATTCACATTTAAAGTTAGACCTGAAAAATAGTGTTTTTCAGGAATAACCCTGAAATGGGTCAAGATACGACTTCAGCGACCTCACCATTCGATTCTACTGGCAAAATTACATAAGTGTAGCAATTTTCAGATTTTTATTCCAATGGGTATAATTTTTAGAAAGGAAAAACTGAAAATGGCCAAAATCGGAAAAAATCGCAAGGGGTTCATCAGGCATTTTTTTCGATTTTGTCGATTTTCATTTTTTCGCTCTAAAAATTGTATCCGTGGGAATAAAAATCTAAAAATTGGTACACTTATGTAATTTTGACCG
Organism: Stenolophus ochropezus; assembly: GCA_035578165.1. Lineage (NCBI taxonomy): Eukaryota > Metazoa > Arthropoda > Insecta > Coleoptera > Carabidae > Stenolophus > Stenolophus ochropezus. Next base: position 30,360,108 of record JAQOWZ010000001.1, on the reverse strand, counting down.
TAGAATCGATTGGTGAGGTCACCGAAGTCGTAAACCTAACCGCTAAAGGGGTATACCTAAAAAACTTATTTTTTTAGGTATTGCCAAAACTCAACTTTGAATACAAATATCTCGAGAACGGTAAGAGATAATTGAATTCGGTTTGAAAATTTGAAATCAACATATCGATATTTACTTAAGTCTAGAAAATGAAAAGGTTTGGAGAAAAAAAGTTCCTCGAAGAAATTTTGAAATTTAGGTTTTTTCGATTTTCTCATTTTTCACCAAATCGTTCCAAAGAACGTATATACGAAGAAAACATTTCTTTATGTAACTTTGGGCGTAGAATCGACTGGTATAATCGTTGAGATTGTATCTCTACCAATTTTAAAGATATAGCCAAAAAACACACTTTTTTGAGGTGCAACTTTGACAGCAAATTTCTCAAGAACGAAAAGAGATAATTAAATTCCGTTTGAAAATTTGAAATCAGTGCATCGAGATCTATCAATGTACACTATTTGCCAAAATCAAAATTTTGGGCACAAAAATAAGTATTTTTGGCATATTTCGTGTTTGTCAACACAAGTTTTGGTTTAATTCTGTTGTTTGGTTTGTTTTAACTCTACACAAGTTTGATATGGAGTCATAGATAATAAAGCGACAGAATAAAATGCAAAAGGCGTAATAGGATTACAGGTTTTGAAATTAGTGCATCGATATTTACTTAAGTCTAGAAAATGAAAAAAAAAAATTGAGAAAAAAGTTCTTGGGTTACATTAAACCATTAGTATACCATTACTATATAGAATTTAGTGCACCTCTATAGTTATTGACATGAAAGTATGTTTTTAAAAGCAAAGTGAAAAGCAGGTTTTTGAATGGGGTAATTCTAGAGGCGTTATCTGGAGACCTTGGCTTTGAGAAGCCTATAATAAGTTGGTGATATATTCCGCAGCAAACGGATGAGGTGAGCGTGCGTCCGAGAGCCGGGATATATGAATGGCCCGCACTCCACCCGGTGAAGTATAGCGGAAACATAAAAGTGGAGTCGCGAGATGAGGGATGGTAATAATGCGTTCGTGGAATAAAACTCTACGTCTGCAAGTCTGACGGATGCGCGCAATCCAACTAAAATTATTCACCACACTCATTATAGAATATTTCACCGCATACCTTAGCTTTCCGCAACTTTCTTCAACAAAATATTTAATGGGGACTGTAACCATAATCGAATTTTGGTTTTCAAGGTTCAACGGAAATCGTATCTCGCATAACTCAAAAATGATTTGCCCTAAAATTTTGAAGTTTTGTATATGGGACTGCTGTAACATCTTATTGAGCCTCCTGTTTTCATTGCAATCGGTAGTACCAAAATTTTTCGCAAACTCAAAAACGATTAGCTGTATGTTGAAGTTTTATTTATGTACTTACTATAACATCTAGTTATGCATCTCCATTTTTTGTTCCAATCGACTTTTAACCAAAAAAAAATACTGGTTAACGGTTAACTCATATTGGCAACGTTATAAAAATAACGGTTGTAGTTTAAAAACAGGTTTTTAAAAATTGAAAACCGGTTTAAACCAGTTAATTAAAAAAAATATTATAGAGCAATGAAAGCGATTATGTTTCGTGCTGCATACAAAATCAAACACGAATAGTCTTAAAAAATTCTACAATGCATTCGGAGAAATGTAACTCATTTTTCAATTGTAAAAAATATATTTTTTTTCGCGCTAAATGGTATTATTAAAATAATGGTTAATGTTTGCTACAATCAGTTTTTTTTTTGTTAACGGTTATCGGTATTTATTAACCGGTTATTTAATTTAAAGTAGGCTGCGGGACCGTTAAATAGTGTATTTTTCTTAAAAAGGTAATTTATTTGTCTTCTATCAAATATGTAAAAATAAAAATTTGGTTCGTATTATACAAAGTTTTTAAAAGAACAGTAACTTACAATTCTGGATCAGATGACCTCAGCAATCCCGAATAATTGATCGAACACTACCGCACTATTCGTACTCGTACTGCGCACACCTGAAATTAAAACAAAATTACTTTAATACAATTAAAAAAAACATATTCCATAGAATGGTAAATTATTTGTCATATTGAAAGGTGCGAGTTTGTTGGTTACAAGCCAATGTGTTTGAGTACACGTATGTAAATAGCAGTGAATGATTTGGGTAGTGAAGAATGGCGTGATTCTTTTCCCTGCTGAGCAAATAGAGTAGGGCGTTGGTATTCCTGCGGCGATGCGAGTCCTGCACTCACTGCGCCGGGCGGAGTGTTTAAGAACAATGTATTTGTTGTTCGACAGGCGTGAGGATGTATTGTTACACAAGGGCCGGAAGAGACGCGCGTGGCCGGAAATGGAGATGCGATGTTTTGTTTCCACCGCTGATGGCTTAGTAAACACTCCCAACAAATACAACACCCATTTTTAATAAAACCAAACGACACACAACTTACATTCTGCGATGTTTAAAGCATGGCATGTAACCGGTTAATGAAAACCGGTAACTGATATTTTAAACAAAATTTGCGAACTTTAACCGATATATTAACCGTTTTAAACCGGTTTCCAAGTTTTGAAAAACCGGTTTTTGAACTAAAACCGTTATTTTTATAACGTTCTCAATATGGCTTAATCGTTAATCAGTATTTTTATGGTTACATGCCCTGTTTTAAAGTTAAGATTAAAAAACTTCTCCCTCATTTCACAAATATAATTAAAAGTCTATTAACTAAGACACTTCGGGTCTTAACTAAAGAAGATATACAGCAGCTTCTTCACCCCATAAATTAAGTTCCCCTATTAAAACAAATCAACAAGTTGTCAGAACTGCAATTTTCGTCACCCTAGGAACATTCTTTCTCTCTCCAAAACCCGAAACAATATCGCATCGTCGCGCCATGTCACAAGATATATGCTTCCGGAAAAATCCGGAATTGTGGCCCGGAATTCTATTCCGGGAGTAATCCTAATCTACGCGCTTGTATTTAAAGTGGAGATTTCTTCCTATTTATTGTCGCTAATAAACAAACTGGATTCTCACACAAAGACTGCCGCAATTAGAATAGTTACAGATGAATATTTAAAAAGAGCAATGTTAAATAAGTGATGTAAAAATCTGCTAATACAAGTTGGCAATTCAATTTTCGAAATGAATAAACAAGTGCTCGGTGTAAATATTTGAACATCGCTTTTAACTCATTTAATTCCGCTGCAAAAAACATGAAACGCTCGAGTTGCCATCAAAAAGGTAGCATGCAACAATTCCTAAGCATGTATCATTATACGGGGCTCTCGGCTGCGATATGACCTATTATCATGCAAAAATGAAGCAAAGAAATAGTTATTTCGCTCGACTCGGTTAACCGCAACTGCGCTGAAAACCGCATTAAGTTTTTACAAGTTATAATCTCATTCAAAAATACCATTATGACTGCTCAAGTAATTTGCCTTTTACGGATTCTCAGCTAAATTACGACGTACTTGACTTGCTAACATTGTACCCTGCTACATACACTGAATCGAACAGGAATGATAATGAGCATCAGGAAAGTGGACAATTAGAGAACCCTCGACTGTCACGCAACTATGTCATAGCCAACTGCGATCGGCCCGATTACAACAGAGTGAAAAATGCAAAAACAATTAACAATGGGGACAAATGAAACAAAAACCAGGAGTGTTTGGAAAAAGTGAATATCGAGCTGCAACGGATCTAATCTGCCAGCTGCTCATAAAAACCATAAGCCATCAGAATCGTTCGCAATAAAGTTTTTGCCCAAAAATGCCACACCGCACATAATGACGTCACGATAAAATGCCGATCGTTCTCGCCGACTATAAAACCTACTACTTCCATCACTATTTGTTACTACGCCTCAAAAATTACCCACCGGATTCCACACCCAGGGCCGGCTTAAGCTACAAACGAATCAGGCACTTTGAATATCAAATCTCAGGAAGAAATAACCTTGCGACCGGGATGGGTTTTGTATATGGCGGATAATTATTCGTCATTTCTATACAAAAACACGAATGGAACAATACGTCGTATAAAACGAATATAATATTCATTTTTTATACTCTGCTACACTTCTTTAATAAATATAACAGATTGTAATCTAGGGATATATAAATGTGAAATATGGTAACTCTGTTGAATTAAGGCACATTTATCTGTCAATATGCATTTAAAATATTATGAAAATATTTATAAATGTCCATAGTTGTTAGAAGTACCACTTTTACGATAACAAAAATACCAAAAACAATTTAACAAAATTTTATATTATTAAACTGTTTTCCATATAATAATAGGCCAATTGTTAACGCAAAGTTCAAAAAATATTTTATATACGACAGTTTCAATTGATTCTGAAATACATTTTTTACATAATTTTTGACATAATGAAAACATTGGAATGTTCTTTCAGTTGTGTCAAATTGTTTAAAACGGATACATTTTATCTCAGTTTTCAAGATAAAATGAGTGAGTCTGAGTCAGATAATGCTCTATAGTACAAGTAGGTACATTGAAAAATATAAATTTTGATCGAATTTCTATTGTTATTTATCTTACAAAATAAATTAGTCATAATAACACTCATGGCCGGTTGCACCAATTTTAAATTTTCTTTAAATTGACAATATATAAATATATAAAAATATCGCCAGGGGCCCTAAAAAGTCTCGGGCCGGTCCTGTCCACACCCCAAATAAAGGAGATCCACGAGATTAACATATTCCCGGGTCGTAAATCCAAACGGACCATTCAGTCTGCACAGCAACGGTGAATGTTGTTAAGGAAATTAAAAGGAACAATCTGAAGGAAAGACGAAGAGTATTAATATTATAAATAATTCAAGTGAGAAATGGTTTGAGCGGAGTATTGATCTGTATCATGCTGAAATATAAATGAAACAAGTTTATAATCAGCAGAATTTCATAAAAAGTATCCTTGTTTGATTTGCTCTCCCACGAGACAAAACTTTAAATTAAATGTAGCCCAAAATCCAATATTAAGAGCGTTTCACTGAACGGTTACGGGATTTTTGGCGGAAATGTTTGCAGTTTGCAAGTTGGGTATGTGCAGGTGTGACATGTACTAATTATTCGTTTGATAATCGCGCCTAATCAATCATGAAAGTTGCGGAAAGTTGAGCGACGTTGGAATTTAACGGGAAATTAAGTCGGGCAGGGCCTCACGCTAATCGGGGGCTTTTTTGCAGCCGCATTTATTATTACCGGGAAACAGTCCACCGCTGCAACTTCATTCACGGTTTTTGTTGCCGGACTTGGTCAAGATTACATCTCATATATCCTCTTTTTGCTTGCGCTGATTTCTAAGATTTTTTGTAGCTCCTTACTACCCACAATTTAAAATATTTATGTTCCTACTCCCACGCTGCACGCAAAATTCTTTCAGCAGTGTAGAACTTTCTACTTTGCAAGGATTTTAATATCCTACATTGTCAAGCTAGGATATAATAAACCACGGGAAACTATTGGAGAAGATATTTAAATGTAGGTGGATACTTTACGGCAAAAAGGAAAACCTGTATTGTTGAGACTTTTACAGAATATTTTTAATTAATTTCTTCTTAAGTATTTCTTTTATTTTGTGCACTTTTTAATAAATGACCTAAATTTTCCAGATTTCCTTCAGCTTGTGAAAGACAGCAAAGAAAAGACAGAAGAGAAAAGCGGCGTCTTTTACACCACTTTCCACCATACAGAAATTAGAGACACAATATTTTCCCACCCGAAGAAAACCAGAATAAATAAAATACTTATGCACGAATTTGATCTGCAATTTCGTCGTCTGTTGAAAAAATTAATTCAATTGATTGATTTACTTAGAACTAGAATGATATATTATAGATGACATGAATCATATTTGTTTATTTGCATTTTAAAAATTGATGCAAAATTTATACCCAAACAAGAAATGCGTTTTATTATTAATCTGCTATCCAGAATTACATTGAAACACACTTCAAATAGAAATTGTTTGTCAATTAGACTCCCAACTAAAATTTAATCACTAGATTATTTTAACTAAAATTTATAGTACAGAAATCGGCCAGTTGAATTACGTTAACCGGACAGATTAGTTATCTGGCTTTTATAAGAGCGGGTATTAATCAATAGAAATAAAATGACAAAGACTTGATGATATTGGAAAGGACAAGAGCTGTAAATAAGCGATTGTATCTTGCGCAATATGGCTGATGAAGATCAAAGTTGATGAATTTACTTTAATCGGCGGATTCTTTATTGTTGAATCCTTTGAGCCGTTGAAACTGTCCGATCCACGTACCTGAATGATCAAAGATGGCTGTATGGAAACAAAACAACAAACGCTTTCATACACAACAGATAGGCGGGCCGTTGCTGTGGTGATAAGGACTGTTATTTCGGCATTATTTTTTCAGTTGGGAAGCGCTACTTGTATGCAAATCGGGTTGGGTTAGTCCGTATCCCCGAGCAAGGCAACTGATCACAGATTACGGGATAAACTGATACCCAGTCCCCAAACCGCCAAAATATTTACCATATTTTTCAACAATCAATACACACAGTCTTGTTTTCTCAACAAACTCATCAGCCATATGTTATGTTAACAAAGTACCCTCAATATATCGTACATATTTCATACACACAAAAATTATTGTATTTACAACTGATATTACATTGTTTACTTACTTGTAATAGTATTACACCAACTTATTTCACTATTATCACACAAATGTACCATTGTAAAACCGTTAACTTTTCAACCACTTTGTTTATTTTCGATGCTCAGCTGTCACTAGTGATCGGAGCGCCACTAGTAGTACTTATGGGTATTAGAGAAAACAACAATCAAGACGCGGGAACTGTACATATAATAAAATCAAATATTTAATTAATTTATTTATTTAAATTTTTATTTATAACTGGTTAGCAAATAAATCAACAAGCAAATATGATAAATTAAAGAATAAGGTGTGAGAAATAACTCCCATTGGAGTTCTTTCCGTTTTATGTTGTTTTTAATAAATCTAGAAGTTTCTTATTTCTGCGGAATTTTCTAATAAATAAATAAATAATAAATAAAATTAAATATGTTAATATTTTCATATTAATAAAGACAAAACACAATTTTTTATGTACAAATAAATATTGAAATTTGAATTATGTACAAATTATGTACATTACATGTTAAAAAAACAGAATCTCAATTTTAACATACTTTAATAATATGAATAAATTTATTCCATAAATTTAAATGCTTTAATTTATGAAATATATTTTAACAAACAGCTATCATTTTAAATTATGTGTACTAAAAATTACATTTATTTAATGGCATTTGTGACGAAATTTAATAAATAATGAATCAGTATTATTTATAACCAGAAAAATAATTAAAGGTTTGATTCAGATTCAAAACAATTTTAATTGTAATTTAATAGAGACAGATTTTCAGCTTATAATGTGTTCCGAATTCTAAAACAATGAAATATTTAATTGTTCAAAAAAATATAACTAAAAATATAACAAAAACTTCTTTTTGTACACATAAGAGTTACATTTTTTACTTTCACCTCGCTTAATAGTCATTCAACGTTATAGACAATATACATTTAAATTGAAAAGGAGAATCCTGCTGACATCTATTATTCATTCCCAAACTTAATTATTAATTGGCCAGCTATATTTTCTATATAATTATTGCAACATTTTTTCGTTTCTACTTGTTTGTACAACACAAAATATTTTCCAGACAAAATAAAGTGATTTTCTGTCCGATAGGTAACTTGAAGAGCAGGTCTAAAAATAGATTTTGAGTCTAGACAAGTTTGTTACATACACGAGGGGAAGCGATTGTTACACATTTCTAGCAAGTTTTAGTGTAGACAAGGATAGAGATATATTTATAATTAATTATTTACTTTTGGAACAAGCCCGCTGCTGCCACCAAGTTTCATTTTTCGAACTACATACGATTATATATTTATATATTTAGTTAACCACACAACCCTACAGGCGTAACCTAATAAGAGAGTAAAAAAATACATGGGAATATACAACAATTAATGGGTACAAACAAAATAATTAATAAAATAAAACGTATCTTAAAATGATTTAAAATTTAAAATATTAAGTAAAGCTTTATAAGGAAGTTTATGATTGGGGTATAACCTTATAATCGTAAAGTAAATGAATTCAATGAATTTCATCATATGTATCCCAAATTTCAAATTAGTTCAAGTATAGACATTTGATATTTATACTGCGGTGTAAAGTTGTAAAATTTGGGTGAGATTGTGTGCAAATCTAAGAGATATAACGAATATAGGTTATAAAATCGACAATAAAAATCAGCAGGCATGTTAAGGGCTGTTTAATTCGCCAATTAAATTGTAAACAGCCGAAACACGCACGATAAAATTGAACGTTTGCTGGGACGACCGAGAAAAAAGTGTTTATTTGAGTTTTATTTCGCAGCTCTCCCGGGGAGGCGGCCCGCCCCGCAGCCTGCTGAGAATATAGCAATAGCTGTCGCTTCTTTAAAAGTTTTTCCTTGAATTATTCAATACTACATATTCGGTGTTTCAGCAGTTCTTTTTCTTTCCGTCATCATCAGTTTCTTTTTGCGTTTAAATTATTGAAACGGGCTCTTGTCCTTCCAACTGCATCAACATCCAACTTTATAATTACAAATAAAAAGCTCTCCAAAAGCACGACACTTACAATTCGATATTTATAAAACAAATTCAATATCTCATAGATATATCGAACTTCTCAAACAATATATGATTCTAATAGTAACAACTATTTTGTTTGGTACATAAACAATATATTAACAAAATTAAAATGAATAAATTTTTATATATTGCTAACATTTAAAACAAGGTATCTGAACCGTATCGAAACCGTAATAGAAAACCGTACTGAAATTTGACTTTTTATGATACTGTAACCGAAAACCGAAAACTATATTTTATTTTTTCAAATATAGAAAGCAAAAATAAATTTATTCTGTAAGCAAAAACATAACCGAACCGAAAAAATAACTGTACTAAAACCGTTCTAATATTTATTTATAAGGTCTTCATTTTCTGAAACTGGTACACTATTGATCAAACCACAAATGTTATGAATCATACCAGGCTTTAGATGTCTAATAATCCTTGCTCTACGATCTCGGATTTCAATTGATATCTGCGGCAGTTAGAATATTCATGACAACAACAAATGATGTTATGTTTCTCAATAAAACATTCACGAAAAATATTTATCCAGGTGATTCGGTATGAACTATGAGTAAAAATACAGGTGTGATATAAGGAACCTATAAAATCCCAGAGGACTAAGGGTTTAATCTGAACAACCGTCTGCAGGAAACCGAGGAAGAAGAGAATAGAAGAGAAGAAAGTTTCGTTGAATGTTATTAAAACTGGGGGTGTTTAGGAAATATTTCAGATTATCCTCTCCATTAATTAGACCAAATGTTGCATGAAAAGTTATCACCTGAATTTCAAACTTCAATTTCAATAAAGTGAGGAAAGAAAACTGCGTTTCGTCAGTGAAATATCGGGCCGTAAATAAAATTTGCGTGTGATATTTATGTAAAAATAATCGGTTCTTAGGTTTCCATTGGACATAAATATGAGGGGATGGATTGGCGCGGCTATTTAAAAAACAAGTCGTGTTCGAGGGGGCTGTTGCCCCGCAGCTGTGCGTGGGACGTGCCGTACGTGCGGTGCACACAACCCCCGGCCCCCAAATTGTTTATCTCATTATTTTGTGATTTGCGGGGAAACCGAACCCTTCCCAACACCATGTCATATTTCACCCGAATCATCATTACCAATCATTTCTATTACCAACTAAACTTTCCAAAATATAAATTACCACACAAAATACTTAACAATCAAACTAGATGTAAAAGAATGCCATTCCCTAATAAATTTTTACATTTTATGCAATGTAAAAAAGATTTTACAGTTGAAGCAGTAAAACCTTACCTGTATTCTAAAATAGTTTATTTGTTATTTTCTTGTAAAGATAATTATAATTAGCACCAAATTCTGACAGTTACTAACATAGTTTTCAATAATATAAACAATGCAACATCTAATGTGTAAAACTGACATATTTTTATAGATTAGTTCAATTAAATTACCGCTTATAAGTAACTAATAAAATCTATAACTCTTGCCAAAAATTATTGCCTGTACGACTTTAAATTATATTTGTAAAACTAAATATACTATCATGTTTCTAACATTGTGTATATACACACAATATTAAATATTGAATTTGTAATTTTGAGCGATTGTTTGTTAAGCTGAATAAATAAAAAGATTCTATATGATATCATTGTTTTTGGATGAGTTTCCTTCCCAATTATAATTGCTCCCATTTAGCTTTCCGTGGAAGATGTCAGGAGAATATAGGTAGAGGTTTGTTCCATCTGATATTTTTCTTCGTTGGCTGCGCGTGAATTTACCTCCCGTGGCACATTCATCAATTTGCGAACGATTTTTTACGCTAAATTCATTAGCGAATTTCGCGCAAGCCCGAACATTTTTCGTGTCACTTTTATTAAAATCACCTAATGATGTACGGGACATCTGCCAATATTTGTTCGATGTAAGTCACGGGAAAAGTGGGGAAATATGAAAATTTGTAAAGGCAAACATGTTATTAACACTGCTTGTTTTGCCTAACTATAATTTCATGCAAATTTTGAAGTTCATAAATCTTGAGTTAATAAATCACAAGGTTTAGACTTATATCTGCTGACACCCCGCAATTATAAATGGGAACACATTATGAATATGCTACGAAAATCTAAATTTAAAAATGCATCAAATTCTTTTGTATTTCAACACATAGTTATATTAACACATGTTTCTTTCAAGATATTTATATCAGTTAAGTAAAAACATATGCTTACTTCTATTCTCTTCAACACCTCATATTATTTTCTAAAAATATTTCTTTTGGGATATCTGTACATATGTTAGCACTATCTCGGAGTCTTGGTCGTTGGCTTATCAACTCTCCCCTTACGAAAGTGTCCAAGATATGACGATGTGATTAGGTGATATTATATGTCACATATTATTTAGTACCCCTAACACAAGCTCATATGAACGAACTAGGGGACATCACAAACAGATATCGTTAGCGATGTTATATATGATATTCTGGGGAAATTTTTGTCGTTAGTCCCGACATATCTGTAGCAAGGAAAGATAATTCAGAGTGTGTAATAAACTGGAAAATGAAGCCTTGTATAGGGGAAGATTATTCAATAACGAAACGGCAATAAATAATAAAAAATCTGATGTTTCAACACATGACTTCCTTGTACGCTAAATTATACATAATTTTTTCTACACTTCATTTAAAATTATTTCACTTGAAAGGAAGATGATTCTTCAACTTATATTCGCAATATAACAGGAAGATGAACAACTAGATATAGAAGTCCCGTATACAAAATTTCTAAATTTTACGGCTTGTCATTTTTGATTTATGCAACATACGTACGTACGTACAGACATAACGTCGAAAATAGTCAAACTGGATTCAGTGATAGTCAATTTATATTTCCGTTAAAATCTGAAAACCAAAATTTTTCACAATTACAATACTTTTTTTACTTTGTACAACGAAGTAAAAATGTGAGATATTGCATGTTTCCTTGGGTGTGAGGGTGTGAAAAGAGCTGAGAAAATTCGAGGTCGTCGTTTAATTGAATCCGAAATTCGTCCATTTCCATGGATGTCACCGAGGTCGGAGATCGATACATAATCGTATATCACACACATAGACGTCGGTCATAAATCAAGGAAACTTCAAATAGACGCTATATAACCAATAACCAATCGGCATCTGGATTCGTCTTACTTTGCATATCTTTCCCTTCGTCGCATCAGCGATCACAGACCGCGGAATCGAAAACACCTAAATATGAATTTAGATGCCGCAGCTATACGTCTACAAGATAGCAGATCTGTAATAACCACCGCCTTTGTTCACGGGATAATGGAGCCGAATTACATTTGATAGTGGACAAAAACAAAAGGGTATAAAATGTAATCCTCGAGAAATAACTAGTGAATAATTTATTTAGGACATGCAGTTAGCTACGCTCATAACAGTTAGCGAGCATTCGTCACAGTCGTTAATGACATTAATGAACACGTTACACAAACGCTGTTACATTATTATTTCCATGTCCTACATTTGTGAGTGTACATTAGTAATGATAAAAAGCAACAGTTCAGTACGGGGTTAGTAGGGATTCGGGTGACACAAAATGTTTCTTGAATCTCGCTTGTCTCGTCTCGAAATGTCTCGGGCGAAACGAGAACGATTGTACAAAGCTTCGAGACAAGAAAATAAAATGCAGATTCTCGAATTTCAATAATTAATCAATTTACCTAGATTTAGGGATGGAAACACTAAGCACAGATGGTGACTTTGATAACTCGAGAAATCTCGGCTAGACTCGAGACCGAGACGAGATAATAATATTCGAGACGAGAAATAAACGAGACTATCAAATATTTTACATTTAAAATGAGACGAAACGAGAAAAAGAAAATTCTCGTCTCGTCTCTTCTTACAGAATCAATAGGGTGTAGAAAGAAAGTAACGAGACATGTGTTGCCTGATCTGCAATAACACCCCCGATGCGATTGCTTTGGGCAATTTGAAAATTGAAATTTTATGATTGAAGTTTGTCCGAAGCTATAAATTTGGCAAACGCGGTGTGATAGAGGAGGCAGCACGTTTGATAAAATAATGAAATTTGGCGCGGTGTTTGTTGAACCATTTAGAAATGAAGCCTGATGCGATTAAACGTTTGTTATACGCTCATAAATTTTCATTGCTGTTTCAAAATCAACGTGTAAAATTTTATAACTAGGTTAACACTATGCGGAATGTAATTTATAGTGTTTATATCTGCCTGGTTATCGGTGGGCTAAGTTTCACTTTGCCATTTCATCTGCTAGACCAATACTAATACAAGACTTGTTTACCCTTTTACTCAACTAACTTCATTATTGCTTCCCACACACTATTATAATACGCTCATTTTACAATGGGGTTCAATACTATTTTTAATTTTTTCTGAAAGAACAGAGTATGCTGTTTTTTTCTTCATAACTTAGATAACAAATCTAGAGGTTTAGGTAGAAATCTTTGTATAATATTTAAATTTGATTTTTTAGCTCACCCCTGTAATTGTATTCCATTTGTCCATATCGGAATAATTGCAGTTTTATACAATAGAATTTATTTTCTTCCAAATCTGTTTTCTTTTGCATGTTATATGTTTCTTCCAAGTAAGGCCTTTATCAAGATGCATATCCAGGTATATTACTTCTGTCTGTTGGGGTATTACTTCATTGTTAATTGCTACTGCGGGACAGGTGAGATATCTTTTTGTGGAAGTCTCGTGAACATTTTTATTTCCATTAATTTTGATACGCTACTTTGTTGCTCATTCCACAACATTTAATGCCGTTTGTAAATATTGTAGTATCATCTACATATGTAGCTACTGTAGTCTTCTCCGGACAAGGTACATCTTAGGCATAAATGGAATTTATTTTTTGTAACGAAAACAATAACACATAATATCATTTTGATACTGTAAAACTAACGTGCACATAGTATGCATCATTAGTTTCTACAAGTTGGAAGAATAGGTCAAGACTAATACTCATTAAGTAATATATATTTTCATATTCGACTGTAAAATGGTAATGTTTTGCCATTTTCCCACGGCTTGTTGTATAGCGCCGTGGGAAGGAACCTGAAAGGAGAACGGCACAATAGTGCAGCTCTATTCAGGTACGGAGCAGCAAGCGTACATCTTTCAAATAACACGCGCGGTTTATTCTAATCAAAACTTTAATGGCGAACACAAACAGCATCTATTATCTCTACTAATGAAGCGCGAGCGCGGCGCGGGCGCAGCTGCGAGCTGACAGAACCGGGTGATTAAAGACTTTGGCATCGGGACGAGTCTTTGTTATGCCTGTACTCCATACGCGGATATGTACAAGATCTGCGTCTAACGTGCACGTCGCTTTGATCGCTCCCACCGCCCCGGGGTTCACTAATTAACCCAAAACGTGAAAATATAACCAAACATTTTCATCAATTGGTATTTTTTATTTTAGATTGAGAAATACTACAAATGCATGCGAGAATAAGTTTTTTTTTGTCTTTTATTACTTGTAGGTGTATCGCGGTCCTGGTGTAAAATTTTTGAATCTGAGCATTTCAACCTTCTTCTATATACTGATGTCAAATAATTGTCCAAAGAATGAGTATTAAATTGTGTTTAAGAATTAAAAATAGAACTACCTACACACTTTTTTCGAACAAGAAAACAAACTTGAATTTTGTGAATTGTAGAAAAATGTATTTGAAGAACTGAATTAAGTAAATTTCAGCATGTAAACATAAGAGATGAAATTTTCTTATAATCGTCCGATAAAATTAGAACTTTTAAAGACAAGATTTTGGGAAATTGAGGCAAGTTGGAAATGTTTACAAGAACATCTAAAACACTTGTTAATACTAACAATGCATGATTGGGATTCCATAACTCATATTAACTACAAATAAAAATTGTATTTGTTATTATATCAATTGTAAAAACCGGTAAAAAACTTTTGCATTGATAGTAAATATTAACTTCTCATGACAGTTTTTGAAATATATATTTTTAAAAAATCATATAAGGAATCAAAGAATGTTTGATTAAAATTCGTTTTAAAATAGAAATAATTATTTTCTCGTATATCTGGAATGATTTCTTATTTTCCTTTTTATTTTACCCATCAATATAATCCTGAAATAATCAGTAAAGCTTTTTTACCATCTTTTATTCTTTATCTCTAAATATACCAAAACTAATTAGCTTTTTCTACATACAGAGAAATATAAGACTCTTTTATTTTGAACTGTGTACAGCAAACATTTCTATTAAATCTTTTTACAATATATTTTTCTATTTCTGTAAATATGTATATTCCTAAGATCAATACCAATACCCATGTAATATTTTCTTCATCACATATTATTTTTAGTTCAATTTTTCTCTTTTGAAAATCCCTTCACTTCTCAAGGTGCGAGTCTTTCCATCCCCGTAATGAATTCGAGAATTGATTCCTACCGATCCGATGAAGTACAGGGACTTACTCGGTTAAACAATCACAAAACGAGGCGAAATGTCAGCAGATTATTATTTGTTATTATAAAATTATTGGATCAAGTTATTAAATCCCTTTATGTACGCCTTCGCAGTAAAATTATGTATTCGTACACCCACTTTTAAATTAGTTGTTTCCACCCACGCTAGATTATATATCAGTTTAATATAAATGGAAAAAGTACATTTTCTTTGGACAGATTTTTAATTTAAATTCTTTAATAACAGGATATATTTTTATTAACGTATTTGATTATTTTCGAAGAATTATATCTATTCATCTCATCGCGTTCTTTAGTGCTATGTGTTGTGTTGTATCATCGTAAATCATCATAGTCATTAAATCTTTACGGTAATAGAATAATCATTGCACCGCTCTTTTCATTTTTGTATTTTTAGGCAGTAGATTTATAATTGTATATTTTATCAAAATAATTCTTCATTTGATATAATTATAAATAATGAACATTCGGGAAACTACTTAACAGTTTCACTAGAAATTAAAATATTTTATATAAAACATCAAACCAAAGTATATTTCACCGCAATTTTTTATACGGATTATTGTAGAAAATATTCACGTTCAAAGTGAACAGCGTATAATTATTTTTTTTCTAGAAATATTTGTTAATTTTTGTGTTAATTTGTGGCATAGGCAGGATTGGAACCAAGGATCTCAGGTTCGTTCTGTAGGCGCTTTAGTGTGTTGGGGAAGTATATAGAAGGAATTTATTTCTTGATGGTTAGTATATTTCTTTGTGCTTGTTGGGTTGATGCGGGCCGAGTGTGGCGGTTCAGCCGTTTCTCTTACTTTCTGCTGACTTTGATTTCCTCAGTTTTAAAGCAGAGTCGGGTAAAAAGAAGTGGCCTTTTCGCGTTGTGTCACATTACCGATAACATATCTGGAGTCCGGCAGTTACTGACGGCTCCGCTGCTAATGAGTGCAGCAAATGCACCCGGGAAGCTTTCCACGCTTTTTCCTCCCGCAAAAAGAAATTCTCTCCCAAAGAAAAGCTTTAAATAAGCTTATCACCCCTTGTTACATGCCTTTGTTTCTTTCCCATACATTCGCCAACTACAAAAAATAGTTCCAATAAGCAAAAAATCTATACTCTTCGTGATATCATGGGAGTGTTTGTACAACAATTTTCTGTTCATTCGACATGTGTGGGGGAATGAATAATACAGACAAATCAAATATTGGAGTAAATCAATAGAACTAATAAAGTTATGTGAATGAAATTATTAATAAGTTTCGTTACATTGAGTCACGTATATGTTGGATTACTAACAAACAGGCGTTCCCCTATAACTTTACCATTATTTATTAAGTCTTGGCACCTCTAGTTTTATATATTCATCACTGAGAATAGTTGAGATTGCATGTTCGTCGTTCAAACAAGAGAATAATTTTTAGTGCTCCAGTTACCTAAATTTGAATTTAGTAGAAGTACGAAGAGTATTGATTCTAAAGTTTAAAGAGGCAAATAAAGTTTGTAGGAGACATTTGTTGAATTCGGAAAGTGTAATAGTTGTTTCCTTGCAGGATTTGTACACTCGCTTCGATTCAGTACAAATAGACATTTATCATCAACTTTTGTATATTCCAACTTTGGAAACAATTATAATTCTAAGGGAGAATTTACTTTGGAAGCGTTCCATAAAGAACAAACTCCTATTTTATTTCACTATCCCAATACTTTTGACATCCTTGGTAGTTTTTTCGCGAAATGGACTTGTTTGATAAGTTGTGAACACTATCTGTAGATCTGGGGATTTTTGTAATTAGAGATGTTTGCGGTTTATCCGGAATGTATTAAATGTATCTGGCTCCTTTGAGGCCGGCCGGGGTTTATTAGCTCGGGCAGTGTGGTGTGTTGTAATTAGGCTAAAAGAGAGAATGCATCTTTGCAGCGGTTGTTTAAATAACGCTGATGCCGATCTACGCTGTAATCTGCGTTATTAGATAAGAGCCAGAAAGCCCGCAGAGGCGTACGAGAAACCCTTTATTAAAATAAAAACCACAAAGAAAAGCCTTTATTTCTCTTCTAATCGTTGCTTCACTTCCTACTCAGCTTCTTCTGCCTCCTAGCCAATTATCCTTCCAGTTCAATATTCAACGAAAATACGCCACATTCACAAACTAAGAAAAAATCGTACTTGAGTATGCATACATAATGCATTCATTTTATCTCTCTTCAAAATTAAATACATTTTCCTATGAATTTTATTATGACTTCTATATTATACAGATCACTTTACCTTCGTCTCGTTTGTTAATTTTTGCATGCACCTTTATTTTCTTACTAATTACATAAATAGCTATTTTCTGCATTTCATTTAAACTTCTTTCACTTGAAAGTGAGATCATTTTATGGCTAATCAATCTTCAACAGTCAAAATGGATATTTCCGTTGAAACCTAAAAACCGAAATTTTTCGCGATAACAATACTTCCTTTACTTTGTACAAGGAAGTAAAAACTTAAACTATATGAATATTAAACAATTACCAAGAACACAGAACAACGTGGTAACACGTAGCACTTGTGGTAGTTGAAGTTGCTCATATGAACGTTAGGTAGATAGGTTAGGTTAAAGATGTAAATGGTAGTGCCTTAATGCTCGGCAGTGTGTGTGTTTGTATATTTGGTAATGGCGCGCCGCTGAAGCAGGCCTCCCAAACAAACGTTACTTAAACTTTCATTAAATGCGGAATCAATGTAAATTGCATTCGGCGGTCAGCGCTGCTGAGACCTGACGCTTTTAGCTCCCGGTGGACGCGGATAATCGAGAGCCGAGAGCCTGCATCGATTGTTCCCTCTACTCTAGATAAAAGGGTCAACACCATTTCCATCAGCTCGCACAACCTCTTTATTGCTCTTTCCTCAGAGATGCCTACACTCCCACATCAATCATAATCCTCCCCCTCCCATAAAGTATCATCAACAAATGACCGCTGCTGAACCAGAGCCTACCGCCTAATCAAATCACTACATAACGGCCCGTCATGTACGAAGAATCGCTATTATATTGTCATTAGTCCCTACTCATCAATTACTTCTTTACCCAACACCAGGGAATGTATGTATGTGCGTTGACGGAAAGGTGACGCTTGGTTATTAATAAAATAAAGTGTGGTTGGTAGCAACAGGTCGGCTGATCTCACATAAGAATTCACGTTCACGCGGTGTGTGAGAAGCGTGACGAACGTGAAGCCACGGAGAGCGTGGGGGTTGATAAATGAACGGCCGGTGTTATTAGCTTTATTAATTGCGGGAGCCGCCTATATATCTTCTGTGTCAATCCAATATTACTGCGGAAAAACTCCACCGTCTACTTTTTATTCCATCTGCTATTATATTTCATGTCGTTCAACTATTGCATATTGGGGCAGATGTATCGACTCTTATATTTTTAGTCCGTATATAATAACTCATAGTCATGATAAAGATGGATATGATGCAATAAGTAATGTTTTGTGTTCTTTCAAATTATATTTTTCAGCTGAATTTTATGAAAAATTTAGTTACGGTTGAATGAATTATTCGTACGTATTCACGGGCGCAGACTTTTCAAAATTACCTTGGGGGCAAAATTACCAACATAAAAACATATAAGATAAAACAAATACTAGAGCGAACACTTTATAATGCTCTAATTCTTGACCTATTCACAACAGAGAACAATCCAGGGCAGCCAAATCTGCTCCAGAATGTGCTCTAATTTCAGCAGGTCAAGAATTAAAGCACACGCCGAAATTGTGGCTGTACTAGTGGGAATTTTAAAACGAAAATTTGTATAGGTACATGGATACTTTGATGATATTTTTATGGGTGTGACTGACACCTATTTTAGGGTACTAGTCAATTACTTAAAAATAGAAGAAGGTACAATACTTCTTTAAAATGACAACAATTCAGTGTTTTATTACTGATGTAAAAAATGCTGCATTAAGGAAAATATCTCATTCGACATATGAGACCCGATGCCTTGAAGTATTCGACGCCAATGTACGTCTTAATATATTAAAAGCTAGGACACACGACTTAATTTTGATATATCATGCGTTGTGTGTGCGCAGCTAATCCTGAGTGCTTTGTCACGCATGTCTGCCAAGCACCTGCGGCCAAGACAACATGTGATACGGATGGATTGAAGCTAATGGTTATGGATCGCGTACGAGTATAGTGTTTATCATACAAATACACATCGCACGCTATACCGTCATACATATTCACCTCCATTTTATACTCTACACGCCACAATGCAAATATATTGCCACAGATAAAATTCCTACAAAAACAATTATACAGATAAAAGTGCCAATTCTATTTCATTACTAAATTTAAACCGAATAAAAAGCTTAAACTGTAATAACTATAAGATATTAGAGGCTTAGATAGGTACTGGGATGAGGAGTGGCAAAAATAGAATGTAGGGCAATATAGATGGTAAATGATTGTTGATGTAGTGCAAGCAATCGTAGTGAAGATAATTTCCCGGGCGCTATGTATCTTTCTGGGTGTGTACGGGTTTGATTCTCGGCATGAACAGCCCTTGTTTACCTCGTTCGCTAATGTAAACACGGCATAATGAGTTGCCACGCCGCCATTTGTGCGTATGTTGGAATAGGGTTCATCATACATGCTCCCACATCACCCGACTTCATATTGATGGAATTTAGTAAATATTTATTACTCCTACCAGCGGCATTCGTATATAAATATACCCCAGCCTAATTTCCTAAAGACATCGTGCATGATACACCCGGGAACGGGAAGTCAACGGAAAATAAAAACAATGAGGTGGAAGCATAACGCACAGAGAAATATCTTTAATGCAAAAACATTTTATAAAACAATTTGCGCAATAAAACTGCATTGTGTTGTATCGATGTGGCCATAAAAAATGTGTCCAACGAACAACACATAAAAAGTTTCCAGAGTAGTTTTATGTATTTATTTGTCCAGACTGATGCATTGAAAACGAATGTAAAATTTATAGAGCTTTCGAATCCCGTGGCGTAATAGGTTTGATTTGGAATCGGAGCAGGGAAATAATTTAATATTCTTTTGTGCTGGTAATGGGCGAGGAAAAGTTAGCCGCGCTGCTCGTAGGTGAGTAATAAAGAAAGTCTGCAAGTCTGTGGACAGCGAGAAATAAGACGGCAACGGAGGGAAATAGAAGTCGCGAGTTGTACGGAAAGAATCGTTACCTAAAGTACTGGTTCTATTGCACCCTGAAGGCAGGACCAACTCGGGAACTCATTTGGAGCTTTGTTTTTCCTTCTGTTTTCCCATTTATCCTATCCACCTTGATGAACTCATTGACTGATGGATCGTGCGCCAAATACCAACGGCCACCGCCTGTCTTTTACATTTTACACTAACTATCATACCACGGCTTTTATTTGCTCCTATTGGCATTGCTCCGTAGATGAAAGAGAGGACCGGCGGCTTGTGTAACAAATGAACCGCATTGTGTGCAGCGAAACAAAGTGCCATATCTCACAAAATGAGCGAATACACGCGAAACAATTTGAATTAAACAAGATTCTGTGGCAGGCGCTTTCGAATGCTGAGTTTGGAGTTCCAGGGCGACCTGCACTACGCGTACTGCCGAACAATACACATAGTTACAGTTAATACGAGCCGAAACATTTAAGTAAATTTGCAGTTACACTGGACATATTATAATTGGAATTCTAACGGCAAAACAATTATATTCAGATAGCATTAATGTGCACGTAGCAAGACGTGCCAGGCTGGGCGAACAGAGCTGGCTTCAGGCGGTTCTGTCCAGGGCTTTGTGCGGGAGTATTCAGCGTCCGTCTTTGCTGGAACAACCACTGTTTCTCCATCATCGGCTTAGCCTTTTTAATTCAGCGACACAGCCAAGATGATTGCCCGGCAAAGAGAGAAAAGTACCGAGTCCACATCTGCATGCGTGAGAACGAGACGGGTCATTCCAGAGACCATTCAATAAGTTGCAAAGTTCCGAGCTAGTTAGCAGTTAGCCTATTTACTTAGTTGGCTCTTTGGTTCAGTGTCGGCGTGGCTGCAAGCAGACAAATTCGCGCAACCGTACTAAAGGGCCCCAGGGCTGTTTGATGTTCGTTATGAAGCAAAAGGAAGACAAAACGAATCCACTGTCCGTCTTCCTCTCTGCTGTGTATTTTAAATTGAAATTTTCACTTTGAGCTCGGCGATCAAAGTTTACACGATCATCATTGCGCGGACGACAATAGCATTTTACATTCTTTTCTTTCGCTGCCAAATTAATTTTGATTTTTTCGGTTGGGCAGATTGATCTTTTCCAGATGCGGATATTGTTTCCGCGTTACCGCTCGTTCTATTTGCTCGTGCCGGGGAAGTTTTTATGGGGCGGCAACTTCATTAAAGAAACAAAATTAAAATATTAATGTAACAATTAAGTATAAAAGTGCTATTAAAACAACAAGTGAGGTCGTTAAATCTTTAAACGAAAGTAATTAAAATGTGGCCGTAAAGCGTTGAGTGACATTGTACACCTTTAACGGCGCAGCTAATTCCGCGTCGTTGTGTGAATCTGACCGTAAATACGTAAAATATGATCGTAATTCTCCGTGTTTCAATTACCCGGGCTGCGTGCGCATAACTGCAAATGCAATTTTAGAAAGTCTCGGGCAATAAAACGGATACACTTTACGTCTTTACGACATGTTTTTATGTAAAAAGGAAAGGAGAATGCTTCGCGTCTGTAAGATTGGTTTTTTACGCCACTCGCTTCATTCTGCATGGACGCGCTATTTCTCCTCATTGTAGCTCACTCACTTGCTTTGTTTATTCTCTTTGCCCGTGCATTCCTCCGCCAACTTTTATTTACTTTACTTTCAGCCTGAATACCTGTTACACCTCGCGGTGCGGTGTATTTATTTTTCACTTGTTCCAAGTCTTAATAACTGCGTGGGACATGAAGCTCCCATGTGTCAGGTCAGGTCAGCGGGGACGAATTACCCGACTGGAGCGCGGGTCAATTACAGAAGTTCCCGGCCTGAATTTCATTTACGCTCCGTTCGATCCGTCGCCGACGCACACTTTCATTAGATAAATGTTTGAGTTGGAGTTTCTTTAAAGCCCGCCGCCGTGTGATCTGGATTGATCCGCGACGCTGCGTTATTATGTACATCGGTGTGTAAATGTTATTCCGCAAATAGAATCGGCGCTTGTCTTTTTGTAAACCGTACGTGCGCGGGCAAGCTAAACAGCCCGAGGTCGCTATTTTTACTTAGCAACTCGAGGAGTCTTCGGCGTGCGTTCCGCGCGATATCTACACACTCGCGCTGTTGTTTGAACAGAGCAACATTTTATTTTAAAAATCTTTGTTACTTGAACGCGTCGGCACACATGTGACTGACAATGTGCTTGATTTTCTTTTTATATCGGCTTTTCCTTCTTCTTACTTCAACTTATCCTTTTATGAAACAATAAAGTAAATTGTTCTTGTCGGAGTATTCATAAGAGCAGGCACGTTATTTACTTTTCCAGCGAATAATAAAAGGCCCCGTCGCTGAGGAATGCGGGATCAGCGGATGAATTAGCTGGTTAAAGTATTATTGGAAACAAGAAAAAAGATGTAAAACAAAATTGTAGATGTAAGCTGGTATTAAAACGAGTTTTTGTTGCCGGACTATTAAATTTACATAGGAGCTTATGAGAGCTTTTACACACATTAATGTTGTTTTGCTTTTTATCTGTATTTGTTGTTGCTGCCCGGTTTCAATTTGACATTCTAACTACCTTTAAAAACAACAAAAATTCAAAATAAACATGCATAATACGGGGAAAATTCAAATGACAACATGCCGCAAGATTTCATTATTATTTTTACGCCGGTAGCGTTGATTCATTTGCAAACTGCTGCGAATATGAGCGCGCGAAGAAATTCCCGTAATCTGGTTACCGGCGTCGCATGAACTACCGAGTGCTAACTTTTGTTCAGCAAACAAACGACAAAAACGTTTGTATCAATTTATAGCAATAGCGGCATTTCCATGGCTACGGCCATGCCTCATCGCAATCGGCCCCGGGACGCCGGTAAATCTAACCAGCCGCATTAACCAGGTGTTCCGCGCAGCCAGGATTAACATTTTATCCTGCCGGACAAGTTCGCCCAGGCCAGGACTCCACTGCGCTTCACTCTTTCCTTCGCTCTACTCACACACAGCGCTTCACCGACACAACTACAAACCCAAGCCTTGTTTTTCCAAGCTAATTCACTACTTGGATTGACTTCAAGTTTTTTCAAGTAACTTGATGACTTCTCTTTGCATGCTTCTTTACTCAATGCAGGCATTGATTGAATAATATTTGTATTAAAACATAAATTTCTACAACTCCCTGTATTATATTATAAGATGAAAATTATTATAAATTACAGATGGTTGTAATAGTGTACAAGTGAACAAGTGGGCATATGAATTAGATGAAATACTTATTTATACAATGAGTGTGTAAAGTAAATGTTTTTTTACTCGAGTGTTGTTTAAATTATAGCACGAGATAAAAAGTACCTTTCAAGCTCTAGTGAGTGAAAAGTGATTCTTTAAAAATTCGAAAGATCCCGTTTGTAGGAAAAAAATAATTAGGTTTGTATGAAATATATGAAAAATTAATTGTTTATACAGGGGGTTCGCGATAAAATTATGAAACAATATAAAAAGCAAAATAAATTTGATCTATTGTGTTGTGTCAATATTTGATCCAAGACAAAGGGGAAACATTTTTTGCAACTAATTGAAGATATTTATAAAAATAACTACTTAAATGAAAAATTAATAAATAGGGAATATTTTACTAGAATTTCTGAGTAAACTACTAGTACGCATAATGTAACACAGAAGGTGAATGAATGCGACATAGAATTACTGCGTTTACTTGAATAAAAACCTTTTAATATCATGAAAAAAATATAACTAAACTACTAGTTCGTATAATGTAATAAAGAAGACGAATGAATGCGATATAGAATTACTGCGTTTGTTTGATTAAAAACCTCTTAATATCAACCTCTTCTTGAAGATGTAATGCTACAAATATCTTTGGTTCCACCGACCAAGAAAGTCATAAAAAAATATATTCATATTTGAAGAAAATTGCAGAATATTATCATTATGCTTTTTATGAGTACATATAAAAGAAAAATTAAATACATAGCAGTAATAACAAAAAGTTGATTTTATTAGCTACTTGACATTTTAAAGCTTACCTTGGTTTGAAATTTTAAGCTAAAATAAATTTACGGCTTGGCTTCATATTTTGAAAGCTTTGCTTGAAAATGTATCCATTGAAACCAAAGCCATGAGACCCAAGTAGCAGATTAATACAAGTTGATAGTAAGGTAGGAATGAAAACTACTGTGAGAATTTAGAGAGTTCAGGCCTGGAGAGTTGTTCCTCATCCACCCTACGTGCAAGTTGCGGGAAATTTGTCCGTTTTTACTTGCGGGGCAAGTGGCTAAAGCCTTGTAAATCTATACGCCGTTCTTGTGGCTTTGCAAGCTTTGTTATTTATGCTAATTGTACAGTTTGCAGAAGAATTCCATTCGCACGAGCACCGCCAGCAGGACTTGTGGGATTTTTCCTGCTGGTTGTGATTACGCCAAGCGTTTGATTTTATTTTTACGCCCGCATATGAGCTCAAAGAATTTTTTTCCCCTGTCAGCGTTTCATCTTTCATTATTGAATTGTTTAATTAAATATAAAATATCCACGGTATTTCCATAAATTATATTATTACTACATCAAGAACTTCGTACGATTCTTTCAGGTTAATTGCAAAAAATTATCAAATGAAAGTAAGATTTGAAGTTTGATTGAGATACCTGCTGGTAAAATCATTAAAACGTTATATCAGGGCAAATTGTAAAAAATATTGCTGCTTTTAGAAAACCTGCTATAAATATGAAAACAAATATCAATTATTGGCCGTACTTTAAAATTCAAAGTATGTTAAATATAAATTTTAAAATTTTCCAAAGATGGTAAGATTTAGGTACTTCAGTAATATATATACAATGTTAATTTTTACTTCTTTGTACGAATTAAAGAAAGTATTGCAATCGCGAAAAATATCTATTTTAACTCTCCCTGTATTCATTTTGACTACTAACCTATGTATGATGCACGTCTCCTTTTTATTGGAAACGTCAGTGTCAAAGAGGCACTTTGCTCGAAGAGGTTTTTTGTTTTTCACATAACTCAAAAACGATTAGTCCTAGAATGTATCTCACTTTCAAGTGACACAAGTTTAAATGAAGTGCAGCAAAAAATGTATACAAATAATTTTTACCAGGGCCTTCGTTACGTCCCTGCGTTACATGTATGTGGATCCCCTCAAAAAATGAAACGTAATGATGAAAAAGAAGTTAAAAATATACTTGTACAAATAATACGGTAAATTTTAGCTCTCTGCATATAAAAGCTATTCAAAATATAAAAACCGGAAAATGAAACGAGGTAAAATTCAGGAGTGTCTTTTTTGTTAGCGAGGTAGGATGATTCTTTTGTTGTTGCAGGTAATTTAATAGCAGAGCTTATGTCATAAGAAACTGTTTGAGAAAATTTCGGTTGACTTCCTTAAAAAGAATAGAAGGCGAAGTGTTCCGCTCCTTTCAGAGGATCCTATAATTCAGTAACCTGTCCTCGGTGTGGCTTGCACGCATATTCATTCCATTACGGACACATAATTCTTAAAGCCTATTTTAATATAACCCGCAACGTACATGAGATGTTTAATTTTGGTATTCCGTTGGTGGAATCGATTTGGAAATGTCATTTTAAATTGGATTTAGCGAAAGAACGCGGCTTATGCCGGAATTAAATAAGTTACGGCCCGGGAATTATATTTGCTAAACATTGATTTGCTTTTATTCGTACTCGTATAAATAACACGCATTGTTTACTTCGTCGGCTGACCACTGCCATATTAAATTTATAATTAAAAACGTGGAGCACGAATTCCACAGTCCGGGGTGGAAAGTATCAGAAAGTGGAAATTTCTTACAATATGCTTCCGAGAACAATTTCCAGTCTCAAATAAATTTGCTTTTATCTCCGAAAATAAAAATTATAGCTTAGCAACACCAAGCGTGAGATTTCTTCGCCGTGCCATTAAAATCCTTTTTATGTAAATATGTGTGAGGTTTATGAATTGAAATAGGAGTTTAAAATTTTACGTTGAAATTGTTACGGAAATTAATGTTATTTTTACGGAGAGCAGAAGAAAGCAGTTAAATTTTTAAAACGGTTTTTTTGATCTTATGTTTACCGTCAAGAAAATTTGATTAGATGCCGTCAACGTCGTTACAAAATGCGCTTTTCTTTTGAGGTTTGTTCGAAGAATGGAAAATTACTTTAATTTTATATTAAGGCATTGCCAGTGGGCATCTCGAAGACCTAAATCTTGTTTATTAATCGCATTCCTTGTCATTATAGCCATAGCTTATTTCTCGCGAATGAGGAGTTATTTCAGTGACAACTTGGGAAAGATATTTCCCACATCCACTATATAAGTAGGCTATAACAATACTGTTTTTTGGGAAGTAAGTTCAATTTACCAAACAGATATTGGTTGCTATTAACTACGTGGTTGTAAGTAGCTTTACGACGACGACGGATATGTGTACTTCGATATCTGTAATTTCCGTCATTGATATCATGGATATCTATAACAGATCCTGCTAAATACGTTAGACTTCTTTGGCTTATAGTAATCGTATTTCTTTTAAAAAAGCGATTAATTTGGTACACTTAGATATATCTGGGTGACAACTTGTGAAAGTTGTTTTAATGGATGGTGACGGTTTAGTGTGCGTTTGGTGATGTATTATTTATTATTTATTTGAATGCACACATTGTGATGTAGGGCAGTGATTCCATCTGGAAAAATTTGTCAATATGATTTGGTTTAAAAGCTTGAATATAAATGCGGCGTGCACGGAAACACAACTGTAACTGATGAAATGAAAAATGCATACAGTGTTTCGGCGTTTTGAAAGCAATCGCTGTGAATTGACTCCCTGTGATATTATTTTCCGCATGCGCTTATGTAAATTCCCCCATCATGTGTATTCATTTGTATACATAATTAATTTCCGAATAACTTTACATACTATTATTTTTTCACCTAAACACTCAGACATATTACAAATGTCTGTACGATTTATTAATGTACCTCTTTTACTGCTAATCTACTGTGCTATTTTTCTACAGGTCTTTTATATAGTAGTGGAGTTGATTGATAAATGTTAAGTAACATCTATGTTTGACGAAAGATTTCTGTAAAATAATTTATATGGTAATATTTTAATACCGTTTATCACCCTGATGAAGATAGATTTAGAGTCGAAACAGTGTATTAGTGGATTTTATTAAATTGACTTTTATGTAGTGTTTCATGAAAGTCTTGTATTTTTCTTGATCTTGCATTAGTCTTGCAAAGAATGCAAAGCAAGACAAGGCAAGAAAAGTGCAAGAATAGCAAGATTATCTTCAATTCTTGTACTCTTCCGTGTTTTTGTTTCGTTATAACCAGCAAGACAAGGAATAAGCAAGAAAATAAGGATCAAGACACGATTTTTATATACAAGAGTAATGAAAGACAAGATATAACAAAAGAAGACAAGAACTCTTGTCTTGTGAAACAGTACTTTTATGCAATGATTATTGATATTAGGTGAAGGTTTTCTGTGCGCGGTTGTGTGTGAAAGGGTGGATGAAGTACACGGCATTAAAAATTTATCGCAAAAAATATTGTCGGTAAACAGTGTGATTCTGCTCGCGAGTGAAAGTTTAAATCCCGCAGCAGGCATAAATCTCCGGCAAGGTCGCGGTATGCAGAGATACAGCGCACTACAAGAAATAAAAGGGTACGGCCCTCGAGCAATGATTAAATCTTTTTTGCCGAGTAACATCTAAAGGGGAAACCAATTCAAAACGTGAGCTGGAAACATGAAAAGTCGATAGATGGCTGTGTATTGATGGGTTATTTCCGTGTCAGGAAACTGGGACGTGCGACGTGTGAGCACGTACCTGCTCTGCTCCAAACACTTCCTATGCAATCTGCTCCACGGCCTTCTTCCCACAGACTCCTATTCAATTGCATACATATTTGTTTCTTAAATTTTATCTCTACAGCCATTCTCTATCTATTCTACTGCGCTCCAAACTCCAAGCCGCTCGAATCCCACACAACACAATATTCTAACGTTTATTTATTTAGCTCAAGTGTAAAAAAATTATTGACACACTAATATTTATATAACTAGGTTCTATAAAGAAATAATAAATTATAAAAAGATAATAACAGTAAGTAATAAACAAATATTAATACTAATTTGGAAGTAATTATTATTAATAAAGACGTAGGGCCTATTTTTCCAACTCTGGTTAAATTGCCGATTACGTTAACCATCGGTTAATAGAAAAATATCGCATCGAAATAGTAAATAACGTATATTTTTGGCAACTTACATCAGTTTTTTTATGCGATATTTTTCTGTTTAAGACTACCTGTGTAGACAGGTCAGGCGTGATGATTCATCTGCGGTGAGTATCGTTCGTTACAATATTTATTCTCAGATTCAGAAGCTGCAGGACTCTTTTCTGTTGTTGTATTATTGTATACCATTTTAGTTTTTGTTGTGTTTCTGTAAGGTATCATTGAGCATTATAAGGGAGTTAAGAAGCGTGGTGTGAACGTGAAAGCATGTGTAATGTAAGCAGAGTGCAGATTGAATCAGTTCGGATAAGAAGCGAGTGCAGTCCGGGAGGTCATGCCGGCGAGATTTAAAATCAATGGAGAAGCCGGCAAGGTGCACGGGCCCGTTAGCGAGAGAATTTTTAAGTACCGCCGGAGCGGAATAAG
Source organism: Stenolophus ochropezus (assembly GCA_035578165.1). Lineage (NCBI taxonomy): Eukaryota > Metazoa > Arthropoda > Insecta > Coleoptera > Carabidae > Stenolophus > Stenolophus ochropezus. The sequence continues at coordinate 30,330,967 of JAQOWZ010000001.1, read as the reverse complement.
AATGCGCTGGTTAAAAGGCTCAGTTAGCGTCGTGAACAAGTTATTTAATGATACACGTAGTTGCATGAGCATTCCGCACACGTAGACAGAATATGCTTTGTTGGAGTTTTTCCATCGGCGGGAATAATGAAGCGAAGGGATTTTTGAAGGGTCGGGGTGTGTTTGTGTCAGTGTGAGTTAAGGATGTGTTAATCTATTGCGTCGCGCTGCTCACATCGCGGGTCTGAATGCCGGCGCCGAACAATGGAGTTATAAGCGAAGCCCGCGTACAAGTTACGAATATAAAGGAACGGAGTAATTTGGCTTCGCTCGTTATCAGTCGTCGCGATCTCTTTGACAGGAGCAACCGCCTGAAAGTCTAGAGATGTCACAGGCCTTTGTACCAGCCAGGCATTATGTACCCAGTAATGAGATGATGGATATTCTAATGAATAGTTTCGTTTCGTTTACCAAACCGTCCACATGTTCTGCGATACTCGTTCTTCGATCCCTCCATCGAAGCATTAGCGAGAATGGAAGAGCAATCCCTTTCAGGTGCTAATTACCAGTTCATTTCGATCAATTCAATGTCGACGAATTTATAAATTGCCATTTAAGGAGTTCCCACGTTATTCATTCCTAATTCATTTTAAACATCGCGAAGCACTTGGGCGGCTCATGCTTTATTCAGGCGCAGTGTATTAGTGATTAAATATGAAAGGAGCTGCATCATCTTAGTCGGCTGTGCGCCGTCAATTAAACGGGCAAGAAAGGGTGGCCGCGTATCTGGATGCTGCAGCGGCGAGAAAGTCACGTCGGCGCTGCACGTCTGTGCAAACACGATACGGAGACCCAATACACAGAGATTACCCCGCGTATGTGCCGCATACTCTATGCAGCAGGCGACCCCGGCCACATTACTCATCGCTTTTTTCTTTTGCGTCATTATGCCGGACTGGCCCGTATATCATTACCGGAAACTGGAGCGCCGGCCAATTATACACGACATGGAGGTGATGGGCTACGGGTGATAGCGAGGACATAGATTCCAGGTAGCGTTCGTTGCCCGTGAGATATTGATCACTTTGTTTACAGCTCCTCGCGGCTTGCTCGTAAACCCGCCGAGGATAAAACTGCTGTTATGGTTTTATTATATGAATTATCAATTCCGCGGAGCGATTCCCGCTGAGCACTTACTTGAAAGCGTCGCAGCCTATTCAGCAGCCAGCAATCACCGCCTGCACTTCCGTCACACGTTCGTGTAATTATTACGAATGCGTGGTGTGCGCCGCGTGAAATATGAAGGAATTAGGCTGGAGGTCGAGGCGGCGTTGGCAGTTTCGTCTCGCTGGCAATTTTAAATCCCCGGCAGCGGTTTATTCATAACAAACTATAACTCATGTGAAACTCGGCACTCGGCACTCGCGAGATGAAGTTCACCGGCAACTTTTACACAGCGCCGCCAAGAGGGCTCACGCTCAACCAAAACAAATCGTTCCAACTTCACAACAAACAAAATCGTTCAATCGAAAGTATCGCCGATTTCCGACTTCCCATTGCCATCCCATCCTTTTTAAATATACATTTTTCCGCTCACATTCTGCTATTAGCACGTATGCGGTCTGAGTGGGTCACTTTGCGGGGTTTGATGTGTTATCGAGCAGTGATTAGAGAGGTGACAGGCAGAAAGCAGGTCGCGCGGCATGAGTATGACAACCACGTCTCCGGACCCCACGGCGGAACGTAAACGTAACGTAAAGAACGTCGTCACCCGCCTGGGACCTCTAAACTTCCCAGATTGGTCAAGGTAACGCCGAAAGGAAATTCATGATGAATGATACGAAAGCGAAACGAATTATGTCGTGACACAAAATGGTTTGTTGGAAACTTTTAAAAGAACGCCGAGTGTCAAAACGGTCTCCATTATACTGAATAATGTAACCATAACACTTCCATCCCCTTTCAGGCCGAAGGATTACTCACTGTGTGATTACTATTTACTATCCAACTTCAGCTGAAATTGGATCGAGCTGTGAACGGAGTATAAGAAAATGCCGGAAAACCCAATATCAATTTAAAACATTTTCCAATGAATCATCATAAAATGATATCTGTTTTAGCAGCGCATGCGTTGGATCTTGGCGCAAGTTTCACAATTCTAATCTCTGGCTCTGACGCCAACGAGATAAGCATTAATCTCATTTCTTGTGTCATCCCCAACTACAGATAAGCGACCTGTCCGCGGAATCACAATCATTAAGTATTAAAATTTATCAAACTTTCTCCTATCTAACAAGCTAACTTTAAAAGACATTGACTTCATTTGGACTATTTATAGTGTTTCACAAGAGTCTTGTATTTTTCTTGTTCTTGCCTCAGTTTTGCAAAAAATACAATACAAGAACAAGACAAGAGCTACAAATTTCAAAGCAATACAAGGCAAGAAATTGTTTAGCAAGAAATATGTAAGAATTGCAACATTTTCTTCAATTCTTGTTAAAAATGAATACAATGTTTTCCAACAATAATTACATAATAATATATTACTAAGAGTTAAGGCACAAAATGTTTTCTTAATCCAATGATGTTTAGGAAAAAAAAATTCTGCTTGTAGGAATGTCGCTGTTGTGCTAAAAAACATACATATAGTATGTGCAGATGTACTTTTTTTATAATACTCACTTAATTATAATAATAATCTTAACAAAAAAATGATCATGTGATACAGAGATTAATTTATTTTATATTTAATTAATTTCTGACTATGTTTTAATAAGCAAAACAAGATATATGCAAGAAAATGACGATCAAGACAAGATTTTTATATACTAGAGTAATGAAAGACAAGAAATAACAGAACAAGAATTATTGTCTGGGGAAACACTAACTATTTGGTCAAGAGTGGATAGAAATATGTGATACGTGGCGGGATGAGAGAAGAATTGGAGTATAATTTAGCGAATGGGAATGGTGAGGAAGGCATATTAATACGAGATAAGATTGACGTGTCTGTGAGCAACTAAACTTGATCAACGCGCACGTCAGTCAGAGCGACGCGTGTCTTAGACGGAAAATGATTCAGTTTTTGCGTTTCGGTATCGACTAGCTGTCAGTTGATTAAAATGCAGAGGAATAGTGTATGAATGAAACAATGTGCGGGGTATTGAGTGAAGGGTCACCTCTGGCAGCCGAGCCAGGTTGCAGCAGTGATTAAACTTGCCGCTGACATGTGTCACTTACACGAGCCGTGACAGGGCTGTAATTAGATGTTTGTTAACCCGCCGCGTTTAAGGAGCGCTCACGTCTTCCTCCCGGCGCCACCGAACAATCACACAATTAAATGAAAAAACTCTCCCACAACACAAACTAATACTTTTCCATTTTAAATTCACTTTATTCTCATTCAATACTACTAGCCCTTTTACAATTACAATCAAAAAATGTGGACACCACAAGACTTCCTTATATGTGTATTTAAATCAATCCCACATACAACATTTCAACTTTCTACGGTGAATTATTTCTGAGTTAAACGAAAAATTAATAAAAATTTGGTGTGGATACCACGTTCTTATAGGCTAAATTATATACAGTTTTTGCTGCACTTCATTTAAACTTATTTCGCTTGAAAGTGAAACCATTCTTCAACTTCCATTGATTTCATATCTTCGAACTTATCTTCGAAATAGATAATTTTTTGAAAATTTTATTAAAAAGTTTATCTCTGTTTCTTATTGCACTATACACAAATTTATTTTAATCGCTCAAAAACTTGTAAAGGAAGATATATTCCGTACCTATGTCCCAGGAATACATTCTGACAGTTGTAATTTATTAATTAATCAAATATTTCTAACAAAAATTAAAGTGCCCTTTTAAAAAGGCCATTTGGAACCAAACTATATGTTATAGCAATTCCATAAACCAAATTTCAATATTCTACGGCCTATCGTTTTAGATTTATGTGCAAAATAAAAAAAAAACACAACGAGCAAATGCTCTTTTTGCACTGTCGATTTTAATAAGAAAAGGAAGGTATACAACAAGATGTTATAACAATCTCAAATACAAAATATCAACGTTCTACGAGATACGTACGTATGTATATACAGACGTCATTCCGTTTACTTCATACAAGGAAGAAAAACTATTTTGAAACGAAACTAATACTAGATGTTACAGTTGCTAGTTACAGCTTGTTGCTGAAACCTGAAACGTATGAGAAATAACCTAGAGAGATAAAAGCAACATCGTTGCAATGATATTTGTTGTCCATTTTTGAAAGGAGTACCCTGCGTTAATTAGAGAGTAAAATGAAGTGCTGTTGAAGTTTCGCATTCCGTGATCAATAATTGGCTCATGCATCTCCCGAACTGAAACTGACCAACAACCGAGCAGCGATACAAAAACATGCCACTGACTTTTCAAGAGCATTGCTTAATTAAATTCCGTTTGTAATTGAAGTATGTTTCTTTTTGCGGGGAGTAATAAAGCCAAGAGCGGGATTTATTGAGTATAAATGCATTCCAATTTCCTGAAATGACTGCGGGGCAGTAAATAATTGCCAATGATGTTTGAGTGGCAGGCAATGACTGGGGCAGGAAGTGTTGCACTGCTTCGGGCGCCAGCGCTTCAAATTAAACTAATTCTCCCTAACAATGTCTTCTAAACTCCTACCGCCCACTACTCTTTACACTTATCCTCTCAATCTCAACAAATATCCCTTAGTTTCTCCTAGATTGGAGAAGATGTGTTTACTGGTGAAATGAACACAGTGTGTTCTTCCTGTGTTGACGGCGCCATCAATTTAACATTTGGAATTAATTAGAAGGCAAGAAAGAGCAATATCTGCTTTTGTGTACTAGTTGGAGGTTAAAGCAAAGATCAAAGCTCGCGCAAAGCTCGCCTTGCTGATCCTGCGGCAGCGACGCGCTTTGCACTACGACACAATCAGAATTATTTAAAAAACCGCACGCACTTTAATCAAACTCAATATAGGTCGTTCTCTTCAAATCCACTGAGATATTGTAGTACTGGAACGTGCACTAGAGGCGTCAATTCCAAATCAAGGAAAAGCAGCATATAGCTGTTTGTATCTTTACCGTATAGTCCTTTCAAAAGTTTCTAATGGGGTATGTAACCATAATCGAATTTCAATATATAAGACATAAAATAATAATTAATAATCTGTATTTCATTGATATAATTTATAAAGACGGAAAATGTCAAATTCAAGAAATTATAAAGTATTTCGTGGACATCACTAAGTCTTTTTTATTTTACTATTTAACTTTGAAAAAATGTTCCACCAAGTACCGACAACATCCACAATTAATAAAATTATAAAACAGTTATAAACGCACATGTGTTAGACAATGATGAAAATACCACTTAAGCACTGTTTCTCTCGCCTCGCTTTTTATATACATAGACCATAAGACAGTACACGTTCCAGTATTTGAGTAGCTTGAGGCTACTGATGAGGCCATTACAAGAATGTATAGAGCACATTATGAAAATACGAGTTTATGGTAAGAAGTTTAGCAAATCGGTAGTTGGCGGTGAATAAGGATTAACGAGCGAAGCAAAGTGCAAGCTAGAGTCTTCCCAATGTTAATCACCCATATCAATCACGGGTGTAGAGGCAAGGTGGCGGACATGCAACTGCTCTCCGAAGCCGTTAAGCCGCTTGTCCGGCTAAGTGATGGAATCATTTACTCGGTTATAATTGGGATAAAGTGCGTGCGATTTTTCCCAATTTCAGCTGTTTGGTTGGCATTCAGCAGACGTCGGCTGCGGACGGATTGTTGTATCGAAGACAAGTCAATAAAACAGCGCCTGCCTTCGTTCGCACATTGTGCGTTGTATGCAGAGAAGATGGGCAAACAGCACTCTGTCAATTCCCAGCCGGAATCCTACATGCGATATAAACTTTTCAATAACATCCTCCCGGTGATTTGTACGTGTTTCGTGAATTTTACACAAGAACATAACTTCCAAACTTGTCCAATTGCGGAGATTGAAAAACGGAGGAACAATAATAGATCATTAGATATTGTTGGATTATAACAAGTCAAAGTTAGCACATTCTAGTGGCACCAATAAAGTATATTAATAGGTCAATTGATGTAATTCATAAATAGTATTGTCTATAGGTAAAATTAATATTTGCTGACTTAGTACTTGTGTTCATAGTACATATAGTGTAAGGTAATGGTTGTTCTATAATATACAACATTTATAATTATGTTATTACATCTAGAGTGTCTGTGGTCTTAATTAGGTACTTTTATTATTGTCCATCTCCACTGGTAGTAAATAAATGCGATTGCCTGCACGCTTAGTATCACCGTTATTTGTTTTCACTGTCACCACTCTCACATTGTCTTTTCCTGAATGAAGCTGCAGGATGCGTCCTAGTTTCCACTATAGTGGTAGAGGGTTGTCATCTTTTAAGATGTAGAGCTGACAAATATTTCGTTGTCCATTGTTTCCAAAAGAGTTGGCGTTGCTGTTCAACTCTTTGCCAACGAGATAGCTGGCTGTTGAAATAGTGCATTCAATGATGCGCCGATTAAAAATATCAAGGTGTTAATAGATCCAAGTCACTAGGGTCATTTCTTAAAGGAGATAGGGGTCGGGAATTAATGTTACTAATGTACTGATCTCTTCTACTGTAAGAAGTGAAGCTCCCGTAGTACGTTTGAAATGATTTTCTATCGTGTTGGAAGTTTGACACGGAGAGTGTAATTAATGAAAACATACACTCGCGTGTAGTGGTAGTGGTGAATGACAGTTTGTTGTGCTGTATTCATTGTGCAAGGACGAGTCATTTGAGTAAGTGCCGAGATATCCTTACAAAACAAACAAGCGGGATGAAGCTGAGCAGAGGCAGAGGCGAGCCAGTGCCGTGGCGGACTCCATCCACGCATAAAGCCCGGCTGCCATCAGCCCCGGCTAATGAATGATGTGCCATTGTCACCAGACGACGATTTCTCATCCGCATCCGCTTCTTTTCTTTTATTTTTTCCTGCCGGATTGCTCCATCAGGAACAACCAAATTTGTCATAATTTTTACGAATTTAACGATGAAATATACCCAGTGTAATTATAACCCAGAGGAAAGTTGAGACAATAGCTGTGTATCTCGCAAAGTTCGTACCTTGGAAGACCTCTTTGTTGTTAATAATGAACATCTAAGTGGTTAGAAATTTGCCTTTCTGCAGCAAACATTAATCTTGTCTAAAACATCTAAAAAATCCCGGGTTGGTAAACATTAACATTATTCATTTTGTCAGGGCAGCACGCCGCTGTGTCTTCCGCTGCTCTTGTTCGTATTCCTTTGCGCGTTGTTGTGCGCTGCTCTTGTCTCTGCCATTGTGTCGCGGAAATAACGGAAGAAATGAGCACACGTCCTTCCTTCCATTGATGGATTCCCCCCAAATCATCGCCGCCTAATGAACTTGTTGATATGTTTAACCGGGGTACCTTACCACTGTAAGGAAGCTAGGGGAAATTACATGACGCAGACAATGACAGATCGCCCTTTTCCGAATAAACATATCACGGCTGCCAAACGTGATGGATAACGCCATGTTAATATTTCGTGCACCAACTTTTATGTGTTTATTGTTTGAGGAAATGCATTCCCGCCTGTTTACAATGTCTGTTTGCTTTATGCGGTTTTGATCTCCGGAATAATGCTGCGTTTCACAACGCGATATTTTACACTGGTTTCTGCCCGGAAAATAAATTCCCCATTTCTCAAAACACCTAGCGCTACAAACACCGACACCATTACTTTAATTTTCACAATATTACGTTATAAACAACTCTGAGGTTCTGTTGTTTTTTCACCTTTGGTTAAAGTACCGATTTCCTTAACCATCGATTAATAGAAAAATATCGCATAAAAAAACCGTCGTTCAAAATATACATTATTTACTATTTCGATAATTTTAAATTAGATTCAATTTAGTATTATTCGTCTAGGATGTCTTTGAGCAAAGTTGTCTATAATTTTGTCCAGGTTCAAATTTTTTGCCAGTTGCCTTTCAATATTGTTTATAACTAAATTTGCAAGCCTTTTTGGACATAATATTTCTTAAACAAGAAAAAGTTCTTTCCTGTCTTGCCCTTGAAACTGAAATAATAATAATAATTATTTATACATATTTCAGAAAAAGCACGTTGTGTCGAATTAATTTAAAAAAGAATTATATTTTGTATTTTAATTTAAAATTCTTTCTCGTATTTTTAAATGTTTTTGGTAAAATTTGTAGCACGTTTTGTAAAAAAATTATATCTATTAATTATTTTATGTTTAAAATTGTTATTATGATTTTTTATTGTTTTAAGTGGACAGTGTGAATGAAAAACAAATAGACGTGTTTTAATTCAATTTAAAATTATTTAGTTGTTATATTTTTATTACTTTGTACAAGTTTATTGTTGAGTATATTTTCATATAGGTATATCTGTTTGTTTTGTATGAACAAACTAGCCGTTAGAGGATGACGCAGTGACAGTGGCTTTTAGCGGATGAAGAATTGATGATGACAATTATTTCTCCATTTTTGGGGCTGTTTGTTGAAGCCTATGGGGTGCATTTGCCGGTAATTAAGGTAAATATGTGTGCAGGGCCGCTGACACAGCAGCTCTTCCCCTATTTATTTGTTGCCCTAGGCGCCCCTGGGAAATCAAAACTCCGGCTTCGATGAGTAATTGCCTACCTTTGGTGCAGCCAATTAAAGAACTTCCAAATGTTTGGAGTTATCATTCCGCAGAAACGGAGAAGGAAATTACATATGCAAACAGCTTCATTATTTTGTAAGCAGTTATTTCATTAAAAGAACCACAAAAGACTGGGAAATGGTTTTGTTATTGCTAGTGTTTTGCTCTTAGCAGAACAATAAGGGAAAATAAAAGCGGTAGCATGAAGATTTACATCACCCATCATTTTGTATCTTTTTGTAGTAGTAGTAAGCGGCAGTAATTAAACGGTTCCGAAATGGGTTCAATTTGTTTTCTCATACCTATCCAATAACGGTAAAAAATCTGAAAGGTTGTTTTTATAGCGGCAGTTGTAAAGCGTTTTATTTTAGTTTGATGATGTATTTTATGTGACGTCATTTATCCCAATATAGCCCTGCCGTTGTAAAGCTCTAATTGCTTACGCGAAGGATTCTCGATTCCTTAAGTGTCCTCGTATCTTTCTGAGTCTGGAATTCTGCTTCCTCCTTCAATTCGGCCCACCCTGAAAGCAGGTGCCCACCCAACTACCAGCTGCATAATTTTGAATTAAATCTGACTATGATCTGATATATCAAGAGGCAATAACTACCTGTAATAGTAATTGCAATGGAAGTAATGCAAAATTAGGTACATGTACATATAGGTTTAAAATTATTATTATGATTTTTTTGTTGTTTAAAGTTTTTAATTTAAATTTAAATCTTATTTATCAGACATGTGTTTTCTATCATATTTGCTTGTTGGTTTTTTTTCTAACCAGTTGTATATAATGATTTAAATAAAAAAATATCTTATGGCGAACTGTAGTTTTGAACATACTATTTAAGATAAATTTTTAACAGCAGTTTTAGTTCTAATACTCTATTTACGTGGGCTTAACTCCCATGACCCTAAAATGGAAAATTTGTAAATGTTGCGAATATTGTATACAAGTATAAATAAAAACATAATGAAGGGGCGCAATGGAAGATCATGATTGAATGTGCGCAGTGTTAGCAGAGAGGAAGGTAAATAAACGCATGGCATAAACGTCACGAACCAATTCACACGCATCGTCACGTATCAGTTTTTCAACTAATTTATCTTTATTTGCCCGTGAATTATTTAATAGAGCGATAGCATCAGTGATGATTTGTTCAGGCGGTAGTTCAGGATTAAAATAGACACCTGTAATTTGCCAGGCTGAATACTTTCCTGTTTCATAATTCAGCTTGTCATACACATTTCCTTTACTCTAATTTATCAGATAACGTGCAGATCCCGGATTTCCGCAGCGTCGTAAATTGTCATTCACGCCCATGCCACGGATCCATTCACGGTTAAAATATCCGATACGGGTCGGGCACAATACCTGACCTTTCCTACATCAACCCCTACACTACTTCTCCCGCAATCATATCATCATACTTCTAATTCCAACAACTTAAACTTCTCATTTCTTTCATTAAAAATTTATTTAGTAAATATATTGTATCTAATAAAACTAAAATCATAATAAAGTACACAAACATTTACAAAGGAATTTTTCAAATAAAACTATTTTTACATCGACTTCTACAAAAAATTAAATTTTACGTACTAATTTTCGGACGAAATATGTCACTTTATTTATGCATCATGGATTATAAAAAGTAAATAACAAACAAATAATAAAAAAAAGTAAAGAGGACAAGCGAGAGGTTATGTGCTGGTTACATATTTTTTTTTGTATTGGATTAATAATAAAATTGAAATGTTTATTTTTGAAGTCAATTTGTTATCTACAATACCAATATAATAGAATTACTTTTACTGTTTTAATTTGTTATTAGTCTTATTACTATAAAGAAAACAGAAACACGTCTTCATACACATTTCAAGAAATTGGAAATGCTGCAACAATAGAATTATTTTCTTAAAAATTATGTATTTATTTGTAGATCTATTAAAAATAAAACTTAGTTTAGGAAACTCAATCACAATAAGCAGTTTTATTTGATATATAAATAGCTAAACCAATTGTATAACTATTGATATATACGGGGGTATATATTTATGAAATTTTTGCGAAGCGGTGTGCAAAGGAAAAGGCAGGGTTTATGTGGAAACGTAATTCCCGTGGTCATTGTATTCTTCTTATCGTGATACGTCTTCGGTTCCTTAGTAGCTGTCAGCAGGGTACGTAATAAATTTAGTGCGTGAATAGCCCATGCCACCCTTACCGTGTTCCACTGCCTTCACCCCTTACAATGTACAGGACACTCACATACAACACCGAAAATCTGGGACAGCGAATTTGCTCCCGCAAATTATCATTCTTGCCGCACCCATAAATATTTAGCTCTATTCATTTTTGGGAAAGATCCATCATGTGTTTTTATAAAATTTCCGTCACATTTTCATAACAAAGTATTTATTTCAAAATCAATATATTTGCTGTTTACATCCCCTACGAATCAATCACTGGCCGTCACACTGCACATGTGAACAACATGTGTAACACCCTTGTACGTTTCTTACATGCGACACACTGCAAAAACCCAACACACTACAATGCGACAAATCTCTTTCCATTTTTAATAAAACCAAGTCAAATATGGAATACTTGATATTGAGGTTCATTTTACAAACAGCAATTATTAGAAAATTAGTTTATTAGTGTATTCGAGACATTCTATAGATCGTAACTTCATTTACAAGTAAATTGTCTCGGAATATGTCCCTTTAATATCTTAAATATTGTTGCTTCAAAGACCGCAATTTTAAAATCAAATTAAAATATTATTTTCTTTAGAACAATATATCCACTAAATATAGGAGAAATAATTATAGTCTGTTCATTTTGAACGTGAAATATTCTATAATAGTACATATAAAAATTAGGGTAAACGTTAAAATGATGATCATTCATTGGTTGATATATATGAAAGATATGGATTTTTTTTTAAGTACAGCCATTTAAAAAATAATAAAATAAATATATGAAAAGACAGCTTTTTTATAACGAATTCAAATATGAGGTAGTTTAACTTTAAATTACTAATGAACATGGTGTATTATTATTTTCAAATTTTGGAATATTATAAATGAGTTTTCTTAGAAAAGACATGTACAACCAGAAATTAAAAAAGTGTTACAGTATTGTTTATAAAATAATAAAAACAAAAAGATAGCATTACATTTATTTTTCGTGATATCGGTTTTAAATAAAAATATTTGATTAATATGCCTATTTTTAATGACACTTTCAAGTACAATATTTTTTTAAAATTATATTGTAACCAAAATACAAGTAAAACTTGGAATGTTTGCCTTAGACGATGAATAAGTATATTAAGAAATGTTTTAAAGAAAAATGGCGGAGGCGCCAACTAAGTTTCTATCAAAATATTTGGAGAATAACAACGTGTTTTATTTTCCTCGTGTTTTGAGATGTCAAGGGTAAATTCTGATATGATTGAGACATTTCCCGTCTCCCCTTCAGTGTGTTGTGAATTTTCAGGGGTGTTCCCTGTCGTGAAAACTATAAGTCTTGAAAGTTGCTATTCCCGGGGCGCAAGGTGCGTCTTCTGACAATAAGGGTAATAATTAATTCAGAGGTTGTTGGGTTTTGAAAGCGCACGTCGGGCCTAACCAACTTAGCCGGACATATCGCGCGGAATTTCCTGCAGTTGTGCGGTTATTGAGTTTGCGGGAGGCTACGTCTCGACCGGACGCACAATACTCCCCGGATCATAATATTTGTTAGTTTTTTCTTTTATTTTCCGAAGGCATCAAATGTCAAATGAAATATGACGTGGGTTATACGAGGATAAAAATGTTGCTATTGTTTTTACCTTTGATGGACGTTCTGGAAATTCCGCATAAAAACTACAGAGGTACATTTATCAATATTGCATCTTTATATTCCAAACAATAAATCATCATTTCACACCTTTAATAGTTACGAAAATTATCAATTCTCAAAATATGTACCTAAGTAGTGCATTTTTCCTGGTCTTGCTTCAGTCTTGCAAAAAATGCAAGACAAGAACAAGACAAGATCTACAAATTTCAAAGCAAGACAAGACAAGAAATGTGCAAGAACAACAAGATTTTCTTCAATTCTTGTACTTTCGCATTTTTTTTTTGCTAATTTTAAATCTAGATTTATTATAAGAACCAACCTACAAATTAATAAAAGTACAAAAATATGTAAGTATTAAAAAATAAATTTATAGAAATATATTTAATAATTGACATTGATATTATCTAAACAAAAAAAATTGTAAGTGGGGTACCTGATTATTTGTATATTCAAGGTCATTTGCGAATTTTAACATGCAAGGCAAGTAATATGCAAGAAAATGACGCTGAAGACAAGATTTTCATATACAAGAGTAATGAAATACAAGATGTACCTTAATTTCTTGTCTTGCTTTTCGAGACAAGACAATAAATTACTAAACAAGACAAGAAATCTTGTTTTGTGAAACACTATTCCATACCTTTAATAATTAGGAAAATTATCAATTCTCATCATTCTTTCCCTGATGTAATGCTTTCTTGGAGTAATTTGTAAGTGGTTGATTCCGTTAGTATGATTGCCGGTTGTGGAGGTGTATGTCTTTTCAATCTTCATCAGGACGGCGTTGCGGTACGCAACAAAACAAACTATAAAATCCCGAGCACGAGTTTAGTTTTTATAAAAATGTAATATGAGGCGGGCGAGCGGATCGCCGGTGTCACGAACGTGCGGCTTGCAGACATCGCCGACTATAATTTCTCATTCTGATTCGGCCGGGAACAGAACAACCAGATTTATTGGATATTGAAATTTTCGACATGAATAAAATTCGTTTTTCTATACGAAATAGGGGATTTAATTTGCTGTTTATGGACGTTGTCCGGAGATATGGTTTTTTCCAATTGGATTTTTTTATTTAATACTCTGATCTCTATATATACATCGATAAAAATAGGAACACTTTTGCTCGCTTTTCCACCAGATATAAAACACACTCCACTCTTTATATTCTGCACCATTATCTTTTCGAGAATGGCATTAATAATCAATTCTTTAGAGGGGTTAGTATTTGTCCGGATGAAAACGTTAAGTTACCGGTAGTGATTATGTGAGACGAGACGAGACGAGATTTTTCTGTTTCTCGTATCGTCTCATTTTAAATATAAAATATTTTATATCGTCTCGTCTATTTCTCGTCTCGAATAGTATTACGGTCTAGAATTTTGCGAAATCTCGGCGTAATTATTGAATTTCGAGAATCTCGATTTTATTTTCGAGACGAGACAACCGAGATTCGAGACCTGAATCCCTAGTCTGTAAGGTTGAGGATGGTTGCAGGAATAGATAATGTGTGGGTATGTAAGAAGCGGCGGGATCTCAGCAGGAGCTGCAGGAAGGGCTGGAGGTCGACGTGAAAGGAAACTCGCAACTCCTGCTAAGTACCGAGCACGCGTGACAAATGACTGCCTTCACAATGCTAACACACTTGCTTCGATTGTGCGCTGCGCATACAGCCCGCCCGACCTCAACAATGGGGCCTTAAAAATATTAATAACAACTCCTTCCATTATTATAACTAAAACAAAATACACTCTATTTCGCGTCATCAACTTCTACTGAGATATTATTAATCTTACGTCTATGTCATATATACAAGACATAAATGAGACTTTTATTCGCTGTTTCATTACCGTACGTGATACACAAAGGTAACTGTTGAAATGACACTCCTTTGACTGTATGCTGTCGCTTTATAATCTAACTTTTATTTATTTCCAAAACCTATAACCCTATATCAAAGTTGTGTAGAGTTAAAACAAACCAAAAAACAGTATTAAACCAATCATTGTGTTGACAAACACGAAATATCCTAAAAATACACATTTTTGTGCCCAAAATTTTGATTTTAGGAATTATTTTATATTGATAGATCTCGATGCACTGATTTCAAATTTTCAAACCGAATTAAAATATCTATTTTCGTTCTTGAGATATTTCCTGTCAAAGTTGCACCTCAAAAAAGTGTGTTTTTTTGCTATATCTCTAAAATGGGTAGAGATACAATCTCAACGTTTATACCAGTCGATTCTATGAGAAAAGTTACATAAAGAAATGTTAACTCCGCATATACGTTCTTTGGAACGATTAGGTGAAAAAATGGAAAATCGAAAAAACCTAAATTTCAAAATTTTTCCGAGGAACTTTTCTTCACCAATTTCATTCATTTTCTGGATTTAAATAGATATCGATGCGCTGATTTCAAATTTTCAAACCGAATTGAATTATCTCTTACCGTTCTCGAGATATTCGTATTCAAAGTTGAGTTTTGGCAATACCTAAAAAAACAGGTTTTTTAGGTATACCCCTTTAACAATTAGGTTTACGACTTCGGCGACCTCACCAATCGATTCTACGACCAAAATTACATAAGTGTACCAATTTTTAGATTTTTATTCCGACGGATACAATTTTTAGAGCGAAAAAACGAAAATAGCGAAAATCGAAAAAAACGCCTGATGAACCCCTTGCGATTTTTTTCGATTTTGGCCATTTTTAGTTTTTCCTTTCTAAAACTTGTATCCGTTGGAATAAAAATCAGAAAATTGGTACACTTATGTAATTCTGCCCGAAGAATCGATTGGTGAGGTTGCCGAATTTATATCTCAACTTATTTCAGGGCTATTCCTGAAAAACCTCTTTTTTCAGGTTTAACTTTGAACGTGAATATCTCGAGAACGGTAAGAGATAATTGAAATCGGTTTGAAAATTTGAAATCAGCGTATCGGTATCTACTTAAGTACGAAAAATAAAAAATTTTGGAGACAAAAAGATCCAGAGCGAAAAACTGAAATTCCTATTTTTTCGTTTTTCTCATTTTTCACCAAATCGTTCCAAAGAAGGTATATGCAGAGAAAACATTTCTTTATGTAACTTTGCCCATAAAATCGATTGGTTTAATCGTTGAGATTGTATCTCTACCCATTTTTAAGTTATACCCAAAAAATACTCTTTTTCGAGGTGCAAATTTGAGAGCAAATATCTCCGAAACGAAAAGAGATAATTCAATTCTGTTTATAAATTTGGTATCAGCGTAACTAATACTTTAAAAAATATGACAAACAAAAATTTGTAATATTTGAAAATTTCCGCAGTAAAAATTCGATATTTTCAAATATTTTCGAGTTTACGCATAAATATAGCATCAGCGGCATTGGGGATTACTTCCCCTGTTGTTACTACACACATAAATATTATTAATTATTAATTTTATAATCCAATTTTAAAAAGAATAAATTTTTCATTTATTTGAATTTAATGTTTTTAATAGCAATATTCTAATTTTAACATGGTTTTCTATTTAATACAAATACTCCATTACCGCGTTGTGGTATAACGTTTTATATGCCTTTTAGTGATGTGTACTACAGACTACATCCTAAGTAAGCGACCTACAGCTTATAGTGCATTTCGAATCACTCGGACGCAGATTAATTTCAGCATGTTTTCTAAATGAGCCACTGTTATTCGTATTTAATATACACTATAATTAAATTAAATGTAATGAAGAGTTTTCTATGTCGTGCATAAATTTAGTTTTGAGAATCCGGTAATAACTGGCTAGTAGATTATTTGTGCTCCATTTTGCTTTATGCTATGTTTAGTAATAAGTGGGTGGATATAATAATAAATATAATTAGTGAGATTACAAAGCAGTCGGACATATGCAGGTTTTGCTGCCACCACATCTCTGAATGTTTCATGTATTGTTCCCAAGTCTAATTCTATATTCGCTGTGTGTATCGCAAATTATTCACACATGTTAGAAAGTTCTGACGTTAAAGCAACCAGATCAGCCGCCGTTTCATCTATTACTTATCGCCTAATCAATACGACAATACGACTGTTTCAAGTACAACTTCATACAAAATTTCCATGCGCTAATTGTGCGAACGCAATAATTAGAATCATTTACTGCAAATTTAATAACAATAAAAGACGAATAAAAATGTTTTAATTAATTTTAGAGTATCATACGCGAATCGATTAACAATATTTGTTTTGTCTTTTCCTGGTTGTTGATTTTCCATTGGATATGTAAGTCCATGATTTGTCATTATCAGTATTTGTTGTTTACAAACATGTCGTGAAGGTGACCAGGGAGTGGAAGGTTTGCGAGGCAAGGATAATGGAAACGTGGAAACGTTCAACCCTGAGCTCCCTGGTCGCTTGATTGATGTAAGAGCTTCGCATCTTCTGTTCTGCTGATGTCTGAATATAAATGGTGCCTGTGAACACTCTATATACTCCTTACTTCTCTATGAATACGGACAGACACAACATTTTCATACCCTACACTCTACTAACTTTCCTAATAATACTTATTTGTTTTAATTTATTGAAATCTTGTGATCTAATAAAATACCATGCGAGAAATAACTCCCATTGGAGTTCTTTCATTTCTAATGTACTTGGTTCCTCACAATTTAGATGTCAAATCTAGAAATTTATTCCTTTTCAACCTTATTATGTTTATACAATTATTTAAAAACATGGTTTTCAATTATTAATATGATTAAGTATCCGATTTTCATATGTAGTACATTATGTTTTTTTTTTTGAAATCTGTATGTAGTAACTCATTTGTGACATACCACGGAGCATTTACAATCAGACGTTTTATTTTGTACTCATTGAATAATATTTAAATTTGAGGTCAACTTGTCGGCATACTACTTCATCTTCAATATTGATTAATCTTGGTAAAAATTCCTAGTTAGACTCGCATTTATTTGTTTTTAAGACAATTTAATAACCTAATCTAATCAAATTAGGTTAGGTTAGGTTGGGTTAAGTTAGAATAGGTCAGGTTGGTTTAGATTGGAAATTGCCTAGTGGATAATCTGGTCCTGATTTCTTCATTGTTAATTGTCATTGTAAATATCACATGACCAGTATTATTTCTATTAATTTTGATATGCCAGTTATAATAGATATTTGTTATTTAGATGATAGATAATTTGCCTAGTGGATAATATGGCCCTGATTTCAACATTGTTAATTATCTCTGCGCCAGTTTTTAATTGCAATAATAGATATTTGTTATTTAGATGATAGATAATTTGCGTTTGTGGACGGTTGTTTGAGGGAGTTTGAGACGGTGTAAAGAACACGTCTCGGCGCTTGACAGCCGATAAGAGACAGGTGTCACGTCTTTCATTACATTGTCGCGGAACTAGCGAATGAGAAGCGGAGCTTATTCCGAAACACGTTTGCGTTTAGCGCTGCCACCACTTTTATATTTCCACAAGATTTACATCTACACCTTTACGACACGTTCCTTTAAATACCTGCACAACTGCATCAATATCTCCACAATATTACAGAAACGAATTCTTATGCAATGAGATTAAGTTACCTCAATATGCAACCCTTAGAAAATAAAAGACTCTCGAAGATATTATAAAACACGGTTTGTAATAAAAAAAATTGTAACGGCAAAATGGCGGAGGCGCTTATAAACTTTGATATCATTTATTTCGAGAACTGTTAAACATATTTTATTTCTGTTTCTAAATTTTAAATATACATACTCTTAAACATTTAAAAACATTTTTTTTAAATTGTTGGAAAAAATATTTGTTTTATTTTCATTTATTTTTATAATATATTTTTATAAAATTTTACTAGCACAATTTGTGTCGATCTAGTTGTTACTGTTTAGAAATTTCAAAAAAACTACATAGAATTATGTTTTATTGAACTGTTTTTCAATTTGGAAATGAATTGTGCAGTAATTTTTTAATTACGCAAAGCTTTTTGGAGGGAAATTGTCACAAAAACATGTCAGATACAAATGTACGTTCAGGTGTCAACCCTGTTTTCATCAGCGCTACAATTTACCGTTTATTGTTCTGGAAATAAAATAATCTAACGCTTGCGGGGAATCAGGTAAACAATGTAAAAACAGTTATTTCACTGTCACCCCACGAGCAAGTATCAATAATGCATTACTGGAATTCAAATAAAAATTGAAACGAAATTCTAAATTTTCTTCAGGTTGTTCCACAGTCGAGTGAAACAGAAAATATATTTCATGGTAAACACCGGGTGGAAATAAAGCATTTAATAGCATAATTTCGTTCATTACAGCAATCATATTTGTAATTCAATAAATGTAACGTATGAAGTTATGTACAACAAAATTGCAATTGTTGGTTATTAACTAAATGTGCACAATTTGTATCTGATTGTTCAATTAATATCAATGTACCTGCAAATATGAATATTTCATGCAAACAAGAAAGCTAGTAAACAGTAAACAGAAACTAATACCTTATGTCAATTATAATACTCATGCCATGAAATGATATACATTTATTTTTATTAAATTGAAATCCAAAATTTTATTATTTGATATGGAAATTCTATATTTATTAAAACATTTCAAATATTTTTTCGACTGGCGCATCCACCAAATTTGCTTTAATATTAATCAATAAACATTGCAATAATTTTTAATAAAACTATATCAAAATAAAGTGATTGTTTTATTTGCAATATTGAATTAAAATGCGTGCATTATTATTTTCTATATTGTTAATTAATTTAATTGAATTCAGCTGTTCTTAATGCATATATAAAACTAGTTATAACGCATATAAACAACAATTTTTCTCCAGTTGCATGAACAATAGCACGTTTTTTCTATTGAATTTAGAAAAAGAGGAAAACGATTTATTGTTCTATTCATATCTTTCAACTTATTTACAAAACCGGCATTGACGAATGTATTTTAGTCTTGTCAGATATATTTCCTCAATATTATTTAATAACATAATAAATAAGCAAATAAAAAAATTGAATAGGAATTCAGCCAACTTTATTTTTTCAATCTCACTTTTTTTTCAGGAATTGAAGTTCAAGTTGTCCGATAAAATTGTAATCTGAAATTGTATACTGTAGTTCTTGAGGGGTCGAAACCGGTAAGAGAAATAGACTTCCAAAATAATGATTGAATCTCAGATTTTTTTTTCTGAAAGAATATAGTTAGCTGAATTTCAAAAATTAACACCTATCTATTAAACATCATAATACTAAAAAAATTTGTGGATCATCATATTATTTAGTACTAACGGCTTTAATGAAAAGTAACTAGATTTACGCAGTGTAACCGTATATTCCATTAGACGTTTTGTTTGTGGTGTAAAAAATGAAAAAGGTATGTGAGTGTAATGTATGATCGTGTGTGATTGATTTCCTGATATCAATTTCAAATCAGACTTGGGTTGGTTTGATTTGCGTATTGAATATTAATGTCGTCGCCACCGGCTCGGGAAAGAATGATTCGGACTGGGAACGGAGCGCGTGTACCTCCACGTAATTGAGGATATTTAGGGAAATGTCATACACTGCATATATACATACATAATGCACCAATTATTCAATCTACCAGTAATTATATGATAATGTGCTACAACTGTTATTATATATTAAATTGTCATTGTGGTGCATCACCACACATATTCCCTTTCGATATATTCTGTACATATTACATTCAAACATATAAGAGATAAAATAAAAACTGTTGACTAAAAGTAAAGGTATTCCATCTAAGATTTGTCTGTGAGGAACACAGCTTGATCAAAGTAATAAATTTTGTGTATTTATTTGGAAACCGCTTCCCTGTTAGAAAATGTCACCGCAGGCGACTGTCTTGTTCACTTTTTTTTATTATACTTTCTTGTAGAATCATAACAAAATTAATAATTATTTAATTGGTACTTGGCTCTGGTTGATTAAAAATGTCTATACAACTGGATGTTTCACTATTTTTATTAAATAAATATGTTACTTTTAAATATTTTTTAGTTTCAACATCCATTGTCTTTTGTCTGTAATAATAAAAACTATTGGTTAGAAGTAAAGATCTCCCATCTAAGTATTGCCTGGCGTAATGACAGCTTTATCTTTGTAGTATTGCTAATTTCACAGGTAATAATTGTTCTGGTTAAAAAAGAATGTTGTGAATGTTGTAAAACAAAAACTATTGTTGAATAGGTATCCTATCTAGGATTTGCCCTTGGCGATGACAGCGTGATGGTTGTAGTTTGCAGAGGTAATAATGGAGTCTGTTTAAAAATGAATGTTGTGTGTTGTGGGCTGGCAATGGCAACGGCAACAGAACAGAACTACATACAAACAATCCAATATGTCAAATCCAGTTAATCAAGCGTAATCTGCTCGCAGTGCGATAGGGCGCGCTGTGCAGCCGAGTGGGACGGAGAGCTGGATAATGAAATCCAGATAAACTTAGCGGCTCCTAATCTTTCCACATAAATACCGCACGCCGGATCATTCCAGCCATGTGTGGAGATACGCCCGCCTTTCCAATCATACTCTGATAATAACTGATTTATTCATTCCCACAACCCTACTTCACCAACCTTTTCACATTCATCAAATATCACAACTTATAGTAATGGGTCTTACAAAAATAGTTATTTGTGTATCAAGGTTCTAAAAGTAATCTTTTTGGGCCGAAACCGAAGTTTGCAGCCGAGGCAAAGCCGGGGTTACAAATCAGATGAGGCCCAAAAAGAACTTTTAGCCGAGGTACACACAACATTTTTTAGGCGATTATAACAAGAAATTATGAATTTTCATTCAAAATCAATTTTTGACATCTGTCAAAATTTACTTTACGGCGACATTTACTTTACGGCCGCTATTTTTACTCGCAAATTCATTACTTTTTTATTAGTATTTGTAAAGGAATAGTTAAGATTTTACTTACATTTGTTATTATATTCTAAAATAATTAATCACATTAATATGAACTATGTAAATCAATAATGAACAAACTAGCGGCCAAAAATTTTGACTTTGACAGATGTCAAATAAAAATTGATACTTTAAGGTTGCCAGCAGATACGAAAAACAACAATTTATGTACCAGCCGCCTAAAAAATTACTTTTTACTTCATTCAAAGCCTTTATACCTTTTGGTGTCATGCGTGTTAAGTTTTCCAGTTCTTGATATTACTCCATAGTCCTTCTTTGTTTTCTACCTTATTGGACCTCTCGATTCCTAGATCTTCCTCTTTTTCTTTTGCCAGTTGGTCTACCTTCTTATATTTGTTTCGTTTTTCTGTTTTGCTCCATTCTTAGAACATGACTTAAACATTTTAGTTGTCCTTCTTGTATTGTATGTACAATATGTATTTTGTTGAGTTGTTCTCTAATTTTGGTATTTTTTCTTCTATTTTTCTGACGAATAGCATTTCAGAATTCTGTACTCTGTACGTAATTTCTAGTGTTTTTCCGTCCTTGCCCAAAATTAAGTGAACCTTTCTTGTTTACATCGAACCTACATTGTCTAATTTGTTGCTCTATATGATGTATTGCCTTTGAAAGTTTGTAAAGTGGACAATCTGTGATTTAAAGCATTGTAAGGCTTTTGTAAAAAAAAATACCGGTCTAATATTTTTTCAGATACGATCCAGGACTGACCTAAAGAAAATTAGGGGCATGTGGCTTATTTTATAATAATTTTCAAATACCATCCTTCATTTATTCTTTACCATTTGAAGCTCACATTCAATATACAATGAATATGTTAACTAACTTGTTCATTTTAATAAGCTACATCCTTCAGAAAGTACCGGTTTTCCCACCCTTAAGAATTTGCAATATTCTTCACGATATCGATATATAATATTGAAGATACTTATTATAACTAATAAGTTCAAAGTTATAATTTAGCATCTACTTACTATGAAATATATGTGCAATATATGCTTATTAATATCTCTATTTACTTTCAATATGATTACATGCACATAAAGAAAATGTTACATAACAAAACAAATCGTAGAAATGTAAATGAAAAAGCACTTACAGTTTTTGATGACAATTCCTACAGGATCCAATGATCAGCATCAGTCACTACAGTTTATATTACACGACATACACTAAACTTTCAATCCTTACACCTTGTATTATCAATTAAAGAAAGTACATGAGAGTTCCGTTAATAATATCTGCAGGAATCACTGTTCACCACTGTCACTACATATAATCACTCAGTATACACTGTCTTTCACTGTGTCCACTAGTCTTTCAACCCTTGTGACCCCGCGCGTCTCGTTAAAGGGTTGCAGTTTAACAACAACATAACACGTCCGCCATAAACAATTATCAGCTGTTGACGTTCCTGACCTTACATAACATATTTTTATTCTAAAATTATATTGCTCGTGCTACTACGTGTAAAATTTAATTCTAAGACGATTTCTTTCTATGAAATACCATCCAAATATTTTTCTTTTAGCAGAAAACTCAATATTTCCCACGGTCAATTAAAAATCGATAAAAATTTAATACCGGTCCAGCCATCTAGGTACGATCCACGAACTACATCGATCAATATTAAGCCTGACAGAACCAATTTTCAGCAAGTTTCAAATTTCAAATTTTTTGATTTCGAGGTTCTGGTTGAATCTATCCCTTGTAAAATTTAATTCTAAGACGATTTCTTCATATGGATTACTATCGATAAATGTCTCCTTTAGCAGGAAAATAGATATTTGCAAAAAAGGCTCAAAACGATAACCCCCCTGACATCTATAAATAAACAACTGAACTATAATTTATTATAACAATTGTTATTAGGTTGTTTTAGTAATAATAAAATATTGTTAACAACTTTATAACAAAAGCGCAACTATTTTCTAGTGTCAAAATTCATTAAAATAGCTTATATAAAAAATATATTTTCTAAGCAATTGATATTAATTATTATTAATAACAATAGATGGTACTGACGCACGTAAATTCTTTACTAATTAAAAACCTGAAGTGGCAGCGTTTTGTAGGAAGGTGCCCTTCTTGATTCAGCTCTAACTCTAGATTTCAGCAACTTTCAAAAATGTTTGGAGTGGATCTAGGGCTAGATTGAGACGTAGAATCCGTAAAAAATAGTTTGAGAGCTGAAATCGACCACAAAAATGCTGCCCCCGCCTAAAATCATCGACTATCAATTGGACCGTCTATGGATTAATTAACACCTTGTTAGCCCAATCAAAATGCCGGACATTTGAATAAACGTCAAACATTTTAAATTTTTAAAATGAGTTTAAACGAAATAAAACGTTTGTCTTTGAAAATATTTTATTTTGCAACAATTTTTTAATGTGTAAACAAGAAAATTCTTGACAATAGTATGAGCAAGCACATGAATAAAATGTGTAACCTAAAAACAAGTACATATTCTCAATCTATGGTCCCAGCAAGTTGAAATTTATTTAGTAACATCTGAGTAATTTAATTTCTGATGACAGTAAACAGTGCAGTAAGTACGCAATTTAATTTATAGTTTTAGTAGTTTGTACATTGTGTCATTCGCTTCGTGAGTTCTACTATGTAAATTCTTCCAGGTAGAGTACAAGAGCTTCCGTACACCGGACATTAAATAGCTATTTACATAAACATTCTGCGGAAAATGGACCTCTGCTGGACTTAAAAGTGGTCGATACTTACAGCCCTATTACCAAGAACACAGCGGGTTTCTCATCATTACCATAATTGAAATCTATATATGGAATGGAAGGTGATACCTTTATTTACTTAAAGAAATAATTACGTAAGTAATAAGTATTTTTTTTTCCAGATAATTGGTAAATTTAAATAATAAAATTGGTCGATATTTAAAGCACAATATGGAATGGTTTCCCTACATTACCATAATTATATATAGGAAACCAAAATAACATGTTTATTTATTTAACGATATATTTAATGTTTTGTTGAGATCCGTGTTTTCAAAAAAGGAATGAATTTAGTGTATAATTTACATCAGTAATAAAGCTTGAATTGGTATTATTTATAAGAATTATTGTAGCTCCTTCCATTTTTAAGTAACTTACTACTACCCTAAAATAGATGTGAGTTACACTCTTCACAATATTACCAGTAAATTAATCGCATCAAAGTACGTACGTATACAAAGTTTCGTTTAAAAATTTCCACTTGTAAAGCCACAATTTTAAATTGAATATCAGCCAATAGGAGTCCAGATGACCGGTCATAATGCGCGTCTTAAGATATACCTGCCATCCCGAGATGCTAGCACTCAGTCCCGCTGTGCGGGGCGCCGGGGCGGTTATGGGCCTTCGGGCCTTCGCCCCGCCTGGTAGTCTGGCTAGACCGCCTTCCAGGGCATCTCATGCCCTGAAGGTGATCTAGTTTAGCCGGCCGGGAATTGGAGCACGCTTCAGCGTGTGCTTTAATTCTTGGCTTGCTGAAACCAGAGCACATTCTGGAGCAGATTTGGCTGCTCTGGTTTCAGTGGGTCAAGAATTAGAGCATTCTAAAGTGTGTGCTCTAATTTTTGGCCTGCTGAAACCAGAGCACATTCTGGAGCAGATTTGGCTGCTCTGGATTGTGCTCTGGTTTCAGTGGGTCAAGAATTAGAGCATTCTAAAGTGTGTGCTCTAATTTTTGGCCTGCTGAAACCAGAGCACATTCTGGAGCAGATTTAGCTGCTCTGGATTGTGCTCTGGTTTTAGTGGGTCAAGAATTGGAGCATTCTAAAGTGTATGCTCTAATTCTTGGCCTGCTGAAACCAGAGCAAATTCTGGAGCAGATTTAGCTGCTCTGAACAGTGCTCTGGTTTCAGTGGGTCAAGAATTAGAGCACACACGTTAGAATGCTCCAATTCTTGACCCACTAAAACCCAGAGCACACTCCAGAGCAGCTAAATCTGCTCCAGAATATGCTCTGGTTTCAGTGGGTCAAGAATTGGAGCAATCGGCAGTGTTTGCTCTAATTCGTGGTCTGCTGAAACTAGAGCACATTCTGGAGCACATTTGACTTGGATTGTGCTCTGGTTTCAGTGGATCAAGAATTAGAGCATACTTTTTCTTGTAATTTTATGTTTTTATTTTCGTTATTATAAGAAATTTTTAAATGACGGCGCCTATAGTGATTTCTGAAACCTCTCTGTGGAAATCGTGGTAATATATTCATTTATTTAACTAAATATTAGAAAAAGAGATGAGATCTTTGTTTCCAGTGAAAAGACTAATTAAATTATTTGAATTCGTTGTTAATTGGAGTGCATTATAATGAAGGGCACTCTAGATATTTTCATTAGTTAGAGAAGAGTAATGGTCGAGATGATACATTTATTTATTTTGTAAAAAGAGAAATACGAGGTCGGTGTTTTTCAGGAGAGCGCTAATTGAATAATTTTGAAGTCCCAAGGGTGGAAAATCCGGGCCTGAAAATAAATCTGAAGTCAGGGCGGATATAATGGAATTAGAGGGAACATATTTAATAATGTGTAAATTTGGGTGTAAAATTATAATCCGCGAGCAGAAAGAAGAAGCCGGGCTTCCAATATTGTGAGCTGTCAATTTGCCGTTATTAAATTTCTATTAGGCCTGGACGCGACGATCGCTCGGTATTGCATGCACGTATTGTTCCACGCGTAATTATGCATAATTGATTCCAGCCTAGGCGCTGACCTGTTGACCAAATGAGAAATTAGTGCGCCTCTACCTCCACAAACTCCCATTTTTACACTTCTTTCGCTACCAACCTGCACTAGATATTACTACATTTATAATTCTAATGACATTTGTAATCACAAGATCTCCTGATCTATGTTCTGTCGCACTGATAATTATACACAATTTACAAACTGTTTATTTTTTTGGTAGCGGAAATTTTGATCAACTTGTCGATGTATTACTTCACCTCCGATTTTGATGAAATTTGGCTGAAAGTTCTTCTTAAGCATGACAAATGAGGGAAAAATAATAAAAAATGGTTGCCAAACTCGGTTGACTTTCAAATCGTATTTATTTGTTTTTAAAGCCATTTAATACACACACCTGTACACAATAAAACTTTTTGCCCAATCGGAATCGGATCAAATATTTTTACAAATATTTTGCATTATAACTGTTTAAAATATAATCATTGGATTTTATCCTTATACTTGCAATCATTTCGTTCTTACGGACATCAATTGTTATCCCCAAATAATGATATTTCTTATTATGCACCGGTCTTAAAATCTTTCGGTAACCGAACGAATCTTTCAACACATATACCTACATTTTTCTAATTTTTCTTTGATACTAAGTCCAGTTTTTTATTGATATTGTAAGATGATTTATTTTGAAGCAGCGCTTATCTAAAATTTAATTAATTCTGTTTGTGATTAGAGTGGCTGATGAAGCAGCGTGTTCTTTTGCGTAGCGAATCAGTGTAATTGCAAATTGCAGCACAAAGCCATCAAGTGCACGTCTTAGCGACGCAAAGAGGCCCTGATTAGCGCGGGCTCATTGCGAGCTAATATGCACTAAATACACGCAATGTAAGAGCGCATAACGTATTGGTTCGTAATTAATTAACTCATAC
Source organism: Stenolophus ochropezus (assembly GCA_035578165.1). Lineage (NCBI taxonomy): Eukaryota > Metazoa > Arthropoda > Insecta > Coleoptera > Carabidae > Stenolophus > Stenolophus ochropezus. The sequence goes on along the minus strand of JAQOWZ010000001.1, from coordinate 30,303,822 downwards.
CTGCAAGATTAGTTTCCTCTAAGGATTCTCCCAGAAATATTTGCACATTATTCCAACTTCAAATTAATTATTAATGTGGATTGGTTCTTCAAGTCCACACAGTTTCTCAATGCATGGGATAGATGAAAACTTTTTAATTAACTAAGAAATTAACGACAGAAAAACTACTTCTTCTATTTCTTAGTCAAGTCAATACCAATCTTTTTTTTAGTTTCGGATAAATATTATATAAATATTTGCTTTGTATTCTTATTGATATCTATTATTAATTGTAGGTTTTTTTCTTCAAATGATTTTTTCTTTAATTAAGTAAGAAATAAGGGAGGGAAGCAAAACTTTTACTATTTCTTCTTTAACAAGTCGGTTACTTTAAAAGAAACTGAATTAGAATATATTTCTCCATTTTCCGTAATACCAATATCCTTCGAATTTCAATAGCAGATTAGTTTTATTGGATGGTTAATAATCAGCAAAAAATTTTTAAAGTAGCAAGTCATTTAATAAAATCTAATAATACAACTACATTTTGACTACAATCTTTATCAGGGTACTAATGCTAACATAAAAAATCTGATGTGTCCAACACATTATCTCCCGCCTCTATAGTAATATATTCTATAAAAAAAACATCTTTAGTACATTAAATATTTAATTTTCGCATTGGTTTATTCGTAATATTTTTAATTCAATTCATACCTAAAATTTATTTGCATCAAATTTCTAATGATGTATCGCAAAAAGAAGAAAATAATTATTTTTGCGTAACTGAAATCTATTCCTTATATATTTGTTCCATCTTTATGTATTTTACAATAAAAACTTTATATTTACTTATTATATCTTTAAAAATTTTGTAAACGTGAATAACTTATCTGTTTCATAGAAATTCCTCAGCTTGAACGATGTCTAAAGTTAATATAATTCTAAATTATTTTTGTTTCAGATTCTTGGAAGAATAAAAACATCTTACACTACCGTTCCAAGAACAATTAGAAAGGATAATGATTGGTATTTATAAATTAGGAATAGTGGCAGAAGCTGTTTGTTCCGTGGAATAATATCACATATTAAGTTGGCGCAAAGTGAAAAGTTTCAGCAAAGTTTCAGTCTGCTACATGATTTTGTTAAAAAAAGAATTTCCAATCCATTAACGTTCTTAGTTGAGTTTGTGTCATGAGTTACGTGTCTGGCTGCAATTTATGTTCGTCGCTGCATCATCCACTATATGGAATTTCTTTGTATTTATAATAATAACAATCATAAATAATTTTCAGCCAAGTGCTACTATTTATACCACCTTTCAAAATAATTGTCATGAACTACTTATTGTCATTGTTGGTTATTTTATATTATGCATGATAAATAAATAAACTTCATCAAAATGTTTTTTATTACTCGTAAATAAGGTTATAAATCTATGTACATAATTCCATATCTATAACAATTTTAAATCTTCAATTTTAAAACTCTATTGCTGTCGTCTGTAGATTCTTCTAATCCTGAAAAATAAACACATTTATTTCTTGTCACACATTCAAAATCCTTTTATATTCATTTCCAAACTTAAATCTTTTGACGTTTATTCAAATTAAATTACGTACTTACTGCACTGTTTACTGTCATCAGAAATTAAATTACTCAAATGTTACTAAATAAATTTCAACTTGCAGGGATCATAGATTGAGAATACTTGTTTTAAAATTACTTATAGTTCATTCATTTGCTGCACATACTACTATCAAGAATATTCTTGTTTATACATTAAAATATTGTTGTAAAATAAATATTTTCAAAGACAAACGTTTTATTTCGTTTTAAACTCATTTTAAAACTTTTAAATCGTTTGACGTTTATTCAAATGTCCGGCATTTTGATTGGCTAACAAGGTGTTAATTAATCCATAGACGGTCCAATTGATAGTCGATGATTTTAGGCGGGGGCAGCATTTTCGTGATCGATTTCAGCTCTCAAACTATTTTTTACGGATTCTACGTCTCAAACTGGTACTAGTACCACTCCAAACATTTCTGAAAGTTGCTGAAATCTGGAGTTAGAGCTGAAACAAGAAGGGCACCTTCCTACAAAACGCTGCCACTTCAGGTTTTTAATTAGTAAAGAATTTACGTGCATCAGTACCATCTATTATTATTAATAATAATTAATATCAATTGCTTAGAAACAATATTTTTTAAATAAGCTATTTTAATAAAATCTGACACTAGAAAATTGTTACGCTTTTGTTAAAAAGTTGTTAGCAATATTTTATTAACACAAAAAACACTTTAATAACAATTGTTATAACAAATTATAGTTCATGTGTCCCCCATAGATGTCAGGGGGGTTATCATTTTGAGCCTTTTTTGCAAATATCTATTTTTCTGCTAAAGGAGACATTTATCGATAGTGATCCATATGAAAAAATCGTCTTAGAATTAAATTTTACATGTAGTAGCGCGAGTAATATAATTTTAGAATAAAAATATGTTATGTAAGATCAGAAACGTCAACAGCTGATAATTGTTTATGGCGGACGTGTTATGTTGTTGTTAAACTAAAACCCTTTAACGCGACGCGCGGGGTCACAAGGCTTGAAAGACTAGTGGATACAGTGAAAGACAATATATAGTGAGTGGTTATATGTAGTGACAGTGCTGAACATTGATTCCTGCAGGCATTATTAATAGGACTAGCAAGTGCTTTCTCTAATTGATAATACAAGGTGTAAGAGTTGAAAGTTTAGTGGATATTGTGAAATATACATTGTACTTATTGATATACTGTGCTGAAGATGCTGAACATTGAATCCTGCTAGAATAAAAACAAGTAAGTGCTGTAAATATTATATCATTAGGCTGCATCATAGAAGTTAGAATATTAAGTAATTGTACAATGTTTTACATATTGTAATAAGTATTTGTTTGTTTATACACAAAGTATATTTATAAATATTAAAAGAGAGTGCCAGAATTTACCTATAAATATAGGTAACAGAAAAATGACTACAGATGACAATTTTATGTATAAATCTATAGTAAGGTAAAGGTGTGTAATAATATGTACAGAGCTGGGAATGATATTTTTAAAAATATCTAGATACTATTAAAAAAATACTTACATAATTTTTTTAAAGATAATTTTTATTCTAAGTAATATATCTACTTAAGATACAAGAAAGTACCTTAGATACTTTACAATCTTAGCTACTTCCAAAATCTTAGATACGTATAAATAGGTAGGTACCTAAGTAATAACTGCAAGTTAAGGGATAGGTACTTATTATAATAGAAGATACTTTTTGTATCTTAGATACTGTTGAGTAACTTTTCTGTAAGATACTCCCAGCTGTGGATATGTAGATGAATTCCTAAAGGTGTGACAAGTAAGCAAAAGATTTAAAATTCATCTGTGAAAGTGTGGTAAGTCTGGCACGAATCTGAGAATAATTTTTGTGAGTCAGAGCACAATCTGAAGCGGGAAATTCCTCGGTGTTTATTTTGCGCCGTAACAACAACAATGATAAGTAATTTCTCGTCAAGAGCAACAATTAGTGTGAGGTTTTTGTGGGAAATAATTTGTATTCTGCAACGTGTACGTCATTCCTGTAATTTCTCATTAAGAAGTGAAATTAAAACAAAACGAAGACAACAAAGTTGGTTTCACACCCAAAAAAGCCGACAAGTTTAATTTCAAGTTTACAAATGGGCAGGACGAAACTTCCACTCGTTTAAAATAAATTTCATTTTATAACTAATGAAATGTTAATTACAAAAACACGTACCACTCCTTCCTGACAACATTAATTTAAGTTTTAAATTAACGCTTTATTCTCACTATTTCCTCCACTCGCTGTGTTAACTGTTTCCCACCTTTGCAGCTGATTGTTGCGGGTACAAAGCCAACTCCTATTCGACCATCACCGAATTACATTCTCCCATATTTTTTGTTTACAAAACGGCTCAGTTGGTCGTAACAGACATTTAAAACTTTATTTATTTATCCCGGACACGTCAGGTTTGCAGGACAGCCTCGTATATCACGCTACGTATGTGTGTGGGTGTGTGGTAGTTAGCGAGAATCATTACCAGCTATCGCTATCAAAGTCTATCAACGATATCACATGTTAATTGCGATCCTCTGATACATATTTTAATTAATAACTAATATTTCATTTACCATACTATCATACGTATAAAATACTCATCTTGCAACTATATTGAAAAAATATAAAAACATAAATTCCTTTGTAACTTTTGTAATTTTGATCGTAGATAGCTCAAATTTTCTGTGCATACTCAAAATGAACCATATTTACGATTTTTGAAAGAAAAAAAGCAAATTTCAATAATATGGCAAAACCAAAAAATGAGTTATACACATATTTACATAGATCTTTATGCGTACATTCGAAATTTTCAAACCGCACTTTTTTCGTTCTCGAGATATTCACGTTCAAAGTTGAGTCATGCATGGCCCAAAAATGGTCCTTGGGCCAAAAATGGGCAGACATACGACCTCGCCGATAACTTCATTCGATTCTACGGGAAATTCTACATAAGTATAGTAAGTTTCAAGTTTTTACAGAGGAAAGTGTAAAATGTCTTGAAAATTGCTAAAAATGGAGAAAAATCTGAGGTATACCCCTTACGATTTTTTCAGTTTTTCACGATTTCTTTAATCTTTAATAAAAAATCTACCTGTGGGAATTTTGTCGTGAAAATTGGTATACTTATGTTTCTCAGCACAAGGAATTGAATGGTGAAGTCGTTATGTTTGTATCTCATACCCATTTTTGGGTTCAGGTTGTGGATGGTTTTTTGTAGACCCAAAAATGGGTTGAAAATTTTTTTCTCCAAAATTTATGAAAATTTACATATATGTAGTTTGAAGGATGTAGACTTTAAATTTACAAACAGAATTGCGATATATTTTCCCTTTCTCGAGATAATGGACCTCAAAGTTGAAATGCGCATCCACCATTTTTTCGCAGATACAAAAATCGCTTACAATGAAGTTTTCTAATTTATACGTTCAATATATAAATTTAAATATATATTGTCATTGTTTATTAACTAGAGATGTTTAGATATAAAAATTTAGGAGAATAATGGAAGGAATGATATTTTGTTTTGCGTTGAAAAGTGAGGGTTTAAAGTGTATTGGCGATGTTATTCTAAATCACGTTTCTGTGTAGTTTAGTAATGATTTACACCTGACGAATGGCCGGCACATCGGCTTAAACAAGACGGATGATTATAAAAGTCATCGTGATTTATCTGCAGCAGCATCACAAGGAACACCGCCGCTGTGATGAATTGTAACTGCCGCGTTGTGTACTTATTCTCCTACATTACTCGGGACTTGTTCCTTTTCTCGGTGCCCGGCTTTTTCGCTCAAAACCAGAAAACTCACTGTCGCCTCTCACCACAAATTATTCCTTATAAAACAATCATAAAAAAATGTGGTGAGATATATAAAATTGTCATATAAATGTGTCATAAATAAAATATTAGTATTTTTTTACATCGACTCATTGTTTGTAGTTTAAATAAATAATTTAAAAAAACAATGACTGGCACAATAATAATAACTATATAATTCCATTAATATAATGAGAAGCTATAGTGGTTAGTTATTGTATTTTGTGAAGTATTAAGTTTTATAGTGAAATTGGATTATGGCATATACCCCATTGAGTTGTGTGGTCGGAGCGTTTAATTTTTAAGTATTTAATTAAAAATAAAAGAGTTAAAAGTTATAATTGTGATTCGTATGGCCATCACAGGAAGAGGGTTAGTTAAAATGTATATTATTAACAAAGTTTTGAACGCGAAAAAGACATTACACCAGTTGCTTTTATTCGGAGAAGTTTTAAATTACATCATCGTCATAAAAAACTTTAATGGCGGTGTTGTACATAAACATAGGGAGTTTTTATTGTCAATACGTGAAAACTGTACTGGTCCTTGACACAATGAAGCAGCGGAATAATGCCCTGCAATTTGCCTGGCAGCTCTGACGTCCGCATGAATATGGACGTCGCATTAGCTCCTGCAACGCTGGGTGCAGAGGTCCATTCTTCATTGTCCTCTCGCGGTGCAGAACATCACACAAACACACCGCATCTTCATCCTATTGCTCTTCATTTATAATTCATATAAGTAATAACTTTAACCGGTTTAGTGCTGATGAAAATGCTTTTGTTGCGCAAAGTGCCAAACATTCTTTCATCTCTTTAAGATATAAAACCATATAAAGATAATTGTGTAAGGAAGTTCCAATTGAGCAAAATTCCAATAAAAGAAAATCTGTTAACTAAATGCTAAACCAAATTACCAATGAAATGTACTGTTGATCGTCGAAATTTAGAAATAAAATTGATCTGGTGGACCATCATTTCTATATTTGAATAAATATATAAATAAATATAAAATTTTGAGCAGGACGGTGGACGATTTTATAGTTACAATTTTTTTAATGCCCGGAATTTTGGGGTACATATAGGGAACAAATGAACAATGAATGGTTTTAAAATATTTTATTTAATTTACATTATATTCCTGCAATTTAAAATGATTACTTTTTCTTGTTTCCTGTGAACATAAAATGTTAAAGACAAGCACAATGTTAAACAAATTGTGAAGACGTTTGTCACAACCCCAGTGTGGGGGTTGGTTAAGCTCTGCCGCACCTTTATTTATTTTTACCGTTCGCTGGGCTTACTAGCTGCCAGCCCGGCCCTGGTTGAAAATAAAATAAGAAAAGTCCAGAGGATATCTAAATCAAAATAACACACCTTTTTACACACTGTTTTAAAAGCTGCTTGGACTAGTTTGGGCCATCCTGCTCTATGGCAATCTGTGTTACATTTATCAGATTTGCAGCCGGAGAGAAGAGAAATGGCAGTTGGGTGGGTATTTTTATGTATAATGATTTTATAATGTAGTGGGTGTGTAGGCTGAAAGGTAGCCCGCCATCCATCACCGCATTAACCCTGACTCGGCGGCGTCGGCGTCATTTCCTCAATTCACAATTCAATCTTGCGTCGCGACGGCCCTGACGCGCGTCAACATTAATTAACAATGTCCGGCGATACGGCCTTTGTGACGGACGCCGCTGGCCGTGTTTACCTCGCGTTGTCATTAGCGCCAAAGGGAAACATCAATCACGCTGCAAAAACTCCCCCCTCCCTGATCCGCTGCATGTGAAACTATGTGCGCCTTCTTTCAATCAAACCTAACAATATTATTATTCCTTGCGGCACTGAACACCGGATTGAAATGTAATTGAAACGTCAAAAACATCGGCGGATCGCGAGAGGTACCCGGTTCATGCTTGCCACTTCTACATCGCCAGTTTTGCTGCGTTCGCCCGCACACACAATCACCATATTCCCGACATTTCATCTTGTCCACACTTACTCTACGTGAACCGTACCTCTGCATTTTACTTATACTTCTATGCACAGATATGTTAAACTGACGTGCAGAGTTTGCAACCTTTTATGTTTGCTGCTCAAACGACATAAATTAATTAACGCGAATGGCCGTGTTAAACTAATTCATATTGAATTTTCAAGTTATAAATTGAAGTAGGTTTTAATCAAAATTTAAAAATACATAATTAGGAAACAACTTGAATTCAAATTTCGGGACGGTCTATAGTATTTTACGACAGAAGAAAGTATCTGTCTAAAAGAACCTTTACCGAAAGTCCCATAAAATTTTATAGAGACAATTGGCATATTCTATAACTTTCAAATATCTCTTCATACTTGTTATTCTTTGAGACAATTTGCTCCAGGAGGACATTTCTGAAAACCAGGCTAATCAAATAGTACAATTTTTAATTAGGCATGCATGTCAAAGGAACACACTAAGATATTTTGGACAGTCTTCACTTTTTATCTACATACTTTTATGAGACTATTATCTTACTTCGTTACTTGAACCTTCTACCTTTCCCTGTAAGGTTATCAGAGTAGAGCAGAATTAGGGTAGCTTCTTCCATCTGTATCTCCACTGTTTTATGTCCTTCGCCAGCCTTGGTATTTCTTCCCACTTGATTCCTCTACTCTCCGGTGCGTTTCTTATTTCAACCTTCCATACTTTTTTGGGTCTCTCGCTTCATACACTTTTTTTGTTAGACTATGTTGGTCCATTCTTTTTACATGTTCCATTCACCTTAGTTTATCCTGTTGAATTGCCACCTCTATTGATATTACATTTAACTATTCTTTGCATATTTCGTTCCTTATCGTATATCTCTTCGTCTTTCCTTAAAAAATTCCTTAAATTACTACTTTTCTCACGACTTCCGCTTTTACAAATATTTCTTTCTTTCGTTAAGAAATTTTGATTTCATAATGTTGAAAATTCTTCCAGTTTTGCTCCATTTACTGTTTATAATTCCTCCCAGGTACCTGAATTTATCTACTTGTTTGATTGACGAACATTAGTTTCGTCGATAAATAATATGAAACCGACTGACTGATATAGGTAGTACCTTCAACCATCAACTGAACCTTTAGCAAATGTTATTTAGCCACAAAAAGATCACTAATATAGAAAACATTGGCTGTATTTATGTTATTGTATCACCATTTGTTAAAAAAAGATTGTCCTTGTGAACGAATAGAGGTAGCAATTATATTCCCGTTGACAATGCAGTAATGATAAAATTGTGAAGGAATTGTGTGTCCATAATGGCGGGGCTGAATGTAGAGGGCGGTTTGCGGGCCGATGGCGGCCCTTGATAATTTTTGACAGATGTTGTGGGTGTTATCAGACATCATTTGCGGTCGGTGGCGGCAGGCTCTGTTGACGTATTAATTGATAACCGCTGTGCCGTGTGCCTCGACAATCGGAACATTATAGATAGGTTATGAAGATAGCTAATTGTATTCATGGTGGTCGCATATTGTCCCGACTCATCCGCTATAATATCCAGCAGCGTCGGCTTAAGCGCCTGCTTTATAGAGTGTCAGCCGCCGATTGATTTGTGATATGTGCCCATTGATTTACTACTGGACCTAACTACATCTCTACACCCTATCCATTTACTTTCACTTCGCTACCAGTTACTTTTAGTACGATATAAATATGCACTTTACCCAATCAGATCACTTACTAGCAGACAAATTATTTAGTCATTCGGAAATAAACATTAATAACTTTTACAGTAGGCATTCGATTTTTAAAATTCATTAACAGTAGACATACTAAAATTTTTATTTTATTTATTATTTTTAAATAACTATTATTTTACAAAATTTCTGTATTTATTTAACACAAATTCAAATCTCCCGCTTAGCTCTCCCCACCACTAAATTATAACTACATTAATTTTTTTGTTTAAAAATTTTTCTATTATTTTTTTCATTAGTAAATTAAATTTGAAAGAATATGTTATGAGGAGGTTACTCATTCCTGTTCCAATCGCATTAATTTCTGCGTTTAAAGATTGAATATTATGTCTCCTAAATATATTTTTCTATTCCTACTCGTTGTTAAATTTTATCGGAATATCTTTGAATATTGCATTTTCCGTGAGTTTCCGTGAAATGTGATGGAGATCTAGTTTCCGTTATTGGAATAGATTTTATGAAGTCTTCGTATTGCGCGCGTGCTCAAATTAATTCTTCCTCATTTAGAGCTGCTCTGATAATGAATTTGAGTCTCATGTGCGAAGGGTTGAAATAAAAGAAGCAGGAATAATTATTCAGAACTACGACGACATGAGAATACAAAAGAGAAAAAACAATTCAGTGAAAAATACACGAAGGGACGGCCGTTAAAACTTTTATTATTTACAGTGTTTGAGAGCGAAACGCCTGCGGTCTCTTTATAAGGCCCCAAACAGCGAAATACATAAAATTAAACATATCCTCCGCGACGGGCAGTTTTTACCAAAGCCTACGTTGTTTTCGCGCTGTGAAGGAGAGAATCAAGTCTAATTAAAATCAATTCCCTGCCGTCTAAGCAAATTTTCTATTTTTCTTCTCGTTTACCCTTTTATCGCTAATCACTTTACCTTAAATTTTAAATGAATTCCCGGAGAATCCCTGGCCGTGCTGAATTTAAAAACATCGTTTACCGATTCCTGAAAATATTAAACTTATTTTCCGGAAACTTTGCTCCTTATTTACTACTGCTGCAGAATTTAAAAATCCCGATAGGAACTTGAAACTGTGTAATTAATTGCGTTATTCCAATCAATATAAAAATCTTTTGTCCGCTTTGTTGGTTAGCGAGGTTTAATAAATCAATTAGGGCATATTGTTTAGACTTTTCAGTTAATTTACATTTGTAAAAGAAGATATAATTTTCCGGGCTTTTTCATTCAATTCTATTGAAGCCTAATTACCAGAATCCATTGGGAGTCTCATTGTTTTTCTCGTCTACTTAGCTAGATTAGCTCTCTTTAATTTTCTCCTAATTCAGCCATAATTTCCCCGGAAAAGTCCATCAGAAACCCTTCCCCTTACAAGACGTTACACCGTTCCAAGTTCAGATTGACGAACAAAGCGGTGATATATTTATTTAATTTCTTCTTTGGAGTGTGAAAAAATAATTTGTTTTAAAGTAGGTACCTGGCGTTAAAGTGCCGTCTCCAACTTAACAAAAACGTAAACTTCCAATTACGAACGTTTTAATGAACATTTTATATAGCAATTAAACTTTCTTGTAACTTCGCGTGAGACTTCTGAAGAAGACATCATTTTTCTTTGATCAATTTAGTGAAAGAACAACCCGAGTGTTTGCAAAGAACTTGTCGCCAGAATCAAAATATTTCCACGGGGAAAATATGTAATTAAACATTTGTTTATTTTCTCTGCAACTGCGTGGCTCTGCACTTTTTACAACTCTATTGAAATAAATATTTCGCAGCGCAAATTCACAACAAAATAAATTAGAATTAACGAACCCTTATAAATTTGAACAATTCTCTTTCAGAATAAAACAAAATGTTCTCGTATACGACTTCAATAAATTAAATAAAATGCAGAGTGACCTATTCAGCCCGCAAAGTTTTAAAAACTAGCCAGGCCGCGGTATAATTTCATTTCAACTCGCAACAATGGCCGGAATTGAATGTTCCACTAAGTTAACAAAACAGGGCGTTTGGAGTGACATAGGCAATGTTTTGGACTTACTTTACTCGACGTGAAATTCAATAAATCTTCATAATTAATCACCGAGTTGGCTTTGATCAACCCAAATTCCATCTCCCTTTTACATTTACTCTAATTACGGCCCTGAGTTCTCATGTGTGCCTCTATGTACAAAACAATATCATCATAGTTTATTCACTAAAACTAACTTATTATAATTGCAAAAATAATCCATTGTTGAAATAATTAGATTGTAGCAAAGCCGATGATGTTGCTCTTTCAGAATAAAGAAAATAAAGAAATGCTAATGTGCACGAAGAGAAATCGTTGGCAGTCTAATTGTGCCGAAGATAGCATAATAAGTCCGCCGAAAAACGGAAATCAATCGATTCCATCGGACGAGAAATGAATAATTAGGCTTAAAACACTCGGCGAGTCTGCAATGATTGCGAGATGAATATCGGCCCATGTCTATTCAACCGCACCAAGCTGATTAAAGTAATTAGTTTTTGTTCCGTAACAAACAAAAAAGATACCCAAGAAAATCTCAAATGCGCTTTACCGGCCCTAACGTTCTACTATTTATGATCATAAAGCCTTTCATAATTAACCTAAATATATACACCCTTGTCCCTTCATAAATATTTTCAAAATTGTTACATTTTTACTTCCTTGTACTTTGTAAGGGAAGTATTGTAATCGCGAATAGTTTCAAGGGAAATATGTATTTTGACCATCTCTGAATCCATTTTGACTTTGATTATTGTAACGTTTAGCAGTGTGGTTATAGAAAAAGATTATTTTGCCACTCGTGCAGAATCACCTATTTTCCACTCGACTTCGTCTCGTGCCAAAATTTTCACACCTCGTGGGAAATAGGCGACATTCTACACTTGTTGCAAAATATACTATTGTGTAATGCAATACGGTATAGTGATAAACTTTTTAATAAATTCTTCAAAAGATGATCCATTTCGAAGGAAAGTTCGAAGATATGAAACGAATGGAATTTGAAGAATGATTAGCCGTAAAATGATCTCACTTTGAAGTTTAATAAGTTTAAATGAAGTAAAAAATATATATAATTTAGCGTGTAAGGAAGTGGTGTCCAAATAACTACTATTATTTTTACAGAAATCATGTATGTTTTAACTTTTCTTGGAACGAATGTTTAAAAATTGTTCTGGTTCGAATTGGTAAAGGAAGAAGGGTGCGAAAGCTGGTGATTCAGCGGAGCAAAAGATATTTTTCCGTCTAGATGATCACGTCGCAATTAAAGTAATTATATCCGCGAAATAAAGGGGCAAGATTTGGTTACAGTTTGGGGAGAAGTCCCCAATTTCGGCGGCTATGTATACTAATTACTTAGCTGTAAAGTGAGCCTTTTCTTACTGCGGGATCTAAGGCCCAACCGCAGCGGCCCCCGTAAACGATATTGGAAATTTAAATAATCTGCCATTCTCCTTAATGGCGACAGCCAAATCATAAACTGCTAAATTGATACATTAGTTTAATTAACAGAGCAAGTTTTTGCTTTGTCAATCATCGCAGTGCGCACGCCATGCAAGTTTACCTGTCAGCTGATATTATACCGAGTTGCATGAGCAGCAAACGAGCAAAAACGAAAACAATTTGAGTCGTATCTCCCATCAGATACGCCTGTCAAGTGCTCTTGATTGTTTTCATCGTACGAGTAGTTTCATATTCACACGTCACCTTAATGACCGGGGGAATATGCAAATCGCCTGCCGCCTTTCAAGAAAACAAACCAATCTATAACCCGCATTACGCATTCACCAACTGCTCATTTCCAAATCGCAATAACACCAGAAATCATCCGTGTTTTCCACTAACTCAATACATTCATCTTTCACACCAGAGTCATGAATACATTTTAAATTTCCCGCTCAACTCTCCCCACTACTAAAAAATAACTACTTTTGTTTTTAAGTTTTACATATATTTTTTCACAGTTATTGATAGTAAATTAAATTTGGTAGAATATGTTTTCACACGGTTATTCATTCTTGTTTCAATCACCAATATACAGGCTGTCTACTTTAGGAGGCTAACCATTAGGATCTATAGAAATGTGAGTTGTCGCATCATTTTTACATTTTATCCCCGGTCTTATAAATGATAGTTAAACTATCGGTTAGTTACTCGACGGTTATATTTAATTACCAGCTAAATTTTTGTTGTGCTCTATAAAGTAAATTTAGTAACTGTTGGTTAACTAACCCTTGCTTAAACAAACTTTTTTATTTGCACTTAAAAATTGGTGCAAAATTTATACTCAAACAAAAAATACATTTTGTAATTAATCTGCTAACTATAATTATAATGAAACACTATTTAAATAGAAATTGAATTTTGAATACCTCGATTTTCTCTAGTTAATTTAATCTATAGATTTAATCACGTTTATAGTACAGGAGCAATTGGAGCAATTGTTAAGGTAAAGTATAAAAATAATTTTTTGAAAGATTGATGAAAGAGAAAGAAATAATAGAAGAAGTGAGATGTTAGAAGTAAGAAATAGTTGGGCAGTGTATGTGGTTGAAAGAAAGCCTGGGCACGTGCGAGGTCCCGGGAGTATAGGATCGTGTGTTGGTGTCCGCATTGTGATTCTGTTTATCTAATTCCGTTCGGCGTGTCGGTTCATTTGCGGCGAGACGCGGCTGATGCGATTTTTTGCGGCTCTTTTAAAACGCTTTCATGCGACATGCGCCCGCGACGACGGCGTCCTTTCGCCCGACGCCCAGCGCCCCGGCGCTCGCTTGTTGTGTTGTCCCGTGTGACCCTAATCGACCCACATGTCTACCCCGCACACAATCATTCCCTATTTTGATATAGAATTGTTCACAACCATTCACAACCCTCATAAATAAAACCAAGGAATTTCTCATAAAACTCCTGTAACAATCAAAGACATATCTCTAATTATTAAATTTTTAAATCTCCCGCTCAAGTCTCCCCACCACTAAAAAATAACTGCTTTAGTCTTTATGTTAAACAAAATTATATTTTACATATTTTGGTAGTAAATTAACTTCTGAAGAATATGTTTTGAGATAGTCTCCTCATTATTGTTTTAGTCACATATTTCCTTGCATATAAAATATAGTTTTATTATTATTAAAGAATGCTGATGTGGACTCCACATGACTTTTTGTACGCTAAATTATACTCATTTTTGTTGCACTTCATTTAAACTTATTTCACTTCAAATTGAGATCATTCTTCGACTAATCATTCTTCAACTTCTATTCGTTTCTTATCTTCCAACTTCCCTTCTAAATGGATCATCTTTTGAAATTTTTTATTAAAATACTTATCACTATTCCTTATTACATTACTCAAAATTATTTTTTCTACGACTACTATGGAAAAAGCACATTTCTTACACTATATAAAGCTTCATAGTTTGCGATTACAATATTTCCTTTACTTTGTATAAGAAAGTAATAAATATTTTTTTAAAAAATACATTTTTTTAAAACCTAGGTTAAACTAAGAGATGTTAATAAAAGATCGACTCGAGAACCTAGGAAGGAATTGGGTTAATGTTTTTTACCTGAGAGTTTTTTTTAAGAAAACTAAGACTATTATTAGCAGTCGCTAAATATTTTAGATGAATATTTACAGAGACAAGAAGCTGAGATGAAATTACACGTAGGCGAAATGTCAAGTAAGTTATTAAACATCTTGCCAACAATGTGCCATTGTGAAGTAGAAGTATTTAGCAGAAGCTTTGATGCACATATGAATTGTTGTGCAAGTTGAAAGCGTAAATTCCCTAAGTATTTTAATATGAAGTTGCCGGGCAATAAGTAAAAAGTTGATGAAGGGCAAAAAGAGCGGTAATCCAGTTAGGGCTCACATACTCGTGTGCAAACAGCAGCAAGCAGTAGATAAAGACGGCCCTCATAAAGAGATTAGAAAGACGTTCCGGGGTCCCTACTGCGTACCTTTCCGCGCGAGGAGGAGAAAACGAGAGTGAAGCGAGAGGCTGCATTGGTTAAGTGCACGGCATACAAACACGGCTGTAATTAATGATGGCATAGTTGTTACAATGTAATTACGTGCAGATACACCATTGAAAATCCACTTAGTGTCCGCACAGACTGCCGGGCCTTTGTTACTCAAATACACTGAGCCCGGCCACCAGCAAAAATTACTCCCCTTCTCGCGGTACATTACACCGCCTCGCACTATCATTCCGAACATATCATCCTTTCTTTCTTCCTACAAACATCGATAACTTTATATGGAATAGTTTATACAACACCTAGAGTTTATTTTATCAGTAAACATAGAATATATCATTACTATAGTTATAGTGTAAATTGATTGAAAGCAATGTATAATTGTCTCATTTAAAATTAAACATAGGGAAAGAATTTGACATTTGCTTTTTGGGTTATAACATTTTCTGACAGGGCTACCCCAAGTGCAACAACAATTTTATGAATCTATATTAACTTTAGAGAAAATGTTAGAATAGTAGAACGGTCTGCTAAATCTCTCGATCTTACACATCTAGATTATTTTTATTGGTGACCTATTAATCAGAATTTTGTACCGGAGAAAATAGAAAATACATTGCTGTCAATCAATATCAACATCAGGTCGTAACCATGGATTTGATGAATCCCATGTTTTACTTTAAAAAATACAGTATAAATGCTATCTCGTCTAACCAACGACAAAAATTAAATAAACTATTTGTATAATTTTTATATATTTTATGTTCATATTCATAATTGTATTTATTTAATACATATCATTTCATTTCATTTGTTCAAGATTCTGTTAGACTTTCCAGAATTTTTTCTACTGTCTTGCATAGTCTGCACAATTTGTCTTCAATCATCCAAAACCTAAAACTTGCAGTTATTTTAATTCTTAGATACTCTCAACCTTATTAATCGTTTATATCTTATATTGTATGTATATTATTCTATTCTGTTATATTGTTTATATCTATTAAATTTATTTTATAGCTTATCAATAATAAATTATTATAAATTATTACTTGCAATTCAATTCCATGAATGTAGTACCAAAAAAAAAGTTGGTGGCAGCAGCAGTATTTTTTCAACTCAAAATAATATTTTAATTATAAATATATCTCCATCTTTGTCTACGCTAAAACTTGCAACAAACGTGTAACATTCACTCTCTATTTTTAGAACAACCTTTCCAGTTGTATATTTGAGAAAAATTCATTTTATTTCAAAAATATTGTAAGTGGCTCAGACAAGTTGAAACTATAAATATTGAAATTAAGGTATTGAAAAATTAGCTGGATATTTTAGTTCAGGAAAGCTCAATAGATGGAAGCAGGATTCTAGAATGTAAGAGTTTGTAATTATTGTGATAGTTAAGGATTTGAGTAAATAAGTTGATTAGTTTAAAAGGGAGAAGGTGTGCTGTAAGAAGTATTGGTTTTATCTCTGAGCAATTCAGCTTTGAATGTAAGTGGCTCTCCGGTTTTTCTCCATAGAGAAGAGAAAAGGAAGGTCGATTTATCGTCACGATAGGCGAAGTTCATTAGGGCCCAGTCGTCGTTTATAACTAGCTAGTCGTGTACAGGTACACGGAACGAAAAGGAAACTTCTTCTGATTACTTCTAATTACATCCTGGGAAAAATATGATAGTCCTGGTCCCAGGACGAGTGTTTCGCCCGCAGGATCGACTCATGTTTATTGTTTTTATTTCTTTTCTTAACACCGGGCAGGAATCCCTTTACGCAGGATAATTATTTCCTTTATAACCCTATCTTTTATTTCTCAACAATTAAATAAATAAAATATAACGAGGTATATGACCAAAATTTTGATTTCTTTAAATCGTTTTTTCTAGACTTACAACTTTCAAAACCTATAACCCAATACCAAAGTTGTGTAGAGTTAAAACAAACCAAACAATATTATTAAACCAAAAATTGATAATTAAATTCTGTTTTTAAATTTGATATCAGCGTAGGTAATTCTTTAAAGAAACATTACAAACAAAATTTTGTAAAATTAGAAAATTTTCTATATAGAAATTCCATATTTTCAAATATATTCGGGTTTACGCAAAAATACAACATCAGGGAAAAATACAGAAAATCACAAAAACTCAAAATATGCAAGGTGTCGTAAAATATGAAAAATATGCATTTTTAAATATAAAATATAAGCTTCTAAGTATATAACAGTTTCCTCATACTTCTAAATGAAATAAAAAAATGGTGGAAGTCTCAATTTATAGAATGGTATTTTATATGAATGAATTATTATTCTGATTATTATTATTATTGATGAAGTAGAAGTGAGGATATTGTTGAGAGTGAGAATGGTTTATTATTTCCGTCGTGGAAGCTTTTAAGCCGTTGTCGGAGTTGTCGCGTTGGACGTGTCTTCGTTTTCTGCTGCTGAGTTGGCTGGTCCGAGCACGAACTCCTCTCCAAGTATCAATCATTCATCATCATTAGCACCCGATGCTTTCTCACCCCCGCAAATTCAATTATTGAAAATCTGTCACCACCATTTCTTTTTTCATCTTTCTTCATTTTTTCTCTGAAAAACATTAAATATTTTGGTGGGAATTTAAATTTTATTTAGCAATATGTTCCGAAACATATAAATTGTAAGACATTTTCTACAAGTTTATAGACAGTAAAATTCTAAAACGTCGCAATTTTATTACGAGTTATAATGATATTTTGATGGTGCATACTATGCATATTTTATTACAGAATGCTACTTAGTTGAGTGCAAACAAAAATTGCCACTGTATAAAATGTTTCTATTGCCTATAAATATACCTAAACAATTATCTTATGTTGAACAAAATTCCTATTTGAAACGAAGCCTAAAATTTATATAAGGTAGTTATTTTACCGATCAAAAACAATTTTTTGGAAAAGTAACGAAGCGACGCGATTTTAAATAGGTTCTGAGATCGGATTTCCTTACCGTTCGTTATGCTTAAACTATTTTTTGCGGGAACAAAAGTAAATATCCCTCAATATAAGAAATATATATTCAAAATGAGATGTATTAAAATTCATTCATGAAAAATTATATGAAAATCATTATGAACTTTAGAGGAAATAGTAGAAATGGTAGAATGGTTATTTTATTATTAAGTTAATAATGATTCTTGAAATTGTTGTTGCACTATGTTTCATTTTAAATGAGACAAGCAAATTTACATTGCTGTCAATCAAATATCAAGTCGTAACCATAGATATAATAAATCCCATGTTTCATGTATAAAAATACGGTATACTACTTTTCCTGTAGACCCAAAAGCTGACAAAATTGTTAAGTTTATATTTGCAATATTATTTAAAAATGAGACAATAATTTTCAACAGATATTATTTATGATTTTACTACATTGAATTATTAAAAACATTTTAGTAATATTTAAATCGTTTTTGTAACGTTGTGATTTGTATAGAAACCATATTGACTGATATGTGATTTATATGAAAGGCTTTTGCTGATGTAGTTTTTTGGTTGCAGGTATCTGCCTTGAACGTCTGCTACCCGGTGTGGAGGGTGCGACTGCTGCGTCAGTGCGTCGCGATGTCACAGCCGCACTCGCGTCTAATTAACATCCGACGACAACCAAAACCGTAATGACGCACAACGCACCATACACTACACGGATATTATTTCCCAGCGGGGCTAACTGAATCGCGAAATACGGCACTCCTCCATGGTTCTGAATCAACCTGAATTTCACTATAGCGAGAATTGATACATTCATACAAATATAAAACTGAAATTTAGAAACAAACATTGATTATAGTAATAGTAAAATATTTTATGAATCAGGCTATGACAGAGAATGATACAGTAATCGAGACACATAAGGCGCTGGTAAATATACTCTTCTCAACCGTGATATACATGTTATTTTTTACACTACTAGCATTTCAATTTCAATCCTAAAAAATATATTGACAATAACATTTTGACATTAACATTAACTTGTTTCTTTATATTCTTAAAAATAAAATAGGTTGTCTTTGTGTTTATATCAGACGTTTCAGTTTATCAACCTCATTTTTAAAATCTAATTTGGTTTTATTTTATTTATTTATTTAATTTAAACGGCATATTTCAATTGTAAATCCATATTTTATAGTTTTCTTGACTTAAATGATTCAAACAATATTTAGATTTGGAGATTGGAGTTTATTTAAAAAATAACAGTTTTTATTATCGACTATGGTTAATAATATTTTATTATTGACCTAAGTGACCATAGTTACCAAGTAAACGGTAGTAAAATTTGTCATGTTAAATTAAGATGAATAATTGTGGGTGTCTAGTAGTGAAAAAAAAAATATTGTCACATTCATATAAATATAAAACTAAAATTTATAAACAAGCATTGATAATAGTAATAGTAAAATATTAAATGAATAAGGCTATGAAATAGAACTTTTGAATGATCCAGGATCATCTGGAATCATCCAGGCATGTCACATTAATCCAGGAAAAATACAATTATTTTCACATTTTATAATTCCTATGCTTAAAATTCATGAGTAATTTCCAGCTTAATTTAAAAAAGAATAAAGTAAAACATTTTTATACAATTCAAATACTCCTACATTCTAAATATGCAATATAAAAACTCAATAATATCTATTTTAATCTTCTTCTCCTACGTTATAATTTTATTTAATTTATTTATAAAATGAAATAAAATCAATACCCAACAATAAATTACATTCCACTTTATATATTTCAAAATTAAAAATAACTTGTTAGAACTATCAATACAAAATTATCCGTTAGATGTCACTAGTTGTTTTCTTACTTAACCTTGAACACTCACTTCAATGACAAACAAATGAAGTACTGGCGTTTCTTTGTAACGGTTTTGCGTTATCTGTAACGGTTTTAATGCAATGAAACAATCGGTAATATAGTTGTTCGGTAAAAATAATCATAATACGTCGTACGTAACATAATATTGTGAGCTATTCAATGACAAATAAATGAAGTACTGGCGTCTCTGTGAGAATCTTTAAAAAGTGCGGTTTTGCGGTATCTGTAACGGTTTTAGTGTAGCGATACAATCGGTATTATTGTTGTTCGGTAATAATAATCATAATACATCCTACGTAAAATAATATATATTGTGAACTAGTGAACTGAACTTGATTGCGACCGTTAGACATTTGGAGATCAAACTTCGGATTTATATGGTGAGTACATTTGTATATATTATTTATTAATTTGGTTTTTGTTGTTAAATATAAATGACATTTAAAGCTAAAACATTGAAACATTTTGATGACAATGTTGAACTTTGGTAGTACAATGAGAATATTTTTGATATTGGGGTAGATATTTACTTTGAGGTCAGTGTCTTGGGAAACTAAAAATAAAACTGTCAATGGAACTATTGATGATTTGTACAGCAATGGATTTTATAAATGATATTTTAAATATATTATTGTGGAGCGCATATATTATAATAAAATGTAGTAATATACATTTTACAGTTGCATAAATATATAATTGAATTCTCTTTTAAGTCAAAATAATGAAACAAAATAATTATTATGCTGTACTATATATTCCCATCAAAACAAAAGCCTATTTTTTAATATTGTTAATTTTGAGAATAATCTTTCTGCAGTGCAATTTATTACCATGAAAACAAGATAAATTCTCAAAATCACTTCCACGTTTGGTAAAGGTTTCTGCACTTTTTTTTCTATTATCAAATTATACATACATAACTAAAGACACTATTATTTTCTGCTATTAAAAATTGAATTATTCCGTTGTACATTAGTACAGATTAGGTTCGCTTTTCTTACTTTCCTGTAATGTAAATTGTTGACTATATTAAAAAAAAATTCTTGATGAAATATCAAAGAATTACAGAATGCTTGAATTGTGATTTAGCTATAATATAGTTAATGGTATGTGTCTGTTGTATTTTATTATTAATATCATATATCATATGCCATTGTATTGCTCAGAGTAATATTTTTATATTATGAATACCTGCCTCAAAAATTGTTTGGTACCTGGTGCGAAAGCAGAAAGATTCTCATTTTTGTTTAGATGGGCACATAACAACATTATCGCAATGCAGCCGTGATGTGCTGTGAAAATTTCCACGGTAATTTCGTCTTTGTTATTAAATTATCTGGCAACTTTTCCCTACTGAAGTTCACTTTATCTGCGTTTTCTGCCTCACTTGAGTCGCTTGCTCGGGTCGCGCTGTGGCGTCGAGACGCTGGCGTCTACCTGCAGTATTGTAATCGCCAAACCCAATTACCACTTGTCACTGCACCAACTAATTATTTCTCCTCCCAAACATGCCAAACATATTTCGCCAACGGAATTTTGTTTTCGACGCCGCTTGCTACTAACCACTAATTCTATTATTTATTTCCCTTCGCCATAAATTTCATTTGGGTCTTCCAATATTATAAATATATAACTTATTTTTACTTTCTTGCACGAAAAAAGGAAGAATTATAATCGCAAAAAAATTGTCATCTTATTTCAACTGAATATCAATTTTGACTATCACTGAATCCATTCCAATCGGCTTTTTCAAAAAAATGTAATGACATTTGGCAGAAACTTAATAAAAATAATAATTTAGTTGGACACGTTTGAAGTTATTTGTTATAATATAATATATAATTACTCCTAACCGTATTTTTTTAACTCATCTAGGTGCTAAGTGAAGATTACATTGTTGTTATACAGCAAAATATGAAGTAATCTGATATTGCCATATATGGAACATAAATTTACTTGAGCTGAACGAAGATCTTATGAGGTT
Source organism: Stenolophus ochropezus (assembly GCA_035578165.1). Classification (NCBI taxonomy): domain Eukaryota; kingdom Metazoa; phylum Arthropoda; class Insecta; order Coleoptera; family Carabidae; genus Stenolophus; species Stenolophus ochropezus. The sequence continues at coordinate 30,281,885 of JAQOWZ010000001.1, read as the reverse complement.
AAATGATTGTAAATTTCAGTAGATATTTTAATATTAATAGTGGGCCCAATTTGGTATAGGTATTAAAATATATATTTAAAATCTATTTGGAAAATAAGAAGAAAGATTTTATGATTGGTTTAAATTCGCTTTCCCGATAAATTTTATAATTCCGTTGTATAATATAGCTGATAGTAGTTTAAAAGTGCAGTAAAACCAGCGAACCATGAATTCTTTCCCAATAATTATAGCAGGAAATAGTGATCGTTGTCGACACAAAACGATAACAAAGTCTTAACAATAAAACAGCAGTAAAAGCAATTCTCGGTTGTACATAATTTCAGTGACAAATTCGTGCGAACCGCAGAGGATCGGGGTGCTTGTTTCTGCTGCCATGTGTCTTTGAGATTAGCTCCACGTGTACACTTATCTGCCGGGAGAAACGATCGCCTCCCGTATCGTGTACAGCAATGAAAATAGTTTTATGTTGCACTGTAAAGATTTATTAGCACTTGCAAGTTTTTTACCTAATAAACAGATATCTTTACGACGAGGTCTTTATTGAACCGAGATAGTTCTGCTTTTCTCTTTGCCCCTTTCTTGTTTCTTGTTTCGCTGATAACGCGCTCATTGTTTTTCCTTTCAATTTGGTTATTTAAATGTGTGGAGAGCTTGATGCTTTGTCTCATCTGTCACTCTTGACAGTTGGAGGAATACGTTTTTCGATTTGATGATGAATTACTCTTGTCCCGTGGTATTTTACTTGTGTGCGAATTCATTATTACCTCTGAATTACAATTTTCAATTAACCAGCTTTAAAAATCACTATATGTACAGTCTATTTCGTGAGGTTGATATTCACGTCATCAACCGTGTAATTTAAGTAGTTGGAAGGAAGGGGGATTGATTATTCTAAAATAAATAAAGTTAAAACTGTGGTCAAAACTGACAGTATTATACTTGAAAATGTCAACAGAATCAAGGATCTTGTGCATTCAGATCGTCGGTTGACAGTACTGAATTGAGTCACACCACCGTTTATCAGATTTTGAGTAATTGATTGGGGATAAGAAAAATCTGCTCAAAAATGATATAAAAAAAGAATAAAAACATTCCTGTTCTTCTTCTTATCCGCCTGAGTTGAGTTGTGATTTTTTCCTCTTCCCGAGATTTAAAAATCACCTGAACGTAACTAATTTTGGGACACTTTACAACATTTAACCGGATGTAACCGACCAGCTGAAGTTGATTCCAGTATCAGAATTCCAGCACTGTTATGAGGATAGGAAGAATCGTCTCCAGCATTATGTGGCTTCCCAAGGAAGTTATTTTGAGGGAGACAATATTTAATGGCAATTCTATTCGAACAATTAAAAAAAAAACAGTCTTCTTATTTGATATATATACCTCATATATACCCTTCTGAAACACGTACGATAATGGGACAGGAGAAAGTGAATAATGTTTTTATTCTTGTGATTATGAAAATATAATTTTTCTATACAGGTGGAATTCAATGTGGAAGTGTTTGAAATGAAATAGAGGGGCCTGAGTGAAACTGAAGTCCGGGAGTGATGAAATAATAATTTTATAATTTGGGTAGGGAATAAATCAATGGGAAAACGAGACGGCGTGAATAGAATGAGTGGCGCTAGGAATATCTATGCGTGGCAGGGAGGGAAATTTCATTACAGGCGGCGGCATTTAGGCATTCGCGTCTCGACGCCCGTCGCGCGCTGCATTAACCGCAGCCATCCTGTTCAATTTTCCACGCCCGCCTTTTTACCTCCAGGTTTTGTCCCTCATCCTGCACTTCATTAAGACGCCCAAGCCAGATTGTCCTTGCTTTTTGCCCTACCATCTTACCATTACAACCCAAAGTCCACAACTATAGCGTCTTACGGAGGGTAAGTGGGAGTGAGATGGACTACATTTTGAAAAAATAATTCTCACTTTGTAATATTTAAAAAACAAAATATATATATAACAACATATATAAGCTACAAAAAAATGCCAATTTTTTAAAGTAAATCTTGGGTTATTCACTTTCTAAACAATATAATTAACATTCTCTATCTTACATTGAACTTATTAGAAGAATTAGTAAAACTATTACAGACTGCAGCTTAATACATAGTTGGAAGAACATGTATCTTAGGAAAATTCAATTACCATTAGTCAATGAAGTTTCGTAGCGCTTGGATCGTTAAGAAAACTTAAAAGTATTACGTTATGTTTAAGAGGAATAAAAGAAGTTTATGAAATTTTCGTGAAAAGTAGAGCAATTCAGGTGATATATTCGGAAGGTAGCATTTGCATAAGAAGAGAATGGGTATTTATTCTAAGCTAGTTTCTAAGTTTTTAGTAGCAGTAAAGTCAGCAGTAAAGCAAATTGTCAATCATTTTATTAGAGCGTAAAAGAAAGGAGTCATTCGATTTGGAAGTGTACAGAGTGCAGCTTCTTGAATAATTTAAGAATAAGGAAAAGTTTTAAATTCTAAAAACAAACGTAACAAGGTGCACTATGAATATATATGAAAGAATAAATTATCCAACTCCCAACGCTCAGTAAAAATTATGAAACGTTATAAACCTCGGCTGTAGCTTCTATGCATGACACGGGTTTGTTCAAAACCAAATTACTGTTTACTTTTCATTTAAAATTAAATGTAGAACCCTCGGTATTTCACCGGCGTGAAATTAGGACGGATGGGAAAGATAGCACGTTGATAGCCATACACGAGCGCTGCAAAAATAATGGAAATTATTCCGTCCCAGCGAAAGTAAAACCACAACTAGTGTAGCATTTGCCTAAGCCGCAAGGAGCCGGCAAAACGACGCGATCAATTTCAATAAAAATGAAGTATTAGAAATATATACAGCGTGTGTGAGAAACGGCGGTGGATGAATAATCTGTATGAATACATCTTAGTGTAATGTGCAGCGAGTCGTCCATGAATCTCGGCGGAGTATAAGGTCGACAGCAAATCGAACATAATTTTAATACGGAAATGGGTGTGCAATTGAACGGCCACGACGTACGGCGCCACCAGGAAGCTCCATTTCAATCGGAAGCGATTATAACAGACCAATAAAATGGAAAATCGGAAAATTACATCCCTTTGTTTTAGCCATCTCAGTTTTTATCTCCGCGTAAACAATGAAACCCAGCCAGCTATCGGCCGACCCATCGCTATAAATAATTGCGAGAAGCTGCCACATTCAAACGCTATCTGCATATGAGGAGACAATGCTTCAATATGGCCGGCGGCCTATCTGCTCTTTTATGTAATTAACGCATGGCACACACACTCTCTGTAATTGATTGAAATTAAGTGTACAGTTCATTTTGGAAATCATCTGTTTACGATTCACGGACTCTGTTGGATGCGTCCATACATTATTACTCCTGTATTAATTTCATTCACTCTCGGCGCATCACTTTGTCCATTCAATTTTCATCCACAGAAAGCGTATTTTGATGTCGTTTGATTAATACTCCATGTATAAATGATTCACACTACACAGTGGCAGGCAGCGGAATAATAATGACCAGCGCCGAATCACGGTATCGCCTTAACGAACGAAGTGATCCGCTGTTCCTTTCGCCGAGATCCCCTGCTTAAATATTTGAAGAAGTTTTGTTATACGCACGCGGCTAAACGCTTGCTACTTGAAGATAAACCGCGTAGAATTTATTCCACACCTCAGTTCACCTTTCAGCTGCTGAAAGAAAACACTCATTTACATAACAAAGCATTATCTCGGGAAGTCAGCGGCCGTGGAAGATTCTGCACGGGACCCAAGCGGAGACACTTCCCAGCACCAGCACCACAACGGGAAATAAATCAATTCATCATTGCAAAAATACTTGCCCACTTCAAATACAATAATTACTAGTTCTTCATTTCATATACCAATGGACCTGTCAATCATTCTCGCACATTGAATGCAATGTTTTCAATGGATAAACACGTTTTCAAGTCCCTAGAATATGATTTTAATATTTTTACGATGGTGTTTGTCCCTGTATATGTGGATGGATGGATGGACAGATGTTGTAGTAACGATTACTCAAATATTAGTGAATAAAAAAGTTGAAATTTTGGATATGACATTCCAATACCCTAGATCTGATTAGAATTTGGTGTTAATCGTACAACAGGAAGTGGTGTTTTCATGAAGATCTGGAGCTCCATTTAACTATTATAAGGAACTATGATTACTTAAAATTGTTACAATTGCAGTTAATCTGTTTACCTATGGAAATAAATGTTTTATATTTGACAGTGATAATTATTAAAATTGGCAGTATACGAGACGAACTATACAATTCCATGTAAATGTAGTAGTAACAGTACAGGCAAATTAGACTGTAAAAGTTGTGTTTGAAATTTGGACGAATGACAAAGTTGGGTACATTTTGTGAAGGGAGGACTGGTGCTGAGGAGTTTGAGAGCCATTGGACATTTTGGAATGGTATTTATCACATCTGCTGGTTCATTTAACAGGCGATAAGAGTTGTGCAGTGGAAGAAGGCTCATTAATTCACGGCGATTAAAAATCTAGCGTATGCTTGGTGCGACGCCGGCGTCTCAGGGGTTATTAATATTCGCGACGTGTCGCCCGCCCGAATATCGCTGATTACGGCCCGATCTCGCCCGAGCGCAGCCGAGCAAACACCCGGAATCTATACCCAGATAGCCCCCAACATCACTTATTAGATTATTTCTAGCCCCGAGGTCGCCCGGAATTTTTTGACGTGATTATTAAAATGCCTTTGAACTCTAATAGCGTTTGACTTCCACAAGAATCTTCGATTGCTAGCAAAATAGAAAAAGGCGACCGGATTCCTCAATAAGGTGTTCCCTGCCGAGTATACTACCGTCTCTAAATCCACAGCGGAAATGTTAAAGCTGATAGTGACATGATAGAAAAGTAGAGTAAGTGCGCGGGAAATGAACCACATTTTGCAAAAATAATTATTACTCTATAATATTAAACATTAATTAAAAAATAAAAAAAAATAACTAAACACTTACTAAATGAACTACTGAAGTTTCTTTCGCTATAGCAGCAGGCAAATTTGAGGTGACGTGATGGGAGAAGCAAAAGCGAACGAGAAAAACGCGCTGTTGATGAAATTACTATCCCTTTGATTTAATCCTGGAAATTTAGTAAACAGAGTATGTACCTCGTGGAAAACAGCAGTGGAAATAAATTTGCTGTCAGGTAAAGCGAAATTATACTTGGTAAACAAAGTTCCCAACGTAAACAATTTTCCATTTGAAATGAAAATCAGGTGCTATGCACTTCGATATCTGTAAATTTAATCCGCAGTCACATTATTCACATTAAGTAAATTGTTCGAGATTGTTCGATAATTTATGAACGAACAGTTGCAAACTAAAGAAAAAGCAACACCGTCTTCTGAGATTCATTACGGGCTTGTTGTTTGAATTATATTATTAGTTTGAAATAACACATAAATTTCCACCGTCAACTTCCCTGCAGCGGTATTAAAAATCCCTAAGTTTCATCACCCCTTGTTGGGAATTATGATTGGAAGTGCATGTAAGGTTGTGTGTCCCGTGAAGAAATAGTAAGACGATGCCGGGGAAGGACAGCGCATTTAACAGAGTGTGTTTGTGCGAAGCATTCCGCTCTCAGGAACCGTGTCACGCAGCGTGTGTATATGCCACATAAACCTTTGGTAACAAGATTAAAGTTTGCTTCGGCGACAGCACTGCACAAAAGCAAACAGCATTTATTTTCCGTTACGGATCCGAGTATTAGTTCTCTGTGCCGTACAATGTACCGCCAGCTTTTAATTCACACGAAAGAACCGGGATGCATCGATACGACACAATCACTTCACACCTACAATGCTCTACGACTCAATAAACACTGCGCTGTATTCACCCTCTTATGACAACCAACACACAATTAACAATAACGCAGGCACGGCTTTCTATTTATAAAAATTAAACTAATATAGAATGAAGGTTGCAGAATACCTGAGAGAACTGGACACATTACAAAGAGAAATATAGTGTAATGTAAATCAGAAATCTTCATTAATTAATTTTGGATATATCGTTTTGAAAACAATTTCTAAATGAGAAGAAGTAGGACAAAATTGAATCTGAAATATCTGCCGAATATTTTATAATTCTTTTTTTGGATTAAAATTAAGATAAATTTTTGACGTGTGTTCAAGTCAGTGTTCCATGGAACACGCGGTACACTGGTAGTTATGCTTATGTGGACGATCCCCATTTACATAATGATATATAGAACATTAATTAACTAATTCTAACAATATTAGTAATGTCTCCCCAATTAGTAGTTAGCGAGAATGTCGGGTAAATAATGTACTCGTAGAGCAAAACGAAATTGATAGATACATAGGTTCGCTGAAGTAGAATTACCAGTGCTCGTCTATTTGCGTAATTATCAAAGGCCTTGCAAGGATTTCAAAATATTTGTATTAGAAATTTAAATAATTCGGGGAATAATAGAAAAGCGAAGCAGGAAGAGAAAAGGAAGGAAGCGGCGAGGAAGGAGCTGATTTACCATACATCCCGGAATTCGTTTTTTATTTCTTTCCTTCATTTAATGCTCTCGCATCATTAGCTGTCATTTCTTGTTGAATGGAAATTCAATTGGCAGTCGACTCATTCTTGCTCTGTTTGCTGCTGGCGTCGATGGACATGGGCGTACGTGACGACCAATTCCAGGGGCAAATTAAACGCTCCGCACCCACGGCATCCCGACTTTGGATTATTAAACCCCACCTACGCCTCCGCCGTTTCATTTATTCATCCACATTTTATTGGAAAATTACAAAACAGTAAAAAACAAGCTCATATTTCACAATCATATAAATTCTTCTACGTCAGTTCTAAGCTATGGGATGGTGATTTGCGAGGGGTTAACCACTTACGAAATTCTTCCAAATTTTCATGAAACTTCCAAGACTTCCATAAATCTTCCGAGACTTCCATGAAACGCCCAAGACTTCCATGAAACTTCCAAGACTTCCGTAAGTCTTCCGAGACTTTCATATAAGACTTCCAAAAGACTTCCATGGGTTATACACCAAACTTCCAACTTCCGAGGTGGTTAACCTCTCGGTGATTTGCTGTTAGGAGGAATGAAGTAGTTCTAACCCTACATAGTGAGACAAAGGGTGTTATTCACCCGCGACAAGAGAAAAAGTAAAAACAATAGAAGACGAATGAAGACGATTAAAATGTTTGTAAAAATTTAGTGAAAGAGTCGCGTGGACAATAGAAACAATGAGGCGTCAGAGCAGAGAGTAGTAATGAGGTTATAATGACTTCAGCGATAATCGTGTTCGCTCTAATTTTATAGAAAAAGTTACTTTTTAAAATTTCTTATAAAGTCTTTCAACTGTTGAGAAGCTCTGGTTTAATTTGTTTTACAAACTTTCTCATCAGTACTGGAAGAAAAAAGATTTAAATGAAATCGCTCGAAAGAAACATATTGTGGTGAACACGCGTCTTACATAAGTCAATACTTTTCAAATAATATTGTTACAATAGTTATTATTAAGTAGTTGTTTTGAAACTATTTAATGTAACGTTTTATTTATATAGGTGAAGTGTATAAATAAGTGAAATTCGAAACTTTATATGTGTAACTAAGGTTAGTAAACAAAATATGAATTATAAAAGATAATAAATATAAATAACACTATTTATAAACACTGAGATTATTTATTTAAACATTTAACACTACGCACTATTTGTTTACAAAATATTTATATCACCAACTATTTATTTATATCACCAACTATTCATGATCACTATACGTATTAATATTAGACTGTCCTCTTAAATAGTAGACCAATTAAATTCGGGAATGTTCTCGTACCCTCGAAACAACAGAATAATAGAAGCGCGACAAGCAATCGCCTTTAGTGCAGTTTTTGAAAAACTGAAAGAACTAGCAGAAGCTTCTTTTAAAATAAAACAAGAATTAGCTAAATAGGACGAGACACAGAAAAAAAGAATTAACAATACAATTAAATGAAGTAGTTATAAAAAGTGAAGAAAACATAAGTAATTTAGAATAATTACGAAAGAGTACGATAAGAAATTAAAAGTATTGAATTGTCTAAGTCGCGTGTTCGCCACTATATTTATTCTGAACTTCGCATACGTGGCGAATATGATTAAGCAGACGGATTCAGCCAGTGACATTATGAAAAACAGCAGAAGGGTTTAGCCACTTTTTTCTAATCAATATCGCAGTTCTTTTTGTAAGAATCCTTCAACTGACACAAGAAAGACTTAAAGAAATTCACCCCAATAGCTAGATTTGAGAAAAACTCACCCTTGCGTTTTTTACCATTTGATTTAACCCCAATGTCTTTATCTGCATGATGGGAATATTCACCGCTTTTCTTCCTATTGTCACACTCCAACATCTACCTTCTAACTCTCAGCTGCACCGTTTAATATTTGAATATATTGGAAAGGAATAAATAATAATAATGGAATAATTGCTGGAAGTTATGCAGAAGGAAGAATCTGTATTAATCTTTCATTCCTTCCACATACCATAAAATCTGAGCAGAAAAATTCCGCATTATATTCGCGGAAATAAATTCCTAAGTTAATATAAAATGCACCGCTCACACTCGGTAGCGATTTAGCCTTGGGCGCTTATAATATTAAACGATGAAGAATTCGAACCGACTCATCAGGCGAGAGACGTGCGCTCGCCAAATTTGATTCCGCAATCCGGATATCAAATCAATAACTACACTCCAATACTTTCCTCCGTACTCTTGTTTACACATGGCTTTGCTTGCCGGCCGTTCATTTGCACAGATCACCGGACTGCATTGTTGTGGCATTCATCAAATGCATCGCAAATTTACACGACGATCAAAAACTCTCCATTGTTTACGCCCATCCCCCATTTCACACTTAACGCTTAGTTCTTGTATGAGGTATTTGAAAATTACATGCAAAGTTTACAACTTGTTATAAAGGATTGAGTATTTGGCGTCACAAATTATTTCAAATCAAAAAGAAATGGGACGTATTAAACAAACTCATACTGAAAATAATTTGTGTAAATTTTGTGAATTAAAAAAATCTGATATGTCCAACATATTACCTTTCGCCACTGTACTAATATATTCTGTATAAGTTTTTCAATACATTCAATTTGTAGTTTTAAAAGTACTTTATTATGGCAGTGCAGAATATTTTTAATTCATTACATACCTAAAATTTCCTTCATAATATTTGTATGACAAAAAGAAACTGGTATTTTTAGCGTCACTTACCTTGATTTATGTTAATGTTAAGTTTTAAGACGATTTTTTTATTACTAAGCGACATTTCGCGTATTTCAAAGGCTAGTAATGAACCCCCTCAAACACAAATTTCAAATACATATTAACTCTCTTTCTTTCTGATTTCTTTATAATTTTAAATTTATATGTATACAAAAGAAAAAAAAGTTTATTCATTTCTATTAAAACTTATTGAAATATATTTGTACTAAAGAAATTGGAAACAATTTGAATCACTTCAAAGAAAACTAAGCAGTTACGATCAAAAGAAAAGTTTTATATAACATTTACAAATTATGTATTGATTTATAACTTAAAAAAATTCTATATCGAGTATTAAATATTATAAATGAAATGTTTTGTGAAGATAGAATGGAGTTTGAATGTGAATGAGTGGATTAAAGGGATGACTAGACTGCGGGTATTTAAAGTATTCGTTTACAACAAATATATCACTTGTGGATTTGCTAAATTTGATTACATTAGCAATTAGATTCTTTGGGCCCATACGCATATACGCTACACTAGCTCACTAATGCTTAGCAAAACAAACAATGTGCTATGCAAATTAACTTGCAATAAATGATTAACACTATGTGTGCTATTTGCTTACTAAACAATGTTAAATTAATTTATCTAATACGCAATTAATTTGTTTAAATATTACTTGAATCTGGCGAACCGATGAGCAAATTAGAAATATTCATCCTATACATATCATAATGACCTACTTTGTCTTTAGTCATTCAATTTAATGGTATAATTTGGGTTAAAGGAGAATGAAAGAAATATGAAGAAAAATTACAAGACGTGATGAATGCTTTGTGTAGAAGAAGCCTGTAACAATTTAATAAAGAAGGCATAAATGTGAAATAAGTAATAAATGTCTTGTTTAATAAATTCGCTAACGATGCTCCGATTCTCAGATGAGAAGGAAGAAATTAACAAGTTATTAATTAAAAGTTTTCAGTGCAGTTACTTCAGGTCGTAATTTTAATATGGAGCAGTGAATTAGACTCTCTACAGCTGCAGTTAAAAAATAATTAAATGCGGAGCTGTATAATAAAAGTCAGACATTATTAATTGTAGCGCATTCCTTCTAAGTCGACCAAACAAAACAAAAAGTGTCGCCTGCTTCGACTAATTAGCGCCTACTTCCATCCTAGAACTACTGTGTATTATACCAGTTCACAATTAAACTATTCATTTATTACGGCTACAAGAAAAATAACACGTTGTTGATGCTTTCATTTCACTTGGCAACTATTAATAACAATATGCCATCCTTACAATTACCACAAAGACAGAAGTACCTTCGGACAAAATTAAATAACTTTTCTTAAAACATTTTTTATACTCGTATACAAGATGTCCCAGATTTAAACAGCAAAATTTCACCAATAGATTAAACATCTAAAAATAAGGTGATAAGTTCATTTGAGAAAATGTAAAACATAATCGCTTTTCATTGGTTCATAGTATTATTTAATTTTAAGTTTGTTAATTTTTTTTTATTAACCTATATATTCACCAGTTTAAACCGGTTTCCAATTTTTAAAAACCGGTTTTTGAATTAAAACCCTTATTTAAATAATGTTCTCAATAAGGGATAACCGTTAACTAGTATTTTTTTCGGTATCATGCCCTGGTTTATTTGATTTACTTTTTTAATTTAGACATGCCGTCAAGTTGTGAATTCATACTTTACACTTTTCTTGAGTTAAATGATTTAAACAATATTTAGATTTGGAGAACTGACTTTCTTCAAAAAGTGACAGTTATGCCGTTGAAAACTGTGATAGCGAGTATAATTTTAAAGATTCCGTTCCTTGCGGGAAAGACGTGCCAGTGGTATGAGAGAGAGAAAGTAGGATTATGCAGTAAAATAATTAATAGTAAAAGGTAGAAGCAGAGTTTAATCAAGAAGCGAGCAATATTGTAGCAAAGTGGTAAATTAAATATTTAGTGTTTTTATAGTGTCGTAGTTGTTATAGGCAATATTTCACGTACGGGTCTCGTTATTAAAACATTAAGTAAAGAATGGGCCCTTAAATATAACTCCTAAATATGCATCCGTGCATTAATTTGTGGCTCCATTAGAATTTAGATGGCTGCGCGAATAAATCAGGGCCGAGATTTATGCGAGCAGTTCGCGTTTCTAAACAAGATGAATAGGGTAAATTATAACACATTATAAAACGTTTCTCAGTCTCTTCTTTGTCTGTCGGTTTTTGTTCTGCCGGCGACGCGACGCAAGTCGTCGGGACGCCCTCTACTCCCGCCACGCTTTTCATTTCCTATTCATCATTTCTTATTTACTTTATTAACGCTAAATGACCGCATTTTAACCTCCCATTATGTATTTCCCATTACACTTACACCATACATCTATTTGTCCTCGCATCCACTTCTCTTCTCATTTATTTTCTTCATTATTTAAACACATTTAACTACTACATTGTTAACTACTTCACTGAAACAAGTACATAATATCAAATTTAATTCGACTAATAATTATAACTTTAAAATATTATACCCCTTTTTTCAAAACTAAAAAGTAGTTTTACGGCTACATTACCCACATTTATTCCACAGCATTACTACATTTTACCACCTATTTATGTATTGTCCATTTCTGTATCTTAAGGTTGAAGAAGAACATTGAATTTTACAAAACCTGCCATTTTTTGAGTTAAAAATGAGTTTATGGTACACAATTATTGTCTGCTTAGCTAATGAGTCAGTAAAAAATTATAAATTCAAATTTCCAATTAAAAATTGTAAACTTTTTAGATCCCCAAGTTATTTCCAATCACTGTTGAGTATAAAAAGTAACAATTTTTAGTTTTGCATACTAAAAATTTTCATATACTACCGAAATAATCAAAAAATTCCCATTTTTGAGTCAAAAATTTTTGTTTCTGAAAATAATCTATATTGATAGAGGTTGTTGCGCTGATGTCAAATTTTCAAACCGAATTTAATTATCTCTTATCGTTCCTGAGATTTTTGCTTTCAAAGTTGCCCCTCAAAAAAGTGTGTTTTTTGGACATATCTTTAAAATGTGTAGAGATACAATTTCAACGATTTTACCAGTCGATTCTACGGCCAAAGTTACATAAAGAAATGTTTTCTCTGTATATACGTTCTTTGGAACGATTTGGTGAAAAATGAGAAAAACGAAAAAACAGGAATTTTAGGTTTTCGCTAAGAAACTTTTCGTCTTCAAAATTTATTATTTTCTGGCCTTAAGTAAACATTGATGCGCTAATTACAAATTTTCAAACCGAATTCAATTATCTCTTACCGTTTTCGAGATATTTGCGTTTAAAGTTAGACCTGAAAAAACGTGTTTTTCAGGAATAGCCCTGAAATGGATCGAGATACGACTTCCTCGATTTCACCAATCGATTCTACGGGCAAAATTACATAAGTGTACCAATTTTTAGATTTTTATTCCAACGGAAACAATTTTTATAAAGAAAAAACTGAAAATGGCCAAAATCGAAAAAAATCGCAAGGGGTTCATCAGGCGTTTTTTTCGATTTTCGCCGATTTTCGTTTCTTAACTCTAAAAATTGTATCCGTAGGAATAAAAATCTGAAAATTGGTACACTTATGTAATTTTGCTCGTAGAATCGATTGGTGTTGTTTTCGAGGTCATATCTCACTCTATTTCAGGGGTATTCCTGAAAAACCTCTTTTTTCAGGTCTAACTTTAAACGCAAATATCTCGAGAACGGTAAGAGATAATTGAATTCGGTTTGAAAATTTGGAATCAGCGCATCGATGTTTACTTAAGTCCAGAAAATAAAAAAAATTGGAGAAAAAAAGTTTCCAAGTGAAAACCTGAAATTCCGGTTTTTTCGTTTTTCTCATTTTTCACCGAATCGTTCCAAAGAACGTATATGTGAAGAAAACATTTCTTTATGTAACTTTGCCCGTAGAATCGACTGGTATGACCGTTGAATTTGTATCTTTACACATTTTAGAGATATGCAGAAAAAACATACTTTTTTGAGGTGCAACTTTGAGAGTAAAAATCTCAGGAACGAAAAGAGATAATTAAATTCGGTTTGAAAATTTGAAATCAGCGCATGGAGATCTATCAATATAGACTATTTTTGGAAACATAAATTTTGGACCCAAAAATAGGTATTTTTGGACTATTTTGGGTGTATAAACAAAATTTACGCTAAAAAACTTAAAATTTATATAATTTACGGTTCATTGATTGTCCATGCGTTCGTTAGTTATTGAATTAGTTGAGTAAAGAATGAGTCAAATAGCTTTAAAGGTTTATTGAAAAATAATATACTCACATAGACAACGTTTCGATTCTGGTTTGAGTCATCATCAGGTCAAGCACACAAGGTTGATAATCATGGAAACAATGTAAGGAGTCATAAATAAAGTTAGATTAAAAACACTTTTTAAAGCTAACTTAACGTGTTGGTATGTTGGAGTCATTAGAATCATCTCTCTAATAATAATTCCTGTGTCTCAATGTTTTTGATTGTGTGTTTCTGTTTTGGATAATGGGAGTGTATCTGTCGGCAGGAAAAGTATGTGTGTTGTTGGGCAAGTTGGTCAAAAAACCTAAAAGTTGTATAATTTACGGTTCATTGATTGTCTATGCGTTCTTTAGTTATTGAATTAGTTGAGTAACGAATGTTTTTGAGTCATGTTTCTATAAAGGGTAATGGGAGTGAATTGTAATGTATGTGTCGGCGGGAAAAGTGTGTGTGTTGTGAGGCAAGTTGGTCAGCGGTAAGTCTGGGGGGTAATTAGGCCCAGCGACATCGGTTAATATGCATATATCACGTCGGGTGCGGTTCCGGGCGGTAAGTTGCGTTGCAACTTCACACGTCCCGGGGGGGCCGATCCTGCAACTATAATTCCAAGACTGCAACAACTCCCAACTTCCTAACTTATCGCCGTCGATTTGCTTCGTAAACACCCGGGACCCAAGAATATGAAAAACTTACCGCCAGTTAAACGCCCGCACTCCCACACCAATTCTAATTTAAATTAAAACTTAATTTGGTCGTGTTTAATCCGGGTCGATGAATATTATTTTTTTACGATAAGCACCATGAGGATTTTGTGTCATAATTCACTTTTTAAAAACCTTTTTTGTCGCGTATTGCCAACGAAATAATTAAACGCACATGCCGACTGCATTAAGTGCTCGCAGGAAACAGATTTTCAATTTGCTTCAATTATTTATCTCCCTTTCCAACTACTACTTCCCTTGCTAAACATTACTAAGATACCTTTCCTAAAACTCTACTAATTGTTAATATAAGGTAAATAAGCAAAATGGAACTATGCAGACAAAAAAACTAATAATTATTTCTTAAAATGTATAGTATTCGAGTTATCGTGGACAGACATCACTGTAATCACTATAAAAATGATAAAATCTTATTCTAATTCGTGCTCATATATTGAAAACTCACACTCAAGAATAATACCCATGATTCACACCCGTATGTCAGTGTTGATCTATCAAACTACGGAATAATTAGGATTGGTATTAATGTGAAGAGAAAACAACAAGTGCAACGAACCATAGTTCCTTTGTAGGAATTGTTGCATTTGGAAAGAACATCAGTAATAGCAGTTGTTGAAGATGATTTAGCACTCGAGTCTTGTTCTTTATGATCTTTGAGGAATAAATTGGGGGTAAACAATGTTAAATTGATCCCGCACTGTAATACAGGACTGATATATTTGACTTTAGTTGCCGTAACATCGAGAAATTCACTTGAATATTTTAATATGTATGAGGCGATATTACTAGCACTGGAACGTTCCGTTATGAGCCTTCTGTTTGCTGCTGTGGTCTGTGGCTCTGCGATCATTCACAGCAAAAACGCGATTTATTTGTATTGCAATTCATTACCATTCCGCCGCTTGTGTATTTTTCTCTCCAAGGAAAATACATCAAAGACGAATATTGATAAGCAAATAAATACACCGCTACAGCAAATCAACCAAAACGACTAACCGTTATTAATGTCCGAACATTATTCTCCTACAGTCATTTCAGACCCTCACTTTAAACAACGCTCTTTCATTTCTCTATCCTTTCTTCTCGATATTAATATGTAGTCTTTGGTAAGCAACGTTGTCTGATGAAGTTTCCTATTTCATATACAATGTGTTCTTTAGTAATTTGAGTTGCAAATACTTTATACACTTTTGATCGAAACTCAATAGTATCTGATTTAGGTCAATCCATACCAGCCAAAACTTCTCCAGAATTTGGTCTGGTTTCAACACTTTAAAATGCTCCAATTCCTGATCCACTAAAACCATAGCACAATCCAGAGTATCTAAATCTGTTCCGGACTGTGCTCTGTTTTTAGCAGGCTAAGAATTAGAGCAAACACTTATGCGTGCGCTAATTCTTGACCCACTGAAACCAGAGCACAATCCAGACCATCCAAATCTGCTCCAGAATGTGCTCTGGTTTCAGTAGGTCAAGAATTAAAGCAAATAATTTAGAATGCTCTAATTCTTGACCCACTGAAATCAGTCCACAATCCAGAGCAGCTAAATCTGCTCCAGAATGTGCTCTGATTTCAGCAGCCCAAGAATTAGAGCAAACACTTCCGAGTGCTCTAATTTTTGACCCCCTGAAACCAGAGTACAATCCAGAGCAGCTAAATCTGCTCCAGAATGTGCTCTGGTTTCAGCAGGCCAAGAATTAGAGCACACGCTAAAGTGTGCTCTAATTCCCGGCCGGCTGAACTAGATCACCTTCAGGGCATGAGATGCCCTGGAAGGCGGTCTAGCCAGACCACCAGGCGGGGAAGAGGCCCAGAGGCCTGCTGCCTCCCCGGCGCCCCGCAGAACGGGACTGAGTGCTAGAATCACAGGATCCTTGGTATATCCTTAGACGCGCAATATTACCTGTCATCTGGACTCTTATTGGCTGATATTCCACCTGTAATTGTGCCTGTACTAGTGGGAATTTTAAAATGAAAATTTGTATACATAGGGACTTTGATGCGAGAAATTCACTGATAATAATTTTAAAGGTGTAACTCACACCCATTTTAAGATAGTAATGAATTACAAAAAAATGGAAGGATGTACAATAATTTATTAAAATAATAACAATTCCGGAATTCATTACTAATTTAATTACTTAAGACTCAGTTTCTTTCACCTCTGGTTAAAGTGCCGGTTGCCTACGATTAATAGAAAAGTATCGGGCACCAAAAATATTAAAGTTGTGCAAGAGTACATAATAAGATCGTCTAAATCAAAAATAAAATCAGTGTTATAATTATATTTTAAACGACGAGCAGAGGAAGTAGAATGATTTCTATTCAAACATTTTGTGATAAAAAGGGCGTATTTATTCTGGGCCCGGGAGAGGGTTAGAGCCCGCGATGTTTCGGGTAGCCTGGGGTGATGTTTACGGAGTGCGTTGTCTTGTCACCGCAGACTGAGCGTCTCGACGCCCTAGTTAACGGAATTCTACTCCTGCCTTACTTCAACAATTACTCATTATTGGTATTTACAACAGAAAGTATTGATACTGTAATGTATGTTTTTATTTATACGAATTTAATCCAATTGTTTTTCCGGAAAAATAGTGAGTAAAATATTTTTTTACTACATTCATTATTCTTGCATGCGGTGATAAATTTCAGCGCAAAAACCTTTGGTAAATATTTTGAAATCTGCAAAACGAACAGCACTTGTTTATTTAATTACAGGGTAAAATATTACTTCAACCGACGTCCACACAGCGGCGTGGCTGTCACAGCCGATGTCACTGTAAATGTGTAGTTATTGCAAATTTGTTAACAATCATGTTCATTATTCAAATTAGCCATCATAGCTTGTTACCAAACACATACATAAACCACCTACATCACATTTTTGGAATGGCAAGAAATGGCCGAAATGAATTGAGAGCTAAAAGTTTGTTAATTACGCATCCGGAGTATCTTGCTTTTGCTAATTACCTGGCTACCTGTACGAATGAACTACTAGTTAGCTGTAAGGGCTCTTCATATTTGATTACAACTTCTGCAAAGGAATCAAACTGTTTTCATATTTCTGCCGTAATTAATTTTATTCGCATTGATTCTAATCTTACATATTGCTGCAAGAGGCGTATACATTTTATCCTCTACACATGTTATATAGCTCAACTTTCAAACATTCAATTTTGCACACCTTTATCGTACACACTTTTAGTAAAAAAAATTTTACCTTCGTCAACTTTTAATCTTTAAAAAATTTTAATTATACCTTTCATTCCTTTTATTGCCCATACAATTAACATACTTATAATTAGATTAAATATTCAGTTAAATGTTTCGGAAGATAAAATGTGTAGATGATAAAATGATTTGGAAGATAAAATGTGTGTTAGATAATTTTTTTCGCGGATTAAAAGTGTGCACGATAAAAGGTTTGCAAGATTGAATGTGTGCAAGATACAATGTCGAGCACATGTGTAGAGGATAAAATGTATACGCCTGTGCTGCATCAGTAAGCTTGAAGAAATGAATAATTAAGTAAGAATTTTTTGCTGTTAAAATGATTAAAGCAGGCAGGGTAAAATTGAAGAAACATTTTTGAGCTGTATATTAATTTATAATTCTGTTCCATTTCGTTGGGGCATCTGCGAGTTGGACTGCTTCTCAGGACCATTTCATGCGAGAGAATTGAATTAAAATAACTTTTTAATCAAGTTGTGCGATGAAAATGAGAAAAATCTTTAATTGTTTCTGTTATCTCTGGTCCGTATTAAAACGCGGATGCGCCAATGACATCTCTCAGGGATTTCTCAAACTTTGCCGGCCAAATCTTCCAGCGAAAACATATCCTTGAGGAACTGATTCTTCCGACAACCTCATTTACTAAAACATCAACAAAATTGACACGGACACGAACTTTCGTACCAACTTTATTAGATATTACTATGGAAAATATTATACGTCATTAACTATCAACGTTATGAAAGAATTTGCTGTTTTTCATGCATTTGTACAGAGCAATATTTTTTTGGCCAATCGTTTACTTTAAAGAAATAGTCTTTTACTGAAGATAATGAGGATAAGTTATAAACATTTTAGAAAAATTTTACAAAAGATGATCCATTAAGAAGGGAAGTTCGAAGTTATGAAACTAATAGAAGTTGAAGAATGATTAGCTTTTAAGTGAAATAAGTTTAAAAGAATTGTAGCAAATATGTGTATAATTCTAGCGTACAAGGAAGTCATGTGGTGTCCACATCAGATTTTTTATTAAATTATTTCAGTTTACAAAATTTATACAAACTATTCAATATGAATTTGTTTAATATGACCCATTTTTTCTTTTCAAGTAATGCATTCGATTTGAAATTATTAATGACGCCTTACTATTAACCTAGTCAGTCCTCCGAAAAAGGTTGTAAGCGTTTTTAAATATATCTTACAAAAACTATATTTAATTGATATTGTTCCTCTTTTTCGTAATGGATACATAAGCAGTTGCTGATTGTAAATGTTGAAGAATTGACATAAGCAGCTTTAAATTGTATTGCAAATAAATCCATTGTGAGAAGTTGAAAAAGAATATGCGATAAAATTTAGGAATAATTCTGGTGAACTTGGTGTTTAAGTTGTGTATGGAAGAAAGCGTGTAAGTAGAGGAGCATATTAAGCGAAGCACCGAAATCTCACATGCCGTTCTCGTTGTATCAGCAGCAATGCTCGCGCGGTGAAGGCGGCGTATCGATTGCCATCTTCCACGACGATTTCAATTCAACTTACCCGATCAGCTTGAAAACCAATCACAAAAGATCCGGTGTTTGTTAACACACGAGGAAAACGCTACACGCAAAACACATTACAGCTACTTTCCGACGCTAACGCTCTTAATTACGGCAGATTCTTTACAAATCCGATTGTCTGCCGGTTGCGGTCAATGAGCGCGGATCATGCGACACTTCTGTCCGGATTACATTTAAATCTCTCTCAACTTCCGCAAGACGCCTCTGCCGTCATACACTCCCCGAATTATACCCAAACTTACACATCGCTACAAGAAAAGCCTCTAAGAGAATCTTATTCTAAATTAATATTCCATATTTGTCATCTCACAGGTCATCCAAAATTATTATTTTTCTCACATCATTGATTAACTGTGCTTTAAGGATCAATCCTCTATTTCTAGTTGAACATACTTTTGATGAATTTTTATCACAGGAGATTATTTCCTAATTTCGGTTACCAATTCAATAATATTATTCACTTCAATGAACAGGCAGCGCTGGTTGACTTGGTTAGCACCCTCTGCTCGAACTGAGCGGAGTTTGATATTTTTATTGTTCAAATCCAACTTCGCCAATCTGTATCCAAATAAAAATATTGATGTATCTTAGTGGTTCGGAACCCCCTATAAACTGTAGATTGTAGACCCTTTACACAATCTACACCATTCAACTGCAAGTAAAACTTGTTTTGAAACAAGTACCTTGATTTGGAAAAAAAATTGGAAGAGAAAGGAAATGCTGAATTTCGATAATTTTACGGTTCCGTGCCGTAATAATACAACCAATCCGGGCCCTAGTGTAGATTAAAAAAAAGTTTTTAATGATCCCAAAACAGGAATTTTACAATAGAATATTGTATACCTAGTAGGCAAAAGTGATATATTAACGGACGATGGTGGAAATTGTGGGACAAACCGTAGGCTACGCCAGCCAGATCAGGAGTTTGGAAAGTCACTTTTCCTACGTGGTGCACTTACAAAATCTACTGCATGCAAACAATTTTTTTTTATTAAGATGAATTCGGTTAAATTCTCGAATTGAATTAAGTTTGTATAAATCTTTTTAAAATTATTTCTAAATGAGGGCTATGATCTTAAGACAGGAATACACGAGCTGGCCGTCACCGATTCGTTTTAATAATACATATTTCATAAATGAACTGCATATACACAAAATTCAAAAGGCAGCGCGTCGAGTCGGTTACAACTTGAGAAAATTCTTCCAATTTAGAACTGCACACAAGTTTAAATAATAATTGACCAAGCCAGAAGAAAAATATGCTATACTGTGTTTTAAAGAAAAATTAAAATATTTTTGGAACTTGTGACTGAATTAAAATTAACAATTTCTTATTTTTTTCTTCTTCATTTTGTGGTTCATCTACTTTCGTTAGTGTTTTTTACGTTTACTATTTCAACTCTTCATTGAAATACTGTTTCTGAATCACCTAAAAATTCGAAACCCTGTTCTTGATGTTTGGATTTTGGTTCCCGTTTGGGATTTTGGCTCCAGCTTGCTTTTCCAAAAGCTGTGGCCCTCCTCGGGCAAGTTCGCGCGCGCCGACGCCTGCCGACGCGGCGTCGCGGAGCGCCGGTCTCGGCACAGTAGTGCGCGGGCCGCCGTCGGTGTCGCTAGTGGCGCGATGCGAGTAGAGGCGTAGTGCAGTGACGCGAGTGGCTCGAACTTGGACCCTGTGAACATGAGGCTGGTGGCGGCTCTGGCCGACGTCCGGCTCGGCTTGGCGCTCCTCGTCGTCGCTCTGGCCTGGCGCTGGGGACACGCGCAGAGCAACTGGGATGAGGATGAAGATTTAGGTAACTAACATCCCCAAACGACACCACAAATATATACTAACCAGAAAAAAATAAAAAAAAATACATTCATTATTTTATTTTATTTTATGTGAATCAATCCAACAGAATTAAAAGTTCCAATTACAGTATGATTATAAACATATTAAATACATAAATTCCTTACAAAAATTTCATAATGTAATTAATAGAGACAACAATATAAAAAGAAAATAGGAACAAGCGTAATGTTAATAGTAACTTATAAAATTAATATTAAGTATCTACATGACTAAAGTAGTTATTTAGCTTCGTTCTGCATACATTTAAGGAATCAGCAAATACATCTCACAAGTGATATCAAAAGTATTGCACATTTGCCAATTGGAGACCTCATTTCATAGTTTGTTCTAACTTTATTACAGTTGAATGTTGATTTATTTCTAGCTCATATACGTGGAATATTTAGGGAAAGATGTACAAGAATACAGCTGTCTTTAATAATATTATTAAAAATTTTGGGTAAAAAAAGGCAAGACTGAATTTTACGTCGATTGTTTAGAGACATGATGTTGATGTCAGATATTAGTTCACTTATATTATATTTATTTAAAATAATATGTGCATCAATATTTTATACATTACTAAATATACACATGTGTTACATATAATTAATAATGTGTTCACATCCATAGTAAAATACGTAACATGAATTTTAATATATTTGAAATTGTACAAACTATTTTGAAAAAAGTTATGTATAATTTAACGCCCACGTAAAGCAGCGCCCTATATTAAATTCTGATGTTGTAATTTTAAACGTATTAAAAACTTAATTAAAATATACAAGCAAATTTAATATTCTTATAAAATTCATGAGCAATGCGAAATTCTATAACTTGTAACAACAACTGGGATGAAAATGAAGATTTAGGTAATTAACATCCCCAACTCTAAAATGACATCCCTACATTAAAATATAAATAAACGAAAAGAATAAATAATAAAAAAATAATTTTAACTTATAATTATTTGTAATAATATGTACATCAATATGTTTTACATTACTAAATATACACATGTGTTACATATAATTAATAATGTATTCACATCCATAGCAAAATATGTAACATAAATGTTAATATACTTGAAATTGTACAAATTATTTTAAGTAAAGATATGTATAATTTAACGCTCACGTTAAACAGCACCCAATATTGAATTCTGATGTAATTTTAAAGGTATTAAAAACTAAATTAAAATGTACAAGCAAATTTAATATTCTTATTAAATTCATGAGCAATGCGAAAGAAATTTTCATTTTAAAATAATTTTTAAACGAAGTAAATTATGCATCTGCAATGAAATCGTCGCAATTAAGATTGTAGCAGAATTGAAAGGGAATAAAGCCGTTTCGCTTGTTGAATATTTACAGCGTATGAATAAAACAACAAACGCATATTAGGTATTGAGTACGTATTACGATATTTTATTAAAATGACTTTTTTCACTCCGTATAAATAAATAAATTTGCAAGGACATTTCCTGAGTTTCCAGTCTTCGTGTGAATAAAATTATTCCTGATCAATAGCTGCATAAATATCCTGACCCATTTCTTTAATTCCAGTGGGTGTCATACGCTGATACACTGCCGCCCACAAATCACTCTGCAATATCAATCAAATCATTAATATGCCATTGTTTTAAAAATACCAGCGCGAATAATGATAGTCAATAAGTTATTTTAATTGAAAATATATTAAAATTTATATTGCTTGTTAAATTAATAATACTACGATATTAAAAATTCATATACATAGCGATGCATCATACTCCGCAAAATATCTTTTTTGAATATTAAATTTATAATGTATAAAAATATCTTTTAACAATTATTAAAGTGTAACTTTGTTTTAATGAAATTTCATTTTGGATACAATCCAAAGAATGTCTTCACTAGACTTCTATTCTTAACAGTAATAAATATAACTATACAAATTGTAATACATAATGACATGTATGATATATTGATTGTTCTATTTTTATGAAACAACACTAATTTTAAAACTGGATTTCAAGTGGATAATGTGGCACTTATTTGTATTACAAGCCTTTGGCGTATTGTGTTTCCGATACCTAATAAAATAGCTCAACCAATCAAATTGAATAAAAGTGGAAGCATTAGTAGCATAAACATATAATACCGTAAATACAAGATACTCTTACCCAAGAATTTAACTTTGTATATCGAAGAAAATTGGTGGATGCGCCTTATAACTTTACTTCTCAATAACTTCAAAAGGGTAAAAAATATCAAACTTCTGTTTTTATTCTATATTTATATATTTTATTTTCTATAATTTTAAACGCTATTTTTTTAACGGTGCTCTTGATTTTTTGAACTAGTCACTTTTTACAAATTATGTTTTCATTATTCTATGCAACGTTCTAATTTAATAAAAATACAGTTATATATAAAAGAAAGTACGAAGAATTTAATGCCACAAAACACAAGTCTCTATCTTTTTTACAATTTTATATACAAGCCCTTAAAGTTAGATGAAATGTGAGAAACATGAAAAATGCGTTCCGAACTTTGAATGCTAATATTTGGAGAACGGTACAAGATATTAAATTTCTGTTTAAAACTTAGAAACTACAGCCCACACACTACCTGTATCCAAATTTTCATAATTTTATGAAACAAAAATTTTTTTGACCCATTTTTGGGTTTTTGAAAAACTAGCAACACATTTTTCCCAAAAATGGGTATGAGATAGGACCTCAACGATTTCACAATTCGATTCTTCGTTCAGAAAAACATAAGTATACCAATTTTCAGGGTAAAATTCATACTAGCATATTTTTTATTAAAGATTAAAGAAATGATTTTTTTTTCATTTTTAGCCACTTTCAGATCTTTTCACATTTTCTTTTGTAGAAATTGCAACAGTTAAGATAAAAATTTAAAACTTGGAATTCTTATGTATAATTTTCCATAGAATCGAATGGTGTGTTCGCCGGGTTTGTAACTGTGCTCATATTTTGTCCAAGGACCATTTTTGGGACATTTATAGTCTAACTTTGGAAGCAAATATTTCGAAAACGAAAACATTTTTTTTGGTTTGACCAGTTTTTGTAAGCTACCCTTTATTTTTTCAAATACTTAAATTAATTTTTATTTGTTATATTACTGCGAAAATTTGAGGTCTGTATGATTAAAATTACAAAATTTATGGAACGTTTTATATTTTTTACCTAAAGAAAAAACTCAAAAAAAATTGCAACAAAATTTGAAGTCATCAAAAATTTGTCTCATAATTTTGTTAATAATATTTGGTACTTAATGTGTGGTGTATACTAAAACAAACACATGTAGGAAGTTTGGCGGAATTTTCCAAAGAATCGAATGTTTGAGATAGTTGGAGAATTTCTAAATAAAACCCTACATCTTTCTTAGAGATGTGTGTTGTGAGCCGTGGAATACACGCTCGGTTTAAACTGTCAGGCATGCACTAATGCAGCGGTGTTGTGGCTACTGACATACACGACCACAACGCTTTTCTTAACGCTTCTCCACGTACGAATTCAATGCTTCAACACTTCGCTTCCACCATCCAACCAAAACGACTAGCTACAAACACGTCGCACTATTTATATTCAAAAAACGCCCCTTCATGTAAACACTACCTTATTACTTAGTATTTGTCCAAAGCTCTGGTTTCATGTGTTTGAATAGGGGAAACGGAAAAGTACTACAGGCACTTTTTTGTGTGGAAAATAATAGTTTCATTTAAAAAAAAATCACTTTATTTAAATTATATTTTACAAAATAACAAATAAAAGTGGCATGTTTTGTGACGTGATTTACAACAAATTTAATTTCTACCTCGTCAGAGTGGAAGTAAAATAAATAAGTATTTATAGGGACTATGTAGAATCAAAGAACAAGAAATGTTTGTATAATAAAAACATGTATTATCGCCCGAAATGTCTCTATAAAACTAGATAATCTAAGAATGAATTTACTGAAAACCATCAAAAATTGACAGATTTAAATTGATAAAATACCCTTGTTTTTTAAATCAATTCATTATTCGTAGTTTACATGAATATAATTATTAAAAATTTGGAGAAGGGATGCTGACACGTTATCGTGGTAAAATCTTGAAAAACGAAAGATAGATTATAACAAATTATTATAAAGAACACCATATACCGTGAGTTTATTTTAACGTGAAACAAGGAATTTCTTATAGTTATGGTTACGACTTGACATTTGATTGACAGCGATATATCAGCGTTTAATTTAAAATTAAACATGGTAGATATAATATTGAGGTTAAACAATAATAAAACTCATTTATAATATTTGTAATTAGGGTGAGGTTGATATGTATATAAATATTTTAATTATTTAATTATTATGCATTGCCTCTATATATTTTTGTTGTTCCCCACTACGTCCATTCCAACGTGGAAATGTGTTATTTAAAAATGTATCACAATTTGGCAGTTAATAAGGATGTGAATTTGACAACCTATATTTCACTTTAAAATGAACGTCTTGATAGCTGTCAAACAAATTTTCGGGTTTCACAACGTTTAAAATTTAAATATATGTCTTTGTAGTGTTGCTTTTTCTACAAACCTTTAAAATGATGATGATTACATATTTTTTATTTTGAATCAAAACGACAATCAAGAAAGAAGTCTTACTCTTTTAAATTCGAAAAACGTCGCTTGATGTAAAGAGTAGCTTATAATTTATTAGTAAGTATCGGGGAGTTGTGATCTGTGTTGAACAAGGGTAAGAGAAAAGTATACTACAGGGACCTTTTGTGCGGAAAATAGTCGGTGAATAATTGAAATAAACCAGATTGGAATTAGGGTAGTTTGGAGTAGAGTGAATAGAGGTATTCATAGCTCACGAATGTGATTATGGAAATGATAGAAATGCACTGGTGTTTATTTAATTTGCAGCGCGCAATGTCGAGTTGAAATAATTTTTAATGCAGTTGAAATATATGTAATGAAAGTAATAAAGTGATGCATCATTATCCGCATCTCTTGTAATGTGAAGAGCGCATTCATATGCAGTAATATATCGCCCAGTGTCAGTGCGAAATCCGGAAAATTAAATAAAAATTAAAGCAACTGTAAACCGTAAAAATAACAATGTAATCATGATCGCTGTAGTGCATTGGCTCGCCTCTGAATGCACCGCGCAACTTTATTGTTTTGTGGTGTACAAAAAATGAACAAAAGCACAACAAAAATACAAATGCCAACGCGACAAAACCGTTATTATTGTCCAGCTTAAAATATAAATCAGTATGACGGGCACAAAAGAAACGTACGCAGGAGACTCGCTGGACACTCGACGCACCGATGTAAAAATGTGTAAACACCATTGTTTCGCCCTCTTCATTGTTCCTCCGACAGAAAAAAGCGCCCCGGTCGCGTCCGATTGTCCCACTTCATTCATTTCCCGTCTCAAACCTTGTACTAATTATTTCCTAAAGATATACCAAAAATATATCATGCAAAATTGGTGGTCACTACCCCTCGAAAATTGTAGGTTGAAATATATTCCTGCTAATTAAAAAAATTGCCAGCACACCTTTTTAGGGATGCCCAAAACATATTTTTCTTAATTTGATTTGAAAATTTCGGTTTTTTGAAATCGATGTGTATATTTCGATATATCAAGTAAAATATTTTTGAACGATATTTGTAGTTTATGTAGGATTAGTTTTAGCGACTGGATGTTAATAAAAGAAGGTCCTGTTTTAGAGTTGCAGTCATTTAATAAAAATCCACTAATACACTGACGTTTCGACTGTAAGTCAGTCTTCATCAGGGTACTGATAACATACAAAACAAACAATCATATATACAGATATACATGCCAATCTTCTATTTTTACTTTCGTGATTCAATTTGGGAAAAAACTACTAGTTAAAGTAATTGATCTTTATGAGGACAAACGTGAGGTTATGTGCTAGCCACATCAGATTTTTTTATTTGTTGTGGTTTATTTCGGTAAGGAATTTTTTAGGGGAATTTCAGACATGAAGGACAGGAGAGCAAAAACCAAATAAAAATAAAAATGGAGGAAGGATATTGGGAATTAATCGTCAAGGGATAAAATAAATGGAAAAATTATGGAATGAGGAGTGAAATCTGTGAACGATTGAAACAGAAACGGGTTTTCATCGCTGTTCGCGAAAGCGTATTATTCAAATTGAGGAAAATCCACTATGCACATATGACAGGGGCGATGGGCGAAATATTTGGAGAGTATACTGATAATTGTGGCGCAAAAAATTGGGTCACGCACAACCGAAACGCTGTAGCAAAAATTTCAAATCAATGTGACAACAATGCCCGCTATTTTGACAGCCCAGTCAAATTCAACGCATAGATCATTTAAAATTAAAATAACGCACCAAATAAATAATTGGAAATTTCACTTTGCATAGCCAGCGTTTATTAAAAAGTTTGGAATTATTTTTACACAAAGGGAAACATAAATTATTATTAAAGAAAGCGTCCATTTGCTGCATTGGTATTTAGATGTTTTCATCGGAACATAATAATAAGTATTAAATGGAAATATATTAATGATTACGATCAACTACTAATGGTGTATTTGTCTATTCGTTTAATGTTCATATCATTATTAATTCAGTAGGCCAACAGCATAATGTTTTATTATACATTATTCTACAATGCAAACACCGAATTATTAGTTTTTTCTCTACTTTTCATTTATTATTCATACTACGTATTAATTCAACTTCTCATTGCTATTATTATTATTATTTTTATTTACTAACTTTCTAAATAACAACTTTAATATTTAGATAATTGTTTTTTATGTGTCCGTATACGTACCTTTATAATTGAATAAACTGGCGAATGATTCCCTAGAATATGAAAGCCAGGAACATATTTTATGATTTGTTCTGGTCATTCGGAAAACCTTTGCGGTATTCCCGGGACGTTGGGTATTGAAGTGCACCGCTTCCCTCGGGACCAATGCACCACGTACTTGGGAAGAATACGGGAGCAGAAACGGGATTGTGATTCGGGAATGACGCAAGTGATAGATTTTGGATTGGAAATTTAAAAAGACGTTGGGTATTTTTGTTGGTTGGTCGTTTGTTTGTTAGTTATTATACGAGACATCATTAAATTTAACAATGGACAATTTATACTTATCGTTTAGTGTATCGGCTTTGTCCTATCTGTGATCTTTATAATTTGTTCCATACGGCATTATGATCATTTTCTTAATTGTGCACAACATTCTTTTTCAAAACATCGAAAACATCAATTGTTTGACTAAATACAAAAAGAACAAGCACGGCTTACAATATATTTCAGTAATAATTTGAAAGGAACACAAATATTAATGGTTCTATTTATAATTCGCAAATTTTGCAAGAACTGTAGGACAATAACCTGAAAAACCTGACAAACTTATTAAAGACTATCTCGACTATCCTCTTTACACTTTTTATTAATATTTATATTTTATATATCGTGTGTTCCACGAAAGAGTTGTCATAGAAATTTAACATGGAAAAACAGTTTTTGGTAAATAAAAACTGGCTAATAACTAAGTCTCCATATTATACAGGACAATACTACATTTATTTCTACATCACATTTAATACAGATTACTTTATTTTAATAGCATAATTCCATATAATTTACAAAATAATTTAAAATTTTTCGTCTCATATTGTTATTGTTCTCTATACGCAACGTTACATCTGTCAAATCATGGTTATGATGTAATAGTAACGGCCTATAGAGTCAATGGTTCCCAGTTCGATTCCTACTTAGGATGTGTAGACTGCTGACACGGTAAAATGAATTATTAAAATAATTAGTACTTACATTATTAGTACAACTCCTTTTAGACTAGTCGATAATTATGTTTATAATATTTTCACTGTCAGTTATAATAATTGTCACTCTCAAATATAAAACATTTATATCTGTAGTAGCAAAAGGAAAAAAATTGCTTCGGTTACATTAATTTTTAAAACCAGCAGTTCTAAAGTATTAACTAGGTTTAAATTGTGCTAATTGCAATTTTCACATTTTATTTTACAATAATTGCAACTGTATGAAACTATCGAGTGAAAAAATGTATTTTCCTGGCGCCTCCACCAATTTCACCTATATGGATTAAGAGAGTTAACGTGATAGAGTTATGCAGTGGAAAACAATGAAAACTGTTTATGAAAAAAGAAAAGCGCCCGGGGTTTAATATCCTGTAACAAGCTGCAATAACCCGATAACATGTAACAAGTAGAGTAAAAAGCTAACCTGGTTTAGTTCGATATGGGGAGCAAATTCAGCTGTGCGTTGAAAAGGCGTGACGCAAAGGCGGCCACGATTAGATTACTCGACCTCCAGCGAAATTCGGTATCTGCGAATCGCTCTAAACAAATGTGTAATTAGTTTCGACATGCGATGGAATAAGCATTATAAACCTCGATGCCACAAGGGGATTACTTGCAAATGCGCAACCCCATCAAGAAAACAAAAACACAAATACTCGTATACCCTGGATTTCAATGAACGTAACATGAAAAACCAAATAAATAATAAAAATCCTACAGTGATATTTGATAATTAATCTTGTAATACTTGTGTCAATAATGTCCAGTTGCACTAATCAAAATTTTAAGCTACACTTTACAAAAAAAATCTAATCGATATTGTAACAGCAATGCTGAATTTTTCATCTGACACTATGTCCTATTAAAAAGAAATTTTAAATTATAGTTATGTTCGTGAAAAACTTGTTGAGGGATTGCAATTAGTTATGGGATGTATCTTGAGCAGAATTAATAAGTATCAATGATTCTTTCAGATAATTGAAGGTTTGTGACTGATATGGCATAAGTGACAGATGACAGCGTTTATCTCTACTAGATTATTAAGACAATTATATGTAAGACACAGAATACTTTATGTTATGAAATATAGTAATATGAATTTTAAATCTATCTAATCAAAAAGGCAAAAACAAAAAATAATGATTAGGTATTGATAAACTTGCAAAATACAGACATTTTCTTTTCTTTCTTTTATCACTGAAAAAAAAATTTATATTTCGTGTGTAAATCAGCCAACAAATTTAAAAATCCACAATGTTCCAAGGTCATAGAACTGTTTAGGGAAACTTCAAAGGTATCGAAAAGGAGTGTCGCTTCTGTATAAAGTATTCTGTGGTTTCACATTGACAAGCGGCGTAATTAGGGAAAGAAATGTTTGGCCGTGTGGTTGAAGGACACGCTCTCATCAGCTGACGCCAAGTGAACGGGCATCAAGACATCGCAGGCTACAATTTAAATGTCATTACCGACCGCGGGCAACACGGGGCAAAAATCGATTCCCTTTAAAAGTGCATTACGACCACAGACGAAATCGCATTTTTTCCCCTGTCTCCCTCGGAAAACAAATGGGTTCGTGGCGATTATCCTAAGATTGCATTTCTAAAAACGGCCTCTTTTTACCCTATAATGATGGATGGATCCTCCCTATACAAATCCACATCGCTAAGCAGTCACTGCTTCAAATTGAAACACGGCCTCGCTCTTCTTACCGACCTCAACACAATACAAGACCAAAGTACGCATCAGTGTTTCTTTCACCCATCGCCTCTCCAGAACAAATTAACAGATTATTAAAAATAATTTAGAACTATTAAAAAAAATCAAAATATATACATTTAAAATACACGAGAAAATACACTCTACCTCCTAAATTAAGTTAAGTCGGATCTCGATTTGGCAAAATTTAAAAGTATGTAGCTTAATTGAGCAACTGTGTCACATCTAGAAAAATCTATAATTTTATGATATTTGCAGCCGTAGAAAAGAATTACATTATTTATTTATTTATTTATTTATTTAAAATGCGAAGAAAAAAGAATAAGTAATTATAAAAATATTCGTGTGCTGTTTTTACATTTACAAACACAGATTTCTCCAAATTACGATTTTTATAATATATAAATATATTGTTGTCTTATTTGAAATTTTGTTGACAAATCATCTTACAAGCTATAGTTTTGTATATTTTTAAACATTCCTTTTAACTAGTACAACTTTGAATCAGCCAATATCATCATATACATGGATGTCGACAAAGTGTGGAAATCTGATACAGCTTCTTCCTCTTTGGAGCAGTAATATAATTTCTTTTCGATAATTATTTTTCCTTACTTTTATCAAAGTTAATGATTGATAAACAGAGAAACTCGAGCTACGAAGATGTGTCGAAACTTTTCTATTTTAAACGAAGAACCCTTTAAATTTATTGGCATTCCCCATCTCTCTATCTTACTGCCGCTTCTGTATATAACTATTCAGTGGTGAAACCATCAAATCAACTGGGCTAAAGCGACTGTCCCGCAGCAATAAATTTCCCCTGTGTGAAAAAATTATTCCCAAACCATTTTCATGATTCGTTTTGATTGATAACACAATGTGCAGCATTTAAAAAATTTTAAAAATGTATCGCGTTGTATTTAAATTTATTGGCAGGTTATTCTGATTCTGAACTCAAAATTAAAAATTGAAATTTTAATCAATAGCCATTTATTTGATCCGCTTAATCTGCTACAGTATAAAATGTTTTTACATATGATCGTGAAAATAAAAATGTTGCATGTGAAAAAGGATTGAAATGAGGAGTGATTTTTTTGTAGCCGAATTTCGTTTGATTCGTAATGTTTGAAGACCGGGGCCGAAGCGGCCCGCATCGCGCCCGCATCTCGCTGAAATTTATACTGAAAGTAATTTCATTGACGCCATTGTGCTCGGAATGTGTTTCGTCTCACAATGGAAAGAATCTCCAGATTCACTCCTGCTCTGATTTATTACAAATTAATGCATCGCGCGCCCAGAGCTTGCTAAATCCCACCTTCCTAGAAACAACCTTACATTTTCCAACGGACAAGTTTTGTTCATTAATTATTGCCGGCTCATCATCGTTCCGGCTTCTCTTCCTTTCCCAAAAATCACCCGCATTATTAACAAACGCCGCGCAACTTTATTGTTGCTTCAAACAATATTTAAAGATTCTAATGGTCCAAAATAAAAATTAGTATACTCCTAGCCTTTATAATAATTTTTAAAACTAGATACGTATTTCGAGAACTAAGTTCTCATCATCAGTAGATACTTGTAAGAAATTAAAGAGAGTAGTTAAGATTACTCAACATGTAAACCATGTCAGAGGTCAATACAACAGAGTTGTTACTGATGATGAGAATTTAGTTTTCGAAATACGTATTAGTTTTTAAAATTATTATCAATGTTAGGGGTATACTTATTTTTATTTTATTCTATTTAACGTTAGACTCCATTTAATTGTTTATTAAATTCTAACAGTCTGTTTATTGATTGGTACGAAGTTAAAAATCCCATAAGTTTCCGTATATAAAATCTAGGTAGAAAGGTCGTATAAATATCAGACTTTGCAAGTACTATTACCACTATATGACATTTTATGCAACATTTATTTCAAGAATAAACATAAATTTTAGTTAACATTTCATGTGCAACGGATTTACATAATGCATGTCTTTCCACTGTGGCCAAAAGATATGACTCCTTAGTAAACACATACATTTTTTAAGAAATAAAAATTATAAAGTATAGTTTCATGAAGTGTGTTGTATGCACGTTTTTCTCATGCATAAATAATAAATTCTTGAGAGTTTTTAGTAATTCGTGACAAGTGGGAATCGATGGTTTGTATTAGCGCTTGGTCGTTGAACTGAATTCTTCGTGATTTGTACCCGGGGGCTTAAGACTGAATGCAGAACATGCAATTACATACATTAGTGTGAATTTAGAGCATTTCACAAGCATCCCAGGCATTGCCAATGTACCTGCCATTAACTTTGCAAGATGAATCGCACAGAGTCTTTCGCTCTAACTACCCACCTTCAATTTACTAATAGAAAACTCATTACAAAAAAAACACCTATTTCTACAACTAACTTCTCATTAGCAATACACATAAACTTAAATTGCACAATAAAGAATTGAAGAACAGACAAGATAAAGAAAACAGAAAATAGGAGTAATAAAGACGAGCTTCAAATAGAAGAATAATAGAAAATGCCTCATTTTGGGCCTATTCTGTAATTCAGTGATTAATTTTTAACCATTTGCTAAAATTTTTTACAAATAAAAACAAACATTATAATTGATGTTTTGATATTTTCTCCAGTGTTACCCATTTTCATTGGAGAGAAAATTTAGCAACTGGTAGAAAATTAACTAATGAGTTACAGAACAGGGATATGTGTGTAATGGTGGGATATTTGCGAAGCGAGTGATTTTTTTTAATTTTTAATTTTGATATATAAACTGTCACTTTTTAAAATTAAGTAGTCTTTGGAAATGGTACTCTTTTCATATTAAGAAATTCACTTTTCATCTCTCTGTGATGAAAAATTTTCATTTCCTAACTGGTTATGTAATATTTGATGTTTCAAAACTTCAGTCAGTACTAGGAATAGATATTTTCCGCATAAGCGAAAAGTTTGTGCCCGAGCCGTAGCCAAGGTTTACTTTTTCGTGAAACACTATTTTATTTTTGTAAAAAAAAATGTATAATTTGACAGCTGTGGAAACAAAATCACAAACAACGTGCTAAGTAAAGCAAGCTTATTTTGAAAACTTTCACATGGAAAAAACTTATGGGTTTTGTGTGCCTGTTACGGTATGTTGTTCTGTAACAGAATGAGTTCAGAACAGAATATGTGGATGGATGATAGTGTCAGAGAAAATATGTTAGTGCATGAAGGCTAGTTTGAAATCGGGAAATAGTGGTGGGTTAGTAATCAGTTTAGCGTTTTGTGGACGTGAACATATCTGGCCCATTTCGACGTAAGTTAGTTAAGAGTTAAGTAGGAGAAATGTAGGTGGGCAGTACGTGTAACGTTCTTTTGATACATTTAGTGAATTTATCATGTTGGCGCGGCGGTTTCTGCCGCATTGCTACACTTGACCTCGCTCTCCAGTGATACATCTTTGTAATTACCGCTGGTCAGCGAGCGTTGCCTTCATACTTCATCCAAGAACCACCGCAAGAAATTGCCTCGTTCCAAACACCAGGCTTTTTACTTTTCAATTCCGACACAACTTCTTTCAAATTATTTCTAAAACCAACAACACCTTCCGCATTTAATACCACTCACCTTTACTCTTTCTCAAGTTTCTTCATCGGCGTTCATGGGAATTAAGAAAACCGTTGACATTACTCTCGAAATGGTATTTATACAGAGGGATCAACAAACTGTAAACGTACAGACCGACATTCAGAATCTCTAGGATTTTGAAAAAACATTATGGACAATTGTTACAATAGTTTATTCTCTTTGTAGATACATTTTTGTGATAAATCTGTGATATTTAATTAGTTTTACATTAGTTGTTCAATATTGTTTCACTATTCTTGATTGGCTAGTGGTAGGTTTTTACAATTTTCAACTGTTACAGCGCTAGGTCTAAATTAATCAGTCAGTCGGTTTCATATTATTTATCGAAGAAAATATGGTCTCACAGAAGAAGGTAGTAAATGGTGTCACCATAAAATGAGGAAAGAAGACAGGTATCTTGTAGGACGGCGGTGTATGGAGGAGTGAAACATGTTAATCAACGGGGTATGTGCTACGGAATGCCGGCGTTATTTATAAATATTTATCAGAGTTTATCGTGAGGCAGGCGAGGAGCGATAGCATCTCCCGCGAATGTGGAGCAGAATGATTAGCCGATGATAATGGCTGGTAAAACAATGGCTTTGTATTTTTGGGCAAAGTTTGCTTTGAGTCCCGATAATGAAGTAATTGATTATGAAAACATGTTATTTTAGCAATATGGAACAATCGGCTGTACTTGAAAGCAAAGACGCAAAACTTGAAACGTGAGAGAAAGCGTGAAATAAGCGAACCACAATGGGGCTCGGCACAATGCTTGGCTAATCCCAAATTAAATTGATCCCTTCTGGGGAATGCGATGCTTATATTTAGAATTTGTGATTAAATCAGCTTGCGAATGTGTATTTAGGCATTTAAAGGACTAGCAATAATAACGCGCTAGACATATTGTTTCGTTTACCTTTACACGTGTTAAGAGCAATCCGCGGATCCCTTTGTGTCCGGACCTCTGACTTCTCTTTACTCCCTTTATCGCTAATCTCTCCACTTTTCACATTACCTATTCTTCTTTCATCTCACACCAATCTACGTTACCGAATTTCCAAATATCCTTTTGTAATTACCATATTGGACTATGACATTAAAGCCCGGCCTTTCCAAATAACTAGTAAATAAATTTATTAGAAGCTCTTCTCCGGCAAATAATGTATGAGTGTCTTTCAAAGTCACTTTATGAACTAGATTATTTTTCTATATATTAACATAATTACTTCGATGTTGGCTGCAATGAAATAGTAATTACTGATTTCATAGATGCTTAGACAAGGTTAATATGATGCCCAATTTGTACACGTTAAATTGAGATGTCACAGGCATTTCAAAATGTCAAAATTTAATATGTAGGTTTGTAGTAAAAGATGCTTCAATCCCTCAATGTTGTAGTGCAGTTTGGATGTTCCAAACAAAGTGGTAGTAGTGATTACTTGCTCTTCTATACATTTCCCTCTCTAAAAGATTATAGACGAATAATTCTACGAATATATATTCCTCTGTGGTGAAAAGGCGGATTTGACGTTTATTTGGCAGATATATTATATTTCAAACTTTATTCGCACTTGGAAAGACCGGGGAAATTTACGTAGTGCATCTGTTCGGCGTCTCAAGTTTGGTGATTTTTTTAAAAAGTTATCTTCATTACTATATTGGACTTTATGATATTGCAAAGGATGGTGGCGAAGGAAAGATAGTCATCAAAATTAAAAGTTGGGAGAAGTTAGTTTCTCCATTTTTAACGTGTAAAGCTGATTTCTGCGTACACTGTACTGCGCATTTATTTCTGTAGTGCATCTGTTCGGATCCCAAATATAGCAATAGGAAGGATTTAAATCCCAATGAGGTCTATGAATATTGGAGTTTATAATACTGCGAAGGATGGTGGCAAAGGAAAGATAGTCATCAAAATTAAAAGTTGGGAAAAGTTAGGTCACTACTATTCCAGCAGCGATTTCCCTCCCAAACGACTTGTTTCAAAGTTGAGGGAAAAATTGGGCGCGTGTACGTGGCGTATTCATATCTGGCGCTACCTACCGGCCGGTTATGTGTGAGCGCCGCGACGCCCGGAAGTCCGCACGTCCGATTCATTCCTCGGGCTGGCTTCCGGTCCCATCGGCGGCGCCGACGTGACTTCCAGATACGCTGGCCGAGGAAACCGCCTAGTTTATACCAGGATGTTTAGAGTTGGACCGGCGCTTTAAACCCCAGTCATACTGCACCATTTCTCCCACAAATATCTATCTATCTATTAAATATAATACGATACGTAATCATAATGCATATTTAGTTACTTACGGACAGAGCCGACACTTATAAAATGACGCCCTTTTTATTTGTATCGTAAAAGTATTCACGTGTATATATTTTAATTGAAAATTTTGCGTGTTCACATTTTCGAAAGGTTAATCTCAAACCAATTAACAAAATTTTATTCTTATTGAGACAGAAAAAGAGGATATACACAAAAATTTAAAATATGCAAGATGTCGTGAAATATGTAAGATATACATTTTTAAATTCAAAATATAAGCTTCTAAGTACATGAATTGTATACAAATAAATACATTTTGAAAATATACCTGTATAAAATGATCAGTTCTATTAATTAGTTAATTGCAAATTGAACTGGGACGATTATTCATTTTAATTGCAGTATACATATTTGAAAGTTTGCGGTGTTGTAAAATGGTCGTTGTGTAATTAATACGAGGATGTTTGAAATTTAAATGGGTACATTTAAACATCCCATTTTCCTTTACTGGACAGTGATATGTAGAACAATCCTTCCGAGAAGGTCAGAGGTAAATGGCCGATTTTTAATTAGAGCTCTTCATTTCCAATACAATATTTAATTAGTCAATAAACGAATTCCAATACTGTAGTAATTAATTTCTCAGTGCTACAAATGTGCGTGATGAAATTACGTCGTGTGTCAGTAATGAAAATCGCAAGGAAATTGAATTTTTCGCTTTGAAAATAAGGGACTGTGGAATGTTTTAGAGGTGAATAATTGTAGATATTTGAAGGTATATACATGGTGTGTTGAAGAGAGAATCGATATGATAAATAGCCGGGTGAAATATTGCAACGTTTTATCTATAAGGAATAGGAAATTCCCGTTCGGAGATACATTCATTTGAGAAACAGTGCAGTTCTAGTCACGGCTGCAAACACATGCAATATGGAAATTTCCGAACGACGTCGATTTTAATATAAAATAAAAAAACGCCGCGCCTTAAAGGCAGTACTGTGCGATATGCTCAATATACTTTAATGTATTCATTTAAAATTTTCTTTCTCGCTATATATAAAACGGTTGGTGCATTTTGAAAAGCTTATTTATTCTGAAAAGAAAATTTCGTAGGGAAAACATGTCGCATTAAAAATGTCCATTATAAGGAGCGAGGCGGCATGTTTTATTTTTTAAAGGAATGATTTATTTTTCACGGTCTAAACAGCGCGGTAATTGGGGCAGGCTTGTACTTCACCCTGCCTTCATAAAACATAACGAGCGATCTGCTAAATTGTATATTTTATAGCGCTAACCAACTTATTTACTGCACTATTTCACAATCAATACTCGCTTATTATTTATACTTCCTTTGTTGTCACGTCCATCACCCATCACATATTCCATTTCAACTCACCACTTTGTTAGATCCATTTAAATATTACCTCAATGCAACTAAATCATATGAACAGCAAATACCTTATCTTAGCAACTTGTACCTCTGTGAACAGAAGAAGTATGCATTTGAATTCTCCAGAACAGCGTGGGCAAAAGCAGCAATTAAAACGCTCTCAAGTAATTAGTTATTTTTTTTCAGCAATTTATTTTAGTTAGCAGTGAGCTTTTAGCTTAATTATCAAATTAATAAACAAGTAATTCAGAAATATGAGTAGTAATGGCTATCCCAATAAGACCCTGGATTTAAATTTCGTACCAGGTTATATAAAGTTACTATATGAAGCAAAATGATCACTAAATGTTCTCGTAGTGGGCGTTCACTCCAAAACATAGTCGTAATGAAAAAAATGTTACTCAAACCTAAGGGACATTAATTCGTCATCGTTCATAAGAATTATACATTTAAGAAACACTTACTACGAATTATCATGAAGACCTTAGTCTACATGCCTACAAAATATAACTAATTTAAGAACACAAAACCAGCAGACCATATTAAGCAAAAAGAATTTGTTACTTGTTAATAGCTAATGATTCAAACAATATTTGGATTTGGACACTTGAGTTTCTGTAAAAAATAACAGTTTTCATTATCACCCATGGTTAATAATAATTTATTATTGACTTAGGTGACCATGATTATCAAGTAAGTGATAGTAAAAACCAATTGCTCATGTCAAATAAAGGTTAATAATAACAGTATTTAATTAAAAACTGAAATCCGGCGAGATTGGTACAAGCAAGATAGTATTCGGGATGAGGAGTAGTGTAAATGAAGGCGATTTGTCGGCGGTTGAATGGGGTGACCAGTGCGGATGAAGACGTCCCGGGCGCAGGAATGCGGGGGCACGTGAGCTCGAGGAGAGAAATGGTCGCGAGACGCCGTGTCTGCGGAGATGACAGCACTACACACGTGACGAGAGCAGCCGCGGAATTCGCTTTGAAACCGGAGGACGCGACAAGCGCTTGCCGCAGGTCAGGACGCCCACCCTCCATCTCGCATTACACATGCACAAAATCCTTCTTCCAAAACAACAACTGCAACATATTCCAAAGATGGATCTGTGATCATTAACTTATAGGGCACACAGAACTGCGTAGAAATTTACTACGAATTTCTAAAGTTCTGGCTTCGATCACTAGGGTCGTCAATTGATATTCCCCCTATTCTGTAACTGGGTGGTTAGTTTTTTTCTCCAATAAATAGATAACACAGGAGAAAATATTAATATAAAATAATCACTTGTAATGTTTGTTTTTTTTAAAAAAAACGCCTGATCCATTTAAACAAATCCTCGTTTTGTTATTTATCTTGCTGTTGACTTGTTTCAAAATTCTTTCTGATAGATAGTTCAAAGATTTGTTAAGATTTCCCAATTTTCGTTTGGCTTTTAAGTTTAGGTATTGTTATATAGCTTTTAAAGGTTTGCTTCGGACGGTCATAAACCATCAACCCTGAACGGAACCGTTCTCGAAAGACACCAATTTTCTAATTTTTTGTTCATCTCAGGGTGATGAGAAAGCACCCTGTTAGAGGCTTTGGTGTATAATTTATTTACACTCTCATGTAGAAGATGACCAGTGAAATTGCGAGAATCAGAAAACGGGGATGAATTCTGTAACTTGAAGGGGGTGGGCCGTCTGAGGTTAACTTTTGTAATTAGCAAGTTAAAGAGAAGTCACAGACATATAGTCAGTGAGTAAAAAAGATGACTCTTTTGTAAATATTATTTTGTAAGTAAATTCATATTAATAGTTAAAATTTCTCGTGTTTCCATTGTTACATTTTATTTGTCAAAAATTTTAGCAACTGATTAAAAATGAACCACTGAGTTACAAAATAAGCCCCCAGATAAATAAATTCTGTTTGATATTTAGAATTAGGGTATCCAGATGGAAGATGTAGTTGTATAAATGGTATGGTTGAAGGTTTTGTTTTGGTAAGTGTGTGATTAAGGCGTTTTGAGCGAAGGGTGACAAGCCCGGTGCGGCCATCATAGCAACACACGTCGCACATATGGCACATTCACCACATTCAAATCCACCTGAGGGTACAAATCGTTTCCACTCGCTTGCTTGATCAATAAGTCTCCAGTGCTTTCTCTACGCGAGTCGCACGCACGTACTCTCATACAAGACATGCCGATCCCCCAGGACTAATGAATTCTAACCGGGAACAGATCCTGCCTTAACTAACTCTTCATCACTGCATCATGCTGGAACACATCCAGCATTGGTTATTTCTAGCATTATAAGCAATTAGGTCGGCGCGTCATCGAAGTGACGATGTAATTAGCTGGGATGACAGAGTTTGTGGATTTTTGAAATCGATGTTTGGGGTAGTGTCCCGGACGAAGTGTAGTTCTCCAGTGTCGCGATGTCGCTCGGGCCCAGCCGCTAATCCTACATTGATTTAGCACGTAGGGGTATTTAATTAAGCCTGGTTCGTTTGAATTATTTATGGCCCATGTGTTAAGTACAGAGTTTACATTCTAACTTTAAACGGCAACACGTTCGAAGGAAGGTAAACATACAACAAAAAGAACGCAAAACGCTTTCAAAAACGAACACTCACTCAATCGGAAAGCAATAGAAAAAACGCACACCGCAAAAAATGTATCCTTCCTTTCTCTTTTTCTTTCTCATCAATTAAAGAAATATTTTCAAATGCAATTGATAAAAGTATAAAACCTACGATTCAAGTACTAAAGTAAACAACCATTAAACAAAAAATATTTGTATTTTTTAACCGTTTCCCATATGTTTTTAAGTTTAGAAAAGATAAAGTACAACCAATACTTTTTA
This sequence comes from Stenolophus ochropezus, assembly GCA_035578165.1. NCBI lineage: Eukaryota > Metazoa > Arthropoda > Insecta > Coleoptera > Carabidae > Stenolophus > Stenolophus ochropezus. The sequence continues at coordinate 30,241,244 of JAQOWZ010000001.1, read as the reverse complement.
TGTTTGTTAATATTTCATCTTTATTTGAAAATGAATTTGATTGTCTGTCATAAACAGGTTTTTATATGCATTAAAAATGATGTTATTAAAAGTATGAAGTATAATTAAGTGTAATATCTTTTTGGTAGTACATTTAGAATTGTGACGAAAGCAATATTTTTGTATAAATAAAATTTATGCCATCCCTAATAAAGAAGAGCCTTAAAATAAAAATGATTACTATATTTGCCGAGATTACGAGGGCAATTCACATAGATTAAACGTGCGGGAATAAAAGAATTTTACAACCACATCTCTATCTTCAGAATAGCCGTACTGTAATCCCATCAAGTTTTACTGGGGAACTTAATAAGTATAAACACTCAAATCGAAAACAAGTTTCATTCCACTGTGACTTATGTACATTACGATTATACTTAATAATAAAAATAAGCTGACGATACGCAATAAACTTTATTAAAAACACAAGCTTTGTCAAAGTATTAGACGATAAGCTCTCCTTTGTGCCATTATATCTTCTTGCTCTTGTATTATTACATCTGTATCAAATATTATACACGCTTTGTTCGTTTTTGCTCTGTTATTTCTTGCTGAATTCCACATGGAATCGAACGCGCAATTAGCTGAATTAATATAAAAACTCGTATTTGCCTAGCGTAGTTTACAGGCCAGCCAGACCAAATATTAACATTGTCAACTGTAACTTTACACTTCAAAATAACCACGAAATTTTAATTAATGTAATTGCTGGATATTTATTTAAAAGAACCCTGACCTATTTTGGTCGTGAAAGCCATACAAAATCTTATTACTTTTAATGGAAAATGGAAATGAAAAATTTGTTCCTACAAAAAAATATAATTTTCCGTGACTGTGGACAATACCATGAATGATTTTTTCCATTTAGTTTACAGTAGTAGTATGAATATTAAAATTTTCAAACATTTCCACGTAAAATATTTAAATTCCAATTATTTCACGCTTACAAGCTGCACAATATATGAGCACTTTTTATTTTATTGCAGTAGATTTCGTTATCTACCTTTCTGCTGTATTTACACCTGTAACTTTATTACTCATAACGTCTGAGTTTAAGTTGTATAATATTATGAAAACTTTTTAACATTAACTCCTGTTTTCAGGGCTGAATTAAGCCTCTAGCGGGCCTTAGGCAAAATATAATTCGGGTCCATATGTGCAAAAAAAAGAATGATGTTTAAAAGCAATAACTTTACAGTTAAAGTGACAGTCAACATTTAATTGACGTATTATAAAAAATAATATTTATTATTCCGATTGAATCCAGGTCCCTCCGATCCGAATTACAGGCCCTAGACATTTGTCTTACTTGTTTATTGGTTAATCCGGGTCTGACTATGTTCTGTAAGAAAATATGTAAGGAATTGTTTGTATGATTACTTGAAGGAGTTGCGCATTCTGAAATCCAGTAATTACAACTGTGTCAACTTGGAATGGGATGTAAGCAACAAGAACATTGGCCATTTCCTACAATGTGTTGTTCATTGTTTATCGGTGCTGGAGAAGAGCAGAGCAAGTTTATCTCAAACGAGACGAATTCGCAAAGTCGTAAACCGGAGCCGGGTACATATTGAATAAGAATCGCGGAATAAAGTGACGTGTAACTTGAGCGATTCGTCTGCAACAATCGCGTAATTTACGTCTTTTGTTGGGCGTTTTTAATAAATCGCCTACAACTAAGCAACATATAATAAACCCACCCACAAATTTATATTTTGGCACGATGTGAAAGAAGCAAACAAATTGGAAATCAAAGAATGAAAGAAAGCGGTGAGAGAAAATAAAATGCGTTTCTTTTATTGGAATGTTAACGCTTTGATTAATGTATCCGCCTTGCCTTCAGCGTGATTAATTTTCCAATTTTTTACTATTTTGGGATATTATCACACTTTACAATATTCATGTTTTATTACTTCTCATTTCTTCACTTCGGTGACTTGTTGACTAAACTATTATTTCTTTATAGCATTTTGGTCGTAGAAAATGAGAGTGTGAGGTGGAAAGATGTGCGGTGATGTGTTTATGGATAAGTTTGTGAAACGTTTTTAGCTTTTTCAATATTTGTGTATGAGCGTTTCTAGCGTGATGTATTTATGTCTTTTCCGATTTGGTTTAAGTTGGCGGGAGTGGGAAATTGGAAATAAATTTAAAATTGGTGCGATCGATGTAGGGAATCGGAAGCGTTATTAGGCAAAGTTTAATAGCACACATCCTCATGTTTAGCCGCGGGAGATATATTGAGAAAAATAGCGGGGTAAGGAGCAGATTAGGGAGAATATATGTGATGCGAAGTGCGCGTATAAATCGCACTTAGGCAGTCGGGGACTTGTCAAGCCACGCAACCGGCAAATTTAAAACTATTGCCTCGCTATTACCAGCCATTCCACTACGTTTCGATTATTTCTATACATCCCTATCATTCTTCAACCTCTTTCCTTTATTTCCGTCACTTAAATTAAAAATCTCGCATTGCATTTTGGTGGAGGCGCTCACTTCCAATTTCTCCTAGATCCTATACGCCTATACTCCAAGGTAAGTTGAGGAAGAAATTCTTCATTAATAAGTAGTTGCACAGGAATATCAACTTTCCTAAGGGAGGGCGAATTTCCCAAACTCAAGCGCCGGTTGACTCGACTCGCTGCCTTTTGACTGAGGTGTGTGGTCCTGTGGGCCAATTATGAAGTATATGACAAATGAGTAGTTAGCTTTTGTTATTTTTTTTATTGAATGTTAATGTTGATATCTAGTTAAATTCTTCTTCTTTGGGTTGACGATGGTCAATGAAATATGGCATGGAAAATACTCTAAATCTAGAAACTACTACGATGTCTTGAATGATTCTCTATCTTCTTTTTTGTCAAGGGTACATTGCATTTGCGTATGTGCAAGAAATTTCAAGTAATGTCCGTGTGTCTGCATATTTTTCTAATGAACATTAACTTCAATTGATAATCATTACTTATACCGTGTGTCCACGGTATTTTAGGAGAGGTTGCCGATATCGTTGCGGCGAAGAAGGCAATTTTTGTTTGTGAATGTTGAGTAGTGATCCGTGGCTCGTTAATTATATACCGGATGGCCAGGCTGGTGTCTGTCGCACGCTAACGCAAACACAATTATCCTTTGCGGTGTGGCCGCACGTCGCCCGACACTTGCAAACATCCCCACTGGCACAGCTATTGACCGGCTCTCAAATATTTATTCCGATTTGGTCTCCACTTCGCCATAAATAACACATCATATGACCACCTACAAAAATACACGCCGGCTGCACTTTTCAACTTGCTTGTCCGTAATAATAAAAATGAGATAAATATAATCTGCTTGCGTGTATTCCATGTGCATCCTACGTCAGCTGCAGCGCAAGATATTACACCCTGCCCGAAATAGCTGCAGTGGTGATATCGCAATCATTCCTGAACCTTTTAAAAAATCAATCCTTCTTCACCCAGCTCTCATTTATCAAACCGTTTTCATATTCATCAAAACAACAAAACATGATAAAAGAACTTTTCTAAAGTAATTTGCTCTAATGTCTTCATTACTGGTAAAGCCTCAAAACGACGCTTTCTTATTGACCAGTTGCATTCGGGTCAAGGATGGATGTATTTACTAATATATAATTCACTCGTGCATGGGGAACGCAGCGCAAAAAATTAAAAATTCGTTCAGCACTGTTTCTGTTCTTTCATTTTCCCAGCATTTAATAATTTTTTAATGTCGATAAAGACGTAGCTTACCAAGGCATACATAAATATTTATTCCGTTCGTTTCCTTTGATACCTCCAGTAATAATAGTCCTGAAAGTAATATTCATTCAGAATTAAAAATATGCATTTTAGGTGTACACTACTCTGATTTTTGTCAGAATGCTGCAAATATGTAAATACAGAACATCTAAACAATTATGTTAAACTATTACAAACCAATAAACCAATAATATGTAGAATATTTATAGTTTATTTCTTCATTAGTCGTAACGTTTTAATATAGGATTGGTTTGCATAGACTGCATGTTAATAAAAGAAGGTCCTTTTAGAGTTGCAGTCATTTAATAAAATCCACTGGTAATTATAATTACTTTTGTTTTATTCTTATTATTATCACTAACTGTGCTATCGAAATACTTTAAACACGGCTTTTCGTAATGTGACAGATAGATAACCTGTAAGTTGTACAATAATGGCTATTTATATTACTGGTAGAAAAAAATATAAATGGTTTGTTTCTTCTATTACAAATTAGAGAGTAGGGTTGTAAAATATTTATCTGGGAGCATTTTATGTGACGGCATTTTATTTCCAACAAATTTAAAGAAGAGCACGTGAAGACAGCAAGAAATAAAACTGCAACGTATCAAAAATTCATAAAAACAAAAGTGGCGTTTTATAAGTGAGATTACGTCGTAAATACGTAAAAATAAACATAAAAATGTCGGAATGAAATTGAATTTTGTTGTTGTTGCGTTGGAACGAGATGGGATCCATCAGGTAGGCTGGGCGCTTTAAATATGAACATGTCTCGCAGTAAACCGTATATCTGTATACTTATTTACCTAAGTATGCAATAAATTCAGCCACATGCTTACGGTCGTCGGCCGGCGCGGACTTTTCACCGCGAATTGCTAATGAAAACGTATTATATTCCCAGCGTTTTAAATAAATAGCTGCCTCGCTCACACTTTTATCTAATTTCTCCACGCTTCTATTTATACTTGCGCCTCCGCCCAAAAATTCATAACGATTTTTAATTTACTTTTATAAGATAAAAATAAAAGGTTATTTTGAACAATAAGCTCGTGTGCAAGTAAATGAGGCACGTACATATTGTCAAAGCAAATAATGGAATTGCAAATGATGTATAATGGAAAATAATTATGGGAAAAAGTATATTATTGGTTGCAATGCAAATGTAGCATTTTTAAAACACATTTAATGATTCACATAATTAAACAGTAATAAATTAATTTGATATTTTATGAACACGAAGAAGCTTTTATCAGTAATTAATTTGATTTTATTGTGTGCTGCATTTATTTGGTTTTGTCTGTGTTTGACATTAAATTAATTACTAATTTAGAACTAGAGTAAATATTTTCCAAAAAATCCTTCCATATGGCGACCTCCCAGGATGCCACGTCCTTGATGTCTCATTTATTTATTCATCTCAAAAATTAATTAACTTGGCAAATTGTACGCAGAGTAAAAATTATGCTGGGAATTCAGATTAATAGAATATTTTATGAAAATCTCCCAGGATAAGTTTTTAATTAAAAGATTTTTTGTTCACACTGCATTCAAGAGGAATCAATACATGTGTAGTTGAAACAATATTTTACATTTCAATGTTTGTAAGTAATTTCAAAAGCAAAACAAAAGATTAATTACACGGAATTTATTGATTGTTTACCCACCAAACGTTTAAAAATAATGAACATATCATATTTACACAAAGTATCGGATTTCGTGGGTTGCCAAACAATAATGATTTTGTTCGTACACAACGGTAATTCCTGTTTGCCCAAAACCACACCATAGCACAAACTCCCTTACCATTTTCCCTTATTTCGCACAATATTGCAATTATAGTTGTTTGAAGAGATACCTGAAACTGACTTACGAAAAGTTTATAACCTTTTATGAAGGATTGAGAACCTTAGTTGTCAGCCGACATAAATTATTAACTGGAAGTTGATGGGAAAGAAATGGCACACATCATTTGGTTACCATTTTTGCATATACATTTAGTCGTCTAGCAACGGGCTAAAATTTCTATACTTCAGACAAAGACAATGCTTTAAAGTATGTCGTTGCTATGATGTCAACAAACCTTTTAGTAGTGTTGGTATCTAGATATATATATATATCTACTTATAAGTACAAAATCACTGGTACTTTAACATTATATGAAGTTAAATGCAGCTGGTAACACGAAAAACAACTCGGAATGTAAGTAGCCAATACAACTATTCTTGTACGGCAACATGAACTAAGATTCCGTAAACTCTAGCTCAGTTCTCAGAGGTTACAATGTACCTTCATTCCTTGCAAAATACTGTAACCTAAAAAAAAGTACATTATTAGAAAATATGTTGAACACATATTTCGGTTATGGTCCAGGGCAAAAGAAAGTATCTGCCTAAAGAAACCTTAACGGTGGTCCCATAAACTTTGTAAGGCACAATTGGTTTATTTTATAATGAGTTTCAAATATCTCTTACAAGACCTATTATTGAAGTATAGTAACGTTTGACGTTTCGTAGCCTTACTAGTAAGTATTGTTATTGGAGGTCTGTGGCGAGGGTAGGTCCCCTGTGTTTGCACGGGGTGTTTTATGGTAAACAGCGTGCGGAACACCGGATGATTGATTTGATTGGCGCCGGCTCGGAGCAGATGTTACGCAGGTAATATCGCCGGGCCGCACGCCCTGGACACGTCATGCCCGACATGTGTCTCGGGGCTCACGTGGGCCGCACTGGCTTTCCCTCCATTACCACCGCCGCTTCTTTCTGATTTCTATTACTCACACGCATTAGCGTAATAAAAGTACAACACCCCAATGACTCTTTAAACTTAATTACTTACGGGGAAATTTAATTACCTTTATTTCTACTAGATTACTTATGCTAACAGCTGCTTGACTGCCCCTGACTGATAACATCCTCTGCTGTAAAACATCTACTCATTATTGTAATCTACGTTTAACTTGTCCATTTAGAATTCCCACACAAACCTCACATTCCATGACCAAATTGGTACCACGAAAACATGGATTCGGATGACTTAGTTAAGAAGCATATGGATGATTAGGTTGGTAGTCAATATTTCATGAATAAACATAGATTAAAAAGTAGATAGATGGGAAATTCAAGAACAGTGGGTTATGTCATAAAATCTTGATTTTTACATGGGATTTCAAAAAATATCAGATACTCAGTTCTCTTTTGATAGATAGGTAGGATCTACCAGGCTAACATCATATATCACTTCTCCAAAACCTTAAATTTCTAATAAGTATATTAATGCAAACTAATGTTTAGTTTTTATTATTAGAATGAGATACTGTAGTGGTTAGTTTTTATATTTTATGAATGGAATTCTATTACGGTCACATACCCCATTGTGTTTCCAATTTACTTGTAGAAATGAAAGGCTCGCGATAATGGTGCTGTTTTTCGCTAGTGTTAATACTAAAACGTGAACATTTTTAATGGAGGTTATTATAAAAATCGGCATATGAAACAGGGCGAATGAAATCGGCTGAAATAAAATAAATTTTGGAACAAAGCGCGTGAACGATCCAGTGCACCGCTTTGCAGACAGATGTTTTCTGCTCCAGGCTTATTGAATAACTGGAAATCGATGCTGCCATTATTTATCTCCCTCGATAAATATTCATTCATATGGCTGGCTTTTTACCCAGGATAAATGCTAATACCTGCCGTTCTATACCTTACCTTTTGCTAATTACTCATCCCTTACAGATCTGTTATCTCCTGTCTTTTACCGCGTTTACAACTATACTCTCTGTTTCGAGCATTGAATACTTGCTGATGACTTGACATACTTGGTGGTTAACGAACTACACCGTAGTAACATTTAACGTTTTTATGTATACACTCACCACATGATTTTGAGTTTCATTCCCTGGACAAGACCCAAGTGAGGTCGAAACCGGTCGGAGCTGAAATAAATACTTTGAAAAACGACTGAATTCTAGTATTTTACTATTTCTTCATTTTTGATCCTCATTTGAAATGTGATGAGCACATCACCACTTTAACTTCTTCTGTCAGTAGATTACTTGGCTTTTTAATTAGAAATAGCAGACATTTTTGCAGAGAAATATCTATCAAAGTTTTATTTTTCATATGCTCGAAACTTGAGTATGGTATTTTACTTTGGTACTCCCCTTTGGTACATACAAAAATTTGATTGAGACTGTGAAGCGTAGATGAAAATGGAACGAAGTTGAAACTGTGAATTCTTACTGGTTGGAAGTTGGAAGTCCACACGTGATTAACCTGGAGTTAGAACGAAACCGTAATCCGACAATATGAATTAATAACATGCAGGATGATTATGATGCACCAACGCCCGCATGTAAATCCCCGGGTTCTCCCACCCGAATCTGCAAAACGTAATCTGCAGCCGAGAGTCGAGTGGCCACTGACAGCAGCCCTGGCTAAACAATGCGGATTATGCACCTCAATGGGATAGAAATAGATTCGGGAACGCTGCCCATGCTTATTACATGACCCGCCGCATCCTGCTTCTTCATAATGCAAACATAAACAGGAACCGCGTTACTCATTCAATACCTCATCATTATTTCCTATGTGTCCAATAACATACAGTTATACAATTACAGCGCAACTACTACTAGTCAATAAAACACTCGGGTTGTTTCTCCTAGAATCTTATGAAATTAGAAAATCTGTTTTTAATGATACACTCTTAACGAATGAAGAGTTAGATGATATTCATTTCCAGTTCCTGGAAATTGTTATCCCTAAATTTTTCAAAGACATCTTAAGTATAAATGCATCGCTTAAATTGTCTGTATTTAGTTGTTCTGATGATGGTATAACAGCCGAAGTAGTACAATAAAGATTATCTTTTATTTACAAACCGAGTGTTTTTCTTTAATTATTTATTTATCTACAACGTTTCACCTAGCGCCAGCAGCTTCTTCCACAGAGTTTATTCGTAGTGAAGTTTATAAAGGTTAGTAAGAATTTACGGCAGATCAATCTGGAATTCATTTGAGCGTCGTAAACACAGCCTAGTTGCGCGCGGGCTTCAAATAAGACTTTACCGATTTCATAAGCACTAAACAACAATATGCGGGAGAAATACCGGCCTGATATGTCTTAATAATGCACGGCGCCTGCTATCGGGTTGGTATTAAAATATGTACGTGTTAGCATAAAATATAGAAAGGCGCACGGGGTGATTTAGCCGGCTAATGTATGCCACATCCACCGCCAGCCGATATTACTTCCTGCGCCCGGTCGCACACGCGACCTGTCGTCGCCTAATCACAATCATTTCGGCATTAGCCCCGTCCTAATAAATTGCGCTACACACATAAAAATACTCATTACTCTCATTTACCCAACGCCTTGCTCTTGGATGCTTACAGAGTCGTCTAACTTAAATGCCATCTCTTCGTTGCTCCCCAGAAGCTTAGTACAAATTATAATTTAGTTGGATTTCATTTTTATACAAAACATTTGATTTCTTCTTAATAAACGTCAAAATATAATTGATGAAAAAAAATATAGCAACAATTCTTTCTTTGCACTTTTGGAGTGATAAAAATAATTTTGTGTAGTTCAATAAGGAATAGTGATACAGATAAACAGTTTAATAAAATTTTGGAAAGACGATCCGTTTGAAACGGAAGATTGAAGATATGAAACGAATGGAAGTAGAAGTATTGAAGCAAAGACACATTACAATTTGAACTGAACCAACTGATCTACCTCGGCGAGTGGATCAAATGGAATGAAAAATCTATGATCCGGATTCAAAAGTGTAAGTTGGATCAGAACAAATAACATACAAATGAAAATGTAATATTAGGGTTCAAATAAATTATGTATTAAAAATTAAATATTTGTTTGTTATTCAAATGATTGATCAAAGCACAATACTATCAAAATTATATGAAAAATTATTCAAATTCCCTTTGTACTTTAATAAAATAAAAGTACTAGAAGAAGTTTATAAATTAAACCAAACCGTGTTTGGAAATTGAACTAAGCTCGAAATTGCTGTACCTCGATATGTAAAATAAATGAGCTTGACCTGTTTTTAAAGCGAAGGTGATTTCCTTGTGCTAAATATATAAAATAATGAAAGCGTTAACCGTGGTGAATTTATGAATTTGGAACAATTTGCAACATGGAATAATTGATTGTGTCGCCGGCTTTGTGCGGGACGACATTGAAGCTTGCCGGCAAACAAAAGAGGGTGAAGCCACGTGCGAAGCCTGTCTCCTGACTTTTAATTAGTAGCTAATTATTAGGACAAGTACCGAAAGGTAATTGCCAATGAACGCGCCTACAAATTATGAGCCCTTCCTTCACCGGCCATTAATCTGCACCTTCTAAGATCACGCACCGAGTTCCAAGGGCTTCCTTCGGTCCTTCCCCAAGAAAAAACATCTCAACGCTAACATTATCTACAATTACAAATAAATGTAAGCGAAAATCATCCTTCTTTTCACAACCATAACGAAATGAACAGAAAATTTCAATTTTTTTTTGACAATTCCACTCGTAATTTGTCACCCAATTACATCACAGTACTTTGAAGAATCGAACCAATCAAAATCAAATCTCCATGAAAATTGTCAGTCACTGGCAATTGCAGTGGAATTTACACGAGTAAATAGACGTTGCTTAGATACATCGTCCGTTAAAATTGTGACAAGTAATTAATTAAAAATATACAGTGACAATGTATTTAAGTAAAAATTATATCACCTCATTTCCAAACTATATGGACACTAGGAAGAGTACTAGTCTTGTTTTAATTTAATAATATTATGTCTGATGAAACATTAAAATCAATGTTTTAAGTAAAACTTGAGTTACAAGTAGTTCCAAAATATGATGATGAATTCTATTTTAATTACTTTTTCTCCATTAAATAAACAATGGTAAGGGAAGTGAATTAATGTGTTTATAATAGAAAAGTTTCATGCTTCAGGTTTATTCATTTGTTCGCGATGACGAGGCGGAATGAAAATGTTCCCAAAACGTGACAATTACGAAAACGAACCGATACAAATGTTATTAATGAACGTTTGCAATCACGTTGCTCGCTGCTTACACGAAAATTCATATTCATACACCCGATGTTATCTTAGTACATGAATACACAACAACGGTTAAAAAAACACTTAGTCCCTGCTCTATTTCCGGACATATTGGCAACCCTAGAAAATTGATTGACCAACCTCGCAATTCGCTATAATTCGAATTTTTTTGAATTAGTGCCTTCTTCAACTAAATACTTAATAACTAACTCAAATTCCAATTCATAAAAAGGATTAAGTATATTATTTAGTTCCAAAGATAACTCCACTGTTTAGTGGAATTAGTAATATTTGTACATGATTATCAACATTTCTAAATGATACAGAGGATTTGTGGTGATATTTGACAAGTTGAAGTATTGTTATATTAAATTTTTGGTTTTAAAAAGGAATTCTTATTTTATATTTCCAATACAAGTGTTTTAATTAAAACATGCTTATTCGGTAGCAGTGAATCAGCCTTGTATTAAAGTATGTTGTAAGGTAACACAGTATTTTACACTAATACAAGTCTTAATACAGACTTTATATAGTATAATCTACTGAATACCGCCCATCGTTTCTAAATAATATGTATTAAAAACATGAGAAATTTAAAAGTAAGTGATTAAGAAAGATTGGTTAGACGGGGGTCGGAAGTCCGAACTGTCGTCTTATTTATTTAACCCAGTTGAGACTGTCTTGGCCGGGGATGGCTGGTATTAGAGATGTGATGCCTTCCACTCAAACTTTTTTACTTTGCTTGCTGAAACTTTCGTGACTGGAATTTTAGGTTTAAAAGACTGTATTATCTCAACGACTATTTCCTTTTATTTTACTTCATTACATAAAATTATTATGACTATTCTTCTTCCTCTGTAATTGTAACCTGAAAATTCATACTTTTACAATTATTTACTAATAAATTAAGTTTATCAAAGTTAATCACAAACAATTCTTTGTTGCTAATTAAATAAGTATCTAGGAATCTACTGTTATAGATAGTTTGTTTGTATTCTCTCTCTCTATTTTTAAATAGAAGAGTGATTACATATTGTTTCTTTTCATTTGGTTTTTCTAAGTATATTAATCCACAGTGAAACACATTTTTATTATATCTTATATGAAATAAAAATTGTTTCTTCATTGTTTCAATTAAAATATTTTGTTCGTATTCTTTATTAAAAAAAAAATAATAATAATTTGTCTGTATCCATTAAGCTATCCTTGTGTTTCTCTTCATAATGTTTTTTCATTTCTGATCGAAGTCCTTGCCAAGGACAATGCAAGGGAATAGATGGACAGGAATATTGCCGGTAGCAGCAGGTTTCTTCATGTTCCTTCACATCTTTGTAGTTCAGAATATTGGTACAATTATTTTTGTAATATCGACAAGGAAGTTTTTGTATTTTTATCATCTCTAGAGCTCTGTTCTGGTAGGTATCATTGTCTAAGACTTGTGGACAACGACCACAAACGTTACCTCGATTTGTGTAGAAATATATGGGCAAAACAGTCAGAAGTTCGCCACAATTTAAACATTTTAATTCGTCTGCAAATTCTTTATTGTAGATTAAAGTTGATTCACTTGCACCTGAAAATAAAACGCAATCATTTATCTAACAAAATTTTTATCTACGTACTGACAAATATATTTTTGATAACAAGGGGAATCCCATGCTTTTTTATAATCACAAAACATATGAACATATAATACATATAAATAAAAGATTTTAATTTTGTCTAATGATTTTTGTCTTAATTATAGTAATATTAATTGCAAAAATATTAATATTTTATACTCCTGTTCGGAAATAAAATAAAATATTAATAAAAATCTTAAAATTTTCAATTATCAAATAACAGATTGTAATCTAGGGATCTATAACTGTTGGGCACATTTATCTGTCAATATTTATTTAAAATATTATGAAAATATTTATAAAACTATAAATTATACGTTATGAAATTTTAATATCCTTTTAAATTAGTTTTGTTTATTCGGTTTTCATACTCCAAAATAAAATAAATTATATTAAAAAACATTTAAAAGCATTTGAGTGTATCAAATTGACATTTAAAGTGGGGTTCACTTGTTAGAAGTACCAATTTTACAACAACCGACAAAATCTTATATTATTAAACTGTATAAAAAACTATTATTTAATGTTTTTTGGCAAATAAAAATGTACATACCCATTATTAATCTTAAAAATATACAAAACTCGTTCAATAAAGACCATCACTCCAATATATTTGATAACATTGTACTTTAGTCTGCGTGTTTGTATCGTTGCTTATCTTATCAGAAGTTTTCATACAATACGTATTTTATCAAATACCAGTGGCGTAACAATGCACTAATGTAAATTAAAAAAATAGTTTTTAATGTTCCTATAACACAAAAATTAATTGTCAAGGCCAGCGGAAAAATGTACTATATTATGCACACATAATATATCAAAGAAAATTTTATTTGAAAGTTGTGGCTGTGGCTGGATTAGAATTAAAATAATTTTTCGACTGTGCCCTTGAGTAACGAAGTAAAATAATAATAACAGTAGAACGTCGTGCAAAATGTATATATTGTATATTTGATAATTGGCGTGGTATTAATCTCCAATTAGCAGGTTCGATTTGGGTTGCAAGAAACAGGGTAAAAACACGGGGATTAATTGAGGAATAAGGTGCGAACGGTGGGTTATCTGGATCTATAGATAAATAGCAATCCAGCGCAAGACGCAGGCTGGGGCGGGCCGCCCTACCATTACCGCTACCATTCTAATTCTGCTGTAATTACATTGTCGCTGCTGCCAGCCGAAATGCGACCTTTCGCATGTAATTACTGACGGCTTCCTGATTACCTATTGTCTTCCGCATCGCCAAATCAAACTAATATATCTCATACCACAATCATCTATCTAAAATATTGCTGTATCAATTCATTAAAATCTTACAATTTTTTGCAAACATTTAAATATCGTTCCCAGCAAGCATAGTTATTTGTATATCAAGGGACTAAAGTATAATTTTTTATCTACAACTATTGAAATATGGGTACATTATACGTGTGATACTACATATAATATACTACTCATATTACACAAGTGTAATATGAAATGTCATGATACACGCTACACTTTTCTGTAATAAATAGGGCATATAATTTAACACATAATATTTTATTAAACTGTTAATTTATTAATAACATATTTTTTATTATAATTATCAATATATATGCTTATAAAAGTATAATAAATACAATTTGAAAAGTGATTTTGACAGTTAAGTGCTACTGTGACGCCATCTGTTAAGCTATATATGAACTACTCACACCTAACTGAATATTTAACAAATAATATCAGATTTTTTTATATGCCTGATAGTTGTAGATAAAGTATAGTATTTGACTCGCATAATATGGCTATATTACACGCGGATGATTAAAAATACTCGCTACCGCTCGTATTTTTAATTACATCCTCGTGTAATATAGCCTACATATTATGCTTGTTAAATAATATACTATTATTACGCATATGGAATAAACCATGTGAGTATTAAAAATACTTTAGTCCTTAGATATACATGAACCTTTTTTCAAAATCGTTAAATTATTAATTAAAATCATAAATAAATAGCATATGTATTTGTAGAACGTTAGCTATAATAGCTATTGAGACGTGGATGGCTGTAATAACAAACTTACTGTCAAAGTGTCAAATATTTTTTTATAATTTTCATTTATGTTTTCACCTGCTTAGACGTCGTCTGCATGAAATCATATAAATTATTGTCAAAGGTAAATATTAAATAAATTCATCAATAATATTATAGAATAATGTTTGTTATGTTAGGTAGTGCTAAAATAAACTGCAAAAATATAAAAATACAGATGAGTCCGTAAAGTTAAATTTTGACATAACAGTCAGTAAAGTTTTACTTTAGCTACTTCTTTGAATTGTGTTTCATAAATAAATATTAAAAATATCCAATGTCGAATTTAAATACAGTAAAAATAAGTAAAGAAATTTATGGTATTGTTCAATTGTCCTATGTTATTTTGACAAATCTGTACAGTATTACCCTGACTGACTGACTGATCAAAATTAGAAGCGATACAATTATAACTTAGATACGCTGCTTACTGTTCTCTACGTAACCAAAGCTTAATATTCCGAAAAAAAGTAAAATAAAATAAAACGAAAAATTAAAACATAGCAAGAAACAGCAAACCTATACTACATTTGAAACGTACAATTAAAATTAAAACTAAAAAAAAATTATACAGTAGCTAGGAATGAGCCTTTATTTTCATACTTCTTTAATTCATGTTACGAAAGTATAATGACATTTCATTATATACTCCCTATACGCCTTTTTATCTTAGTAGCAACTTGCTATATGAAATTGGTTCAAATATATGAAATGTACAGAAAAATATATTTGAAAAAAAGGTACTAAAGGTCTATCATACTTTGCTTGCATGTTATTTAAAAAATGAGTTAAAATAAATGCATAAAGTATTCCAGAAAACGCTAGTGTAAGTTAATAATATTTTATTTGTTCGTTGTATGAGTCATGCAGCAATAGAATATGATGAATATTGTCTATATTTGGCGCTGTATAGATAACTTTTTTTGAAATTCTCGTATTGAAATATGTCTATCATAGCAATAACTATTTATCTGAAAATAGAATATTTGATCTAGAGCAAATAAAACAATTCGTGATATTTGTCATTCTATTCCATTAATCATAGCGCGATGTCATTCTGCCAGAACTGTCATTAATTTTTCAAAATTTCCATATAACATAGCGATAATTTTTTGATAGATTCCCTAGTTTAATCGACCGAAAGCTAATAATATTTTTCTATTTCAGGTGAGTGGCGATTGAGTTGAACAAAAGGGTAAGAGATTTCGTGATTAATGATTAAATATGGCGTCTATTTATAACTGGCAAGTAGAACAATTGCAATCTGTCAACATAAAAAATCATTATTGGATTGGTTGGAATCAACGGACCGTTTTACATTTAGAGTGCTGTGACATGTTGTCATCATAAAAGCACAATTTGTCACCACTTGTTTTCAGTCTGACTGCTTTAAGACTATAAAGTTTTTCTTCCCTTCATGTAATTAATTTTTAAATGATTAATAAGTTGGGGAACGTATGTCGTGTCGGTTTCTTTCGTGGAAGACATTTTCTTTCGTGTCTTGATTACGTTTTAAAAATACATCACAATTATAAATTATAAAAATGATATTGCTGATTCATTCAAAACTACTTAATGGCAACAAATAAAATGGATGTATCAAAGGTCTGTTAGTTCCAATTCGTTTTCATTTAATTTCATTACAACATTGATTTAAAATTATATACATTCATATATGCAAATAGTTCGCGTAGTGAATTTACAAATTGGAACGCTGCCGCCAATTTTTCTAGATTGGATTCGGGCGCATTAACATAATCACTTTTACCAAAATAAATAAATATATCAACGCGGCTTTTTACACATTGATGGCCGTTTCGCATACATTAACACTAATTTTTAATAAAATTAATTTATAAATTTTAATTTGCACGCATTTCACTAAATATTTTTCAAAATTCATTTACGGTTACATTCTAGACTATTTAATTAGTAAATTATTATTATTATAGTTGTATGAACAAAAATTTGAAATGATTTTTTTTGGTTAACGGTTACCGGTATTTTTGTCCTTAAAAATATAAGATAATAAAAGAATATACATTATTATCAAAGATAAATAATAAATGCGCCAGTAATATTACAGAATGATATGTTTGTTATTTTAGGTAGTTCTAAAATAAACTGCAAAAATATAATACTACTAAAATATGGGTTAATTCAGTTTAACATATGAGTCCGTAAAGTTAAACTTTCACATAAGAGTCTATAAAGTTTTACTTTAGCTACTACTTTTTTTTTTACTTTAGTATTTATTTCGAAAAAAAATAATTTGTTTAATTCCCTTGAAGTACATATAATAATTTATGTCGTCTGACCATTAGTTTACTTAACCCTTCATAAAATGTTGTAAATCGTTCATACGTTTCTTATATCTCTTCATGCAAGTATAATAATTTTTTTATGGTATACGTTGAGAGATTTTGTAGATTTTTGGGTGGACGACGGTGCAAGGAATGCGCCTATCTTGGAGTAATTGTCGTATTGATTGAAATTTGCCGGTGTTTTAGTGGGTCGATTTAGTTTCGGGAATTTGTGTAACGGTAGCAGTTAGTCCCATCTTCAATTTCCGGTGTTCAATTTGCGGCGACCTCTGTGGCCCAGGCTCTCCTTTCAATTTCTGCTTCCTGCCTCGCTGCCCCCCCTTCCCCCCAGCCCCCCGCAGCTGCTGATTGCTCGGTGGGCCTCCAGAGACCCGCGACTGTTTCATGTTCGCACTGTTTTATTTTTGCAATTATAAACTTTAAATTACGCAAAATATATTCTGCGACACACTGATTTTTAACCACCAACCTACATTAAAAATTCCACTTACCAAAAAAATTAAAAACTCACTCCAGCTATATTTTCATAAAAAATACATTTGCAGGATCTTGTAGTGTTGATTTGTTGTATTATTCATTAAATTTTCCATATCAAAAATCCACAGCCTGTCAAATGAACGCGACAATTAAAATTTCTGTCAAAACAGTGTTTCCATGCAGGTAAAATAATTGATGACTTTCCGAGCGCAGAACAATTAATTCTATGAACAAATGAATACAAACAAATACATACAGATACACTACCATTTGTCAGAGTTCATAATTGTACTGCACTATTAGATATTATCAATACTCGAATAAAATTAGATAAAAATAAAAATGTAACACATTTGAGGTCAATTATAATTGCACTCCAATAACGGTGTATTATTCCGTTATTATTTAGTAATTGGAATCAAATTTTAGATAATTTGTCCTTTGGTCATTTTATTCACCAATTTAATAAACATGACAATAATATATTGATCATAATCAATCAAAAACAAATTAAATTTTTGTCAATAGTGCTGATTATTTGCCTACAATCTGTGCAAAGAATCTACAGTTTAGAGTAGATTTTTGGCTAGGTATTTAATTAATTCCATAAACTATCATCTAATTTATGTTGCTATTTTTATAGCACGAACATAATCACTTTTCAATGGTCCATTATATTTTTTAAATTTTCTTATTAACCGATATACTAACCGGTTTAAAGACCGGTTTTTTGGTTATTTCTACTTTACATGTCGCTGACATACTCTGAGCAACACTGACTTTCTTCAGTAACTCTCTGCGCACTCTGACCGATCCTGATTTTCTGATTTTCATGAACCGCACGATGCGACCCTTATATACCTGCCGCCAATTCCAGAGCCTTTCGGACTCTAAAAAATTCCCAAATAATAACGTCATTACTCCTATCCCACTTGACCTTTAAAATGAGTATCTGCTTAGATATGTCAGCTGTGACGACTCATCTGCGGTGATTCTCGCTCGTTACAATATCATCACAAAAACACTTGCTCATAATATTTTCCCCACTAGTAAATTAAAATATCCTAGTTAATTCTTTTAATTTTGGCGTGTTGTTACAGCAAGTCCTCAGATTTGATTTTTTGATTGTATATTAAGAAAATGATTGTGATTGACATCTAGGAATTTTGATTTACATCTAAATAACCACCGAGTCAAGAAGCCTATCATATACTAAACTATTTTTTATAAAGAAAGTACGGCATGTATTGTGTAAAGTGTGAAAAGCTCTGGAAAGGTGTGTCCCAGCGGATTTGATAATTTACAGCGGGGTGTGTTTAATGTAGTGTCATGATTCATACACTAGCCATCGTAACTTATCCATTGGCTGTCGCCCGAGCAGAGGATAAGGGTTATCTGTTTAATCCCGTCCGTGCGTCGCGCCGTCGCGGCGTCTTATCGCGCCCGCCGCTTCGCCTCACTTCTTCGCCTCTTAAACGTTGATAAGCTGCTGAAAGATGAGGCAAGCGCTGATCAATCAGTACTTTTATTCATTCCGTTTATCAATTCAGAACGGAGGTGACCACGGAATCTTCCTCTAAAGGTTTACTCTGTGGGTGCTGCGGGGCTCGAGCACCCCAAAGGATTAAACGACGAAGTTATTTTCTGTTTTAAAATGTTTTGAATTTACCTCAAGAAACTATAACTTCTGTTTTATTCGTTGCAATCCTATGTCATTTTGTATTTGTTTCTTTCTCCAGTTCAAGAATCATTTAAAGGCTGAATCTTGTGTTCTCTTTTATACAAGATATTCATTTTAAATGCTGCTCCATTTACATTTAATTGAATTTCTGATTTTTTAGACTATATACAATAAACTTTTAAAGTTTTGAACACCCGATAGAAATATAAAAAGTCGGCGCCACTGTCAATTGCTATATTGAAAATTTTATGCAGACCGAGAAATAATACAACGATAATAATTTTGCTGAATAATAAAAATCCTAATAATTTAAATAATGCAGTCTATAAAACGTATTTTTAATTTAAAAATGTAACATTCTATTCTGCTAAATTCTACTATGTTTGACTATTATTGTTCATACAAATTCAGCGAAAAATAAATATAAAAATTTTCCGTACAAACACAATTCATACATGATGTAATTTCATATTTTTATTCGCGACAAAAAAATTCATATTCAGCACAATGCAAACTACTATACATATAGAGATTTATTAGTGATTTATATATAGACAAAAAGAAGTGCATATCAGTTGGAAATGAAGCTATGTAGTTGTATAGAGTTTAGATGTATTTATATTTTCTTTTGTGGCTTTATGTAATAAATGTCGGCGGTACGGATCTGTGGCAAAAAGAGCTTTACGTTCCTAAAATTTCGAGATGGCCGCGTTGAGAAATGATCTCTGCAGTGGCCGAGATTTTTTCTCTTCATTCACTGACCGTGCAAGGTTATTCTTTTCCGCTTTCTTTTCCTTTCTTTCGCTTTCTTATGCTCACCTATATTTTCGCTAACACCGATAACAAAATTAAAAATGACAGCTGATAAACCATTTTCTCCTCTTACTGGAAATAAATCGCGCCGGAGGAAACAAAACGACATCGTGGAAATAATAACAATTTATCCTTTGCTATTCTTTTTTATCCTCTCGATACAGCCAGTCAATTATTTATCTCACAAAAGCCACTCTTTCTACAAACTATATCCATATATCTAATTGCACAGAAAATATAATTACTAGTTAGTATATAAGTCATAAAATATAAAAACCATAGATTATATATAATGAGGAAAGACTAAGACAATCAAGTATTTATAACGAAAAAACAGTTACGAATTCAAATCCAATTTTGTAAGATCCGGAGATCTAGCGGGCCAATTCTTGGACCATCTCTTTCAATCCATCTGTTAGTAAATTCTTCATTTAAATAATTTGTAACCCGAAGACTTTTGTGAGCTGGTGCAACATCATGTTGGAACCACAATCTCCGGATAATTAATATCCATGGTATATTAGATTTAATTTTTAATTGAATAAATAATTTTAATGAAAATATCGATGACGGTCATTTCGATGATAGACCTTGTATAAAAAAATAAAAATTTGGTCACACACTCCGTTACTTGTTAGTAGGTGACAATATTTTTAATGATGTAATAGAAAGAGGGTTTGGTGATGTAGGAGAATAGTTTCTCGTAAGAAAGGATTTTAATTTTGGGAGAAAATGCCGGACGATAATAGAAAGGATTTGGAAGGAAGCTCATAAAGTTTGATATTGGTTTTTATGCGCGTTCATTGAGTATGCAAGCCTGCATTACATAGCATCCTCAAAATATATTGGTTAATATTTGCATGTGAAAAGAATGTGCATGTAGAAGAGCTGAATCCTAAAATTATCCCTCTGGACGAAAAAACCTGTCGACACTGTGCGCAAATAAAATACGTGATTTATAGCAGGTAGACTAAAACAAACACTAGTTTTGTTGCAGCTTGATAAAGTTATCATCCATCGTGAGTTCATAACGAGATAAAATTTCAACGAATTCAAAATTTATCAGCAAAAATGTTGAATAAACACAACGGAAATAATATTCCATCATTCATTTAACCCAATTAAGGGAATAATGAAGTTCGGGAAATTTTGACACATGCCTGATAACGGCATTCAATATAACAAAAACTCCATATTGCCGTTTTCAAAGCATATTTTACCATTTTTAATTAATTACCACGCATTTATACCCTCATTGTTGTTATACATAGATAATACATTTCACATATAATAGAAAATCACCCAATTTTACATACGTACACATATTGGAAACTATATTCATAGTATGTATTCATTCTAATTCCATCGCAGTTAATCAATAAATTCTTCTTCAAAAAATTCATTACATTCAATTACAAAAAAAAATATCTAAATTCCAACAATTTAATGTAACAAATAGAACTGTTTCATATCTTTCAACATTATTTTTTATTTTAGGTGCATTATTTTTGTAGTGTTTCTTAAAACGGTTTGTCATTGATTATGCTTGATCATAAACCACAAAATATAAAACAATGTACAAGCTACCAAATTATAAACAAATATAAAAACTAAATTAAGAATAACAATTATTAATATAAACTCAAACACTAAGATTATTTATTTAAACATTTAATATTATGCTCGATATTTATTTAAGGAAACTGGGTGGTTATTTAACTTGTACTCTTATAAAACTCGCCTGCGTCTGGATTTTGGCATGCTTATTACATACATAGCTGTTATAACTGTTTTTGCAATCGGAAAATATGAAACTTATAATATGTAACTCTGATCTTATTAATTGTCCGAGATATTGTGAGATATATATAAAAAGATGTATTTTTTCTTTTGTATTAATTAAGAATTGTGTTTTCTATCGATGATAGGTATATGTCGCCTCCACCATTTTTTCAACATAGTCGTAATTCCACATCTAAAGATCTATCCGCGTTAAGTCTGTTGGAGGCCACGTAAAGATATCTTGGAAGGCCTTTGCATGCATTACCCAAGCCAGGCTATCTTCATTTTTTCTCGTTGATAATGTCCCCGGAATCAATATATCCATCTGAGACGACGGGTCGGTATCTGGCTGTGTCTATCTTTATACCGGGCCCAAGTCAGTGGATCGTTGCGAGCCCGATAGCCGGTGATCTGTGGGGAAAAACAACGTACTTTATGTGGACATCAAATCGCGCTGACTGCCAGGGGATAAGGATTGCAAACAAGCAAATCATGCCCATCTCTCCACAAACAGCTTTTATTTATTTTCAGACCTGACTTTCTATTGCCTGTCATTATGCACTGTCACTTTTTAAAGCAAGAACCTTCACAATTCTACCCTTTTTTCACTTCACCGTCTTTAAATTACATGCAATACAAACGTCTTTGTAATGTAAGTACATTATAACCAGAGGCTAAAGTCATTTTAAGGGGGGCTGTAAAATTAAAATTATACTATGTATTACTTAAACTTAATTAGAAACATTAATAAAAAAAAACTTGAACCAATAAATAAAAATAATTATAACTTATTCTATTGGTCGAGAAATTTCAGGAGTGTCTTGCATTCATCATGTAAATGATAAAGATGGGTACAGTAAACGTTACAAATTAAATATACCTACATTTAGAATACACATTTTGAAAACAATGTACCTGCTATAATTTTGAAAATCTCAACATATCTTACGGTATTTACTTGTAATAAATTATCTCAAATAAATTCATTATAGTATATTGTGTTATTAAGAATAAAAGTGCACGACGAGTGAAGCGATTTGACAATTACATGCGAGACACATAAAGATACTTTTACTCTGAACGACACATTCTATTTTTCTTCAAACGTAGATATTTAAAAAATAATTTACTACTTCAGCTTGACTTGATTTGTAGTTTTTTAATTAAAATTTGTCATTTGTTGATTGTTTTTAGTAACTTTTTCTTATGTTGTCTAGTTTTATAGTGGTATTGAGGGCGATATTACAGGCACATTACAGGTTTCTATTGCACAAGTTATTTCTTATTCACTGCCTGTAATAGTAAGTATTAAGTAAATTGAAAAGTAGGTTTTTATGAAATAAAGCAAAACTGTTTGTGTCATGAAAAATGAGTAGTAATTTAAAGAAATTTTCGAATTTAATGAAAAGTTATTAATAGTAAACGAAGCTGGTGAAAAATGAAATATCAGATTCCAGGCATTGTTTGATTTAAACGCCCCCGTAATTCTACATTTTTCACATTTTTAAACTTTGAAATTAAAAAAACTTTTTATTGATTCTTCAAATATTTAGGTATTTGTATGAGACATTGAAATATGACAGCTGTCAATATTTGCTAAATAGCTTTTAAAAAATCTTCCAGCTTAAAATTTCATTGTTTGCCGATACTTCAAACACAGCGTAATCGAAATATCGGCGATGAAGGAAAATATTACATTTGCTGTGTTTACTCTGAAAATATTCCAATTTTGTATTTAAAAATTCACTCTGTAATGTTTTAAATATTATTTGTATTTGCAGTATGTTGCAAATATTTACGCGTGTTCCCTGCTAAAAGATTTATCTCGTAATAATGTTAGAGGGTATTAGCGAAATGAAATAATAATTTAACTACATGTTGTAGGATTTGCTTCTGTATCACTCACACGAATGACAGCGCCACATTAAGCTTATTTGGCGTTTCGTCTCTTTCTTAGGCCTTCCAAGGCGCGTCTCTCTCGCAGTTGTTCTAAATTAGCAGTGCTTAAATCTCAATCACGAAATTGTTCTCTTGGGATTTAGGCCGCAACTTCTCAAATGTGCCTTCATCCATGCGTTCCTTCCACTATCACCCGTGGTTCTTTCCTTCCGAACACATACTCAACACAGTCACACTCACAAACTCTAACCATACCGGTTCTATACAAGTGTAACAGAAATAAATATCTGTTGGTTTTCATACTTATAATAATTCCAAATTGTATTAAATACATTTTACTTTATAAAAAATTGTAAAAAATGAGATGTCGGAAAAAAGTTACTAAAAAAATTTGTTACTCTCGACGTAATATCACTGGTTAAATTTTATGTTATATCTGTATATACGGTTTACAAAAATTTAATATTGAATATTGTTTTTTAATTTATTTTGACGATTATTGAGTGCTTTTAATCTATTTATTTATTATTTTATTATTGAGGTCCATAACTGTGTTATTTATATTTTTCGAGTTAATTATAAATATCGTTGTTTTTCCACATTTTGCAGTTTTAATTAATTTTCACGTAAGTGTTAAGGCCATTTTAAACTAGCCTATATATGGAACAATAAATAGTACAAGAAATGGTACAACGTCTTGTACCACAAATTGTTAGGTTTTGACGAAGTTCTGTATGATACTAACACAATTTCTTGTACAATATATTGGTTCTGATTCTGCACACTTTCCTAGAATATGTCAATGTGACAAGCAAAATTAATCATAAATTCATTTAGATACATTTAGTTTGCAATACTTACAACTTTACCAGTAGTAACACTAAGTTTTCTATAACCACACTACGTTCAATAAAAACAAATAAACGTTTGGTACTAGCCAATTTAAATTGTATCAAAAATGGTGCAAGATCTTATATAATTTATAGGCTAGTCTAAAACAGCTTTTATACTGCAGTTGTAAAAAAAGTGACTGGTATCCAAAACTTCATGTCAGTCCAAAAATAGTTGGTACTTGATTATTTTAAAAAGTGATGGTTTCTGTTTTGATTGAATATGGAGCTGTCTAATAATTTGGGTCAAAATTCGTAACTCCGGGATTCTAAAAATAAAGTTAATGAAAGAATAATTGTCGCGGACAAATACAAGCGAGGACGTCGGATGAATGAAGGACGCGTGAATGAAACGCTGTGAAAAATTGTGTAAATCTTTGATGGATTCGTTGGAAAAAGTGTAGTGTGCCCATGAGAGCAGCTGTCACTAAAGCGGCATAAAAACGTTGATAACATTAAGTTTATATTTTTATCCCCGCATCAAATTTGGCGTTTGCAAACCGAATGAAAAGCAAACCTCGAGGGAGACATTTAAAGCGAACGCTGCTCCGGAAGATAATCACAATATTGTTAGCGCGGCTAAAACGCATGGAATTATTTATAATTGATTAAAAGTCCATTGCGCATAATAGTCACGTACAGGGCTGCAGCAATTAGTAAACTCGTGTGCCCTTCGGACTTCCCAACTCTAATTTACTGTCCTACTAAGTTTTACATCGATAAACCCACCCTCTCTGCAAATACAACGTATTGGTTAAGTGGGGGGAGATGGACTTTTGGTTTTAAAAGTACATCAGTGTGATATCTCTCATAGGGAATGTTAATTTTGTTGTTTAGAGAAAGTGTTTGAACAGGGCTCTGGGCAAAAGTTTGGTGGAGGACTAAATTATTTTTAAAAACGATAAAGAAGGATGATTGGATAACATGTGTAATTTGTAGTCGTTAACAAAAATATTTTAACCAGTTCATCTCCTCATAGCCTTGGTACATTTCACCTATATAATTGGGGAAAGTTGGACTTTTGTGAACACTAATAAATATTTTTATGGCTTTCAGAATATAATTTAAATTTTTTCCTTATTCGTGTAAGTAAGCCTAGATTACGTATTGTTATAAATTAATTTTGTTTTTTAAATATTATTTAATATTATAGAGTAATAATTATTTTTCCAAAATATGGTCTATCTGACTCCCAATACATTTTTATATCTCGAAAAACTCACATGCTTGAATTTTTCATTACTGCGTTTATTTTGCCACTTGCAGAGGGTCAGAGGTATTTTTATTGTCTCTCATTAAAATTCAATTTTGATTACGTAATAATTAATCCAGTTATTAACGCGTTTCAATTGTAATTATTTCATTACAAAATTTGTTACTATTACAGATAAATTCAAATGAATATTAAATTCTGGTTACACTATTGTTTGTTTTATATTCCACATTAATGAACAATTTCGTACTTAGTGCTTTAATGGACATCGTTATTATACACATTCAACATTTATTACATGTTTTGCTGTTGTATATTTTATTTACGCCAAAACGGACACCGAACACCTAAAACATTTCCCGTACCAACTGAAAATTTAAATTAAAATTATTTTACTGCTAAAAGTTTTTAATATGAAAGTAGTTTTTGCTCGACAAAGGCTAAACATTTGTAATATTTTGTAATTTAATATAATTTATGAAGAAGAAATGAAGGCAAAGTGATCGAGGAAAGAGAGTGGATGAAATAATTGGAATGCCTTCCACTTTCCATTTTAACAGAAGCAACGAAGTTGACATGCTGGTGGTAGTCGTATTATTTGCGCATTCCGCTCTCTGGGAAAAATGAGGGAATCTTCCATTTCATTTACCTGGACTGTCGAGGCAGACGGACAGGTATTCGCTCGCCGGCTATTTCCGTACAACGCATTCCCATTCCGCGCTCTAATAAGACACAGACAATCACTGTCCGAACAACTGAAGGCAATTTGAGCGGATTTTTACCGTGTTCCTTCGATTTCAACGAGCTGTCTTGGATTTGTTGGTCTTGGAAACTTCGAGGAGTCTCTACATGAGAGCCAATATAAAACGCAAACTTCCTTTAAATATTCTCTATCCTAATAAAAACAACCACTCGCTTCCAACAGATCATGGTCGATGCTGCTTCAACTACTTTTCTCAAATATGCACGCCATTTCAAACCGAAAAATGTTTACCAGTTTCAGCATTAAGCTTTTGTTTACGTAGACTAAAGTAAGCAGGGTAACTAAGTCATAATTGTATGTAATTTGGTAAGTCAGTATGGTAATTAATATTTACCTTATAGAATTGTTAAAATAACATGAGACAATTGTCATATTGCAACGTTAATTTATTTACATGTAACCCGTATATACCTGTCGCCAATTAATCTCTATAACATTCCAGATTCCTCCGGACTCTATAAAATTCCCGAACAATAGCGACGTTGCTCAGACAGGTCAGCCGTGATGACTCATCTGTGATGAGTCTCGTTCATTACAATATTATATTATGCCGTATTGATTGATCACGAAAACGTTACTCTCAAGAGAATTTTATAAAATAATATTTATTAATAACGTGAAATGGGTAAACTCGCCGAACTCGGAATTCAAACGTCATCTGCTGCGGTTATGATACTCATAACTATTCTAGGTATGTTAATAGCTATTAAAAGAAAAACAAGTTGCAAACAGGAACAACGCCTAATTACAAATTAATTTTAACAGTAAAGCGAAACGCATTTTAAAGGAAAAGTTTATTGTTACTTTGTGGGAAAATGGAACAAGTCGTAGGAGGTATTGAATAGTATTGTGCATAATATTAATTAAACATATTTTTCGCATCGCTTCTAATCACGGCTGCGGCCTTTGCTTTATCAAAACATCGTTAATTACTCAAAAGAACATCAAAGGAAGTAATTAATAAACTCAAAAATTAATTACTCTTTGCAATTTATCTAAGATCGTATCTGAGATAACAACAAAACGAGAAGTCTAACTTCTCCCTAACGCCGGAAATTTAACTAACATTTATGATATTTTCGAACGCCACAAACTTCGAACAGTCGCAAATTCTGCCCGGGGTTTCCCTCCTAATTTAACCTGATCCTCGAGAAGTTTCTCTCATTTTTCGCCCACATATTTTGTGTTGACAAATTACATTAATTTCCAGAAAGTGTCCCTCTAGGATTTAATTAATGTTTACCCAAAAATTCCTCAATATTAATTTACACACGATATTAAATTCAGCAGGAAATGAAAAACGTGCGTTCGGAAGGTGGATCGTCTTTGAATGCGAACAATTAGAGAAGATATATCTTCATTAGGTCTGGTCGTGCAGGGCATGATTAATTGCACTACAATCCTGGGCTAATTCGGATGGATGTCCAGCGACATTGAAATGAACAGATTCTTCAGACGTGGCCCGTATTGACTAAGCAGCTGTTTGATCACATCGATTATGCTGAGGTCCCTTCGATTCGGCCAGCGCAAACACCAGTCCCATTCAAACACGTAAACACACTGCTTCCAATCATGCTGCACTGCCTGTATTACATCCTGCATTATTCCTGCGTCATTCCCAAGACGGGATGTTGACTTAGGGCTGGTTTTTCAATGTTCTAATAAGTGCATATTAAGTTAATCCTTATAGTAACCACTGATTTCAGTTTTCAATATCTTATTAGCATTACAAAGACGACAAGTTTTAGATGACAGGAGAATAAACTAACAGCTAGTTTGTGCTGCCGATAAAATTTAGCCAGCAGGATAAATTTATGAAGTTGGTCTGAATATGGCCGGATGTAAAATATTCTGTAGCATTTGTCAAATTTTTGACAGTTTTTGATATTATCAAAATTTATAATATAAGATGTTAACCAGATTACTTTAATTTCTTTTTTGTAGCCAGAGGTGGGACTCTAAAATTTTGCTAAATTACTATTAAACAATACAGAGTACAATTTTTGATAGCTATATTTCTTAGCGATTATAGCAAGGGATAGCTACAATACAAAGACTTACAAGAGATAAGTTTAACCAGTCTGGTAGTTAACAGGAACTTTGACAGACGATTGAAAAACCGACGCTTAAAGAAACGATTGTAATTGAAAGAGGGAATTATTTTGGATGGTAATTGAAAACATGTTGAAGAGTGTGAATCTGTGCGTGTCGAAATCTCGACAAATCAGTTTAGCAGGCGGTAGCGTATATTGATAAAATTGATGTAACTGTAATCCGATGAAAGCGTATTGTGTCACAAAATTGATTTCGGAACAAATCCTTGACAGACGTGTTCCTCCAGCCGCATCCCAAGCGCATATCGATTTACAAGAAGCTGAGGAGCTGCAGACGCACTGCATCTACGCACCCGCTGCCGAAATGGAATTCCCCGCAATTCGTCCCTTTCTAAGATACTGCCACCATTATTGCAAATTTGCTCCAGCTACGATCATCCAACGATGAAACATTCACTAAATATCATGAGAAGTATTTCGAAATAAGTTTTTTTTCTACGACCACTATGGAAACTGGCATTTTTTTCATAATAGACATGGTGTTAAAAAATAAATGTTTAAGATATACAGGACATGGAGAACAAGTCAAAATAAATCGAAAAATGTTATACAATATGTTTCAGAGATATGGGAGTTTTAATTTGAATGTAATCTTAAGTGATACTGATAGCCCTGTGTTAGGTATTTGTACTTATAATGTCACCGATATTAAATTAGACACCAGGGAACAGAAACTTAGATGCAAATAGTTGTCTTATAGTTGAAGAGTTTTGATTGAGTACTAATAATACAAGGAAAGACAATGATGATGATCTTGAGGAAACAGTTGGAACTTATAATGGAACCAATATCTGCACAGATGGCAAGTTTGTGAAGTAAGTTTCCTTGTTGGAAAAAGAACAATAGGAGATGCATCTGGTTGAATTGGAAGTGATGGTAAAGCTAATTTAGAAGAGGTGTCCATTTAATGTAGATTTGTAAAGGAATGAAATGAAGGCTTTGTGGCTGTACATTAGGGCATGAAAGCCGAAGCAGGATAAATAGTTGATCACCTTGCCAGTGGCTTTGAGCGGACAATGGCGAGTGTTTTGAGCAGAATGTGTGGACTGTTTTGCGTGAATGGACCACGGTCGTCTGTTAGCAGTCGTGTTCGACCGCTTGACACACTGTTCGCCATGTAACCTGTTGATATGCAATGCAATGGAACTATGACATGTGTACGGACCTATGTTCATTATATCATTTGAATAATCAGCCATATTGATTCCCGCCCGGGAGCCTTTTTCCTCCTGGGTACACCAACACCGTCGCTTGCTTCCAAAAACTAACTGTCCACTTATTATCTACTATGTAGGTGAAATGGACCAAGGCTATGAGGAGATGAACTGGTTAATATATTGTCAACGACCACAAATTACACATTTTATCCAATCATCCGTCTTAATCGTTTTTTAAAAATAATTTTCCTTGTATCCCGCTTATTCGTTTTCATAATCTTCAGCTTCTTCATGATCGTCTTCCTTTCTTTGTGGTATTTATTTTTTCCTGTTTACCGTTGTTTTGATCTTGTTACAATAAAAATCTCTCCTCATCATAAGGTGGTCCATCTATCCTCAGAGCACAAGTTACATGGACCAATAAATTATTTATGACTGTGTACAGAACCACATTTTTAGGTTATGTTTAGTCTTATGCACATATTTATGATGTATATGTATAAATACTTCGTTTAAACCTACCGAAGTAGTAATTAATTAATTGGGTATGTAAGTGTAACACCGTCGCTTGACGGCTTTGTATTTTTGTACATTTTTCGGTATTGGAACATTCCAGATGTTACGAAATGGACAGATTTATGGAGAAGGTCTTCGAAAAACTAATTCTGCTTGATTTAACACCAACTTTTATTATTTTTTACGAGTCAAAAATATTTGAATCGAGTTGCTTTTGAATATTGTGGAATCCATCCATTCTCCTGGGGGTAGAGGGGAAACAATTAACCCTTTTTCCGTTTTGTTAATCCGACTGGTGTGCCACTCTTGGAAATAGGGCAGTATCAAAGCGTATTGTTAGGTCTAACAAATCCACACACAGGAGAGCTAATGTGTTTGACAGCATGCACGGCACTGATAAACTCAAAGAGACCAACGCACATTGTCCGCCGGCCTACTCGGCCCAGACGCTGATAATATTCACCCCAGCCACAGGCCGCAACACCAACTGGACAACCAATATTGTTCCGCATTCACCAATACCATATCACCTATGCTCTTGTTTCTTTGTCGTACACTTCGTCCCTGGCGGATTTATTTATTAGTGGACAGGGACAACATATAATTGTGTCATTTTGGTTTTCGTAAAAAAGCATCTTCATGCAGCATCTCGTTTCTCTCAGTCTCTACTAATTTTTTTATTTGAATTTACTAACTCATCGACATGAGTAAAAACTGATGTGGCCAGCACATAAACTCTCGTCTGTCCTCTTTATACTTTTTATTAATATTTTTCTTTAAATATATGATTATCCGTGTGTTGATTACTGACACGGTAAAATGTATTATTAAAATAATTATTAGCACAATTCCTTTTAGGGTATTCGATAATTATTTTTACAATATTTTTACTCAATTATAATAAGTGTCACTGTCAAATATAAAACATTTATTTCCATAGGTAAACAGATTAACCGCAATTATAACAAATGTAACGAATCATAATTACTTACTTATAGTTAAATGGAGATAGGTAGAAACAAATTTAATGAATCTTACCAGGCCTTCAATTGACATCTGCGGCGATGATGATACTCATAACTAGCGTAGGTAAGTTAATAGTAATTAAACAGAAATTATATCTTTTACCGTTCTTGTGATATTGAACGTCAAATTTAAAATGCGCCTCCACATTTTTCCTCATTTTTATGTTTTTTGTAATATTGCTGTAATATATTCATGCATTCAGTAAATATGAATTGATATGTATTTTTAAAAAGTTTTAATTAAATATGCAAGCAGAAAGTAAAAAGGCAAGATATACAAGTAGAGAAAGGGTTGAGGATAAAAATAGCTAATGATAACAAGATAGATGGTCTTTCCTCACTGTGTCCTTTTCTTTTTGGTCTTTATCCAGCAAAATTGTTAACAGCACCTGCACCAATTTCTTTATGAGATTTGTATGCGTTTATTGATAGGTGCATATATACTTCCGTTTAGCAGGTGACGTGTGTTCATCTCTGAGTAAATTATCCATGAGATGTTTAATTATCCATAGACCCTGGTTCTTTGACGCTCGGATTTTCAAGTCAGCGGTCAGTGGACGCTCGCTATTGATGTCATCGGCATCGGCCGGAGTTATTCCGTGTCATTAGCAGGGGCGAGCCCTGCCCTAGGTCACCACGGGTAAAAATGGACCGGCGACACACGAGCGTCACATTGACAAGCCTTGATAAATCGTACGCCGGAATAACTAACTTCATAAAAATCACAACTAATTATGCCTGAATAATAGTCATAAACAGCTGGATTCAAGCAAAACACCTCCAGGCTAAATCACTACAAGCGAATAAATATTATTAATTATTCAGTCTGCTGAGCATATACTCCAACAATACACCACCATGTATACATATAAATTCATCTATGCATTTTTACCTCTACAAACTTATACAGCTTTATAGCTCACATGTGTGTTTCTCATGGAATAATAATGGGATCCAGTACTATTTTTTTTTCTGAAATAACAGAGTGAAATAAGCATAGTATTGAAAAAGAGTTTTGAAATTGCAAGTAGTGATTCTGTGAGACGAGACGAGACGAGATTTTTCTTTTTCTCGTTTCGTTTCATTTTAAATGTAATATATTTTATCTTGTCTCGTTTATTTCTCGTCTCGAATATTATTATGTTGTCTCGGTCTTGAATCTTGTCGAGATTTGTCGAGGTTTCAAAGGTTGCCATTTATGGACATTATTTCCATACCTAGAGAAATTTCCCTAAATCTAAGGAAAATGGACAATCTTTTGAGAAAATATAGATGTAGGGAAATATATAATATAATTATTTGCTCCATCTATATTTTGTCTTTACGTTCTAGGTAATCATATAAAAATCAGGTTTCTGATTTTGTTTTACTGGAACACTGTTAATACTATTCAATGGTATATGAAATTTTTGGGTTATGAATTTAAATCTGATAGTTTTTGATGGTTCTTAGTAACTTCATTCTAAAGTTATCTGGTTTTATATATAGTTATTTCTTACTCGCCGATTTTACATAGTTCCTATACTATTTATTTATGGTTCTTCTACATCTGCGGCGTACAAATTTAATTTCTACCTTGTGAATCAAATCACAAAAGATGTCACATTTATGAAGTTAAAAAAAAAAATTTGAAACCTCGAAAAATCTCGGCGTAATTATTGAAATTCGAGAAATATTTCATCTCACCCGAATTCCTAATTGCAAGGACAGATGACATGACAGGACACTGCGCTTATTACTTTTGAAACTTTATTTTTCTTAATGTTTTTATTAAGATTGATGTAGTGGGGAAGATAGTGTGTTAGCAAATGAGTAGCATAAGGAAGACTGGAAAAGGTCGGTAATTGGCAACCCTTGTCAATGTTCGCACATCCCGTGTAAATAATAGGGAATTTGTCGGTAATGCGGGGCGCGTGGCCTCCGTCATCGCGGGCCGTGCGTCTGACATCGCGGCCCGCGCAAAGCGTTATGAATGGAGTTTAGTTGCGAAGTTCCCGGCAGTTGGGCGCAGATATAATCGCCGCGCGGTGATACATCTTGCGGGATAAGTGAAGTGTAACGAGGCGGCCGGGTCACAGGCCGGGGTCACTCGCCACCCGCCATTACATATTGACTGGGTGTCACTCCTGTTCAGCTCAATCCCACTTCGCGCCTTTCTTTGTCTTCCCGCAAACTTTCCAAATCGGTCCAAACGTGACGTACATAACCAAACTCCGCCCTGCAATTTTAACGACTCCTAATCGGACCGAATTGTCTTGGCTTTAAAACAAATCTAATGGCCACTAAATAAAACATCCTTCAAAACTTACTAAAGCAAACACAATCTCTCCAGGAAGCAACGAAGCTACGATTACATAGAATACTTTTCAATCTTACCTAACTTCAGTAATACTTATTTACGAATTAAGGGTATATCTTGATTATGATTGTGGTACATACAACGTTTTATTTAATTTTGGTACTTGAAATAAAAAAAATCTCCATGCTATGGTTTCTTTATAGATATTTGGCATTGTTAGATTGTTTGTTTTTAAACAAATTTAATAAAATCAAAGCATCACTGTCAGTGTCAAATATATATGGAACGTCACGTACTGATTGTTCTATCGAAATATTAATGGAATTTGAAACTGTCTAGTATTATTATATGTAAAAACCTGGATTGGTCTGATTTAAATCAACTGATTTAAAAAAAAACATTACAAGCCAAACCTGGTAAAAATCAATATTAAATCACGTACCTCAAATTAATTTAAAACCTTCTTTTTTTAGTTTATTGTAGGTAATTGTCGCTACTTTCTAAAGACGGTAAAAATAACTAACCACGAATTCTAACTAAATAATTTGTTTCACATGTAAAAAATCCAAGCCCTAAAATTTAGCGAACATAAATACATTTCTTGAAGAATATATTGATGGTAAAACAAATAAGTAAAGTGTCGTCTTTTTAAAATATACGAAAAGCTAAGGGAAGATCTTTAAAACAAGTGTAATGACCAATAGATAAAACATCCTTCAAAACTTGCTAAACCATAAAGCAAAGACAATCTTGATAGAAGCTGCGATTTAATGACCACTCGCTACATTCAAGCCCGGAGTAAATTACAGTTTTTTACTAGTTCTGTTCGCCATCCTGGAAAAATTATTAGTTCATTTTACGGTACGAGGGCAGAACGTAAAATTCGCAACTATAAATAACTTTAATGATTTTGCAGTGAACATTTGCAAATACACTTTTACACCAATACTCCATGTCTCTATTTCCCCGGAGAAATTCCGCTGGAATCGAAGTTTGATATTTGCAATTACATGCGCGGCCATATCATTATCTTTAATCGTGCCGGCATAATGTGCTGTTCGGGTAGTTAGTCCGGCAGCAGAAAAACAGCCCGAGTAGTTGGACTGGGCAAATCCTCTTAGCTGCTTCCTAGTCCATCTCTCTCGGCAACAAACGACCTGGCAGCGCCTCATTTATCTAGCGAGGACTTCCGTGACGGACGTGGCCTCTCATTACTTACCCCACCCTCCCACCTAATCCGATTTCATAAAATGACTTTCGTTGCAACTGCCCGATTAGCATCGTACCAGTTAAGTACACATGTTAACCCACACTAAAAAGCTTTTTTCCACCCGCTTTCCAAGGATTACTTATATACCTAAATTTTCAACCCATGGATTTCATTGTATTGCTACTACATAAAACTGTCTCTTTATAGCGTAATAGGATCTGTATTATGTAAAAACTCCATAGAACTAGTAGAAAATATCTAACCTTTAGTTTTGCGTTTTGCCATATTGCACAAACTATTCAGTTTACTTGATTTTTCAAACTATCTCTTCCTAGAATTGTATCACTCGTTGAAAGAAAGTGAAACTTGACGTTCTTGTGCAGAATTGTTCAGAGATTTCAAATCTGCAACCCCTACACTATAAATTATCAACCCTTAAACACAAAAAATGTTAAAATTAAATAAGCTTGTATTTCTTAACCGTCTTTTAACAAAACTAGGTACTTCATGAATTCGTTTGAAAATATATATGCTTATGTAAAAAAATACGTAGAATCTATTGCCATCCAATAAAAAATATTCACCCTTTAGATTTGAAGTTACAATTCAAATACATTTTCAGAAGCCTGTAGGCTTGTTTAACTTTTTGTACATTTTAGCTCATATTACAATTTTTTGCAAGTGAAATCTATACCATTGTCTATAAAAAAATTTAAAACGTTGTACAATTATATAAAAATTAACTGAATAATTCAGTGGTGTATAGTAAAAAGAATGTACCGCCCTTAGTTTGAACTGTACTTACCCTTATAGAGCTATACACGTAATTAATTATTTTTCATACTTTTTTTATGGTATATGGTGATATTTTTTCGGATGAATTATAAACTGCCTGTTCACCATAATTAAAAAGTAATATATCCATGTAAAACTGTTTGGGGAATTTGAATACGATGACGAAAAAATTGTACAGCTCTTATTTTTTTAGTATGAGTCCTTGAATTTGACTAATATGTAATCTTTTATAACGTTATGTAAAATTTACTTTACTTTCTTCTCGCGAAATAGTGAACAAAATTACTTTTTTCTACGCCCACTATGGAAAGTGGTACTTGTCTCACACTCTATAAAACTTGAAAGTTGAGTATTAAAGTGTGAGAAATCATTTCTCCCAATATTTGCCAACACTGCGCATGTGCAGTTTGAGAAATATTATGTCTCACAGTAATTGTCAACACTGCACTTGCGTGAAGGTACTCTTTACGATTTTACAGGCGCCTTATTGTTCTTTACGCCAAATAGCTTTCGTACAGGTATTTTCGATCTGTAACGTTTAGGAACATGGTCGTAGAAAAAGTATAATGTGCCACTCGTGCATAATCACCTATTTTTTAACTTCAAAGTTGCGTGTTTCCCAAAATTGTGGGCTAAAATGTGAGAAATCATTTCTCACAGTAATTGCTAACACTGCACATGCGTGAAGGTACTCTTTACGATTTTACAGGCGCCTTATTGTTCTTTATGTCAAATAGCTTTCGTACAGGTATTTTCGATTTGTAACGTTTAGCAACATGGTCGTAGAAAAAGTATAGTGTGCGACTCGTGTAGAATCACCTATTTTCCACCTTGTGTGATTTCAGCTAAATTCGTTAGTAGTACAGTTATTATATATAACTTTCTGTTGACAATAATTACAATTGACAGAAGTTATCAGGAGCTTACCATTTATGTTCTATGGAAGTAAATTAAACTTAAGTGAACAGTGGCGCAAAATAATTTTCTCGTACGAATAATGAATCGATTTAAGAGAATACGGGTATTTTTATTGTGTAGTACCATACATGTTGTTGTAAGAAAGGAGTACTATTGCAATGATTGGTAGGTAATTAGCCGACAGCCCGGACTGCAGCGTGTCATCAGCGCTGATCCGGCAGCGATTGCCTTGCGAGATCCGAGCCTGTCCGTCTCGACGCCACTTACAAATGGGAGTTTGTCCCAATCTGCACCGGTGGATCGCCGGCTGAGGAACAAATTACAGTTTGCGATGAGTTCGATATCCATCTCTCCACACTGCCAACATTTACTTGTAACTTTTAAACGTATCCCGGAGATATGAAAACTTCCGCAAGCGTGAAATATTACGCACTGCGTCGGTAATTTGTTATTTGAGTTATCCTTAAAGGTATTGGGAGATCGAGAATTTCATTACGCGTAAATTCCGCCCAAATTGCTGTGGCTTCGCTAATTCAAGCCCGTATTTTTCCCGGGCTCGTAATTTGTTCTTACGAGCTACTTTTACCTCTCGCCTGCCATACATAACCGGATATTGTATTTACATTTTCATATACAACCACGTCTGCTATAAGTTCTATCTTATTTGTCTCTATTGGAGTTATAAATAGATTTATGGTATACAATCATTGTCTGTATAATTGATGGTTTAGTAAAAAATTAAAAATTCACATTTCCAATCAAAAATAAATATGTTTTTATATCTACAGGTTATTTCCAATCATAGTTGAATATAAAAAGGGACAATTTTTAGGTTTCCATTGCAAAATTTTTCATATACAGCTGAAACAATCCAAAAATACCCATTTTTGGGTCAAAAATTTTGGATTTTGAATATAGTCTACTTAGATAGATTTCGATGCGCTGATTTCAAATTTTCAAACGGAATTTAATTATCTCTTTTTGTTCCTGAGATATTTGCTCTCAAAGTTGTACCCCAAAAAACTGTGTTTTTTCACGATATCTTTAAAATGGGTTGAGATACATTCTCAATGATTTCACCAGTCGATTCTACAGGTAAAGTTACATAAAGAAATGTTTTCTCTGCATATACCTTCTTTGGAACGATTTGGTGAAAAATGAGAAAAACGAAAAAACAGGAATTTCAGGTTTTCGCTAAGAAACTTTTTGTCTTCAAAATTTATTATTTTCTGGACTTAAGTAATCATCGATGCGCTGATTCCAAATTTTCAAACCGAATTCAATTATCTCTTACCGTTCTCGAGATATTCACGTTTAAAGTTAGACCTGAAAAATCGTGTTTTTCAGGAATACCTCTGAAATGGGTCGAGATACAGCTTCGGTGACCTCACCAGTCGTTTCTACGGGCAAAATTACATAAGTGTACCAATTTTCAGATTTTTATGCGTACGGATACAAGTTTTAGAAAGGAAAAACTGAAAATGGCCAAAATCGAAAAAAATCGCAAGGGGTTCATCAGGCGTTTTTTTCGATTTTCGCGATTTTCGTTTTTTCTCTCTAAAAATTGTATCCGTTGAAATAAAAATCTGAAAATTGGTACACTTATGTAATTTTGCCCGTAGAATCGACTAGTGCGATCGCCGAAGTCGTATCTAGACCCATTTCAGGGCTATTCCTGAAAAACACGATTTTTCAGGTCTAACTTTAAACGTGAATATCTCGAGAACGGTAAGAGATAATTGAATTCGGTTTGAAAATTTGGAATCAGCGCATCGATGATTACTTAAGTCCAGAAAATAATAAGTTTTGGAGAAAAAAAGTTCCCGAGCGAAAATTTGAAATTCCTGTTTTTTCGTTTTTCTCATTTTTCACCAAATCGCTCCAAAGAACGTATATGCAGAGAAAACATTTCTTTATGTAACTTTGCCCGTAGAATCGACTGGTATAATCGTTGAGATTGTATCTCTACTCATTTTGGAGATATACCCAAAAAACCCACTTTTTTGAGGTGCAACTTTGAGAGCAAAAATCTTAGGAACGAAAAGAGATAATTAAATTCGGTTTGAAAATTTGATATCAGCGCATTGAAATCTATCAAGGTTGACTATTTTCAGAAACCAAAATTTTGAACCCAGAAATGGGTATTTTTTGATTATTTCAGCTGTATATTAAAAATTTTGCAGTGAAAACCTGAAAATTGTAATTTTTTATATTCAACTATAATTGGTTATAACCTGGAGATATAAAAATATATTTATTTTTAATTGAAAATGTGAGTTTTTAATTTATTCTCAAAAACCAAAATTTTGGACCCAAAAATGGGGTACTTTTGGTTTTTTTCTCGCGTATGAACACAATTTTACGCTGAAAACCTAAAAGTTGTATTTTTTAAGGTTTGTTCTTGGTATTATTTAAGCAGTGTATGGAAATATGTTTTCATGTATGAGTGTATATGCGGAGGTAGAGGGCAATCAGATTTGATAATTCCATGCTGGGTTGTGTTTAGCTGCGCCTCCACCATTTTCCTCTTGGAATAATTAATTCCATGTCGGTTCGTTTGCCCCTGATAAAAATTCACATGTGTTAAAGGGCGGCATGTGGCGAAGCACGCATAGAAATTGATAATGTATTCATTCGCTACGCACAAAAGTGAAAAATCCTTTGTGAATATTTGAAGTGCAGCTGAACGAGAGAAACTTGCTCTAAATAAATAACTTTTGTTGTTATTGTAAAATTCCATAAAAAAGTGTGAAAGCGATCCAAGTTTTTCGTTTATTTTTGTGAAATTTGTTATTAAGTAACCCTCGTTATATAAAGGGGATAATTTTTCATTTTCCTTTGAAGGTAATTTTTTCGTGACAGATTTTTCCTTTCATGGAAATTTTCCACTGATATGTTCTAGGAACTTTTGACTTACAGCGTTTATCTCTTTCAGGATTCGTTTATTTTTAGCATGTAATTATGTTTGATTTATGAGACGAAATTTGTGTAAACACTAGGCTATTACAATTCTAGATTCTATCACAGATATCGCATATATAAATATTACCTATTATGTTTAATATACACTATTACTTATCGCGCCTTGTGAATCTGTGCGTTGCGTTCGCCGCTACATCGATTTCTCCGCGCACGGCCGGAGAAAAATGCTTCGTTAAGTGAC
The DNA here is from genome assembly GCA_035578165.1 of Stenolophus ochropezus. Taxonomy (NCBI): domain Eukaryota; kingdom Metazoa; phylum Arthropoda; class Insecta; order Coleoptera; family Carabidae; genus Stenolophus; species Stenolophus ochropezus. The sequence continues at coordinate 30,201,643 of JAQOWZ010000001.1, read as the reverse complement.
AGACTTACAGCAGTGTTAACTTTAAATTAATCAACTTAATGGCCCAAAGAACATCAACTAATAATTGTTTTATTATTTATAAATTACTTCAAGTACATCATAAGCTGTTTCAAAAGCAGTTTAAAATTTAAATGTCGAAAATTATATTTAAGAAAAACTTTTAAAGCAATAAATTAAAAAGTCCCATTTACCGTCAGTTTTAATGGTTTCCTAAGACGCCGCTATCGGGAAAAAGTTTGCTAGTATTTCAAAAACAATTAGGAACACGAAAGAAGTAACTATAAGTAGCTTTCTTAGCGTTATCGCCCACGGCTCTTTACACACATAACTCGCATTATTTATTCTCTCAGATGCCTACTTGTCCGCGATTTAAAAATTCACTCCTTCTAAACTTATTTCACACTTTCTTTATTAAATATTCACCCGCGCCGTTAAGGCTTCCTAATTCTTCACAGGGGTAGTGCTCTAAGTGCCTCAAATTTATAAGATTTCTCAGCAAATTTTAAACTCATTTCCACCGCACAAAATTTCTACGCCACTATCACAAGTAGAAGCAAATAGTTTATCAGTACTGGAACCGGGCAAGGTACTATGTGACAACTTATTTTATTTAAAAAAGTGTACATTCTTTAATTTGGGTCTAGAAGTCAAGAACTTATTTCGCAAAATACTCAATTTAGTTCATTTTTTAAATTTTCTTTTCCTAAAATTGTGTCAGTCTTTAAAAAAGATTGAAACTTTCTTTACTAGTACTCTAACTCCTAGGTATGAAATTATTAACCGTGAAATACATAAGAATGTTAAAATTAAATATGGTTATATTCGTTTACCGTCTTTAACAAATTCTTTGCTTGTGATGAAGTGTTCCTATGAAGTACAAAATCGGAGAGAAATGAGTTAAGACAAAAGTGTTGATTCAGAGAGTGCCTTTGAAGGTTGGGTACATTAAAATACAAATGGAAGGGTTAGAATAGTTGGGTGCGAGATTTGGATGGTGCGGTATGGCGAGATAATTAGCATTTTATGTGGAGTATATTGGTATGCATGATAGCCAGACGGGCAGAGATCACGTCCAACATGAGGTCTGGAATTAGATTTGTACGACTTGGTTAGCTGCGTCAGCGATAAAGCGCTAAGAAGTGTCAAACCGTTGGGGACGCGGCAGGCATACCAGATATGAGGTCATCCTCTAGTTACAGACAATGGCGCGTGGGAAATTGATTCTTTTGAGAGACTTAGTGTAAATCCTAGGTGGAAGACAGAGGTTGCAGAGGGTGAGGTCGTTTGTCACTGTTAAAGTATTTTGTCTGTTTTTTGCGGGATGGGTCTGCGGCCTTTTTCTCCAACGGACAGCGGCGTCCGCAGCAAGAAACGACCGCGTTGTTATTTGTTGGGTGTCGAAGTTCGCACGGCAAAACCGATTATATGTCAGTTAAAACAAAGAACCGCCAAGATTAGCAGCGCTGCTCGTTTGTTACTAACTAATGATAGTGGCAGACCTTGCCTTTCGCAACTTCACTCTATTTCTCTTTCACTATCACGGCTCCAAACTGCTTTTTACTATTCATACATTGCCTCTAAGCCAACCTCATGCGCTGCGGTTTACTTTCGCTTTCCACTTCTTCTTCTGCAACTTCTTGCTGTAAAACTACGCGAGGTAAATAAAATTTAAGTAAAAATTTGAAATCAGCGTAGTTTTCTTAGTACATGTAACTGTTTCTAACATAAAATAATGATGACCGATTGAATTAAGAAATGTATTGTACACACCACTTGACTTCCTTGTTCCTATTTTTTGCTGTACTTCATTTTTCATTTGATCCTTCAATCAGTACCACATATAAATGCTCTGGTACATTGCTGTCAATCAATTTTTATGTTTCACGTTAAAGTAAACTCACGGTATGAGTAGATTTGAGTTTATGAAGTGAACGTGTGAGTAGAAAGGGGACAGGCAAATGGTGGAAGCGAGCTAATGATAGCAAGCGGAATGGCCCTTCCTCACTGCGTCTATTTCTCTTTCATCGGCAAACAGGATGAGATTGTGGAAGATCCGTCTGAACTTGTATCCATCGCCCATACATATACATATAAATCGAAACGCACACAAAGGATCCCAGTGTGCTGGACACATGACAAAAACCTTTGCGGGCGACCGGTGCATTGAGGCCAGGAAGTGGCCACGACGTTAGGGGAGAATGAGTGGCTGGCTCGGGGCCCGTATAAAGCCCGGTCTCCGTTAACGCACACATGTTTCGCTTTTCCACCGATGATCATCGGAAATATGTTCCAATACACGCCCGCAAAGCAAAACAATTATTCTGCCATGTACAACACGGGTTAATGTCATTATTTTTAAATACAGTTTTTGCTTTTTGTACGCCTACTGTTTTATACCAGACACAACATCGTTTTTGCTGCGAATTCTCTCGTGCTCTGCTTCCTGTCCTCCATACACTCCCACTATAATCATTTCTAGTTATTAGTTATTATGAAAGTGGATATTTTAGACAAGAAAGATAATTATATCGATTAGGGATTTTTTTTTTTGACTGGACGAAAATTGATACCTTTTCGGTGTGTTTTCAACTTTAAAAGTGCATTATTCCGGTATTTTTCTACGACCACTATAGAAAGTGACACTTTTCTCACACTATATAAACTTTCAAAATTGCATATTTCTCACAATCGTTAGTTAAAATGTGAGAAATTATTTCTCACAGTACTCTTTGTGTTGTTACGTATACCATATTGGTCTTGATGTGAAATAACTTTTGTGCATGTATTTTTATCCTGTAAGGTTGAGCAGTGTGGTCGTAGAAAAAAGTATAGTGTATCACTCGTGCATAATAACCTATTTCGCATCTTGTGTAATTCAAGCATTCGTCTTTATCTCGTGTTGGCACTTCCACACCTCGTAGGAAATAGGCGACTTTCTGCACTTGTTGCACAATATACTAATTCCTTCTATATTTCTGGGCTGCAATTACATTACAAATAGCTTATATGCGGAAAAAATTCTCGGTTTGGTTATGCATAAGTCTAGTCCTGGTACCACGTAGGAAAAGTGACTTCGCAGACTCCTGTTATTAGTGGCGTAGCAATTTTCAGCACTTATCACTTTTCCACTAGATACACAATATGCTATTATGATGTATAAATTTCCGTAGTAGGGGTAAAAAGGTAAACAAGGGATTATGGGGTTTTTGCTATTGACATCGTTAGCAATCTGTCTGGGGCAGTTAGCAGTACAAAATTCCTGGGCTTTGAGTATGGGATAAGGAAGTGACAGCGGTAGACAATGCACGGGGCGTGATTAATTGGGACGCATTCCATCACGTAAAAAGCGATCCTTTATTCATTATTTACCGCACGAACGAGAGAAAGACTCCCCAGGCTTCTATTCAATTTTCTTCATTTACTTTTTTATTGGTCTTCATTTCTTCTCACACGGTGGAGACATTGTCGCACTCACTAGATTTGTGGAGCTTTTAAATGAAAAATCTTCCCAGACGTTTATTAACTGCCCAATTTCGCTACCGCACTACGCCCGCTGTTAATAAGTCACCCACGAACAAACATCTGCTTCTAATTTCTAACCTATTTAATATGTTCATATCAATTACAAAACGGAATGATAGCGAAAGTTCGGGTACAACTGAAAAACACTAGTCTTGTTTAGCTATCTGCTATCTGTATTTACTTCTCCCTGGGAAATTAGAGGCTTATTTAATTAGCTTGTTAAGTTTGGAATTTGCCTTTGAACGCGAAACGTAGTGCTGGTCCGGGCACAAGATGAAGTTTCATATTTGTTTGTATTTGTAGATCATTTTCGTTGTTTGCCCAGTTTGTTTGTATGTGCGTTATATTATAAACACACATGGAAACTTTTCCATTATTGAATTTCTCATCAATTACCTTGTCTCTGGGACTGCATTGCTATTTACCGAAGTCACTTTGTTGTGCATCGTTTGTTCCTCTGCTGTGTTTATTTTTACAAATGTTGCCCGAGCACCGAATTATAACAATGCAATAAGCCCCATAAATAAATTTTAATTATAAAAATAAACGGTCACGAATAAATACAATAAAATTTAATGTGTACCTGTTGAATCCTAGTGAATGATCGGATGAATATTAAATATTTTATGCTGATATAAAATTTACGAGCTGTTCACAAGATAATCTTTTTAAAGCATGTTGTTTTAGAATATAAATGGGTGATGGGTAAGGCGTCTAGTGGCTCAGTTTCATTTTATATCCACAAATGGATTCATTCAGAGAAAGGCGGCCGGTCGTATCATTCCCGCAAGTTTTATTTCACTCATCCATCTTGGTTTTCGAATAAGCACAGAGGAATGAGACATGGACGCGACGAGTCCTTTTTTATGGAGACACGTCGGGCATCAATATTCCCACAGTTACTTGCAGCCGATTAGTGATTGTGGAGATGGAAGGGAATTTATGTGGAGAACGAGAGTGTTTAAGAATCACTTGGTCTGCAGGAAATAAAGCCGTGTACCCATGTGTTGGATTAGCATATTTATACCATCATCAACACTAGTAGTCGGGAGGAACGGCCGCTCCAGTGGCTGGTTATTGGACGTCGCGGAGTCGAGCTGGAATGAAAACAATAACGCACCCACCCCAATCTCGCCCGGACAGTAATTCCATCCCGGCCTCCGGAGGACTGGATTGTCTGCTTGTTGTTTAGAAAGACTATTTTCAACAGTTCTCAAACTTTATTTGTCCCGCAAAGTGGGTCATTAGATTTCTAATGTGTTTTCTTCCAAGAATGCGTTTGATATTTGAAACTCCAAACTTGAAATGCTTCTCTCGAATGATTTCACCCGGAGATAAACTCGGTAAAGTATTGCCCGGCCGCGACTCATTAATGATTTTCTTACACAAATAGGTCGCACGTAAGGAAATTTTTATTATTCATGTCTAGCTGTAATTATACATTCTCAACGAGTACGACCGTTTCTTCAGCCTCGCCCACTTGGACAGTATTTGCTTTAGAACTGATGCAGTTCTTTATGAGAGTGAAACAATGCCCAACATTAATTAATAATATAAGTACATTATTATATAGTATATTATTCACTGGGCTTGTAATGTGTACTATTATTTATGAGAATTAAATTTGCCAACACTCGCGAAAGTTAAACTAAACTATACATAGTAATATCCGGTAAAAGACGCGGTATACCATATAAAATACATACATTTAAAAAACAACTGGATATGTGGTTGTAACGGAAAGAATGTTTTGTTTGGTTTCTCGTGTTTGCTGTTTGCGGACGATTATGGTGAAAAAATATGGACTGAAACTGGTGAGAAATTTGTTGCATTTGACCCGAAAACTTATTGCCACAAATCTACAAAGAAAAATTAATAGATAAATTTGCCGAAAACAAGGAAAGACGTATTTGTTAAAAATTAAATTAAAACTATAAAGAAAATTGAATTCCTTTGATTAATATTTTATTTCCTTTTTTGTTTGATGCAGCACACCCACAAATATATAGAGCGAGCCAGAGTGAAACTAAAATTAGTTGTAGCGGTTATACACTGATAAAAATGAAAAGTTTGAATCAAATAAATCTTGAATGTTGAAATTTATCACATTGATTCAAAAATAATAATTTGTACTCAAAACTAAATGATTGCAACCAAAATATCTGTGAATGTTCACAGTAAAATAAAAATTTCTTGAAAAATATTTATTGGATGAAGTAAACTAATATTCATTGTAAAAATGTAAGTATAATTGTATTAAATATACAAATATCTTTATCCAAAATATTTTGTTTGTATTGTTTGAAAAATAATTCGGTTTCTTCTAAACAGAAAACTGTAAAATTGAATAAAGGCATATTTGTAAGAAAGATTAAACGCTATTACGGGAAAATTAATCAAATTTGATGGAAATAGTTTCAATATTTGAATGAAAACGTTAAATTTGGATTGTAATATCATATCAATTTTCGATTAAAATAATATGATTTCATTATAAAAACTTTTTCTTCATCCAAAACTTTATCGTTTTGACCGAAAACAAAAATACTCGTTCGGACTTGCGCAGAGCGCTAACTGCGCAGCATGTACGCGACAGACTACAAGATAAAGTAAAGGGAATGTTTGTGCTACCCTGCTACGTTCTAAGTCTTATATATTACCTTACTTTTAAGTCTACAGAATATTGTACGGTTATAAATTACGTGTAATATATCAAAAATGGCAAATGATATTAAAACATTGTTAATCGAGTGGGGATTCGAAGATCTAGTACCTAAATTTGAAGGTAAGTTAAGTGTTAAAAATGTGTAATACATAAAATAGAAACTAGTATGGCAATGGGGTCGTACCACATTTTCCAATTTATATACTTTTTTAAAGTACACTTGAAACTACTTACATAAATAGATATTTTATGTTTTCTAGTTCTTCAGAATTAATTTATTGGTGATCAATAGCAAATGAAAGGCACGCGACCTGCGTGGCTCTCAAATTTTCTTCCGCGGAAATAACTATTAGCAATTGCGTTTATAGGCTTTATTTATTTTGAACTGTTTTTTTTTTAATTTGTTCAGTTGTAGTTTTAAATAAATAAATAAATGATGGTTTTCAATTTAATAAAATTACTAAAATAAAAATTCTTTATAAAAACGTCGCAAGCCCAAGAATTAATATAAAACTTTTTTTCTACAAGTATGGTTTTGATGTCATTGCAGAAAATTGCTGGTCACTTGACTATCATTTTATACCGATCATTAATGTTATAATTCGTTATTTCTTTAAAAATAAATTCTTCAACTTTTCACCATAAAAGACCATAGCAAAGAAACACGACAATTTTTATTACTGTATTTATAAAAACAATATTATTATTTCATAAGTAGCCAAGACGATTTGTTATACCTACAGTTATAAGGGGAACAATATTGTCGGTTAATTAAAAATTATTTTTTTTTTAAACAGAAGAAGAAATTGATATATCGTGTCTCATGGATTTGAACGAAGAAAGTATTAAAGAGCTTATACCAAAAATTGGACCGCGGACAAAATTTACAAAAAAATTAGAAACATACAAGACTTTGAATTTTTATGTAAATTCGTCAGATAACGATATATATGTAAGCAATTTATTTTTAAATAATTTATTATTAGTTTAAAATTCTTTATTTATTTTACTAAGACATTCGAAGTATCAAATGAAATTTTAAATATTTCTAACCCTACTTCAACTTCCATGGAATCATCGTCTACTACCTCAACTGCAATAAGCAGTATTGATTCAATCATAACTCCTGATGATCAGGAACTAGGAATAGGTGACAAAATTGAAATAGAAGAAGCCTACAAGTTAAGCACTCAAAAAATGAAGAGTTTTTATGGTTTGGAAGAAATGAAGAGGTCATGTAGAAAATCTTATCATTTCAATCTTACAAAATTTTTATTATCATGTACCGCAGGAAAATATATAATGTTACAATATGAAGAACAAAAGCAATTAAACAGAAAAACAAGAAATATGTTAGTAGAATTAATTATAAACGCAATGTTGTCAGAAAAGTACAGTATATAAAAAAAGTAACTAAAACATTAGTAACATATTATTTATTATTATATTACAGCGATTGTCTAAAAACAGAAGATTTCGAAATTTTGTCACAAAAAATTTGCGACGTTTTTAAAAACGAAGATAAATTTACCTACTATATTCCCAGAGTATCAAGCAGAGAAAATAAATCAAAAACAGGTACCAATGCAAAAGGAAAACTAATTGACAAATATCGAAATTTACGACATCTTTATAAAGCTGGTACATCTTCCACGTCCACGACGACATCTGCAAGTTCAGACAATAATATTCAAAGTGATCAAGAATCAAATGGTTAGTTCAAAATAAAATACCGCTATTAAATTTTAATTTAATGTCTTTCATCGTTACAGATGAAATATTAGATTGTGTTGATTGGCTAAAAAAATGGACAACTCCATGGGAAATTGTCCTTGAGAAATGGGAAAAAACATTTACTGTCCGACGAAGTAATAATACAGAAACAGTCGCACAGTTTCTAAAGGAATGGCCAATATTAAAACATGATGTTGGAGTTAAATTGGTACAATGTTCACTGATTATTTTTTTTACAATAATATGAAATAATCCATTATGTTTTAGATTGAAAACGATTTTAAAAGAATTTATCCTGATTGTAAAATAAATCTCATTAAAAATTTCAATAAATGGAATTTATTTTTTGAAAAATTAAAAACATTGAATAAATCGTTGGATAAACATAGTGAAGAATTAATTTCTCTATTAAAAGACACTACACTATCTCAAGGTATACCCATAGGAGTACCTTATATGATATGTCCTTGTTTTGTATTTTATAAATTTCAATATGTTTATATTGTAGATAGCAAAAATGCAATTCAGTTTGCCTGTTTGGCTGCATTATTTCCTCCAAGGGGATTAATAAAACAAAAGAAAAAGCATTGGAAACCCAGTATCGTTGAATGTCAAGAGAGTATGATAAATTTGATTGAAGTTAGTACATTGCTGTGGTCTTTTATAGTATTTTAATCTAGAATTGAAAATTAATTAATTAATAACATTTTTTACAGATTCCTGGCAATATTGAGTCTTTCATAGAAAACAGGAAGAAAAAATTAATTGGGCTAAATATTACTGTTCAACCTTACTTGATTGTTGTAGGCAGTACCTTCAGTTCCATAACTGATTATTACTTAATTATAGACGAAAAATTATACAAATCTGAAACTGTGTTAGGATGTATTGATCTCGCATTTCAAACATTTCATGTTCTAAATGCTCAGTATCCTCAGGAAAGTGAACATATATGGCTATTAATTCAAAAAGTGATTTATCAAATCCAGACACCGTGGGATAAAAATATTCCATACGTTGCTACTGTCGTCAAAGAATTAGGAGACATTTATTGTGAAAATGTTAATTTGTCCATTTTGTAAAGGTAAATTTCATTGTATTAAATTATTTTTGCGGCATATAAAAATTAGGCATAATATTTGTACAAAAATATTACAATGTCAACAAGATAATTGTACACGTTCTTATCAAAATTTATATTCTTTTAAAAAACATATTCTAACAAATCATTTTAATGATATTTCCAATCAAAATAATTCAAACGTAGCTAATAAATCGCAATCGTTACAGAATATTAAAGTTAGTAATTTGAATCATGGAATAATTGAAGAAAGTCTTTCTGCGAAACCAAAAGAAGAAAAATGCACTTTTCAGTATTTTACAGAACACTTGAATAATTCCATCTTGACTTTTACTAGTAAAATGTATAGTAATTTTGCATTGCCAAGAAATTTAATTCAAAATATTATAAACGATGTGTCTGAATTTGTATCTGAACCAATAGATTGTTTAAAAGACGTAATTAAAGACTGTAATATCAGCAATGAACAGAAAATACAAGAAATTCAAAATATGCTAAACTTGCTTTCAAATCCATTTTCAGAAATAAAATCAGAATATTTACGTTTTCAATATTTTGAAAAACTAGACACCTTTATTAGACCAGTACCTATACCTATAGGGCATTACAAAAATGATAAAAGGGTTGACTCAAGAATAGTTTTAGAAGAAATTGAATCACATACGCAGTACATACCAATTAAAAAAACTTTAAAAGCTTTTTTAGAAATACCGAATGTATATGAACTTATCCAAAAATATGTTTCGAATTTACAATATAAAGAAGATACTTTTTCAAATATAATTCAGGGCGACTTATGGAAAAAAATTCAGTCAATGTATGAAAATAAAACTATTTATCCTTTATTAATTTACAATGATGACTTTGAAATTTGTAACCCGCTTGGAAGTCACACTGGTACTCATAAAGTTTCTGCAACCTATTTTACTCTTGCTTGTATACCTCCTGAATTTATAAGTCAATTAGAAAATATTTTTCTGATTCAATTAAATTATTCCAATGACAGAAAACAATTTGGTAATAAGGAAACGTTTAAACACTTAATTGAAGATCTTAAAGATCTTGAAATAAATGGTCTTGAAATTATAACAAAATCTGGATTGTTTCGTATTTATTTTACTGTAGTATTACTATTAGGTGATAACCTAGGACTGCATACACTTCTTGGTTTTTCAGAAAGCTTTTCTTCAACGTATTATTGCAGATTTTGTCGCTGCGATAAAACCGTTAATGCAACTATGCAAATTGAAGATGTTAATAATTTAAGGAATAGGGAAAATTACGCAGTTGATGTAAACGATTTAGATTTTGGTATAACAGAGAATTGTTTTCTACATGAATTGAAATATTTTCATGTTACCGAAAATATTTCATGTGACATCATGCATGATATTTATGAAGGTATATGTAGATATGATCTAGGCAATTTAATTTACCAGTTTATTTACGTTGATAAATTTTTTAGCCTTACTGATTTAAATAACAGAATAAGATATTTTAATTTCCCTGCATTTGAAAATAAACCACCACCGGTTCTCAAACAACATATCATAAAAAAACATATTATATTTTCTGCTTCTGAAATGGCATCATTTACAAAATATTTCTCTCTAATTATTGGTGATTTAATACCTCGTCACAATCCACACTGGGAATTATATTTAGTATTGTACGAAATAATCCAAATTGTAGCTAATAAAAATATTACTAAACTTGATAGTTACTTGCTAAAAACTTTAATATCGGAACATAATAATTTATATGTTCAATATTTCGGAAATTTGAAACCAAAACATCATTTCTTAACACATTATCCACGAATATTATCTTTAATTGGTCCTCTAAGAAATGTGTCTTCAATGCGTTTCGAAGGACGCCACAGAAACTTTAAATCCAATGCCAGTGTAGTGTGTTCCCGAAGAAATATAATTTATACTTTGGCAATAAAAAATCAACTAGCTCTTTGTTACAGATTAATAAGCAAAAAAGGACTTGAAAGTAATGTTGATTTTGGAATGGAAGATTTAAATTTTTCAAAACAAAGTGAAGAAAATCATATTTTTCTAAATTATGCCGGTAAAGATGATACCTGCAAATATCTTGCTATAAATTGGATAAAAATTAACAGCATACTGTACAAACCTGGATATGTTCTTCATATAGGCAACAGCAGTGATTTTTTTCCACTTTTTGGAATTATAGAATTTATTTTGTTATGTAATGAATCAGAAGTTTATTTTATTTTAAAGTCAATGCAAACTGTAGCGTATGATGAACATTTCTGTGCATTTAAAATATTAAAACATTCCCTTGTTACATGTAGAAAATTAAATGATATTGCCAGTAATTTTCCTATGGTTACGATCAAAATGTCAAATGGTGATCTAGTTGTAAAATTATAATTTAATGTATTAATATAAAGTGATTCAAAAATAATGGCATTAAATTGTGCAATGAAAAAAAATACGTATCTGAAATTAGTCATATCACAATTGACAACGAAAAATGTCATCAATTATGTGGCACAATTTGATTCTTTTATTTTTGAATCAGATTTATTGTTATTTATTTTTAAATACAAATAATTTATATTTGTAATTAACGAATTTATATTTTTTTAATAGAAATACCTTGTTAAATTTTGTAATAAGATTGTTATTGTTTTTACAATTAATAAAATAAATGAGACTACATGAAATCTATATTTTTATACCCCTATTTAATATTATAACATTTTAATTTAAATATTTTAGTATTTTAATTGAAATATAAAAAAACTTTTGTAATAAAAAAATAATTATTTTCATTCAAAACGTTATTCGTTTTCATAGCAGTTTCTTTAACTTTTGGCTTGAAAATTTCTTATTTTTGAAGAACCATTAAACTATTTTGTATCAAAACTTTTTATGTCTTCTTACAATTATATATTATTTTTAACGAAGATTTAAAAGAATTTGTTTCTATAACATGATCGATTTGTAAGCAAATAAATTACTTTTTAATTCAAAACTTTTTAAGTTTTGTTTCAAGCTTATTTTGATTTTAAGTTAACACTAAAAATTGAAAACTTTTAATTTCTACAGTCAAAATGAGTTTGTTTTGCCAATAGACAACACAAAAAAAGTTTTGAATGAATGCAAAAATGCATCGATTTAAAATTTCCTTTTTCTCAGTGTAATAAAATGGGCAATAGAAGAAGTATTGGGTGGGAAAATGAACAGCATACAACAGCAGTTTAGCATATGTATGCAATTTCGCGAGTGGCGAGGGTCGATCCGGTGCGTCGACTTGCCGCTCGTATAAATGCAAATGATTCGGAAAAACGTCGTCGACGCGCCGTTAGCAGCATGGCATCGCGACGCACCTTCCTATCCGATGCATTTAAATATTTCATGTTGATTTGAGCCGGCTCGGGACCACTGCGAACTCACTATTACAACTTTACAAACAAGTCACATTCGGGAGGCAATACGGAACGCGGCTTACGACCTTCGAGCCTCGCTCGCCCCCGAGGATTTGCGCGGAAGAGTATACCTTAAGTAGTATGAATAACATCACGATCCACACGTTTCTCATACGGATATAGATCTATGGAGATGCCGGGTAACTAACTCCCTGCCTGTATCTGTGTCCAATCCCAACACATAAATCCCACTATCCTTCCAAACCGCGAAATTAACTACTTCTTTCCTTCTTCCTTGCATCGAAGATGATGAAACGTCCGTTCGTAGGTGGATAATTTTTAGATCTATGGATATACCAGGTAACTAGCGTTTTAATCCCTCTGCCTATATCTGTGACCAATCACAACACATAAATCCCAATATCTCTCCAATCTGAAACGGTACCTGCCTCATCTAACTTACCCTACGTTGTTTTTATTTAAATAAGTAACCCTTCATCGTCGTAATACAGAGCAGAGGGTCCACTACGTCCTCTTGGTGCCAGACATCGGCCTCGTGCTACTCATAGACGGTCTTAGTAGGGATAGATTAGACTTCGTTGACAGATCTCGCATTTGCAGACCTCTCTCGGACAAGCCAAGCATACGTGGAGTCCTGAATTCGACACAACGAGTACAGATTTTGTCTCGGGTTATTTACAAAAATATCCCTCTGTACACCTTTACAACTATGTTGGTTCGGGGGTAGTCCACGATCTTAGCACATGATCGTAGAAGCTTCTAGAATATTTTTAATATTCCATCTCATTTAAATGCATAATATCTTCTTCGTCTTAATCCTTTCCCAAAGATACTTATTTGTAAACAGTTCACACGTACGCCGACGCATCGTTTAAGAAATGTCATTTTTTTCAAGTGGTTGTAACACCGTGACCTGCGCTAGTCTAAACAATAAACACATAGTTACGGTCTCGTAAATAAATAAATAAAATAATAAATTTATTCATATAATATCTAATATATAATAGAGATTATTCCTAATATTATTAATAACAAAATTATACACGCAGGCAGTACTGCTTCAAAACCGCAAAATCAACTACTTCTTTCTTTCGAAGATGATGAAACGTCCATCCGTAGGTGGATAATTTTTAAGCTGGGTTATCAGTGCGCTGGAGTGCTCGGTCCCCAATGTAAGACGCAGAAGGGAAGACGTAGTAATTCACACTCCAACTGTTTTTCGTAATTCAAGCGCCGCCGGATAGAAAATTACCTTACCGGCCCGGATTTAGTGCAAATCGTAAAATGGGGCTCTAGACTCCATTCGCCGTTACGGCACCCTATAAACCCGCGGATGAGCCAGAACCGGCCAAGGGGGGCAACTAAATGCTGGAATTCTACTTTATATTGGACAAGCCATTCCATGTTTGTTTTATTCCATTGTGCCAGCATTTCCCTTCCACTCCAAACCTACCTCTTCATTATTAAAATACTTCTAAGTAATATTCAGGTAATTGTACCGATTTTTATATCTCGCCACTCAGTATCAGATAGTGAGTTTTAAATGGTTAAGTACGTTTTGAAATCCCTAGAACACGATGTTATTATTTTTACGATGTGTGGATGGATGGATGTTGTCGTAACGATTACTAGTAAATAAAATATATTTCTCATATTATCTCATTTTAAATGTCAAATATTTTATCTCGTCTCGTTTATTTCTCGTCTCGATCTCAAATCTCGCCGAGATTTATTCAGTTTTCAAGGTCGAATGTTGCAGTTAGGTTATCGAATATTCTAAAAGGAATTGTACTAATACTGCAAGTGCTAATTATTATAGTAATTCTTTGTCCCATGGCCGCAGTCAACGAACTGAAGATATAAATATTAATAAAAAGTGTATGGCGGATAGGCGAGAGGTTATGTACTGGCCACATGAGATTTTTAGTGATAACAAGGTGGTTCTAGTTTGTTTGGAGGTGGATATGTAGGAAATGAATTTAGAGCACATTGGCTAATTCCTTAATCCTCTTATATCCGGAGTTTTGCGGCGATACCGGCAACCGTGGCGTCGCTTGCCGACATTTGCTGTTACGTCGGGCTTCAGGTGATGTTGCATATCCTTTATGAGCGTCAACAAATGGCTAATTAAAAAGCTTGTTGCAGTTTGTACTCGGATAAGTTTTACGCTCGCTCTTAAAAGGATTCCACTTTGAATTAATAATTGTGTTGGGAAATATTTTGGGGTATAAAAATACCATAAACACAATTGCTGGAAAGTCGGATATCCTCCGAAACGACCATGATCAAAAACGTATTTCGCTGCACTTTTATGAGCGTAATTGACCAATATCATATTTATCTGCGGTCATTCGGGGAGCGAGTGCCGATATCCGTTGATATCGGGAGAAGTGGAAGTAAAGACCACGCCATTAGATGTAATGATACCGTTGACCGGCAGATATCCAGATATCTCCGCTTTCTCAATATGCTCGCTTCCAATAACGTCCTACCTTCACCACTGCATTCATATTAATACCCATCTCTATATCTAAACACCTCTCGGGACTCCTAACACAATTATACTTATCAATATCAGATTCTTCGGATTCGAATATTATGTTCTAGGAATTAGTCAGTTGGTGATCAGTTTGGTGGGTGATGCAGCAAGCGGTGTGCGACGGATTGATTTCTTGGGTCTGGTTATTCTTGCGAACTGGAAGGAATTGTAATTCATTTCTGCGGTGAATGGCTGAAATTTACGAGCGCCACGAAGCTTTTTTGTTAAGTATGAAATTATTTCCTTAATTGAGGAGGGGAGTAAGTTGGCTAATCCGTTGATTTATTTCATGATTACAAAACTTAATAATCTTTTGAACAGCCATTTCTTATGACAAACTGCGTGCATTAAACGCGAGAAATTTATATGCATTGAGTTGCCATAGATTAAGTCCGCGATCGAATCTAAAAGTAAAATTGAAAATTGAATTCCCGTTTCATTTTGAGTGTGAGGATTTATTCCTTCATTAAAATGTGATTCGGAACAAATTAAATATCTGTAATTGCCTCTGAATGCCACTGCCCGTCATAAATAAATCAAATTAGGAGGCCACGGCGATGATTTGTATATTTTATTCCGATTTTAATTGCTCATTCCGAGGCAAATAAATTACTCCACTACTCTCTGTTTTTTTCTGCAATTAAAGTAATTTGCTTAATTATTTTCCCACTGATTTTCAACCTAATTTATTTGCTGTGTCGCGAAACAAGTTGATCCAATTTATTTATCAGCTACTTACAAAATGCGATGCATTTTTAAACGTCCACTCGTGTTTGACGGCATAATCGCATTACGACCAATATAATTCGTTTGGAATATGAATAATGCCCGTCAATAATTCAGATTAATTTGTTAATATGTTTCCCTACTTCCATTTTGTGTAGCATTTATAAATTAAATTTGTGTGCAGCATTTTGCTTCAGGCTATAATAAGAGATAAATTTATTGTTCACAAAAATTATGACACATATTAATGGTTCCAGTTTTGTTTATTAAATATGGACCGCAATTAAATACCTTTTTATATTCCATTATATTATTACTAATTTTTATATTTATACAAGTACATTTCATTAATTCATGTGTAATTTTTATGAAGAAGAGAGTTAGTAAATATTACCAGATATTATTTTCGAAGCGGGTTTTCAAATATAGAGTATTCTTTTTAATTGATACACTATTGCTATCTCAAGAACTGTAAGAGATACAGAGTTGGTTAAATTAGGAATCAATTTCTATATTGGGGATTAACACCAAAATCTAATCAGATCTAGTTTAGGGTGTCAGAATGTTACATCAAAAACCGCTTTTTGTTCACTAGTATTCGTAATCGTTACAACATCCATCCACAAACACGGGCAGGTATCATCGTAAAAATATTAAAATCGTGTTCTAGGGACTTGAAAACGTGCTTATCTATTGAAAACTCATTATCTGATTTTTAGTATGATTCATGGAGATAATATTTATTTTAATTTATAAATATCTAATTAATTTCGGGGGGGGTTTGAGTCGTCAAAACCGCCCCCCCCCCCTTGGATGCGCCACTAACGGTGTTATAGTGTGCAGATATCAAGTTGAGCAGAGAAACAAAAGTAAATGACGCGTGTAAATTCGTACGTGTGCAGGTGGATGAATGGAGCGGTCCTTACTGCAGGTACATTGGCAAATGCAAATTCGAATCTACATTTCACGTGCACTCGCTCGTGCTGCATATGTGTGCATGTGCAACCTACCCAGATTCAATTATCATCGCTAATTATGTAGGTGGCGCCACTGTTCCAGTTTACTCGGCTTAAATAATTAACGGATTCATTACTGACGTGTCTTTTCATAAATATTCGGCACCTGCTTTATTATTTACAAACACACATTACCCGTATTATATATATTTGTTGTGTTCTGTGCTTCTCTTTACGCATTCACCACTTTCGCGCCTACTCTTTAATGGAGTTATAATTAAATCTATTAATATTTCACAGCACACACACATACATTCATCCTTTCAATCATTCAATATTCGTAATTACATTTCTAACTCGGTTGTCGAGAAAATACTTTTCAATTTATTTTGACGTCTTCTTTATGTCTTATAAATCTTAAACACTTATTTTTAATACCCTCTGTATACTACTAAAAAAGTTAATTTATAAAAATTAATTTATTGGCTGTATTGTGTAGAATTTGATTTGAATGCGAGCGAGGAATTTTTTGGTTTGATTGTGGCGTTGAAAGCAACGGTGGTCCGAGCGTGATATTTAACTTGGCATCTGAAATTGTAATTTAACTTTTCATATTATTTATTAAATGCCAGACCGCAAATATATTCAAATCTCGCTACATTTAAATGCAAAACTCTACATGAAGCAATTTTGGTGGCAGCGCGAATATTGCAGTTCTGGGAAGGACAGAATATTAGTTGACAATTGAGCATTTATTTCATTAGAGAAGCGTTAATTCGTAGCAAGAGTGCCTTCACATCGAATGGAGCCGAAGCATCAGTTTGATTAACTGCAACAGTGCTCCAACGCCTCGCTCGCAATAAAATGTATTGGCAATGACGGCTATTTGGGCTGATTTCCATTCGTTCAGAATGTTTTAAAAGCAACCATAATGTGAAATTCGTTCTGTGGCTGTTTTGATAATGCCACAATACGATGTAATTGATTTTTACGTTCAGCACAGCACGAGTAATTGACTGGATCGAATGAGCCGATTATATGTGCTGTTGGATTCCAAAATGAAAAGAATTCTAATTCGCCGTGAAATATCGCTGCACATATTCTTCTCAAATATCACCCGTCCCATTATTTTTCTCTCTATATTTGTTTTTCAATCACAACTTCTATGTAGCCTTTATATTCTCCACCACCTACATAACGGACAAATGAAAACCATTTTAAAAATACTATATTATATATTATAAGCGAATGAAATATTTTATTATCTATAAATTAGATGGTTAACTCAAGCTCACTTCTGATTTAGGGTATTTTATCTTACATTTGCATCTTGCTAAATAAAATTCTCTTGTCAGCGTTTTCGTGATCCAGTCTGTAATGGTTATAGTTATATTATCAGATACAGTTATGATTCAGTTACCAGCTTACTTTTGTCTAAATATCCTGAAACGGGTAAACTTGTTTAAGCTTCGGACATCAAAGGTTTTTATTATTCTGTATGAATTTGTGTAAGAAAATAAATGTATTTTGAATGCAGTTAGGTTGTGTATAGTTTAAGCGGTGTAAACGTAAGTAGATAAAGTTTAGTAATTCAGGATGGCACACCTTATAAATATGAGGTAATAAGAGAAATGAATACACGCTAATGAAAATGCAAATTCCGCTGTCAGAGGAAGTGAAACACCGATCCAGCTTCTGCAGCGAATTACATTCAATTATCAATTAACAAATGCTTCAATTAAGCGAATCCTAGTATGAAAGTTAAAGGATATATAATTACAAAATTTCTGGTTGCCTCTTCAAACACTCTGAGTTATTTTTGTTGTATTCCTTAGCATGAATTTAATTATCGTAACCGAGTAAGTTAATTACGTCGGGACCTCGGGCGTACCAGACGCGAGGATCTTTGACAACTTTTCCTCGTCCTTTCCAAGATTCCTTCAGTTTCTAACACCACATTTTGCTTTTTATTTATTTTCCTTACATTCCTCAACTATCACTTTACATTCGTTACATTCTGCAGCAATATTTCAAAATCCATCAGCTGATATTTAGGTGAAGAAGTAAATTTTAAAAAAATTCATGGTCTCACTGGAGTTTGAACTTTCCCATTTCTAGTATGATATTCTACCAACTGAGATACAAAGTCCTGTGAAATTCATGAATCTTTCTCCTTGAAAATATCTGAATATCTGAAGTTCATTGTCACAATTAAATTAAATCTTTAAAGAAAAAATAAACAAACTAATAATAAACATTCAATAAATAATCTTTCGTCCAATAAAATTACTCCACGACCTACCAGATACTATAAAATCCAAATCCAAAATCCTTTTCCTCACTTACCTGACGATGATCGAAAGTCGAACATCAACTTATACAGTGTTTTGTATTCCGTGCAGTATTATATTTGGTTTATTGCATGAATCTTTTTTTACAACGACCTTTGCCCTAACCCTTATATATCGTATCGGATACAATATTTACTGTCGAGTTCTTTAAAAGATTAATTACATTTTTAATTTAATAACTGTGCAAAAACAGTGTCTCAGTTGATATTTAGGTATTGTAAAGTATGGAGATGCGTGTTGCATTAAAATGGCACACTGTGTGTCAGTGTATTGGATAAATGCGTTATTGAACCGGAAAAATGATAACAAGCAGACATCTCACACATGTTACTGTAAATTGCAATTTTCATTAATATTATATCGTACATTGTGAAGTGATTTATTATTAATTATTAATATGTAATTGTGTATTCAGTCATTCACGTAAAATTATTGCGTTTATGTGAAATGTTTATATCATTATTAAATTTATATGTGTGTAAGTTCGGTAAACATTTCATATTATTTAACGCTCTTCCTGAATTTCCAAATAAACATCATTTTTCTTCATTACAGTTAGTTAATGAAAGTGCAGGTAAAATGCAGGTGAAAATTTGGTTAATGAAATAAAAATTTAATAAATACCGCCGTGAAAATCGATGGGTGCGCTAATGAAAAAATGCTCTTGAAAATGAAATTTTATTTCTGGCTGAAATTAATTCCAATGTTGAGAGTTAGAAATTCCTCCGTTTAGTGTTCGCGGTTGGTCGTAGAATTTTAATTGGCATTTTTGTGGTAGTATATTTGAAACGTGGCCCAATGAAGTACCTCAATCGCCCATCAAAGCTCGTCTAGCACTCGTGCTGGTGGCAGCGCGATATTAAACCAAACATACAACAATATCCGCCAGCTTAGATCGGGTAAATTGGTTATTGTTGCTCTGAATTACAAGCATTGTTACGGAACCGAGCACACAGTTTACCAACAGTCTAGAGCTCCCATCATTACCATGCAAATAAATCCTATTCGATTCGCTTGCTATCTTTCATTAAATACAAAAACATATTCTGATACTAAACTAATATAACAGTTTAGTGGCGACTCCACCATTTTTAGGCTGATATAAAAAACCTTCACATGTTTTTATTAAATAAGAAACACGAAATCGACCGGCGACTCCACCATTTTTCCCTTAAAAGGAATGTTGTAATAAGTATTGAAATTTAATAATTCTACAGGGTATAACAGAAATAAGTATGTTGGGATGTATTCAGTGGCTGTTTTTATCATGTTTAAAGGGCTGTATTACATATTCAATTCAGTGGGTTGTTTTACGCTGTTATGTACAGTTATTTTAAAACACTTGTATTTGTTGTTATGGTAATTAATACACTATTTTAAAACAGGGTTGGGCTGTTTCAAACATTGTTTTAATGTTTTCACAAACATATATGACAGATAAATTTTACATTTTGTCATTACAAATTATTTAAAAAAAGGTTTATTAGAGATAAAAGCTCAAGAAGGATATATATTGTAACAATATAGGAATGTTTAAAAACATATTTTAAGTCGATTTTAAATTGATTTTATTGCATAAATAATTCTTGAATATTTTATTGGTTGTATGCAAGGGTACATTATATTTTCACGTTTTATGATTTATTTATTATACGAGTGTAGGCAGTTCAGAGAACAAACGTCAAAATAATATAAATGAATAAATGGACTTCCTATTCCTTTCTCATTGAATCTAGTATTATTAAAATTAAATGTAAATATTAATTTTCAAATCTAAAATTGAATCTCGCTTGACATGTGACAGATAATAAAGTGTAGCCAAGAATATTTTTTTAATACAAATGTTTTAACTAAAAAAAGCTTATTCTGTACCACAAAATCACTCTTGTATTAAAGTATGTTTTAAGGTAAAACACTGGTTAGCTAATACAAGTCTTAATACAGATTTTAATATAACCCACTAAATACCAGCCATTAAATTGTTAACAACATATTTTTCCTGAAATCTCAACTTTTTTCACCCCATTAATTAATGAGTCGTTTAGATATTTTCATAATTTGAGCAAAAACAATGAAACAATTGTTTTTGACAGATTTGAGTTCTCAAATAAATTTTGAAATGAACAGATAAATCAATTAATAATTATTATTTTAAAAATTATAACCTGTAAAATTACCTGCCCTTACGAAAAGCGAATATATAGACATTATGCTGGCGTATGCTCAATCAATTTTAAAAAGTGACATTTTATATGTTAAAATTTAAAATATATATTTTATTCAATCATAGGCGGGTTGTGAATTTGTGACAAACTTTTAAGAATTTTATCTCAAAGGTTTCTAAAAAAAATTACTAATAAATATTATTACTCTTGACTAATTCTATTATGGTTAAATTTATTGGATTTGTTTTTGGTAAAGTGTTTATATTATATATAGGAATAAAAATATGTTTACGAAACTATGTGAATCTGTTTGTATTTGGAAAACGATTATTTAGTGAGCGTAGCTGGGGCAGCTTAGGGTAAGCAGCGCTATTTAACGTTTCTTCCCCGGTGAGTTGCGCATGGGGTACAGTAAGTCTGCAGAATTATCCGCTAGTGTTGTATCTGGAGAACGTGACTCGATAAGGTTCGGTATTGGCGGCGAGGAAGGCTTTAGGGAGATTAGCACTGGTTAATAATTGCCCAACGCTTACAAACTCATACTTACAACACGTAGGCGCCGTTGCATTTTAAATACACTGCACCGTGCATCCGATAACCCTCATTAGCTGCTACAACTTCTCAAGACACGACGGGACTTAAAACGGAAAACTACAGCACACTTTCATTACCATTCATGTCGCATTATACGTTTACTACTACTTCTAAACTACATTTGGTACAGAAAAAATAAAAATCCTTACCTAGTTACCACTGCTGGCAACTGGGCGTAACACGTGTGTGTATGGTAAGAGGAGAAATGTGTGAATGCTGTTAGTGGTGTATTTAGAATCTTTAGGTCCCTAAGCTGAACCTGCGGTACTTTTTATAATTCTTAATAAATATTTTGGAAAATGCAAAATAAAAAGTCTAATGTGGACACCACATGACTTCTTTGTACGCCTATTAAATTATAACTTGCTGCACTTTAAAAAAATTGATTTGAAAGTGAGATTATTCTACGGCAAATCGTTCTAATTTGTACGAAAAATTTTATCACTACCGATTGCAATTTTAAATAGGGAGTACACAACTGGATATTATAGCATTTCCACAATCAACATTTTAACATTCTACGGCTAATCGTTTTTGAGTTAAGCGACATACGTATATATGTATGTATAGACGTTACGCCGAAACTAGTCAAAATTGATTCATGAATGGTCAAAATGTATAACTCCGTTGAAATCTTTTAATGTATTCAAAATTTAAAAAAATAAGTTTGTTTTGTGGTGCGAACCCATAGGCTACAGCTTAGGTAACCCTGAATGATGTTAAAATAAAATAATTGATGTATTCGGTGTAGAACAAGAAGGGTAGGGTATGAATGATAAAAGGAAAGGTTTATATTGTTATAAAGCCGGTATAATAAAATGTTGATTGTGGTGCAAGATTGCGGAGCGTCTGTTTCGCTGACTTTCCACACGTGCGTGCGTGCGGCGACGTGCCCCGCCGCGACGCTCTCCGCCGCGACGCTCCCGGACTCCGTAAGGCGCCAGGCTTCAAACTGCCCCGCTAGGCCACTTAACCGCAATTACAATTCATAAGGCCATCTATCTGCTCCCAGGGATAATTTCGCTACCCGCTGGAAAAACTGGGCGGATTTAAACGCAGATATACGGCCCCTGTTGCTATTAAATCAAACGGGGGCTTAATCCACGCCGGCCTGGCCCTCGCCAAAATTAAACAACATCGTTCTTAACAGAATCGTATTTAAAAAAAATCAAAAAATCTAATTTTTATTTATTAAAATTAGATTTCATTGTTTTTTTTTCAAAAAGATATATTATAATTTCAGAAACGTTTTTCATAAAATGGCATATATTTTGAAAACAAAAAAAAACTATTATACTAGTAAAGTCATTTTATCGATGAAGTGAAACAGATTTAGTAGTTCTTGAAAGTATTGCCACATGGTAACATTACCCACACGGTTACACAGAACAAGTGATTTAAAGCAATGATTTAAAAAATCAATGTAATTTAAATCAATGCAACACTGAATAATGAAATCTTGGAAAAAAATTAAGTGAACATTTTTTTTTTGTTTAAATCGATCCTACAAAGTCTAATTTCTTTCTGTATATGATGTACTTAATTCTTTTTTTTATTTACATTTTGTTATATACTATGGTTTGAATGATCTTAGTTTTATCGTGCAAGACCGCATTGATTAAAGCGTGTATCGAGGAAAGTTGAGCGTTAGTGCACTCAGGCTGCCGAATCTTGCAAGTTCCGTTCCTCTTGTTGTTTCTGGTAATTACTTGGCGAGAAGAGGACCGGCGATAAAGGAGGAGAAAACGAAAAGCGTAATTTTATCCGAAGTTAACTCGTTACGCGATGTTATCGCCAGGTTAAGAGCCTTTTAATGTGGAAAAGTCCGTATTTTATTTGCTTACTTTTCTTAAGAATGTGTTTAGAGCACAAACACGATCTCTGGACATCGCTGGGAAGCGCACATAAAGGCCGGGAATTTATTTATTTGGAGATAATTGGCGGAGTTGGCAAGAGTATGTTTAATTCGCGGTGGCTTACAAATGTGAGGGGAATTGGAAGGAATAATAGAGCCGCGCCGTGAATGGGTGAACCGCTTTGGCGCTTTTTGTCACTTGAATGCGAATAGTCAAGCGTGGAATATGAAATCACATTACCTTTTGCTCTTTGCCGAGAAATGGTTCTGCCGGCGATCGAATGCCGGCGAATTCTTTTGTATTTGTACAGAAATGTACGTCAATCAGCTGAATTTATTTCTGCGTTCAAACATTCTCGCCGTTATGATTTTCTGCAAAGGGGGAAAATTTAAATATTATTCAATTGTATTTCCCTGTCTTCTACAAACACAATTTGTTTGGCAGAATTTTCCACTATTTTGTGTTTATGTTTGTTATCCGTTTACTCTATTATTCATATGGCTACTCCGGCGCCTTTGTATTGAAGGAGTTGGGATTGGCAGGCGACTCAACAAACACCGCGACAAAAGTTAATCAGTCCATTGCTTTGTATCTTTTGATCAGACGTCTGCGTCTAACAAAACCCTTTTGAAGTACATTAAAAACTGTTAAAGCATCCGAAGCGTTGCGCGATCCCGGCAATTGTGCCTCACAAAGCCAAGTTCCGCACAATTATCTGCAGTGAAACACAATGCCGCACCTCTTTCTTGCGGAGTGTCAACACCGCCGCCAATTTCCTTTGGATTGCACGCGGCTCCCATACTAACTTCCTAACAGCTGCTTCTTTCCTTACCTATGTGGGTTTGTCTTTACCAATGTGCAGCATATGCTGCAAGCGTCTTGCTGCGTCAGCGGCTGGTTCGGGGGCTCCAGCACTTTATGACTGATGGTAGCACATATATTAGCGTTTGTAATTACTTTCATGAGGCATCAGCATATTTACGAACGTATTTGCATGTCATTATGCAAGGCGGCTGCTAATTAATCTTGCTTCGAGGTTTTTATTTTAGGCGGGCGGCACGCGCTCTCACCTCTGACCGGGCAAATATGATAACGAGAACCGCCGAATAATTGCGCAAGAATTTTCGGACCGTAAATTGGCCTTTGAGTTTTCCGCTTCGTTTCGTTAGTTTTTCTTCCTTTTCGGTTGGTATTCCGCTGGGTTTTTACTTGGGAGCCCGTTAATTACAAATAAAAAGGATACGTTTCATTTCTTGATGAATGCATAATTTTTCGCAGAGCCGTATTTACTTTATTCGCTGGGGAGTCAAATCAGATTGGGTGGCGAATGAAGGAAATAAATTATTGAACGTATCTGTTTTGCCGAGCGGTGACAGTCCGCACGAACAAAGCGGCGAAATGCGGAATGCGTCATTTTAACAATGGAGAATTGGTCGCTGTTGGTGGAAGCGTTCAAAACAAAACAAACAAATCGGAAGTTACGCAAATGAACTGAGAAAATAACAAACGGTGTTCAAATTTACTGCGAGATTGGATTGTTTGTCCCTAATGCTCTTTCCCTTCGCAAATTATAAACAAATTCTATCATACAAATACTCCAAATTTGCTAATGGCAATTATTTCTCCTTCAGGGCACTCCTTAATTCCTTTTTTATCGGGAAAGCTTTATACTTCAATTCGCTTCCGTCAATATTAGTACGTGGAGTCTTCTCCGTCCTCAGTGTTACGACAATCCCTCCGAGAGCTCTGTCTTCAAGTACCCGGACTTTAATGTTGCAGACAATGATCGATCCTGCTTTTTACAACTGCTGTCGATTGCTTCAGAATTAACGTGCTGGTTAAGTAACGATCCACGCTAGATTTTATCCTTAAATATACCAAAACCAGATCATATTCACGGCCGCATTTAGGATTTGTATTTAAGAAGCCTTAACTACATTATACACATTTTTTGCTGGACTTTTTTTTAAACTTATTTTATTTGAAAGTGAGATCATAAAAATTAAAAAAAAAACCATTTGATCATAGTTTGAACTGAGTTTTAACTATCTCTTTATACAATTATAATTCTAATAATGAGATATAAAAAGATTGATGAATAATTTATTGGTTTAATGTTGGTGAGGCCAGGCGAGATAAGCGTAGAAAATGATCGTGGGTACAATTTCCTTGTCGTGGGAACGTGTGAAATTGTAAAAGTTATCAGAGAACAAATATGCAGCATTTGGGAGTGAGTTGATGCGGTCGTTTCCCGGGTGTGAGCGATGATTTTTGCGTCGGCGGGACGTCAGAGTTGTGAAGTGTTAACGAGGTCGGAAGACGCATAAGACGCTTACAGCCACATTATCTGCTGCATGTAACATTCATGCAAGTTCGTACAAGTTGTACCGGTGTTCCATTAGCGCGGAGGATTCCCGGGATGATTGCACCTGTTCAAATAAGATTAAGGTATGCGGCCACGCAAACACTACCTATGGATTCTTGTAATTTCAGTTTTCTACTTGTTTAGCGGGATGATCAATCAACTGGAGCAACTGCAAAAAGAGAAGCAATAAGCTTGTGCCAAACCAACTGTGCGCACTTATATTGACAGACGGGAATTGGAGTATAAAGCTTTTTCTCTAAAAAACAAATTAACAAAACCTTTCAGCAAAAAATAATTGCTATTAGCAAATATCACCAACGGTGCCTTTTCTCCTTCTTCCCACTTCTATGCTACAAAAAAACAATAGAAACAATCATGTCTCTATTATACAGCTCCTTTGCCAATTTTACTATTTTCTTCCTCCAAAGTTCCAATATAATCAAGCACAGCCTAGCTAAGCTGCAACCACTAAGCTATCCTACCTTCCATAAAAAGTTATAAACCTTGCGTAAGCCATTTTCAAATATTTTTTTTATAAAACTATACATACATATAATAAAAGAAAGAAGAATAAGTGAATGGTGGAGGCGCTGCCAACTAATTGAAAATTCAGGTAGGGAGTTTGATATTTGTACATCTGCAATCCAGTGTTATTGTTCATTTGGGAGCAGTGAATACATGATTCGTATTTTAAATAATAATTGGGCGATGGAAACCGAAAGCGACCGTCAGCTGTCAGCGCCGTTGTCCTGCAAGGCCTAGGGACTCGTTCTCGATGTGCGTTTTCATTCGTTTGTTGGTAAATATTCAGCGACGGATCGCTGACAACCGGAAGTGGAAATGCATTTTTATGTAAATTATTGCCTCTTCTTTTTGCCAGGATACACAATATGTCAGAACTTTGCTTTAATAACTACAGCCTTTCCTTTATTCGCATTCAACAACTTTTACACACCAGAATTTAAACACGGAATAAAATTTACTTCACATTTTAAAAAATACGACGTATTTACTTTACAGTTACTGAATATTTAATATCAGATCTTCCCATATTTTCCTTGATCAACAAAAACAAAAATCTAATTAATAAATTATTTACTTTAACATTTTATGTTTTCTTTGTTCTTACACAAATGGATGTTTAAAGTGATAAAGGTGCAATAATGGGTTTGAAATATGTCAGAATTCTGGTCCCTAAGTGTGAGATTTTTGAATATTTTATAAGTTCTGGTCATGTTTCTCACAAGTTTGTTGGCTGATGAGGGCTGGTATTAAATTAAAAGTTGGAAGAAAGAATGTTGTATTTTGTTGTAAATTTAATATTAGTGAGTAGTGAATAGTCGTAGAGAAACTTGTACATTTGCTTCGCAGTGATAGACGTGCCGAGTTGGCGGATAATCACATGAAACTTTCCAACTTGATGCTGACATGATTGTCGGAGTGGAAAACTAGCGCTTTCCCGAGACCCATGCGTTCCCTCATCGCTTTATTAATATATTTCAATTTTATTGCTTCCAACAATTTTATTTATATCTAACTGTATATAATACATGAAAATATTTTATAATATATTACCCTTTAACTAGTGACGCAGGATTCTGTTACATATTTAATGTCAAACAATTTACCACCGATAGTATTATGCAAAAATGTTAAAAAAGGTGCAGTATGTTGTGAATTGTTGGGAATATTGTTACCTCGCACATTAGAAGTGCTTGGTGAACATTTTAATTTTTAATTAATTTTTTTTTTCAATTTAATATATGACAGCTCATGGCTTATTGCATGGACTGCTATATATTGTACTATATTTGAGTTTGATGTACGGTCGGTAAATTTAACTGAGGGTTAGTTAACCAATAGTTAATAAATTTACTTTGTTATTTACGTTTTAGAACACAACAAAAATTTAGTTGACAATTAAATTTAACCGTCCGAGTAACCGATAGTTTAACTATCGTTTATAAGACCAGGCATGAGTTGATTAATAAATAGAATTAGGAAAAGGTGTAGATACAGAAATTCTATAATATATTTCTGGAGTATTTGCCACAACATTGCAGCATTTAATTTGTCTTCAAGTTTTGAAAGGAATAAGTTTATCTATTTCGAATTCTTCACACATTTCTGGAACTGGAACGACCAGGATAGAAATTAACAAACATTACAAACATTTTTCAAACAATAACCAGAAATGTGTTTAAATTACGATGTCATGTATACTTCATATGCAATTAAATGTTAGATATACATAGATCGTAGATGAAACCGCTACTCACGTGTTATTATTTTGTGAAGGTAAAGAGTGGATGTTTTTGGGCAAATATTTGGTAGTTGGCAGGGCGTTGGGCCAATTTGCACGTACAAACGAGCGATTTTCCCTGGGATGACCGAACAATCTGGGATGAATTAGCGAGCACGTCGTCATTAGCTGCACATTCATTACTTCAGGCGTAGTCGATGGAGCGGCTCGCGGTCTGCCTGGACAAAGCACACGTAATCTCCGCGACAAAAAGAACACGCCCGCCTAGAACGCTGCTCAGCTTTTTTGCCACTGATATGGAGCGCTATGAATACCATCCTAATCTCTCCTGCCGCACACTAACCCACACTAAATAATTATTTAGAGGGGTAGTATTTTATAAATAACCACCAACTACCTTCGTAAACAAATTTACACCATGTTAAAAGTGAAAGTTATTATTTTGGTGGAGGTGCAGCAAAGAAAATTTAATGAGTGATTGAAAATACGAATAGCAACAGCAATATGACTATATGAATCATGACAGTTTCTATAATTTACATTTTATTGGAAAGTCATAAAAATAGGTAGTCTCTTTGTTAGTTTTAGAGACCAAGTTTTCAATTGAAAAATGACTAAAATTACTGAATGTTTTATAGGGATTTTGTAAATATTTGTGTTTAATTTTGTATGCAGCACGAAACATAATCGCTTTTCATTTGTCCACAACATTATTTTTTTTAATTATTTTTTTATTAACCGATACCGATAACCGGTTTAAATCGGTTTTCAATTTTTAAAAACCGGTTTTCGAACTAAAACCGTTATTTATATAACGTTTTTAATATGAGTTAAACGTTAAGCAATACTGCTTAAATTTAAAGTATTTATTTCTGTTACACCCTGTATTTGAAATAAGAGATATTGTAGAGTGTTTTAATTAAGAGAAAGAGTAATTTTATATATAATTATTGTAACAGCAAGAAGTATCCTTGGAAGGTTGAAAGAAAGAAATTTCTCAATCTGGTAAATTGATTTGGAGCATAAAAACAGTAGCCCTTTGTGTTAGTGAATTTTCCAGTGACAATTTTTCTTTCAAATATGAAACGTAATCCATTTGAAGGCATCAGAATTGAAGGCATTAGGCACTGAATAAAATTTGTCTTTCCCGATTGACATTAGAATGATTCGTTCCATGATTTTAAAATATCGAACGAGGAACCATTTGAAATATTGTTCTCATCCATCGTGTTCGGGAGTTCATTGATTTTACGTCTATTATCTTGACACTGACATGCATTATGTATCGGAATCCATAGCGTACGTCTTGCCGAGTAATTGAAATCACGATATAAATCTTCCACTCATGATTCTAACATGATAAGGAATTAATTCGGGACGATACACCACTTATTTGTTGGCTATAATGCTCAGGGTATTGGAATTTCATTTGTACTAATGTTCTTTTCTTTTTCAGTGAATACTGTTGCTGTGGACGCTGTTCTGGGACGTAGTGCTTCTTTGCCGTGCGACATCGAACCGGACACTCGGGAGGACAGGGTTTACATGGTGCTGTGGTTTCGCGAAAACGCCGGAAAACCTCTTTATAGGTAAGTTTAATTATTTATTATAGTACAATATAAAATATGTACATAACTATAAACATTAACACATTTAAACCAGATTGTATACAAAAAGGTATAAAAAAAATAAATGGTTACTCTTAAATAAGTACTAGAGATAAATATTACTTGAAAAAATAGTTTTTATGTATGTAGTTGCAACAGGGGAAGCAATTTCCAAAACCGCTGATGCTGTATTTTTACGTAAAGTCGAAAATATTTGAAAATATCGAATTTTCTGCTCAAAAATTTTCAAATTTTACCAAATTTTGTTTATAGTATTTTTTAAAGAATAAGTTACGCTGATACCAAATTTACAAGCAGAATCTAATTATCTTTTTTCGTTTTGGAAATATTTGCTCTCAAAGTTGTACCTCAAAAAAGTGTGTTTTTTGAGTATATTTTAAAAATGAGTAGAGATACAATCTCAACTACTTTACCATTCGATTCTACGGAAAAAGTTATATAAAGAAATAGTTTTTCCCCATATACGTTCTTTGGAACGATTTGATGAAAAATAAGAAAAACGAAAAAACCTAAATTTCAGTTTTTCGCCTCGAAACTTTTTGTCTCCAAAATTTTTTATTTTTTGTACTTAACTAGATATCGATGCGCTGATTCCAAATTTTCAAACCGAATTCAATTATCTTTTCTCGTTCTCGAGATATTCACGTTTAAAATTAGACCTGAAAAAACAGGTTTTTCAGGAATACCTCTGAAATGGGATGAGATATGACCTCGGCGACCAAACCAATCGATTCTACGGGCAAAATTACATAAGTGTACAAATTTTCAGATTTTTATTTCAACGGATACAATTTTTATAAACGAAAAACTGAAAATGGCCAAAATCGAAAAAAATCGTAAGGGGTTCATCAGGCATTTTTTTCAATTTTCGCCGATTTTCGTTTTTTCGCTCTAAAAATTGTATTAGTTGGATTAAAAATCTGAAAATTGGTACACTTATGTAATTTTGCTCAAAGAATCGACTGGTGAGGTCGCTCAAGTCGTATCTATACCCATTTCAGGACTATTCCTGAAAAACACCTTTTTTCAGGTTTAACTTTAAACGTGAATATCTCGAGAACGGTAAGAGATTTTTGAATTCGGTTTGAAAATTTGGAATCAGCGTATCGATGTTTACTTAAGTCCAGAAAATAATAAGTTTTGGAGAAAAAAAAATCTTAAGCGAAAATCTGAAATTCCTGTTTTCTCGTTTTTCTCATTTTTCACCAAATCGCTCCAAAGAACGTATATGCAGAGAAAACATTTCTTTATGTAACTTTGCCCGTAAAATCGACTGGTATAATCGTTGAGATTGTATCTCTACTCATTTTGGAGATATACCCAAAAAACCCACTTTTTTGAGGTGCAACTTTTAGAGCAAAAATCTTAGGAACGAAAAAAGATAATTAAATTCGGTTTGAAAATTTGAAATCAGCGCATTGAAATCTATCAAGGTTGACTATTTTCAGAAACCAAAATTTTGAACCCAAAAATGGGTATTTTTGGATTATTTCAGCTGTATATTAAAAATTTTGCAGTGAAAACCTGAAAATTGTAATTTTTTATATTCAACTATAATTGGTAATAACCTGGAGATATAAAAATATATTTATTTTTAATTGGAAATGAGAGTTTTTAATTTATTACTTGACTATTCTCAAAAACCAAAATTTTGAACCAAAAAATGGGGTATTTTTGGATTTTTTCTCGCGTATGAACACAATTTTATGCTTAAAACCTAAAGTTGTGTTTTTAAGGTTCGTTCTTGGTATACTTAGCAGTGTATGGAAATACGTTTTGAAGTATATGTGTATATGCGGAGGTAGAGGGCAATCAGATTTGATAATTCCATGCTGGGTTGTATTTAGCTACGCCTCCACCATTTTCCTCTTGGAATAATTAATTCCATGTCGGTTCGTTTGCCCCTGATAAAAATTCACATGTGTTAAAGGGCGTCATGTGGCGAAGCACGCATAGAAATTGATAAATTGGATTCTATACTTGCAGACAATAAGTGTGATAAGTTTATGAAAACCGTATGTGTTCTAAATTATAAACTTACGTTTCTATATGATTTGAGTATTAAGTTTATTATCATTATTTTTTGTATTATTTCATTTCATTTATTGGACTGTGTATGAACACAATGAAATAAAATATTAATTTTGTTATTAAATTGGAATAATAATTTAATTTTGCAATTGTTGTGAACAGCAGAATAACAGTAGTTCACGAATAAAAAGCGATGAACAAGCTAAAATAGCTAAAGCAAATAGAGCAAAACAAACTATTTATTTAATTACAACGTGTGAAGTACATGTTAAAAATCGATATAATTAAAAAGCCCCACAATCAATTTATTTTGTAAACAAGAGTTTTATTTTAAGCAAATATTTGCGCAAGTTTAGTTCGAAAGTTAATTCAATTTCACAAATCGATTAGAGTATCACAAATATTTTCTTCCAGGTTATTAAAAACATTAACATCATCTGTAAATCCCCAGGCGTTCTCGGTCCTGTGCTTTTTATTCCCGTGTTTATTTTGCCGGACAGAGTCGTTGATGATTTCGGGTACGATATGTACGTACGTGTGTTTAATTGCGTGGCTAACGTTTCGAGCTTTTGCCTAATTCGTTTTCGCCCATAAAATCTTGAGAACTTTGTTGTGCGCAGAAAGAATTTTCCCAGTAATTTATACTCGACAACTTTATTAGTAAAGAACGTAATTAGGAAAATAAACTTAATTAAATATGGGACGGGTGTACAAAATAATAAAATGTATCGTCTAATCTTGCCTAGAATACTTCTATTTTTATAATCAGACATTTAGAGTACAGACCATAGTAAACCTAATAGCCAATCCAGAAACTCTATTCGGAATTACCTTTTTTAGGTGTTCATAAACAGTAAGATATATAATAATGTTAAGCACAAAATTTAAAAAATTTGATATGGACACCATATGACTTCTTTGTTCGCTAAACTATACACATTTTTTGCTGAACTTCATTTAAATTTATTTTACTTGAAAGTGGGATCATTCTACAGCTAATCATTCTTCGAACAATTCATAAAAATGCTACGAGCAAAGGGCTCTTTTGGCACTGCCGATTGCAATGAAAAAGGGAGGTGCAACTATAGGTTCGTTAATTTCCTTCGTACTCCAGATTTATTTATTATTATTTTCGAAATTAAAAAATCATGCCTGTTTAAAGCAATGGGGGGAGGATACCATTCCATCGCCCATCTCTTAAATTCGCCATTAAACAGACAACAAATATACAAGTACTTAAAATATTATAAGTACATTAGTTAGCTACTATTACCCTGGATAATATTATTTAAGATTGATAAAGTGAAGTTTGGTGATCATAGTTTGTAGTTCGATGGTCAATGAACTTAAAGGGGATACGATGTACAGAACAGATAGAAGTTATGCTTTGTGTAGTTAATATAATGTATGAATTAAAAGCTACAAGATAATTCCGTGGAGCAATTAGAGTTAAGGGACAAAGAGAAATCAGTAACACCCGTGAGAATATTAATATTTAAAACAATAGAAATTAATTAAATTTGTCCTAAATAAACTGCAAAGCGCAAAACAAAAACATGTGAGTCAGACATAAATATGCAGATCCGCAATTTGAGGCGCGGTGTGTGACGAGTGAGGAAATTACATCGCGCGGCAACTAAGCAAACAGCACACGGCGTTACGAGCGACACACCACTTATTTCCTCGCCGATACGCGACAACTCAATATTTCAATTATTTTTCTACTCCTCTAACTCGCGAATTGAAATTCCGAAAGGTTACACACACGAAAAACAACCAATTATTACAAATGCCACGCCAGGCGCAAATTCTTTCCATTCCCCAGCGTACCAAAATTTTGAAAACATATTATCTATAAAATATTCGTTCGTAAACAGCATACCATATTTGTTTCAGTTTCTTCGTATCGAATTAAAAGTAGGATGTAAGGACCACTTTTGGAAAAATAGTTATTATTCTATACTATTGAATAATATTTAAAAAACTAAATTTATTTATAACAACATATAATCTAAGCTTATTTAATAAAAATAAAGAAAAAAATGTAACCATGTTCTGAAAATTCCAATTCTTCTCCAAAATATAGGTCATATGTGTTACACTCTTCGTGCAAACAGCCACCACAAATTACACATTTTATCCAATCATCCTTTATCGTTTCATAATCTTCAGCTTCTTCATTATCAACACCTTCTGATTAACCATTTAACAACAGTTCTTCAGAACCCGTTGAATTGATCTTTTTACCAAAAAAAAAAATACTCTGATTCATCTCTCCTCAGTTTAGGTAGTCCATCTGCCCTTAGAGCAGAAATTAAATGACCATTAAATTACTTACGGGTGTTTACAAATAGAACTACATTTTTAGGTTTTTAGTTCTTTTGCACATGTTTATAAACTATATACCTATATAATTAATTTCAATCTACCGAAGTAGTAATTAAATAATTGTGTATATAAGGTATATTTTTTTTTACTTTTTAAGTAAATCTTAGGTTATTCAGTGTTGACTGTATTAATTTTCAAGCGGCTATTTTAACTGTCTCTAAACAACAAGTTAATTCCCTATGGGAGGTATTACTCTTATGTACTTTTAAGACCAAAAGTCCATCTCTCCCCCACTTACCCTATTATGGGCGCTGCAAGTGGTGGTTGTGTGAAAAAGCTAGTCCAATTCTAGAAGCGAACATATTGTAGTTTAATTACCCAACAGTGAGTTTCAGATCGTAATATGTGGTCACAGAGCAATAAAGTAATAATGAGGGTCTCCAGATTATCAAAATAATTTGATAGACCCAACCCAGAAATTTGAACATATTGAATTTACTAATAGCTTTATAGTTATCCTCTCGCCCGCTCATAAAACCGAGCTAAACATATTGGACAATTAGAATGGGATGTATTTGGAGAAAAGCTGCGTTTGAAAGTTGGAAAGTAGTAAAGTGCTGCACCTCTTGCAAGCTTTCTCGCATGTTTATCTGTTTAATGCACGTACTCAGGCATCAGCGTCACTCCCGCGGGGAATGGAGAAGCTGCGATTCGATCCCCATCCACAGCCAAACACTGAAAATCCTGGTGTCCTGCATGGAAAAAACGTATGCAGAAGAGGAAAGAAAAAAGTGGCCAGCCAACTAGACGTGATCAAAGCCTGTAATTATGTTACGAGATTGTTTCAACCTCAGTACCCCTTTTGTCAGGGACGAACGCTTTTAGTTTCACGCGGCACACCAACCATTTCCTCGTGACATTTTAATTTTTAACTTAAAATTGAAATTTTCTAGTTTAAGCTGCTATGCGGGCTGGCTTTCATCGCGAAACAATAACATCTAATTACTACTTACAAAAATACAATACGCTTTTTTCACTGCGAAAATCATTTTCTCATTCTGCTTTTCTAAATTCATTTACCCGAATACAATAAACTCAAATGTATGTTTCACTTCAATTCGCGGACTTCCGTGCTTCTATCTGCGTTCTATCGGTCACTCTTAATAACGTTATTTGTGCTAGATGCGACCCTTATATGCCGCCAATTAATCTCTAGAACATTTCAGGGTCTTTCGGACTCTATAAAATTTCCGAACAATAGCGGCATCGCTCCTATCCCACTAGATTTTTAACGCGACTACCTGCCCAGACAGGTCAGCTGTGATGACTCATCTGTAATGAGTCCGTTCGTTACAGTCTGAATGAGACTTGACGGGCGTTTAGCATAGTGACATTTACACGAAGGAGGTAATAAATGCTGGTGCTGTTATGGTTATTTGCATTGTCAAAAATTAATTTCTTGTAGATGAAATATGGAAAATGTGGACGCTTTTTTCACTGGGAAAATCATTTTGTCATTCTGCTTTTCTAAATTCATTTAACCGAATACAACAAAGTGAAATGTATGTTTCAGTTAGTGAAGGGTGTTTTTCGCGGAGTATTAACTAGAGCAGCATCCATATATTTGCTGAGCACACAGAGGAGCTTGAGTATAAATTCATATTAGTTATGTGGATTTAGGGGTAGATTTAAAGCGAAATGAAATAAACGTAAACAGCGATTATTCCACGCAATTAATCCGCATAAATTAGATAATAAATGACATAATCCAGTCGGTATTAATCGTACGTAAGGCGCACATACTCACACGCACAATTGATTACTCCTTGGGTCTCTGGGGACAATATCACACTTATGACATTAGCAGCTCTCTAATCGACCCCGCGATAATCACTTAGGAGGATTACGCCGCGACGGCGACGGCGACGTCGTCATTAGCTCGTGCAGCACGTACGCCCGCTGGACGCTGATTGATCCTGCTGTTTAAAATTGCTCGCGGTACATGAGAACATCACTTGTGCTGCTAATTGGATCATTTAATTGGGGTTTACATCTGTTGGGCCGGCCCACACTCGACACTTCATCGTATCATCACCGCTCAATATTACACTGCCCGCGCCTCCACCATTTCTTACACCATGCATACCTCATTACTACAGTTCACAAATATACCCTAAAAATCCAGATATATACATGCAAATATGCATTATAAATTTAGTAAAATAAGCTCTTATATGCACTTATGCTGTTGTTATGTAAAATGATTCGTATTATAATAAAAAATAAATGGTATCATATTTTAATTTTAATAATATTTAATCCTTAAATTACACGTGTGTTACAAACGTTACAAAAAATATTCGCGCAAACAATAATTTTAAAATATTTTTTCCAGGTATTTATTTCCTAAGTACATTTCTATTTGATGGCGCTTTTCGCATCTTTAAAACTTCTTTTAACAAACAATTCGCACAAAGGTTCAATAACAATGAATGCGCGTTGATTGAAGAATAATAGAAAATTGTAATATTCAAACTAAAGAGAGCGATTGAAATTATTATGAATGTAAAAATCCTTTGGTGAAAGTGAAGAATATCGGAATCACAAATTAGAACTAGTATCCTAGGGATCATCCTGCTGATTAATTTTTTTTATTATACCTAATCTCTTCTTAAAATCACCAGAAGACAGAATTGCAATTATTTTCAAAATTAAATTACAAATAACTTTATATTACATAGTATATTGTAGAACCAGCATTTCTTCGATTAATTTACAAAAAGAATAAGGAATCATTCTTCTTCTGTGTTTTATAAAATGACGATTAAAGGAGGGTCTAATCCCAGTGAAGGCACTGCATTTTCCGGAAAGAAAAACATGATGCGTGAGAGCATGTTTTTGGGGCTTTCATTAATATTTCCGTGTAGTGTCTGCACTGTCATTGCGGCCAAACGGCGGTTGATGATGAAGAAGTGAATTCCGGCTGTAGGAAAGCCTGAGTCATTACGCCAATTTATCAAAACGAAAGCTCTTGAGAGACAGCGAATTAAAAAACACAATAACGCAGCCCTAATCAAATCGTAGTCGGAATATTAAGAAGCCAAATATGAGGACGTTGACTTGGGGAAAAGACAAATCGTCTGCGAGTGACTTGCGCTCACCGGAGGAATTAACGCACTGGTAAACAACTTCCAGACACTTCATCATCATATTCGCGCCCTAATGACATTTATGACAGAAGGATAGACGTACAACTGCAATAACACACACTATATTTCACACCAACTTTCATTTCATTACCGGAACCCAACGAAGTCCGCAATAAAATTACAATGTCTCAAAATATCTATAGTTCTTGTCAGAGTTATGTGAAGATCAGTATAAAATAAGCAGATTGTCTTGTAGTAAAGGTGCCTTTAGGCAGGTACTTTTTTTCTATCTTGCACCGTTCAGAAATTTGTGTTTAAGATGTTTTCTAATTATGTACTGTTGAATCT
This sequence comes from Stenolophus ochropezus, assembly GCA_035578165.1. Lineage (NCBI taxonomy): Eukaryota > Metazoa > Arthropoda > Insecta > Coleoptera > Carabidae > Stenolophus > Stenolophus ochropezus. The sequence continues at coordinate 30,163,918 of JAQOWZ010000001.1, read as the reverse complement.
AGATTAAAGTATTCTACTAAAAATTCTTTTTAACCCTTAATACTGTCCTACGAGTTCTGTGGCCGATGCCAATATTTATATATTTAATACTAACCCGCAATTAAATTTATCGCCTTATACGGTACCTTCAGATTAGAGTACGCTTTTATTAAAAAGACACATTGTCTCAATGGTTGAAAGCCCAGAACCGTCGAAATGAATTTTATAAACTGACTCAAATTAGGAGTGATTATATAAAGTTTCTGCTGATTGTGACGATAATATTGTACGTGAGGATGTATTTGAAAATATGAGACTGATTCTGATAAAGATTGCTATGAGTAAAATGAGGAAGAACACCTGAAAAAGAAAAAGACTTGCTACAAGTACCCTACTAGAATAAAAAGGAAAACATATCACCTGTGTCACATGTGTAAGAAACTCGCATGTCTTGAGTGTGTATCCAAACAAAGTCAGATATGTAAATGCAAAATGTGATATTTTTAGGTAATGTGATTTTTGTAATAAAAATTATGTTACTTTTTGTTTAATATGAAGAAAAATTCATTTTATATTTAATATGCGCTGTTTTTAAATAATAACAGCTTGTTTAATTGAATGTATTGATATTTTTGAAAAATTCAATAATGAAAATATTTTTAATTCCTATTAAAAACTTTTTTTATATACTCTCTTGCATGTTTAACCATAAAGGTTGTGAACTTTGTATAAACAATTTTCAAATATTGAAAAACTGTATTTGTGTTGTAAATGATTTTGTATTTGAATGATGGAAGAAAGGAAGTTGTTCCTAGGAGGCTAATCTTCGCTTATGTGTTCGATAAAAATAAAATATAACGCATGATAAAAAGTGTTGGGAAATGTGTGTGGGGGGAAGGTCCTATCAGCAGGGTAAGTGCTCTCCGGAGGACCGGAACATGGCGGATACCGGAAACCCCCCAAATTGTTTCCCCGCATCCTCTCCACTTGGCTCTCCGCTGGGAAGGACTTGTAGTGCTTCAACACGTATAATTACCTTCGTTTTTATTAAGTCTTCTCCAGGCCCAGAGGAGGGATAATTAAGAAATCGCAAGACACGCAAGAAGGATTGAGTTCTGTGTTCTGACATATCTACATCAACTTGTCATTAGCTCCAAGTATTGATTTGTTTACCTACGTATCAGCAAACACAATTTATTTTTAGATTGTTATTTTGTTAGCCAATATTTTTATAGCACTGGATTTGACATCCTACCAGTCCTATAATTATTTTTATACTTTTTTTGGATCATAACATCGTTATTAATACGGCATACGTAAAGAGCAGGGACTGTAGCAATAGAGCTCCTACTTTATGGAATATAGGTCGTCTGAAATAGATATGGACATGTCAATCATTCTCGCACATCTATTGCAACAAACAAGTTAATGAAGTTAGCAACGTGTAGGTATATCGTTGTTTCCAATGGTGTGCAATTTGTTGTACAGTACTTACTACAACCGTCCTAGACTCTTGTGTCGCTTACTTGTGGCCTTGTACAGTATATAGTTGTACTACCTATTAGTGAAATTGATACATTATTATTCGCTTCATCTTCCACAAATTTAAACAAATTGTCCATTTTTACTATTTAAAAATAGTACTTTATAAATATCTATATATAAAATAATAGCTATTATCATACATAGGATATTCATGAGTATCATAACCGCCACAGATATCAATTGAATTCCGAGCTCGTAGAGCCAAGATTATAAGACATCTAAGACCATAACATCCGTGGTTTGTTCAATAGAGTACCGATTTCACGTTATTAATATATACTATTTTATAAAATTCTCTTGTGAGTAACGTTTTCGTGACCAAGTCTATATAGGTTGATATGACAGCTGTATTATCCAGTTGTCCCACGTTATTTTGATAAATTTGTACGGTAATATTTTTACCATACTGACTTGTCAAAATTACATGATATACATTTTTTTCAGCAAATTCAATGTTAATCCTTTTCTGCTACATGTAAAATTTTGAATCACCACTACCAAATATGATTATTACTTGTTAATACAATGGTCGGCACATCCAATATTGTTTTTTTATTTATTACATTATCATGTTTCTCAAATCTTAATTTCTAACTAATAAGTACGCCACTTGTAAAAATTTTAATGGGAGGTATAATCTCTCGTCGGTTCATTTCAATATGAGAGGGACTCTAATTTTTGCTTCTTATACCATGAAGAAATATATTCTGTGTACAGTGTTGTAGCTCAGCAAATTGGTAAAAAGCAGAGCACTCTGTGTGAAAGCAACATGGTTAATGTAGTTGTAGCAATTTAGTAGTTGATGTAACATGTTAGTAATTGTGTTGGTGCGATGATGAATTTAACTAATACATGTTTGTGGACAGTTGTGGTTAAGTACACAAACATAGTTGGTACAGCCATTATGAATTTAAACAAATTTAATACTAACAATCTCTTAGCTTGTGAAGCAATAAAAACGTTGCGCATGTGATGAACGAGAAACGAGATTAGTTGAGCAAAAGAAACGTAAATCACAGTTGCAATTCCAGCGTTCGGAATGAGATTAGCAGAGTCGGATTCCACACATGTTATAATAACTGCCAGGTGTAGTGACATTGTCGCAAGTAACCCGGGGGATGAGCCTAATGAGACGGCAAGTGAAGCGGACCCGCGAGGAAATGAGAACAAGATTGCCAGATATTTCTCCAGCCATGTGAGGAATCCGCGATATAAGAAAAGGGGATTAATAAAGAGGCAATAAACGATATATAGTGCGCGTGCGCGAGCCCCAACAAAAGAATCCAGAATTATAAAAGGTGATTTATGGCTGGCCTCGCCGCCAGGTCGGGAAATATTTTTGCGTTCATGCGAAAGAAAATGACAAAATCAGGAAACAGGACGCGCTACGTGTGTTCTCGTACATCGTAGCCAGCGTTGGAATTTCCACCAGACACTATCTGCAAAAAATTCCTGCCGCAACTACCATTTTTTCTCTCGTGCTATTCATTATACCTGCGCTTCTCATATTCGTTTCGCCTCTGTTTTTACATTTTCCAACGCGAATTCGTTAACTCGTTCCCAAACATTTGTTATCACCATCGTTCCATCGTTGACCTTTCCACAACCAGTCCCAACCCTAAAACCTAACCAAACCTAACATTTATTAATTTAAAATCATCATCCCAAAGCTACTTCTGGAATCAATTGTCTTGATATCCCCAAACGAAAAATCCCAGGACATTTTCACTTTAATCAGTGAATTTAAACAGCTGTTGGCGCCCACAAACATTTTTTGTTGTTTCATTATATTGTTTGAATACCGTGTATTTTTTTATAACTGGTTAGGAAAAAACCAACATGCAAATGAGATAAATTAAAATAACCTGCGTGAAATAACTCCCATTAGAGTTCTTTTAATTTTGTATTGTTTTTACTTCATAATTTAGAGCCAAATATAAAGGTTTAGTTCCTTTCAATCTTCTTATTTATTATAAACTATTAATATGGCTGCGTAAGCGATTTTCATATCGAGTAGAGTATGATTCTTTTAGTCCCTTAATAATTTTAATTTTTAAATCCGAATGTATTGATTTTTTTTAATATACCATAGAGCATTTACAATTAGTCCTAGACATTTATTTTGAAATCTTTGTATAATATTTAAATTTTATTTTTAAGCGCACCCCCATAATTGTATTCCATATGTCCCATGTAAATAATTGTAGTATTATGTAATTGAATTTAGCAGTGTTCTGGTATATTTTTTTCTTTATTAAGATGCATGCTGGTATCTTGTTTCTGTCTACTGGAGTATTTCCACACTTCATTTAATGCCGTTTGGAGATTTCTTAAAGATTCTACAGGGTCTTTATGAGATGCAAGTATTGCAGTATCATTTGCATATGTAGCTAATGTAGTTTTCTCCAGACAAGGTAGATCTGCCGTATGTATTAGGTATAAGATTGGGCCCAGTATACTACCCTGCGGTACCCCAACTTTTATTTGGTAATAGTTGGAGTACCCGACTTCACGTATTACTTGAAAACATCTATCTGATACATTAGGTTTAAATAATAAATAATACCGATGTGGTAAGTTTTTTTTTAATTTTTGAATGTTCTAATGAAGAATATTGTTCTGGGAATCCAAATAGGTGGTCAGGAATGATAGTTTTCTTTTCATAATATATACTTGTTTTGAATGTAGATGAATGAGTTCCCGAAGAGAGAAGCGTAATGCAGCTAAGATAAATAAGAGATGTTATTCCGATTGCCTGGAGGAAATTACATGAAGCAGTCCAAAATAATCGTGGATCTCGTTTGGGTTAGATTTATTATAAAGGCTGGCATAGAGCGGGACAAATGCAATTAATAAGTATGAAAGCGTTGCACATAAATACGTGTCGTAATGCTGTGTCTGGAGTAGCAGTGATGAATGCAATGGCACTCGTGAAAGTACATTTCTGGGAATTTGTAATTAACGTAATACGTAGCTCAGGCTAACCCTTGGGCATAACCCGCATTACAATCATACGTTGCACAATCTCAAGCGCTGTTTGTGTTACGCAGATCGAGGGAACGAAGCTACAGCGATTCTCAACACTCCACCTTCTTGCTCTCCCAAACAAATTCTACAGAAAAAATATCTACATTAAAAAAATCAAGAAATATTGTACAACTAACGATGGATACAATCTAATTGAAATGAACATAATGGGTGATATTCAGTGGGTTAAAAATATTGTACAAGGAACGATGGTTACAATGTAACCTAAATGAACATAACGGATAATATTCAGTGGATTGTATTGGCGTGTTTTAATGTCTTTATTGAGACTTTTATTAAATATTCAATTCAGTGAGTTGTTTCAAGCTGTTTTTCCTCCCTATACTATGACTCAGTTGTTAATTTTTAACCAGTTGCTATTTTTTTTTTATGAAAATAGATAGCACTGTAGAAAATATCAAAACATCACTTGTAATGTTATCAGCACCCTTATGAAGACTGATTTACAGGCGAAACGTTGGTGTATTAGTGGATTTTATTAAATTACAGCAACTCCAAAAAAGTCGTTCTTTTATTAAATATGAAATGAATTATAATATGTAAAGTAAAAATAAGTTCTTGGATGTATGGAAGTGTAAAAAAGTAAAAGGAGAATAAAAAGCATTAAGGACGTAGGTGTGTTTGAATTGTATGCGTGTTGGGAGAAGCGGGTTAAATGGAACAATTACTTGGGTACATTTTGAGAAGCGTGGGAGTAATACAGAGCACAATGCAGCTCCACCACGCGAAGTGGACTCTCATCTGCCGAGCTAGTGTCGTCCACTCCAAAATAACCTGGCTGTCCTTCGTGCGTTCTGCCTACTGTCACTGTCCATTTCGAAACATTCCTCTCATAACGACGGTCCAGGAAACTACCTCAACCGCGTGCCGAGATTTGGAATGTGCTTGTTCCACACGAGACAAATACGGACACCCGCTACGATTTTACTACGGTTTTTACATAAGAATTCAGCGGACACGCCCGGAAAGCCACCCTACTAAAGCTCCACTCTGCTGCTTATGCTGATGTGGCTCTAATTAAAAAAAAAAAAAAGCTCAGTGGTGAAACCACGCCATTTTAACATTGACAATTACATCTTACTCCACCAATCCCCTGTCCATAATACTTATGTCACTATCAATATCGGCCGCGCGCAATATTACCATTAGCTGAGATACTGTTTTACACAGTAAAATTCTTGGACAAGTATATTTGTATAAGCGGCAAAAGACAGGGGAAAGATTCCTGAACTACACGGGATTTTGTAGTTCAGTTGTTAGATCATCGTACTAGCAATGAGAAGGCCCTGGGTTCAAATCCCAGGGAAGTCCATGAATTTTTCAAAAATTCAATTCTTCTGACATTATCGCTTGTCAATATGGCAGAGTACAGGAATAAGTTTTATCGAATGGACGATTGTGTTTGTTGTGGGCGTATGTTAGCGAAAGTGACGTCGAGTAACGGAATACATTAAATTATTAAGCGCACATTAGCCGAGAATTAGCGTTGATAATTCATCGAGGGAAGATGTGGATAAGGGCTTGGCCACGTGACGTGTTGTGTACACGTGGCCCATACTCCGAACATCGCGTGTGGTCACCCTACATGCCCTTCCGCTCTACTAATCATTTCATTCGCCACACACTCCAATCCCGTGTTCCACTAACATCCTTGACGACTCAATCCATACCCTTTCCCACCCATCGCATATCAACTCCATAAAAACACCACATATACAATTAATATAACAGTTGTCCCAGATTTCAGCAGTAGATAAAGAAATGTGATACAGAAATAATAACCGGAGGATCGAAGCGAACAATCAGTGCAGAGTTTAAAAGAGCACGCCGTTGTTTTCATAGACGGTGAATAAATTCGTGTTTCTTTGTCGAGTGACACTCCAGCACCGTCAGCTTTTTAAACAAGCTACCGGGGATTTTAAAATAGCACTCGAATTCCTACGTCTGCGAAAGACAGGTGCGATAACGAAAATGCGCAAATGAGGAATGCCATAACCAGAAGAAAACCTTCATCATCATCATCATTGACGCACATTCCTAAATGGAACAATGTTTTCTCGTAATATTTCTTCCATTTTAAAATACTCCATTACTGTAACCGATAAATCGAAAACGCTAAAGAATTAAAATCAGTATGGTTTATGAAACAAATAAAGAAGCACAATAAGAACAAGAACAATAAGTTAGACGTAAGGGATATTATTTATTAAAGCCCCGAATCAGAAAGAAGTAGCAGATCAATGATCGTCCGTACCGAGTTCACGTCGTCAATTTTTCATACGCTGAAAGTTTGCGTGTCCGACTTACAAATTCAATTAGAAATTTCTAGTATTTTGTGGCACGTGGCGACTTTAACGAATCTTCTGAGAATCAGACTATTTGTTACGTTGGGAAATTCAAGTTATTTTTATACCGTACAATTTATGCGTACAATGTGAATATAATTTTGAAAATGTATGTGAAAATTTTAAATATTCCGCGGCGTTTGTTATTAAAACGATTTCACAGTTGGATGGCTTCACTTTTAAATCATTTTCTCATTATGATTTTATAAAGCTGCGCTCTGTGTACAACTAAATTATCTTTAATTAATTTATGCGCCAGTAGTGCAGTTAGTATTTATACTTGTACTTCCGCCGTAAAAATACAAGTAATTTAGTGTTTTAATTACTCTGCAACGGATCAATAGAGCTGACTAGTGGCGTTAGCAAAACTCATTGAATAATTCGAGCAAAGTTTCGGTAATAACTGAAAAAGAGCATAAAATTCCCCGAGTCCAATATTCGTTGTGGAAGTTGGTGGAAGTTGAAGTCATACAGAGAACTGCTGCATTGTATTTTCAATTCAGTGCTGTAATTATCCGAAGAACTTTGTCAGTTCGCAAGTAGCTGCGAATGAGCAAGCTAGTCGCTCGATCGAACGGACGCTCGTAAGATCGTATCGGGCGCCAACCTAGTTTTAATACGTATTTAAATATTTGTAAATTTACCCGGCGCAAAAGAGCAAAGCAGAGATGGAGATTGTGCGATAATACGAGAAGTAATTATAAAGTTTGATAGCGGTACAGCTGGAACACACTCTACGCACAAACGTGCACCTGATACTAAGGACCAGATAACTCTACGCACGTTCGCCTCCTAAACTCAAACATTCAATCATCTTACTCAAATTATATATTGCTTTTTTCTCGTTCTTCTACATCTACAACCTGGTACGACACCATTAGGTAAAAGGGCTATTTAGTAAAACGCGAGGATCAAGCTATAGAGGTGCCACTAGTGCTGAGGTCGGCACGAAATTAATTTCGCCCTATCGGAAAAGAATAAAGCGGAAAAGAGAATGAAATGCCCTGCCGTAAAGGTGGACGACACTGCAGGTAAATAAAACTTTTGTTTCTAGAAAAGATTGGAACCCATATCAAAGTAAAAATTCTGGTCCAATACCTCAAGTGGCCTGTTTAACTTTTAAATATATGCATCGTTGAACCTTTGTTCCGAAGGAATACATTACATTCCGAACGGGAAAGGAGCGTGTCCATTTTGAATATCTGTCATTTCCAATTTGGACAAACGTGGAGCGAAATCAAATATTAAAAGAAATCGTGGATACTGACGCTAAATCACAAAAGGACAAAGGCGGATTAAAGGAATATGGGTGAGGAGTCGTGTGTGGGCGATTCCTAGGATGGACGTAATTGGCGTGGGTGTGTTTCAGCGGATGCAAATGCCGTGGCTTGTGCAGGGAGCAGGGACCAGGAGCTTTGCCGGCAGCGCAGCGGTGATTAACCGTGTTTGTACACGGCTCGGTGTCAAACGCTGACGGATCGCTGCAGCTAAGTCGACGGCTAAGTGGCCGGGTCACGGGCCACTCACCGCCGCATGCAATGGACTTATTACCCCCGGACCCACATTCATTATCGCCGACAACAGCCCGACTATTCATCACACACTAAGAAGAAAACTCCCCAACAAGAAACTCTGCTCACGGTCCATACCCATATTCACAACTCAACTAGCAACTATCTCATTAAACTCTTAAAACCAGTAATACAGAAACCAAAATGTCCGTTTAAAAATCGGTGAATTAAAAAAAAACTTGTAGACATACAATTTTTTTCTTTTTAGTAAATATTAAATCAGCTACTTTTAAAAATAATTTCTTCTTCTTCAAGTGGTGGTAGTTATTGTATTGCTGTATGAAGCATATTTTTTATATGACGCTTTTGGACCACAGCATATTTACGATTGAGGTGAATTATAAACACAACTTCCCGACTTCTGCTCCTTTTGCGACTATCTTCACCCTTCTACGACATACCCTCCCTTCACAAATACCTATTGAAAATAGTTCCCCACTCTTTACAATAGCAAAAACTGGGTACTTACAGATAAACAACAATAATGAAACTACTGTTGAAAATAGTCTACATTCATAAGGAAAAACAGACAATAAAGACCAAGACCTACTTGGAATAGTTCAGTTAAGAAGATATTAGAATTCGGTAATACAGAAGGCAAAGAATAGAAAGAAATAAAAGAACTTTCTATAGAAAGAAAGACTCAAAGAAGTGGAAGAAAAAACCTCAACAACTTATGGTATAAGAAGATCCATATTATGTAGGTATATACATATGTACATATAGAAATATGGATACCAATAGCTCACTTATTTGAGAGTATAAACATCTTCAACTAATAACTCCGCTGTGTTTAAGTGGTTCGAAAACAACTCCACCAAAATGCAAGTAAAAATTGTCAATTTCAACTACGACCAAACTTTTTCTAGGACTGTAATACCAATAATGAATAACCTTTTAGAAATATCTAAGAAAACTATATTCAAAAAAATAAATTTAATTTCTTGGTGCATTTGTAATGTCTCTTTGTATATTCTGCTGTGAGATTCAGAGAAAAAAATTATATTAATTAAAAAGTGTAATTTAAATGCTCGTTTCTCTCGGGGTTAGGAGTTGATGAAGCCGGCGATAGTGCGTGTGTATTTATTGTGGGCGTAATGAATGTTGTGTGTGTGCGGAATAATATGATAAACATTTAGTACGGGTGCGGGCCATTCATTAACCGGCCGCTGACGTGGGCAAAAGTGCAAAGTGGGCTGTATTATCTCCGGCCGCGAAGGCTCCGCAGCGATATTTGCAGATGAATTGTTCAAGTGCTTTGTGTGTGATAGCTTACGGAATTCGCCGCGGGCATTATTCATTGTAAATGTTTCGCAGCTATTCCAAATCATCCAAATAAATCTCGCATGCTGTTGTTAATACGCCCAGACCGTGAAATTTGTATTTGCTAAATTGTGCGGACAACCCCTGGAGTTTTCCATCCGCAACTTCTCCAAATAAATGCCTCATATCCCTATGCAAACTAACCCTTACCTACTCATAGGTAAATTCGCGGGCACAAATATTTCGGAAAATTTTCTGAGATATTTCTCGGAAAGTTTTTGGGGAATTTTCTGAGGAATTTCTGGGGATATTTTCCGGGAACCTTCTAGGGAAAAATTAACGATAAATTTCCTCATAAAAAATAAAGGCACACCAAATTTTTTATTTTATAAAAATTAGAGAAAATTACTAACCAATTAAGTCATAATCTTTTATAAATGGTGATGTTGCTGTAAATAAAATTATTAAGAATTAACTTTATTTTTATCCGTTTTCAACTCATAGTTATAAAGTTCTAGAATATTAACACTGTTAGAAATTAATCGGAACTGGTTAGAACACGTCGGTAAAACTGCGCCTGCGTTAAATTTACTATCGGGAATTTTCCTTTTAATCCTGAGAACTTTTCTTATTCCCGAGAATTTCCCTACTTGTTTCTGGGAATTTTCCCATATATTCCCGGAAATTTTCAAAATGGAATTCCGGGAAACGTATTTAGGGAAATTCCCAAGAAACAAAAATATTCCTGACGGGCAATTCCCAGTGACCCATCAATACCCTTACCTTCGCGTTGAGTTGTTTACTTGAGAGTTTTAATGGTGTATTGTTGCATCGGAAGGTATCGATTGAAATAAGCATAATCTGAAACATATCACTCCCTTGGCTGAGCGAGCCAATTTACATGTGTTTGAAAGTGCTCGGTTGCCATAGATACTTGTGTGCCATAGCCATTCCCATGTGGACAAAGCTCATGTAGGAAACATGACGTAATACGCTTAAAAGGGTGACACGTTCGCTAATATGCGGCTACACAATGCCGCCTGATTTTCATACAGATTGCGTTCAAACGTTCCCTCATCTGCACAGATTTCGCGCTGTTTCAATATTTGTACCGCTCGCTGCATGAGCCTCAATAGCGTGGAACGTCGCCTTGTTTTCATATTTCCACCAGATACACCTATTACATTTCCTTTCTTCCCAAACCAATTCGCCCTTTCAAACATACTACAACATATTAAAACAAGATCATCACCTTCTACAAGAGGGATTAAAAGTTATACTTGGGACGCTGAACAGATGCACAATTTGAATAGAACATCGCTATTGGTAACCCCTTTTTACACATCTGCATGGATGCAAGTACTTTAGTTTGCATTCGTATCTCTGTCAAATAATTTTGTTGTTTTCATACCACTATCTTATTTGAAATTAATATTATAAACAGTCTGAAGTATTAACTTCATTTGAAATATATATTAAAGTTTACCTCAATTTATTGTATGGATTGTTATAGAATATATTCACGCTCACAGTGAACTAACTATAAATATTTCTCCAATAGTAGTAGTGAAACAGCAGTAACGGATATTTTTATATATTTTAAAAATTTTACAAATTTAAATACGTCGTTTATGTCACGCGTGTCGTTTATTAAATTGATTCTGGCGTTGACAATTTGCTTCATTGTGTATAACGTACAACTCTTTTTGATGTTTCATCTATTATTATATTTGTATATAATACTGCCGTTTTTAACATGTATTTGCTTCGGAAATCATACAATTTTACTCACGTTCCCGACTGACGATTTAAATTACTGGATGTCAACTGGGAAAACAAACTCTATTTCATTTATTTATTTATTTTATATTTGATATAAGTCAAAAGCAGGAGCAAGTACGGGAATCCATTTCCCGTCCTTTTTGCTGGAGTAATACTTGAGTAATGTATGAAATACGATGGCGTATTTCTTGCTGGCGGTGCGTATATCTCCCTTTCGTCGATATAATTGAATAGGATGAGTGTAGTGATATTTATGATCGCAGTAAGCCGGTGCAGGTGCACATGTCACATGTACTAAGATTTATTCGCGCTGCAAGGCAAGTGAACAAGCTGCATGCACTGCAGCTCCAGATGATCCACTGCTCTCGCTTTATGACCCCGGCTTCACTCATCACTTCCATGAGTGTTTTAATAAAAACAAGCGCATGACGCGCATGTAAACACTGTATAACGTAACATCAACACTTACTACACTCCAATTACTCACACTCGTTTGTAATTTCATTATTAATAGTTGTATTATTAGATAAAACACTTGTTTTGTAAAATGCTTTAATAATTACAAGACGTTTGTTACATATGTGCAATGTGACAAATGGTGGAGGTGCGGCTAAATTTTGACACTAAATATGTTGAGAACTACAAAAGATATCTTTATATATCGGTTTATATATCGGTTTGTTTTGCTGACTGAACTATTTTATTTTCCATAGTATAAAACATAAGTATACCAGTTATCACAACAAAACTTTGATGGACACATTTTTTATTCAAAATTGAATATTCTCTTTTGGTACTTACTATATGAATTATCCACATTTTTGTTGCTCTTGTTAAATTTATACAAAAATTTGGTGATATATAAAATAAAACACGAAGAATCTAATGCTGCTCAAATCTCTATCTCTTTTATTTTATGATTTACATGGCTCTGAATTTGCTTGCTTAAAAAAAAATGGAATGTCTTTCAAAATTTGAGTGCCATTATCTCGAGAACGGTTTGAAAATTTGGTATGTACACCCTATAAACTATCTACATATAAATTTTCATTATTTTCTAAAAGAAAAACTACCCATATTTGGGACTTTAAAAACCACCTACTCTCTATACCCAAAAATTCGCCTATTTCCAACGAGGTGAGAGAAATAGTACATACGTAGTGTTGGCAAATATTGTGAGAAATGTAGTGTGAAAAAAGTGCCACTTTCCATTGTGGTATTATAAAAATATATTAAATCAAAATTTTCAAACAAATTTAAATTATCTCACTTTGGTCAGGAAGAAAAAAAAATTTCAAAGCAAAAATTGATGTGGTATGTAAAAGTTAGTGTAAAGAAAAGATAGGTAAGTGGATGTGAAAGGTAAATAAGAGTGTTTGAAAGTAGCGAATAAAAGTAGTAAGTGGTTGTGAAGTGTAGAACGGTTTGCATTTAACGATAGACAGTAAGGGTGGCATTTATATAGTAGGGGATATATTAAAAGTAACGATAACCTTTACACGTAATTGGTTCTAAAACGTAATTCCGGTAAACGACACGACCATGAACAAACAATGCAACAGCGGATGAAAACCGCCACCGCCGATTTGCACACGGGCACAAATTACCTTTAAGCGCCGTTATCGCAAAAATGCTCATTAAAAGTTTTATAGACGGTAACAATTAGCTTTCGTGCGGGTACATAAAAACAATATTAATCCCATAAAGCCGGCTAAGATCACGGAGAGCAGAAAGCAAAAGCATTCCACACGCACGGAGGCTTACGGGACCCGTGTATCACAAAAGGGATTATCTTTTATTCCGCTGTAAACATTAAACTTGTACTAATTAATCTCCATTATAATCAAAGTTTTATGAACGTCGTAATGCTTGTAAGAAACACATCGCTGTACTCGCTACGCACTCCGCTTCTCTCCCGATAATGAATTGCCTTTATACAGACACTCTCCTTTAACAACCAAACTATTACATTCATTACCATATATTTCTATACCTCCTTCTTTCACAATACCTACAATATATTCATACATTTTTACTTTACTCCATTCAAACATCTAAGAGAATAAAATATATATATATATATATATATATATATATATATATATATATATATATATATATATATATATATATATATATATCTTCAAAAGTCATACAGGTGGTATCGTTTCACAAATAGAAATATAATTCTTGGCCTGTTAAAACCAGAGCACATTCTAGAGCAGATTTAGCTGCTCTGGATTGTACTTTTATTTTAGTGGGTCAGGAATTAAAGCATTTTAAAGTGTTCACTCTAATTCTTGCCCTACTGAGACCATTCGCCTTTCGCCATATAAAGTAGCACTTTTACTCTTCATAACACTGTATACTGTTAATTCCAGTTATTTAATTAAAAATAATGTATAAATGATTTATATTATTGACCTAAATTGATAGATGACCGCTTGAAAATAAATTAGGTGTGCAAATATATTTTCCAAAATTGTATACAGAGAATTAGAGACACATATGCAAAACAAATACATTATCAAATATTTTGTGTGAGTAAATGTTTGAATTTTGAAAATAGCCAATTTGTTTGTAAATTTATTAATATTAAACAATTTACTTAAAATCAATATATTTGCCATATTTATAATTTAAAAGTTTTGAAACATTAAATTAAATATGAATATAAACCTAAAGCAAAATGTAAATCACGTAAATATATAAGGTAATAATGATGATAAATTGAACGGGTGTGCCTTATTTATTTCTCGGAAGGGCTTAATTATAATTCAATAAGAAAATAGTTAAGGTTGGAGTGTGACAAATGGATTAGCTGCTTTTCTTCTTTAATTGCAGTGCGTGATGTGTTCCTGAAGTACAAACAACTAAATAAACATGTGGACATGTAATATGGAAATACGGACGTATATGTGGGGCACTAAATCAGGATTGCATATTATGAATTCATTACGAGATCGTAGATACCACTGCATTTTAATTACACTAGATTTACCGACAAATTTTTATTGTACACATAAGAAAATATTGCAATCTTTTACATCAAAGAAAAATACATACCGCACCTCCACCACTTATTACATAGCAAAAATAAAAATGCGTCTGAGTTATATGGAATTTATTAAATATATATAATGTTGCTAATGCCAGTAGGATAAATTCACGAAGTTGGTCCGAAATGTCCGAGTGTAAAATTTTTAAAGTCTATGATAATATTATCAAAATGTGGAATTAATACAATCTATTTTGTGAGAGTGACGACGAAGAACAATTCATAGATGTGTGTGTAGTATATAGAAGACATTACGTTGTAAGATGTCAGTCAAATCATGGTCAATCCAGAGAATATGGTTTTTTCAAATAATTTAGATATAGTAAAAATACAGCCTTGTATTGTAACGAGCGAGACTCAACGCAGATGAGTCAACACGGTTGACCTATCTGGTCAGGTAGTCTCCTTAAAGCTCAAGAGGGGTAGGAGCGACACAGCTATTGTTCGGCGAATTTTATAGAGTCCGCAGGCTGTAGAATGTTCTAGAGATTAATTGGCGGTCGGTATATAAGGATCACTTCAAACGGCTTATACAAGTCAGTATCAGTCAGACTGTGTAGAGAGTCACTGAAGTCAGTCAGTGTAGGTCTGTGCATGTCAGCAACATGTAACGTATAAATAAGTAATTATATGGTAATATAGATAAATAGTTGGTGATATAAACAAAAAACTTTGACTTTGACAGACGATTAAAAAACAGTCCCTTAGAAATATTGTGCTATAGATAATATGAGCTTTCTTTAAATTATATTTTAGGAAATTATTTTCAATTTATTTTCGTTTCTCCTGTGCTTCGTGATGTAGGAGGGCGCTTCGTCGTGAAAATCCGTTATAAAAACCTTGTTCCCGTAGTTATAAATTTCCGTATTGTGTGGTATACGGTCTCGTTGGTAAAATGTCGTAGTTAAATCGCGAGGAGGGCAGACTCCAGCACTACTTAAATACATATATAACGGAGGTACACACATATAAGGAAGATTAGCCAGATACAGCACGCAGGCTACACACCCCAGCCGCGCCATAAATAACGCATTGTGATGGGAAACTACACCCTCATAATGTGAGTGCATGTACCAATTAACTGCCGCAGGACTAGATTACTACACATCGCCTTACCGCGGGATTGCTCCTAATTATGCAGCCAATCACATAAAAACATCTCCCCTGTTCTATCATCACTCTCCATTAATACTGCACATGGTAAAGATACATCAACGTTATACAACCAATCCCAGATAACAACCTGTTCAAATGTACGTTTATTTATTTTTATTGGAGGTGTTTTTGAAATGACAAATGTGATGTGGGTGGACATAGTGTTACCGTCCAGATATAGACCTACTATAATCTTAAAATTTCAAGACAAGACAAGACTTTCTTATTCTAGATCGAGACTAGAAAATTATAAACAATTGATAAAAAAAATCATTTATTTAAATCACTTGTTCTGCAATTGTTATCTAACATTCCAGATTTACTAAAACTGGGGAAGAAAGCGTGTGGGTATTGTTACCATGTAACAATACTTTCAAGAATTACTACATCTGTTTAACTTCGTCGGTAAAACGACTTTAGGTGTAACCCGAATTACCCGTATTCTGCTCTCGTCTGTAACGTTAAAGAAACTTCATTATGTAACTTAAAGATGCTTCATTAAGATGTCGTATTCACATGTCATAATTAGCGATAACGGAGCATCTTTTTTAGGATAGATACTTAGAGATGACAGTGTAAGTTTTTAAACTCTTGTTTAGTCATAAAAATGGCAGTCCATTTGTTCATGATATAAGAAATACATGTTGCCAAATGTAGTTCAGAAAAATACCATTTTTGTTAAACACAGCTTAGAGAAGGTGGCTGAATAAGGTTATAATTAACACCTTCATTAAACATAGAGATCGTCTCTAACTAAAGAAGTCTTAAGGAAGGAGTTAAAGACCAATAGATATATCCGTAAAAATCTGAAAACCTAAATCAATACGTTCTTTACTTGGTATAAGAAAGTAAAAATGTGCGAGAAATGCGTCCCCTTTTAAAGGTGCAAGTTGCAAGTGCGGTACAAAGAGCAGGGTGTGTGGTGTTTTTATTTAAGATTGCGTAGGTGGAACGGTGCGCCGTGACCTCTTGCAAATCAATGGCTGGAAAGTTATTAGAGGCTGAGGCCGTTTACAGGCGGGGACATCTGGCCTTTGGAGGCTCGCACGCACACCAAACTCAATGTTTATTTAGTGACATTCCCTAAATGGTTTGTGTTACTTTGACTTTTCGTCGGGCGATCGACGTTCGATGTTCGTTGCTGCGGAATTAATGGCGTCGCAGGAAAATTGAAAATTTGCAGTTACGCGTGACGCCGCTGTTTACGACGCCCGGCGTCACGTGCTGCCAGCAGACGCACACGGCTCTCCTTGTTCCTTCCATTTAGATTTAGATTAGCAATCTATACACAGGACACCCGTCATCTCTCATCTCCCACCCCTTAGTACCACAATAAATATAATGGGAACCAGTTATAATTATAGTTCTTGTAAGAGATATTGGAAAATCATTATAAAATAAGCCAATTGCTCCTTATAATGTTTTATAAGACTTGCGGTAAAGATACCTTCAGAGAGGTACTTTTTTCTGTCGTATCCAAAGTAATTATGTACTTTTAAATCTCGATTAAAGTATACTAATAATTATACATTTAAATGTAATTGAATAATTATGTAAAAGAGATTAAAATTACGGGATTATAGGAATATAAACCGTTATTGAAAATTTTTACCTCTCGCCACTCTGCATAGAGGTAGTGGAATCATGCTAAAAATCGGATAGTGAGTGTTCAATGGATAAGCACGTTTAAATCCCTAGAATACGATTTTAATATTTTTACTATGATATCTATCCGTGGGTGTGTGTGTGTGTGTGGATGGATGAATGGATGTTGTAACGATTACTCAAATACTAATGAATAAAAAAATGTTTTGATTTTGGATATAACATTCTGACACCCTAGACTAGATTAGATCTGATGATATTTTGGTGTTATTTTTTTTCATTACTAACTTCATTGACAGATATACAAATATAGAATACTAAAAAAAGAATTGTACCAATACTATAAGTACTAATTATATTAATTATTTATTTTACCGTGTCAACAGTCAACACTTGGATACTCGTACACATATGTAAAAAATAAAACTTAATAAAAAGGACAAACGAAAGGTTATGTGCAAAAAACAAAAATTTATTAATATTTACATCTTCAAGTAATGCCTTCGATTTGAAACAATTTATGACACCTTTCCAATAAGCTATCCACCCATAAAAGGTTGTAATGTTTTGAGAAGTCATTTTGGAATATCTGTTAGAAGAAGTATAGGTATGTATTTGTAAGGAAAGAAGAGTGTTTTGGTTAAAGTGGAGGTAGTGGCGAAACAGAGCAGATAAGAGGGTCAAGCTTAATAGAATTAGGTATTCGTCAGGTGAAGAGTATCTGGTGGATCGGGGAATAAATCTTGAGGCAGAAGGAGCCTCGGCTTGTATTATAATATTTGGGGTAGTAAGTGTCGGCCACCGGGGTCATAACTCACGTGTCACGGAAACAGCCGCCATTTTGAACACGCACCCGCCGTGTACTACCTGGCTGGCCCGACAACGCCCTATGCAAATGAGCTTTTAAATACATCGCCGGACTTAATAAAACCGGACATCGCCACAGGAGAAAAAACCCCTGCCTCCCACTATTTGCATTATAAACGAAATTGTTTTTGATGTTGTTTCGCTGGAATACATTAATATGTCCACCGGTCATGTGTGAACGACGCTTCTCAAACGAAAACATCCACTACCCTGTACTCACTTACCACTACATTCTTTTCTACGATCACTAGTGTAAACAATTTATAGGTTATCTAAGTGTCTCTTTTCGAAAGGTCGTGTGTAATGTACCGATCGCACAGTTAAGGAAATTTTGATTTATCGAAATTATGATAGCAGGATAACAAAGACAATAATTACTAGATAGGAAAGTTATTCTTTTCCGGTCCGAAGAATATGTGTACGACCGAGACGCAGTTGAGGCTGGATACTTCTTGAGGACCAGAAACAATTTTACTATCATGTAGCACACAATATTTTTTATCCTATACAACAAAACTACATAATAAAATAATATAAACACCTTACGAATACTGAATAATTTGACATTTAACTTTAGCTCAATGACATTTGTAAAATTAATTACCAATAGTAGAAATAGAATAAAAGAACAAACATTTAATTCTGACATTTAAGTTTAGCAATTCTGTTATTTTTATTATTTACAGAATATGTAATAAAAATACCTAAGATCTAACGTCCGCATACGAGCTGTTTTTTACTTCCCTGGAGAATAGTGAGATTTTGTAGGTCTGGATCTTCTTCTTGCGTTCGCATACGCAGGAAAATTTTCAAATGTGTAGATTACAATAAGCATGGAATGGACATTCCAAGCGAGTACACTATAGTTTTTCTAGTTTTCTCCTAATTCATTTATATTTTAATAGTTCTCAACAGCTAATTAAAAATCTATAGTTACTTTACTGTGGAAAATGAAAATGAGTTTACAATATGCTATATATCCGTAACAAACATACAACAAGCAAGTATCCTAATAGTCGTAGAAAAAATTAATTTCAAATGACTCTAGTATTACATATACGGAAGTTTCATGACTGAAGTAAGTTGATGAATAAAATAAAATTATTGGAGTTTATAAAAGTTTTATTTCGTCTCCTACTGGTTTCCGTTTTCACTCCTTGAAGAAGACCTACATAAAACCGAAATCGGTAGTAGTTAAAATAACTTTAATATACCTTGCCTTTTCAATTTTAACTATGAATTAATATTAATTCCTTATGGATATTTTTAAAGCAAAAAATAAGAGGAATAAAATTCGCGTATACATTTTTTCTACAAGTTAAATTAATATGAAATGCTGGTTCTTTATAGAACTTATAAACTTTTTAAAAGAAAATAATTGTAGGATTATTTCAGTAAAGAAATTAAAGAAATATAGTAGTGGTATTAAGGTAAAGCTGTGCTTGTTTTGAAGAGGGAAAGAAGGAGGAGAGTTTGAGGACCACTGGCGTAGCACTCAGGCACTCTCGTGACGAAATCGGGTATCACGCATGAAAACTTCATCACTAGAGAGACTGGCTATATTTTTATATTAGCATTGAGTTTCATACGAAGACCTTTGATCATATGCCCATTCATGTTTATAAATATTCCGTCAAAGAAGGCCGGCCCAAGGCTTTAGTTAGGACCCGGAATAATGATAAAAAAGAAACTTTTATGCGATGCATACATTCTTTATTTTCCTTTTTCTTTCTACATTATTTGAATACGTGTGCGGACATTTGGCATGAGTATGTACAATAAAATAAAAGCGGAAATACTGCGGACATCCAAACGCAAACATACAGCATAAGTAGTGATAAAAAAGTTAATTTTCGCTAAGAGAGGACGGTATTATTGTAGGCAAAGGGAAGCGAATATTGAATATTCCTTAGGGAAATTCCAAGCATCACTTGATTGATATAAAGCTGAAATAATATAGCGAAGATAGTGCCTATTTGCATAAATAGAGCATAATAAATTTTAATGAAATCTTGTGGAGTTATTAAGAATGCAAAAACATTGAGTAACCTTAGCATAATGGTAATCTAACAATGGAAAGCTGCTTTTATTTTGATCAAAGCGTATAATTAATCTTCGTGATAAATGGCATGCTGCATGTTCAGAGCCGAGATGTCGAATTTAAAATTCAAACAACTCAAACGTTTCTTCTCATGGACGTAATTTACTTATTGATCTTCCCAATCCACGAATTTTAATAATTTTAAAACTCAGCTAGTGTAAAGCTCACTATGAAAGCAGGAAGTCAACTGAAAAATGCGGTTTATCTACTGACGTAGATGTGACAACTTAAACCCAGGAATTCTGAATTTGCTCTATGAGCGGGAATTACTATCCCTGCTGAAAGAGATTCATTTAATGAGCAATGGCATTCTCTATGGCATTGGCTTTCTACTTCATCTACAGATTGGCTTTCAATCCGTGCGATACTCCTTCATACATTTAACAAAGAACGAAAAGAGTGGACAACACTTGACTTCCTTGTACACCTATTTAATTGTACAAATTTTTTGCTGCACTTCATTTCAACTTAGACAAAATTTCAACTATCTACGGCTAATCGTTTTGGAATTAAAAAAGAACTAACCTTACGACCAAAGTCCCTTTTGGTTCTGGTCATTATAATAAAAAATACACAACTAGATTTGTGTTTATTTTTCTGTAATTATAAGAGAAATATATAAGAAATAGAAAGTTCTTCGAGGAAACTGACGCAATAGCGGAGTTAAACCTGAATATCTGAAGATCTTTCTTGGAAGGGAGTTGAGAATTTCCCAGCAATGGTTAAGAGTGGGGCGTAACACAGTCCTTGCATAGTTAAGCGACGAAGTAGTTAGATTTTAATTAACTGATGCAAGTCTTCTTGTCCGTTTGATTCGTCGTTACGATTTTCCCGGCGAGCAAACTTCCAATACGTTTGATTTCTTTCGCGGGCCTTTGAAGTTGCTGCCCCGATTCAGTGTAAGTTTCTGATGGGATTGATATTATATACCTGCGTATTCAGCCGGCACTCAAATGGCACATAAAGGTTTCATGCTACACTGATTTCTGGCAAAACTTTTTCTCTTTAAATCAACAAAAAATTGCCCTTTAATTAAGAAAATTTGACAGAAGTTTCTTTGATTCAAAGAGTTTTAACAAGCTCTGATTTATTTTGAATATTGATTGTAATGTGTTTCTGTTTGTTTCAGGTGAGTCGAGAACGAGTTCGGGAAGGTATGGGTTTTGGAGCTATCCTATTTCTTCTCGTGATTTTGATTTGCTGTAAGGAAGATTGTATTGTATTAGGAAGGAATCGATACATGGCGTATTATGTCTTGTAAATCTTAGGATTACCCAGCAAAGCGCGTAAGGCACAACATCTGTATTCGCCAAAAATAAAATTTGCTCGGCATTGGCTGTTGATATAGATATTTCCGAATTTGATTGTGCGTCGAGAGCGCCTCTAAATGCAATATAAATCTCTTTGTTGTTGTATGAATGCAAACACATATGAAAAATTCAGAATTGAATTTGGAGCGTCACGTTGAGAAACCGCCAGCGGCATGCGGATTTATGCGGAAAACACTCTGGCAAATAACTTTACAATTATATAGTAAGTGGGACGGCATTCACATCTGATTCAGAGGTAAATTAAATTACAGTTTAATAGCGAAATGCGCTTACATGTTAAGATGTGGTCCCTTCGCTTCGCTGCAAGAATATTTCGCATTGCGGTTCCCATTCTCTACATTCACTTGCTTGCTCTTCCAACATTTCACTCCTACAACGATTACTCCTATCGAGCTCTTCTCTCTAAAAATAGACGAGACGAGATAAATACCGAGACGAGACGAGATACGACCCGAGACGAGACAAGATAGACAATATCGATATAATAATAATCAATATAATCATTATCAAGACATTCGAGATTTCTCATTAGATCGTCTCGTCTCGTCTCGTTTCAACCTTATCTCGGGAATATTTTTCTCGTCTCGTATCGTCTCGTAAATGGTAACAAAATATTGTTGAGACGAGTTAAACAAGTGGCGAGATGAGACGAGACTAAAAATAGATGTTTTCGGGAAATGTAGATAAACTGCTGGCGTATTTGTTTAGAGATGAGGGTAGGTCTATGAAGAGGAGTACATTAGAGTGAAGGAGTAAGACGGTAAGCGGTGGAGAAATAAAATCGGGCGTCTCGTCTGAGGGAGAAGACAGCGGCACAATTAGTCAGAGCCCATTAGCGTTATTGTCAGACCGCGTGCTAACTGTCCACCGTCGCGCTCACAATTATTTAAATTACGTCGAGATGCGTAGATGGAACAAACCTGCAGAATTATCTCTACACGTGCACTCAATCCCGCCCGATCTAAATGTAATCAGGCGCACGAAAATGTCAATGAGACATCTGTGAATGAGTTGAATATGAAACATTTATAAATGTCAAAGGGTGATATCTGTAAATGAACGAACAGTAGCGACCTTTGAATCGTTTCCGAAACCGAATGCAACCCTTGCGACATTTCGCATCTGTGGAAATGTCGCCGCGCGGCTAATGCGTATATAGATGGAGCTTCCTATATGAAGATATATCATCCTTTATAAAAACTGCCGTCGGCGTTCATTATTTGTTTGCGGATATGGCATATGCAGACGCAAATGAAAAACGCATTTCAGACTTTCCAAATTAGCGCAAAAAGTCCACCGGTCTTTGAAGTGTTCGCTTTGAATAATGACAATCCGAATTAACAAATAAAAGCGCCAGCCATTTCCTTTATGGATTCCCGAACAACATTTTATAGCAGATGCTGCTTAAGCATTTTGTTAAAGCAGCGGAAAGTTTGGAAGGTTTCTGACTTGGTTATCCCTTTTTATACTTTTTCGTGTTAACTGCTTGGTATTTCTCGGAGCGCCGCTGTTAACTTGTCAATATGTGTCCGCCTACTTTCCACCAAACTTGCTTATTTTTGACGGGTTACTATTCCTCTCGTGTTTTCCTACTTTTTTTTCATCAATTTTTAATGTTGCTAATAAAAATGTCACACGATCACCTGGTAATTCTCCACGTCTTAACGCTTCCATCACTCTTCATAATTCCAGCTCAATCTAATTAACAGAAATTAGTTAAAAAGACGGAAAGTAGAATATTAATAAAAATAGAATGAGATAATTAAAATACTTCCAAAATAAGTGGACGCGACATGGTCACATAGTTACATGAATTTCATCAATATTTTAATTGGCAACTGAAAAGAAACCATTAATATTTTATGGCTAAAACGTTAAAAGTAAATACCATTTATTTCCCTAATGTAGACTGATTTACTGGTGTATTAGTGTATTTTATTAAATAACTGCTACTTCAAAAGTTTTTTCCTCATTACCAATTATCCAGTTGAATAAACCAATTCCATATATAGATAAACATAAAATTTAGTTTTGGCACTTTTCTTGCTTTTTTCTCTGTAAAATATTCTATAATATCATCATATGGTAATAATCTTAAAATATCGTTGTTGTATTAGATTGTTTTAGGCGTTGTTCCATCATAACAGTTTTCAGCCTATTAATAATATAACAAGATAACTTCCAAGTTTGGAAATGAATCCTGCACTTTTTTATATTATTAACTCTACATTGATGAAGGAATGACTTACGGTAACATATGACGTTTGACGTTTGTAGTTGATATAATAACAAGTACAACTGTTATTTGTAGTTGTTATGGAATCCCACTCCTTAGACATAAAACTACATATTCGTGGAATTACATTTCAAAATTCGAGTGTCCGTAACTCGCTTATTAATTTAAAAAAAATTATCGGATTTTCTTATTCACATAATCCTAAATGAAATTATAAAAAATATAGTGGAATCTTATCTTCTATTCTTGATATCTTATCGCTTGTAATATATAACAGTTCACAATTGGTGGTGAGTTGTTCTTATAATGAAAGTGATAAAAGTAGAAGTTGACAGAGCGGAAGTAATCGGGAAGATAATGAGCAGGGCGGCGAATTAGCGTCATTCGGGGTATGATTCACGGCGACGTCAATGCTGCATTCACGGCGGTTATTACGAAGGAGAAGTTAGTAAACATCTCTCCACAATCCCGCCTGTTCTTGGGGTAATTGTTATGTCCCGTTGCCGTTACGGTTAGCAATGCACGGAAAACTTAACAATGCACTTGAAATTTACACCCCTATACAGGCTGTCCGCTATTAAGTATTGTATGAACGAACGTGTTAACCCCGTGAATAAGTTAATGTGCAAGATTATTGGCGAGCCAAACTTCGCCCGTTCTGTTTGTTTATCAACGCTTCGTAACTTTACTACTCCGTAGATTGATAGATGGGACTACAAACACCCCCACAAATTAAACATAAAACAACACTAATTTCATACACAAAAAACATCTCAGAAAACTGGTTAACTGTTAACCTATATTGAGAACATTATAAAAATAACAATTTTAGTTCGAAAACCGGATTTCAATCATTGGTAACCAGTTTAAAGTTAATATATAGATTAATTAAAAAAAAAGAAAATATTATAGAGCAATGATTCAAAATCAGACACGAATATTCATAAAAATTACTGTAATACATTCAGAAAAATGTAAGTCATTTTTCAATTGTACACTTGATGATTAAAGCTAATAAAGAGACTATTTTTATGACTTTTCAGTAAAATGTAAATTATAGAAAGTATCATGACTTACATAGTTATATTTAAATACAAATATAATAGATATAAAAAAATAATTGCACTATATGATATTATTAAAATAAAGGTTAATATTTTCTAAAACTGGTTTTTTTTTGGTTAACGGTTACCGATATTTTCGGAATTAAAAATATCGGTTAAAATTACGGTTAAAGTTTTCAAATTTGGTTTATAAAGCGTACATTCCAAATTTTCAAACAGAAGTTTGATATCTTAAACCGTTCTGGAGATATGGGCATTCAAAGTTTAAAAGACATTGCATAGCTTTTTATCAAACTTTATTCAAGTTCAGGGTCATGTAAATCAGAAACTAAAAGAGATAGAGACTTCAGCTTTACGGCATTAGATTCCTAGTGTTTTCTTTTATATATAACTAAATTTTTGCGTAAATTTAACAACAGACACAAAAATGAGAATTCGATTTTTAGGAAGTAAGAAGTCTAGGATTTTCATATTTCTGTATTATTGTCAAATTACAATAAAACAGATAAATTATGACGTTACTTGTTACAATTGACAAATATAAAGGTAAATAAAGATATTTGGTATGTTTATTTGATGTAGAGAAACTTACAGCAGGTGCAGGAGAAAAGTTAACAAACACAAGACATCATTACGTTATAGAAAAATAAATTCCAGTGTTCCTGTCTAATATTGATTTAGCTTCCTGAAGGAACTGTATAAATATTTGCTATTTATTTTACATCTGAATTCTTCTGTTGTCAGGAAGATGAAAATAAAATATTCGCGTTCGCAGCCTAAGTTTACTATTCCATAGAGACAGTTTGTTTGTGCATTGAAATATTTTAAAATTTTACATTCAGAACAGAAACAATGATGCTAACAGCCACTTCTTTATTTTTCTTTTTTATTCTTTTTCTATACGATGTTCATCCGGTAAATTTACCGAGATAAATTCATACTCTACTATGAAATGTAATACGAATTTAAATTATTTGTTCTTGGCATTTTTATTCGGTGCATTTTGGTGGCAGCGGAAAACAAATAGCTTTTTTAATTCAACAATAATATAAAAGATTTTTTCCAAGCACAAATCCTAGTCTATTTTATTTCATTCATGTGATGATAATTATGAAGAAACTTCTATTTATCCACCTGTACCCAAATATTATAGAAAATGATGGAAGAACAAAATTGTAAATGAAAAATGTGCTAATAATCAGACTGGACTCATGACTATTTGGTATTTATTTGTAGACTACTGCATAAAACAGTTAGGAAATTAGAATATTGATTACTTATTGAATAACAGATAGAAAAAACTATTACAGACGGATAATTAAATTATTACCTACTATTGAGGACTGTTTAAAAATAGAGGATATTATAGGAAATTGATTAAGAAAGAAATAGCTACTCAACAAGACACCAAAAAGAGAACACTAAATACTGACTCAACATTGAAGATAGAATGTGTAGACTTTACTGAAGAGAAGAGGAAGAAATCTTGTAACATATGCGTCTGTACTGAGTAAATTGAAAAGGAAATAAAGAAAGGAAGAAAAATTATTGGACACCAATTGTAAATACTCTAAATGGTGTTACACATGAATCAATACATTCGGATTTAAAAATCAAGAAGATTGAAAAGAACTAATCCTCTAGATGTGGCATCTAAATTATGAAGTAAAAAACAACATAAATCTTGAAGAACTCTAATGGGAGTTATTTTTCGCACGTTATTATTTAATTTATCAGATTTCCTTGTTGGTTTTTTCTTCTTAACCAGTTGTAAATTAAGGTTTAAGTAATTAAAAAATACATTTATCAACAAAATGTAACCATGACGATGCTATTGTGGTTTAATAATTTTTTCAATGAAAATTTGCATATTTCTGGGAGAATGTAGAAACGGCGATGATGCTTAAAGCTGAGAATTACAGTGTATCGTTAGAATTTCCAAATTTGGTGAAGAGCGCTGAATTGATCCAGCTAAGGAGCACTTTGGCAAATGGATAATTAAAGAGTTTTATTTGGGTTATTTTGCTTTTCGGTTTCGTGCGGGGAAATCAATAGTGTGAGCTAATGAGAATTTTTGTATGCATACCAATGGCATGGATATTCTGTTATGACATTCCGAAAAGAGACATCTTTATTAGAGCAATTTATTAGTTGCGACTGCTCGATGTTCCTAAATTGCCCACTCGACTAATGCACACGGTATCATGCCACCGGCAATTTCAAAACTTTCGTGATGAATATCATTAGGACAAAACGAAATTTTCTTAGCGCATACAAAATGTTACCATTGATTTTTCTGAAGGTCGTGCTCTTAAGAATAGCCATAGTAAAATATGTTTTATTACTGTTTTATAGGTGACGCCAACTCTCATATTAACCTGCACGCATTACTTTTATTCCCCGGTTATTATATTCCGAACAATGCCATTAGTTTGAGTATTACCTATAAATTATACTCACATTTTATTAGCCCATTCATCTACCCTGCTGCTCTATTTTCTTCGCCCAAACCAAATTCAAATTCTTCCGCCAATAGTTTTCTCATCATTCATTCCCAAGTCTTAAGCCATAGGTCACCGCAGACAAATTCTGATTGATCATTACAATGAGGTATGTGACTATAATTCCAGTATATGTCATAAAATAAAAAAACTAACCACTATAGCCAGTAACCCGGATTAATTATACCCCTTGTTAACATCCTGAAATGTCAAACTAACTCTAATCCCAATTCATAACAACTAAGTATATTATTTAGTTACAAACAACTATACTAGTTTGGTGGAATTAGAAATATTTGTACATAATTATCAGCATTTCTAAATGATACAGAAGAAGATTTATGGTGATATTTCACAAGGCTATAAGTGGTACTGGCAATTGTTTAAAAAAAAACATTTAATTAGAATATTGCGGAATCTGCAAATCTAAAACTGAAAAGTAAACGATTCTCACAGTGATTTAAAGATGAGTAAAACAATATTAAGATTTGAAAGAATGAGTGATGAAAAAGGAAAAGAAATGAGAGTTAATAAAACGAAACAAGTGCGGAAAGTAGTTTTGCCAGCATGAAGAAGAACATCGCGCACGAAGCCTGGATTCAAATTTGTCCGGGGAATATCGATGAACGGCAATAAGTCCGGTGCAATCCCCCGAGTCTCCGCGGAATCCGGGAGAGAACAACTTCTCGCGCACCCGGAACTATTGATACTTTGATTTTATTTCTTCACTTTCAACTTATGTGAATATATGTCATCCGCGACTATTTCCAACTTTAACATCCGGCTTTTATGTCGCGTCGTTTGTCGCTGCACTTGTTTATGCCAAGCGTTTGCATCAACAAATAAACACCCTGTTCACGATGCTTACCAATACTGATGGTCTTAACCATACAACGATACTGGCTGTTCATTAATGAGAAATTTGAGAACGTTCAAAATAATACACAACAAAGAGACAAAAGGAGGTATTTATTACATTATAATGTATTGATGGAAACGTGTATGCTGGGATGGCAGAGGGCTGTTAATTTTAATGTGTGTGCGGTGAAGCAAGCAGGAAAAAGTTGAGATTGATTCGGGTGTGTTTTTATATTCAAAACAAAAAAGCAATCTTTTTGCTGTGGGAGTTTTTTCGCCGGAATCCACGTATAAAATGAAGCCATCGCAAGCGGCCAAACTACACACTTGAGCATTTAGAAGGAAAAATGCCACAGTTAGCGTTCCAATGCGTTATTGCGCGCGCTCAAAATGTTTTAACATAATTAAAAAATAAAAGGGAACGACGTAACTGCATGTTCGATGAACATAAAGGCGGAGATGTTTGCGTGAGCAGACCACTGATACGCTTGAGGAATATTTCAAAGCCACATTGTTTTTTTATTGGCTCCGTAGCTTTCAGATGACTTTATAGTATCAGTTTATACATTCACTCAACAAGATAATTCTCTTTCCTAACCGACTTACCCAGTTCCTCTCAAATATATACTGTAACAACCGAATTAAATCCTACTTTTTATTTTGCTTCTCGGTCACTCAATCTACCTTTTTCCAGCTTTTTCTTTCCAAATCATTTTAATGGGGTATGTGACCAAAGTTTTTTTACATATATGATGCTACCCTCATTTTTTAATCGATTCATTATTCGTAGATGTAACGTCAGCGTGGTGAAACAATATTGTATAGTTTGTATTATTTTACACCCAGATTCAAAAAAATAATTAAGTATATTATTGAGTTCTAAAAATATCTCCACTAGTTTGGTGGAATTAGCAATATTTGTACATAATTATCATCATTTCTAAATGATACAGAGGAAGTACATTACATGCTTATTGAATAATATACTATTATTTTTTTATTTGTTTTATTCTTTACAGTAAAATTATTAAATCACGAAAAAAATGTCTTGGACTACGGTTACAGTTATTGAAAAACATATAATGCTGTCAATTAACTATCAATAAAATCTACTGGTCTGCCAATGTACTACAGATTTGTGAAATGGTCTACTGAACATCCAATTGCTAGTATATTTTTCCATATTTACAAAAGAATTGAATTGATAAGATCCACTTTGTGGTCACATATTCAATATTTATTTCTTATATTTACTCTTTACCAAGGAGACACTTTTATTCTGGCGGCGAAAAAATTTCTGCTTGTATTTTTATGACGCTTGAGAAATAAATTTATATGTAAGCAAATATAATTATTATTATTAATTAATATAAATTATAACTTCTCTAAAGCAAGGTATTATTTTTATTGTAAAGATATTATGAATGTCCTAATATATATGTATAGAGTTTGGTAGAGAAACGTGGTGGATGCGCTGAAGCAGCACGCGCGGTGCATACAGTATCCCATGCACATCTTCTGCATCCAAACAAGTCACAGAATAAATGCGTGGTCGTGTGAGGCTTGGCTGTAATGAAGTGGGTGTTTTTTCCGTGCGTCCGAGTGATTGTTTCGCGTCGCGACGTCTTCGTGCAGAGACGCTGCAGGTGAAATATCGCGAGTGACGCGGCACCGCATACGTAGATTGCAGGAAGTAAAGCGCACGAGGGAAATTTCATTTTCTACGTTTGAGGAATACAAGAGTTTGAATTTGAATCTGGTTAAATATTCAGAGGAACACACACCTTATTTCATCATTTTTGCTACGAGTTTCGCTGCGGGTTATTTTTCAATTATTTCAGCACAATTTAAGTTTGGATCTTGCTGTTATCTTCCCAATAAACTTTTAGTGCAATTGAACTAATGGCGTGAAAGATCTTAATCTATTAATTAAAGTAATTTAACTTGCATTACACTCTTATAGTTTCTCCTCATAAAATAAATTTATAATGGTATAAAATCCTATCTTTATACCTAAATCTTTAATTGCCAATGTCGTACTCCTATTACATAAAAAAATATACAGCGTACTCACCAATCCTTCATGGAAATTATAATTATAATTTTTTACAAACACTATGCCGTTTTATATTACAAAATTAAATCAAAAACATATAAATACGTTAGCGCTACAGGCCTTTAATGTCCCGGGCTTCTATTTTCTTCTTTCACTGCGTTTAACTATTTTTTCTTCGGTCATCCTCATTCACCTCCTTATAGTGCTCGCTTAATAGCTCTATATTCTCCGACATCCGTGCAACATGTCCTAGCCATCTTACTCGTTGTGCTCTAATCGTGTGGCTTAT
Source organism: Stenolophus ochropezus (assembly GCA_035578165.1). Classification (NCBI taxonomy): domain Eukaryota; kingdom Metazoa; phylum Arthropoda; class Insecta; order Coleoptera; family Carabidae; genus Stenolophus; species Stenolophus ochropezus. Next base: position 30,133,264 of record JAQOWZ010000001.1, on the reverse strand, counting down.
AAATGAAAATCCGTACATGTCTTGTATTTCTCGATAATGATAGACGAATTTAAATAAAACACTTGGTTATTCCACAATAGTTATTTAATGTGACGATCATTTCGTCCTTTCGGACATCTTCAGACTAAGACTTTCCGAACCATAGGTCGCTTAAATAGCTCCAATACATACCAAGAAGTCCATTCTTCTGGAAGTGATACAATAATGATATAGATGGTGATAAACTCGGATAGAAGAACGGATCTCGTTTTGATCAGCAGCATGTCAAGTAAAATTTACATTACATACGTAATTTAACCTGTCATATGCCACATGCATGTGCGGTGGTTGAAAATTATATTTTGATGCAGAATAATGCACGTCCAAATACTACCCGACTCGTAGTGTATAAGTTAAATCTTCAACAAATTTCTTGGTTACCATAGGCTCTTCAATCTCTCGATATGAAACTGTTGGAACATGTTTAAAATATATTGCAGAGAACGGTGACAAAGGCATATGACCAAATTAATACTCACCGACACCTTATTGGATCAACAATAAATTATGACGGAGGTCGTTCTAGATGTTAGAAATTTTATTAGTTCCATTTAATTAATATTCATGTTTCCTTGTACATATAATTTATAATTAAGTACCTATATTTAATTTATTTTTGACGATTTTTTTTTGTATCATTGTAATTAAATATATTTGAAAATCGTAGTACTTCTATTTAAAAAAAAAACCTTATACGATTTTGAGTTGCGTGTAATATTAACAAAAAAAAATAGGTAGTTATTTTTTAGGACTTAGGAGAACTGTGTCTGCCTTTTAAATTTGACTATTAAATATGAAATTAGTAATAAAGTTTCCAGAATGAGATAGCAGTGTCTGTGTAGGTGCAATTTCGGCTAAAAGTGTGGTGTCCACAGTGTTGTGCAATTAATTTGATTGTAAAATGTAAACAGTGTTTGAAATCAGGGAAATAAATCTGTGTAGCATTAAGTACAGTCATGCTTTACATGCTAATAAAGTCCAACAAATTTTTCGCCTGGTATATTTTATGCAAAATATTTAATAGCTGATTAACACAGTAACGAGGTAGCGATCGTAAATCTGATCGTAATTATTTTAACCACACACCAGGGGACACGTGATATATTTATCAAGCAGGCGGCGACTTATACGGAATCTCAATTTGAGTTTAATTGCTCCGCGTCTTTTTCGCTGCAAATATGGTGCTGTACGCTCGGAATGTTTTTAAACTGTTGATCTGTGTGAATTAATTGCCTTTTAGAATGTATTTCAGACGTAACGGATTGATTAATGAAATTTTGATTAACACTTCAGTTAACAATTAAGCGGAAAATTGAAAGATGTTGGTAATAGCGGTGAAAATTAAGTTCTGCTTTCTAAAGCTCCTGGATTATTTGTAAAGACACTTTACGTTCTGCTCTGCCCAATTCGCCACCCTGGGGATTGGACCCGGCAATTCCAACCAACCGATCTCAAATCATCTGCAAAATAACTAAAAAAAACCTGTAGTTTATGTTTGAGTAATTAAATTTGTTTGCGAAGCACAGAATCGGTGAAATTATTTTTGAAATATAGCCCGCATATTGCACAAATCTCGCCCTCGAAATTTCAGCCCAAGTGGAAAGATTGAACAACTTTTCATAAACAATTTTTGCTGTAAAAAATTTGAGCGACCTCAGCCATTGTACGAGGAAAAACTGATGCTGAAATAGAGTACCATGTATCATCACTACAACATTTATTTTTGATTGAATTACCAGAATATCGACGTGTTCAGAGATAGCGATTACAAAATCATAAATCTGGCCCGGCAATCAGTATTTTCAGCGCCATCATGATATATTACCGTTAGTTTTAAATAAAAATTTATTGGGACCGTAGATTATCAAGTTTCATTGGATGACTGTGCGTTTATATTCAGGACAATACGCTCGTTGTAACAACTGCAACAGGGTTGCTCATTTCAACCCTACCAAAATCGCTGCACCCTGCTCCAACACTATTCATTTATTGCAACCATTGGAATTTTAAGATCCTAATCCTTGTGGACATGAACATAGTTTAATTTATGATACTATGATGAAGAAATGTTTATAAGATCCAATATGGTCTCGTAAGTTAACATAAATTTTTAACAGTGGTCTAGAATGCAGAAGAAAATTGCACTCTGAATTTTACTTTGCTCTTCCTTTTGTGATATTGATCTTATATTGTAATCTTTATTATTATTGTAAAATATAACATTGCGTATTCTACGATACTGTTTAATAGTGGTCGGTACAATTATTTTTTTATTTAGAATATATTACAACAGTGGCGGGAGGTAAAGATTTTAAAAAATGATCTGTCACACCACTGATTATAAATAAGTAAGTTATAATTATATGTACGCTGGAGAGAAAGGGTAGGATGCAAAGAAATGTGGGTGAAATTGATCGCGATTATGGTGTCAGTTTCCGCTCCAGATTTGCGTAAGTTGTTCGTTAAGTCGTGAATGAAACATAGGCTGATGGCAGCTCGGTGTTCATCCCTCGTGACTTGCGCTTGTACTACAAAAGCTCGGCTCTAACTTTCTATTAATTCCATTACGAATCAGGCCGCCGGAATCAATGCGACCTGATTTACACTTCATGCGGACAATGTTTATTGTTTCGCTGTCATGTGCTCGAATTATTATAGAAGAATTGTTGCTGTTCATTAATATTAAAGTTGATATTATTTTTAGCGCGCTTCATAATTAATTCATTGCATGTTCTCCTTTAACTGGCCTTGGTGGGATCGATAACATAAGTTTTTCATAAGATTTGCGGAGAGGAGAGAACTGCTATAGTTCGTCTCACATAGAAAAACACCTATGAGAAAGGCGCAATCTCGTTTATATTTTGGGCAAATAATAATAGATGATACCGGTAAGAAAATATCATAAGTATATCTATCGATTAAATGGAGGGGGATCTTAGATAACGGTTCCTACCCTTACCAGGTTTATGCAAATCCTTAGATGTAGCAATTATTTGAAAAATCGCAGTCATGTTTTGCTTCGAAATGATTAAAGTAGTTTATGGACAAAATGCTCTGTCGCAGGCAAAAATTTACAGGTGGTACAAAAATTTTAAAGATGGAAGACAATGTATTGAAGATGAATAACGATCTAAATGCCCTTAATTGTTAAGAACCCATAGAATATTGTCTATATCAAAGCTGTTGTGAACTAGACAAGCATTTAAACATCGTACTGATTTTTGAGAAAGTCGCGTTACCGAAATCTGTCGTGCGTGGAATTTTTACTGAAGATCTGAACATGTGGACAATTGTGCAAAATATGTTAAAGAAAATTGAATTCCAAGAAAAGAAGGCAAATCGTCTTTTCATCACAAAAAAAAATACAATTCCAACTTAGCACTTCATGATTATTTTTATTCCCCAAACTTAAATCTTGCCTCAGAAGAACTCATTTTAGGACCAATGAGAATATTTAAAAAGCCGTGACGAGTTTTCTCAACAACCTTCCAGAAAGAGTCAAAGTAGATTACATGCAATTGTAATTTTTTAAATAAAACTGTTTTTTTAAGTCACTTTCATTACTTTTGGGACGCACCTTGAACGTTGCCGTCTTCTTCAACTTATTTGTTGCATTAAATACGCGAGATGATTGACTGGTCTATTTCTATTTAAGATGAACTATAATCCCTAATGCTTTCCAGTACACTTTTTGATTGTATTTTGTAATGTGTGCATGAGTAGTGAAGAACGGTGTTGAATATAAATAGTTGTGGGAAATATCTGAGGGAATAAAGAATATGGAATGCAGATTGGAATGAGTGTAAATGGAGATTGAACGACCGGTGCTACAATGAATATTAATTAATAACAATCTGAGCATTGGGATCTCAGTAGCAAATTGTGCTGAAATAGTTGCAGAGCCGGTAGTTAGAATGTAGGGCTCGTAAAGTGGCGTCGGGACGTCGATGCAGCCGTCTTAGCATTTGCATTAGACGGACACGGTCAGGCTTTATGTAACAAGAGCGGCGCCGGAAGGGTTGGATAATAAAGTGGAGCTTCTCAACCCTCACTTTCCGAAAACATCACATAATTGAAATATTCTTAAGAAAATATTTGCCCTTTGTTTCGTGCGGCGAGGGTTTTTATCTCGCGAGATTCCCATCTCCGGGATGTTATTTCTAAAGATAACAATCCAGTTGAGAGATAGATAACATCTACTTATTCCCGCACTGCTAAATGTAATAACCTTGCGTGCTGCTATGTTGATATTGTAATTTCGCTTAATCACAATTATTATTTTCATTTCGGCAGAATAAACTTCAACAGTACACCGCCTACTACTTCCAATTTACACATTCACTCTTCAAAATTCTCTTTTCTTTTCAAAACAACATTTTTGACCTTTAGCTCAATGTCAGCAAGAAACATATTTTATTCTTCAATTAACTATTACACATTACATCAAACATAGGATAGTTATGAGTATCATAATCACCGCAGATATCAAGAAATGTCTGCAGAGTAGAAAAAAATCGTTCAATTGGGAATGTTACATTACATGTGTATTGTCGGAAATATTTTTATATCGCACATTAGAAATAGTTCATGAGCATTTTTTGGTACATTTCCATTATTAGTAACATGTCGTCATCAAAGTTTCAGTTCTCCAATTCTTTCATCAATGCGTCAGTTAACAACCCATATTTTCAACGGAGTTCTCTAGGATTTTTTCTCCTTATGGTAAAACCGAACGGTTTATTCGAAATACAAAAGTTATATAATATTTTTTGGAGTATTTGCCATAACATTGCAATGTATGGTAGAATTTAAAATACTTGTAGGGAATTTGTTGTAAGGTTGTCGTGGCGGTAACGTATTTATGTTAGTTCGTTTGGATGATAATGTTCGGCATTCGGCAATGTTTCCCGGTTCAATACGAATTCCAGTAATGGCAACGGAGCAAGTTTAATGATATTCATGCATGCTTGGAAATAGTTGGTAGCTCGAGGGTGTAGGTAGCAGTAGGGACAAGAATAGTGAGGCGAACTTAGTTGTGATAAGACGAATTCCGAAATTGCGCCGCGTAGCGACGAGGTTGCTACAGCCCTGGGATTCCCCGCATACCTACCCGGCTTCTTTCACACTGGAATTTAACTATAAGTGTGCTATTGTTCCCACATTACCAGATATCACACCTAATTTATTGCCCAGCCAAACTTTATCACATAATAACTACACATAGGCGTACTATACCACCACCAGTACTATAAACAGTACGAAAGCCAGTGGAACTTTGAAGTGACGTCGCCAGTCAATTTTATTTGGGAAGAAAATTACATGATAAAAAACTCTAAAGGCTGGCTTCTTGACATTTGGTTAAAGTACCAGTTACTTTAACCATCGATATATAGATAGATAGCAAAAAATCGCAACGAAATACTGTCATAAGTTGTTAAAAATAACCTTATTTACTTTTTTGATGCGACATTGTTCTATTAACCGATAGTTACGGTATCCAGAATGAAACTTTACATTACATTCAATTTATAATTATCCGTCTAGGATGTCTTGAAGCAAAGGAGTCTATTACTTTATTCGAGTTCAATTGTTTGCCAATTGCTCTTCAGTATTTATTATTCTTCTTAAACAATAAGAAGTTATTTCACGTCCTGCTCTTGAAACTCGAATAATGATAATTATACATGATATATACTTCTGAAATAGCGACTTTGTAATTTATGTATAATTGAAAACAACCAGAAATCTGCTAAAGTTAAATTATGATCTACCAGATTTTCTACCATCTGCCAAAATAAAAATTTAGTTATTAAATAAGTACCTCATTCTAGCAGATTTAGTAGCAATTGTAGTAAATTGGCAACTTACTCGTAGGTAAAAGGCGTGAGAGAGAGAGAGTGATTCGAATTTGAGAAAATGTAATAATTCAGAGAATAATAAGTTGTTTAAGAAGCCGGAGGTGTGGGTAGCTAGCGGAAAATTGCATCTTAAATTACAGAGGAAAGCAAATAGAAAGCAAGTAGAAATTCTTGGTCGGAAAATGCAAGTGCGAATGTTTCATTTTAATTAAAATTCCAAAAACTAAATTAAATATTTCATAAAGAGCTTTCATTATCGCCAGCCAAACACAAACACTTTGAAAAAGCTTGTTAATTTCGCGAACAAAAATTTGATTATCCATTTAATTTATTTTTGTAAATAGCGAAGTGAATTGCGGGAAATCCCGAGAATATCTGATGGAACACCTATTTGCTTTCATAAACCGTTATATTTCACATTTCGCAAACAGAATGAAAAACCATTACGCTGCACAGAGGACCCTTTATAAGTAGATTTATTACAAGTAAATTTAATTTCAGAACAGAATGAGCAGGAAAGTTTGACTTTACGACGCGGATGCTGCTGCCTGCCGCCTTTACAGCCCGAATAAACTTTGTTTTATATATTTTTATAATACACTCCACATTATAGCGGAGTACAAACACACTTGCATTATTCACGTTCTAATTTCGTCGTTTAGAATAACTGCAGCACTCGTCTATTATTGTACGTGTACGCCAAATATAGAACCAACTACTTGAATAATTAATCCTGCAATCCCGTCAATTAAAGTAAGCCATTGTACGAGTGTGTGGCTGCATTCATTGTAAAATAAATAATTGGCCTCCAACTGCTTCGCAACTGTTTAATTAATAAAATATGCCCTCTCATTTATGCTCCAAATATTCCGTTGTCGCCGCCACCACAAATTAAAACTTATATGCATATCAGTGGCGGCTCGTGACGTAACACGAAAAGTGGGCGCAGAGACTTTTCAACGTGCATTGACGCCGGGGTACCATATTCGTTAATAATATAAGGTAATAATCTGATCTTCCTTGTTCGCTATATTATAAGTACAGATTTTTGTTGTACTTTATTTTAAAATATTTTACTTGAAAGTGGGATCATTTTGTGGCTAATTATTCTTCAAATTCAATTTGTTTCATATCTTCTAATTTCTCTTCGAAATGGATCATCTTTTGATAATTTTATTAAAATATTTATCGCTATTCCTTATTATATTATTCTAAATTATTTTAATTGCTCAAAAACTTGCAAAGAAAGCGATATGGTTTTCTTTTATATCGTACATATTTCTCACGATGTATATACTGACAGTTGTCAATGTCAATTTATTATTATTTGTATTTATTTTTTATTTATTATCCTTGGTGTGTCGGGAGGCTGGCGCCCCAGCGCCCGTATGTAGCAGCCGCCACTGTTGCATATGCATAGTCCGCTTCTAATTTAGTGTTTAAAGTGACGTATCCTACGAGTACGCGTCGTGTATTCAATTTAAATAAAAATCACGCTCCGTCGGCAATATTGAAATTTCCCTGCGAAACATGACATTGTCAAATCAGAAGCGATATGTTATTTCGTACGAGCATTATTGAAGATCGGCGATAGCGTCTCCATCTGAAATTTTCATCGACATGAGCGCGAGAATGTGTATAATTTAGAAAATTTGCATGGCGAATATGTAGCACGGTGCACGTTCGACAATACAAATAATCACTCAGATTCACACGTTTCAATGCGACTGATTCCGTCGCCATGCCGACCACGCGAAATGAAAATTTCAACAATTCTTAACGCAATTTAAATATATCGCCAGGAGAATTTACTCGCGCTTAAAATGTTAAAGCGCCACAAAGGTAGACTTGGTTTTTTGTCTTCCGCGCTTCCACCATTTTTCAATACGGACGCACAGCGCAAATAAATAAAAGCCCTGTGAAAAATGAATTTTTTCATTGGGATTTCTGTGTATTTTAACCGCGGAAATCATTCTGCGAACTGCGAACTTTAACACAAGAAAAAACATCATAACCGCCAACATTTTCTTTATTCGTTCTAGCAGGATAACACGTTTTCAGAATGTTGTTTGTGATTTTTACATACCGTCAGTTTCAGCTAAGATGCAACATATTCTGTCATTAGTTATTACTATGGATACCACTTGTTAAATGGTACCGTATCATTCCAGATAAAAGGCAATATAGGGATCATAGGTTGTCTATGTCAAATGAACTTGTTTCCATAATTTACTCATTTATAAATTACTGTAAAGTAGAACAAGTATTCAAAAAAATCAATATATTTACTACATATATAACGAATTACAACAAATTTTCAAAAACTTTACCATTAATAACTAAACAATAACTTAAACGATTATAAAAAATATCATTTACAGAATGGGGAGTTATTATAAATAAAGCTTCTCTAATTTTGTATTCAAGTTCTTCTAAATGTTCTGTTCACTATTATTAATATTTCCATTATTAAAAAAATGGTCCAAATACATGATCTCCTATTAAGCCAACACAAACATTACCTTTTATTAGATATTGAGTCCAACTTTCTTTAAATAAATGTAAATTATGCCTGCTCCAATATCTACAATTTTATATTTTATTATAAGTATATGATATAATTTTTAAATGAAATTATATATTTCGTAACATTGTTTGGTAACAAATTATTGAAAACATTTTCAAAACATGTTGAACTGAATATGCAGGAAAAGCTTGTTGCATCAATCTCTATCTAAAATGCGTGTAGTGATGTTGAAAGAGGTATTTTTTCCTGTAGAAGTAATGAAAGGAGAAGTGTGTGTGGTAGGATTGATTTGTTGTGTCGATTGCTGGTGGGATGTAAAGGTCAGCGCATAGGTGGAACATGTGTTGCGGGTTTGACAGGAGTGCAGTGCAGTTGGTGCGTTTTGTATAGTAATACGTCCTGAAATGAGGCGCCAACATTTTAATTGGATTTATGACCGCTGTTGGGTTTTATCGGCGCCCATGCAGAAACCCGCCACGCGTCCTCTTCCGCACTAAACTAACTCGAATCGAACGTGCGACAATTTTATTAAAACTGCCAGGCGAATATGAACCAGAGAGAAAATTAACTCTTCCCAATCGATACGTTCGACCCTGCAATATTATAGGTAACCTGCACCGCACACACGCTTTCATTTTTACCCAAATTTCCATACGCTATTAGCAACTACCTTCACATACGCTGTCACCATATATCTTTTCTTTTTTAAAATATACAGTATATTTCTTGCAGTTCATATACTTTCATCGTCAATTTTTTCTTCTATCTTTTTCCCCAAATGAGACTTTTATTCATTATCTCTTTATCATACGTATTGCAGAGAAATATAAATAGTATTGTAACCGCCGGTATTTAATGGATATTTTTAAATATCTAAAAAAAAATCGAATGTAGACACCACATGACTTCCTTGTACGCTAAGTTATATACATTTTTGCTGCTCTTCATTTAAACTTATTTCACTTGAAAGTGAGATCATTCTACCTTTAATCCTTCTTCAATTTCCATCGTTTCATATCTTCGAACTTTCCTTAGAAATAGGTCATCTTTTGTAAAATTTTATTAACATGTTTATCACTATTCCTTATTGTTTTACACAATAGTATATTGTGCCACAAGTGCAGAAAGTCGCCTATTTTGTACAAGGTGTGAAAGTTTTTTTTTTTAACAACTCTTTTCGTATGTTTCATCCATTTTTATATTTGTATATAATACTGTCAGTTTTGAATTTTTTTTCTTGGAAATCACACGATTTCATCAGATAAATGATGTCATCAATCCTCCTGTCCTCCCACGATTTGAATCACATGGGTACAATTGATGACGTGTGTTTGTAATTCTTTTTAAATGATGATTAATTAAGGATGTTGATGTAGGTCCGATCTAGACCATAAATTTCTTTCGCAGAGAACCGTATATTTCCATGTGTGTAATTTAGATTCGCGTAACCACTAATAATGAAAATGTAATCACACTCTGTATTTAAACTATATTTGCAAACAATTTGCAGCCATGTTTGTTTGAGCGCGCTTCAATAGTTTGTAATCATAGCGCTTGTGCGCGGCATTCAGCAGAATTGCTTTCCATCTCCCGCTGCATGCGGGATTCACGCACACAAAATTTCACTCACGCTCCGCATCTAATTGATAGGAAAAAGAGAACCGTCAATTCTACCTTCACAACGCGCTCAGCACTTTTACCTTTTGCCTCGCGCAACACATTGTTCATCTCAACACAAAAAACTCCAATGAAATTCATGTTTAATTTGAAAAATATATTGATATCGCTTTTATCTTTATTTATTTTACTATTTGCTCTGAACTTTACCCTTTTCATTGTTGTTGTTATTAAATACCTGCTCTGTTAATAATAATAATATGTATGCATTCTTGACAATCGGCTTATAGTCTATATTTGTGTTTACTGTTTAATTATAATACATTCTATCGGGGAAACATGAGCGCCGACGTTTCAAATTTGCTTGGGGGCAACATTTTAAATAATAACTTAAAATCAAAATATAAAATTGCTACCAAAAAGAAATATTACAAAGGAATGAATAGGAACTATAAAAACCTTATTTTTAATAAAAAATATTTTATTAATTTTATTTTGTGCTATGATTTCAGCAAGCAGAAGGTCATGAATTAGAGCAAACACTTAAAAATGCTCTAATTTCTGTTACACTGAAACTAGAGCACAATCCAAAGCAGCTAAATCTGCTCTAGAATGTGCTCTGGTTTCAGCAGACGTAGAATTATAACAAACTCTTCTGAATGCTCTAATTCCTGACCCGTCACATACCCCATTGTCATCAGTTTGAAGAAAGTAGTATCCTAGAAGCAACAATCTTCTAATTATTGGCAGCGGCAGATTTCAAAAGCGCTGATATATTGTCGCTTTTAATAATAATAAAGTAGAATCTAAGTGAGATCACCCCTCCCCCCGCGTTGCAGGCGTATGCTTCCCCTAGTTACGCCAGTGGTGTAAACGAACTCATTGGCCCACCCTTGGCCCACCAAAAAAATATCCTATTTACGTCCCTGGCAAGATGGAACGTTTTCCCATTAGTAGTTAGTATTGTCCAGTAAGGAATGATGTTGGTAGTGTTTGTGGTGTAATTATAATCTGATTTTCATATAAATGAAAGCGGGAGGAAATGGCAAGGAATGAATGATGATTGGAGCTGGGAAAGCCGTGTTCCGTGTCACAGCAGCAATAAAAACTACAACAATCTAACTAGTCTCATTACGTCTAGTGCTCTAGCGTATGTAGATTTCCTCGATTACTGTAATTATAGTTTAAATAATGATTTATGTACCTAGTTATAATTAGCCGCGGCTATCACGCAATGCGATGGGAAAATTACAGATATTTTCACAGAAATGAGCGGCGGGAGTCGAGCAAATTGAACAGTATGGTGGGCGCCGTGTCAAACGCTAATACGTCATTTAGTGGTGATTTCACAGGTAACAGATCTGTCAGGCCTGGGTTAGTGGTTACTATGGCTACTGGCTGCCTGCTAATACCCGGAAATGTCAAATGTGAAAAGCCAGCTTGCGTCGTCAATACGCCAACACACACATCTGCTCCCGTCATAACATAAGACTACCACATCACTACGCCTCTCTCCAACTAAGTCCTTTATTTATATACAGCTTAGTGCGGTTATTTCCTTACGATAATTAAAACTGATCCTGGTTAAAAAAAGGTTCTTAGGAATGTGTCCTTTTTGATGTACTCGTATACATTGTTGAAAGTGTATATGGGGTATGTTGTTGGAAAATAGAGAGAGAATATCCTTAAAATATCGCAGGAATAAATAACTAGGAATCAATGTATAGAGGCGTATTAAAACAACACATGAATCGAAACAAATAGCCGCATAAATTGAGCTAATGAATACAGAAATTGTAATAATAACGTTTATTTGATTAACACCCGCGGTATGAATTAAATCCGGACATATGTAGCAGTAAAGTCCAAGATTTATCTGCGAATGCACGTGCGTTATGACGAGAGCATCACAGGCTTTGGGTTTAAAACGCGCATTTTATAAAGTGAGATTAACGAGGGCCGATTAACGCGTGTGTCTGTTATTGGAGAGTTAATTTCCAGCATCGTCTGTGGTCGCAACCTCCAGCTCCGGATCATTTATCTGCCGCGGTAAAAATGCTCGCGAATTTATCACCCGCCAAATAACGTTACTCACGACCGTGCTAATAACCAAACATCCATTTCTTCCACACAAATTAATATACGCAGCGCCAATATCTACACGCTGCTCTTCAAAACATACACATTCTACAAATTCCTTACACAATTCTATCATTCCAATTCGGATTATTACAGTTACAAGCACGAAAGACTTAGATATTCTACAACAACGTTTATATTTTTATATTTCTAGATGTGCAATGCCCAGTTGCATCACCCAGGGTTAAATTTTAAGTAACACTTTAACAAAAAAAATCTAATACAAATTTTATTTTGACAACATTGTTAAATATTTGAAATACCAATTCGATAGTACAGTGAATATGCAGTGGCTTTCTAGATCCAATTTCATTGGAGTGGAGCAATCTCCGTTACTGTTTCTTATATGTTCTTTATAATCTTCCTCTGCAACTCCTTATCTCTTGTTTTGTTCTTCCAGTTGTTAATTCCGGCTGCTTTTAGGTCTTCTTCCACTTCTCTCTGCCTTGTAGATCTGGGCCTGGCTCGTCTTCTTCTTCTGCCTGGACTCCACTCAACTATTGATCTTATTGTTGTTTAATTTTTTTCCTATATTTTCTCCTTCTAATTCTTGTTCTATTTCATGGTTCATTCTTATTCTGTATTCATGTTCTGATATTTTGACTGGTACAACAGTACTTATAATTAAATTAGGGCTAGTAAAATATGTAAAGGTCTCACCTTGAATATGCATATATAATTTTATACGATACAAATAAATTTATAATTAAAATTTTTGGGTAGGTCAGTTGGTGGTAGTCCCTGCTTGCGCCCCTCGGCGTATTTATTTGCTGATTATCATTTGAAAAACGTCTATTGTATTGGGGAATGATGTATACAGATCATGCTCCATTGATTGTTCGCGTCTGTTTGAACATCATAAAGTAATGAAGTTATATTTGCGCTATGCATAATTAATTGTTCGTTACCGATAAATATTTGTGTTTAGTTATAAGCGATTGTTTTCCTAACATTTCAACTATGGTCAAACATTGATTACATTAGATGAGTGTTTTTATTGACTGGTGTGTTTTGTTCCAGCTTCGATGTGCGGGGTCGCGCGTTCCAGAAGGCTCTGCACTGGTCCGATGCGAATATATTCGGGCCCAGGGCCTACTTTGTTACGGTCTCCAGGCCAGCTGCGCTGACTCTGGACGGAGTGCAGCTGGACGATGAAGGGATTTATCGATGTCGAGTCGACTTCAAGAATACTCCTACTAGGAACTTTCAAATCAACCTCACCGTCATCGGTAAGCAATCACTTCTACATTATAAACACCTACACATGAAAAATAATTTTATCCTTTATAAATACAAAAAGTTTTGTTTCTCTTTCACCTTTTTTTATCATCTGTGACCACTTCTTGAATGAAACAGGGCGTCAAGGTACTTATCTCGTGACAAGTTTTCTTAGGGTAAATAGAGGTGAGATGGACCAGTAGGAGACATGGACTTTTTATTTTAAAACTACATTAGAGTGATATCTCTTTTGAAAATTAATGCAGTCAACACTGAATAACTTAAGATTTACTTAATTTTGTACCTTATATACACAATTAGTTAATTAGTACTTCGGTAGGTTTAATCTAATTATTTATATACATACTTTATAAACATGTATATAAGACTTAACGTAAAAAAGTCGTAACTAAATTAAGTACTTCATATAACCTCACCTCTGAGGATAGATGGATCATCTTTGCTGAGGAGACATGAACCAGAGGATTTTTATTATTAAAAAGATAAATACATCCGGTCAATAGGACTAAATACTTTGGCACATAGAAAATAGACTATCTAATTGCTATTTTTTTTATTGATAAAATTGTCAAACCTGGGATATGAACTCCATATATCACAGACAGAACGAGCTAATCAAGTAAGCCATCCGGGTTTAACTGTTTACGAAATAAAAATATACGTACTAGATACATGTCACTGCATTTCAAATTATGGAATTTAAAAGATTAAAAGTTGTTAGTATAATTGAACATGTAATTATAATTAGAATTAATAGAATAATACACGTGTATGCTATTACAATGAAACTATGATTTGTACTAATCTAAATTGAATAATGGATAGATGAACAACTAAGAATGGAAACGAAGTTGTAGGCGTGTGGTTGTTATTGTGCAGCAAAGAGCACTGCTGTCGTTGGAAGCCCGCTTTGACAACAGTTTGTAATTATCTGAAATTGATTACAAATAGAATTGATAATAGTACTTATTGAATTGATAAGGGGTATAAATTCGCCGGTCCAGCAATTCATAATAAACTAATCTACTGTTATTGCACCGTCAGTATTTCTGCAACCGATTCTAAAACTGTGAGCTATCTCATTCAAACGAACCTATTAAATTGTTCTACTGATTGTTGGAAATCAAATAATGGTCGTAAATTATTCACCGATTTCAATATATTATGTGATTTACATTAATCACACTATTATAGTTCCAATCCCTTGCTTTTGTACATTGTCATTAATTATTTTAACTTATTGTAATCACATAACTGAAACAGTAAACAGAATAATTGGAAAGTAGATTTACAAAATTTATTACATTCGGGTATTGATTTCCACATTCACACGGCATATGGAAAGGAAAAGAATGGACGGATACTACACCATTAGCGAAATCTGGTGGACGCGCCCATATACATTCTCTTAAAGCTGAATTCTTAAAAGAGTTTTAGCGGTAGCACCGGGTTAGTTAGCCGGTTAATTTAATACCAAACTCTTAACATATCCATGATAACGTAAAATAAATAACCTAATCTGTAACCTAGTTCTTTTTACAGATAGGGTTCAAATGATCTGACAGGTGGAATATCAGACACCTTTTTTATACAATGTGGTGTTAAGCTAACACTGGGTTAGTCTAATACCTTGTTTGTTTCGAGAAAACGTTGGACTAAATTTTAATACCGGGTTAAGATGGTACTAGTAACACTCATTTTGGTCTTAACAACGTTAGGAAAATTCGGTTGTCAGTGACTTCTAAACTAGTTAAAGTAAAACCGCAAGAATAGAGGAATGGTGGTAGCTGCTGCTGCATAAAATGAATTTAAAACAAATTCCACTTGGAGCGCCTGTAGTGAAATATCGCCGGGCACAAAGGCCTCGCCGGTAAAAATGAATAGAGAAGAAAGAAAAAAAGGGAATTTTATATGACAATATGCAAGGCGGCGTGAAGCAGCCATGAATTGTGATTAATTAATTTTACCACGAAGCAGTTTTTCAGGAACGTATTAGAGGTACAAAGGGAAAGTTTTAATCATAACACAGTATTAACAGCTCCAGAAAGAATAGACTGCACAGATTAAAGCCGTACGGCGATAATAATGAACACGAAGAAAGAACAGCGATAGATTAATAACGGTGTGTAAGTTTCCTCGGATCAATAAATAATCCGCGCTAAATGTTAAAGCGATACACTTGAAATATTACAAGCTTCGCAGATGTTTGCCAACTTATTGTGTAACCTCGTCAAACAATTAGATAAATCGCCTTCAATCACAATTGCCTCACTTTCTTCCTGTGTGCTCCCAAACACCAATTTGTTCCAGCAAACACATAAATTATTTCACAGCTTTTCATATTTCATCAAATATTATTATTTACGTTATTTAATATATAAAATCAATATCAATGTAATACAATACGTAATAACAAACGCGAAGTACCATACAAAATTCCATTAATTTTGCAAAAAGTAAGATCTTGAAAAAATACGAAATATTAATTCAGCTTCATTATGTTCCATTTCCGAAACTAGATACAAAAATTTTAAGCTTTCTATGATTCATTATAATTATTCAAAATTTAATTAAAATTTTTGTACCTTCATAAAAATTAAGCTTAATTTATTAAAGCGTATTTCTTAAATTAATTCAGATAAATAAAATATGTTTGAAAATTTGATATTTACTTTCTTTAGTATAGGTATCAGTTTTTTGATATTTGATAATTTTGATAAGAGATAAAATTATTATATAAATCTGGAACTAAATTTACAAACATTGGAACATTGGAAACAAAGATAGGTTGTACGATTTTTCATACGTGTTTCACTAATTTTAGGGACATATAAATATAAAACTAGATGAGAGAGAGGCTTAAACTTTATGGATTTTGATTCCTGGTAGTTTGTTTAATATATGTCTAAATTTTTGTGTAGTTTGAATAACGTGTACATAAATGGGAAAATAATGTACAAAAAGTGACAAATTGAAAAACAAGGTTGTTTTTAATGTTACAATGTATCGGTATAAGCATTGTAGGAAGTAAGCACTAGTGTTTGACAACGTCGGTGCGGAGTAATTGCGTTTTGATTAACACGGCTGGATGTGTCTACTAATCACATCTCTATACTTAGGTGTAATAATTTATGACGATGCATAAACACCATTACGGCGTCCCGGGCGTCATTACCGGCGACAGACGACGCAGGCGCGTGCTTCACATACTCCAGGCTCATCCCTCCGCATGCCTGCAGCGAGGGAACCCAGTCCTGGAGCCTGGAACCCGTCGTCAAACCGGGACTCCTGCGTCAATGCTCCGACTTCCTAATTGTTAAGAACAGTGTTGTTAACAATCCAATGGGGTCGATGAACTTGCCATGCTAGGGTAGTTATAGACTGACAGTGGGGAAAGATATGTGACAATTTATTGGGATTGGGATGAGCCGTCAATATGATGATGTAAAAGTCATCACAATTATTAAGGCAGTGTCATTAACAATCCAATTGGGTCGATGATCTTAACAAGCTAAGGTAATTACAAACTGGCACTGTATAAAGACATTTGACAATTTATTGGGATTGGGATGAACTATCAAAACGGTGAAAGTCATCACAATTATTAAGACAGTGTTATTAACAATCCAATGGAGTCAATGATCTTAATAAGCTAGGGTAATTATATACTGACTGTATAAAGATATCTAAAAATTTATTGGGATTGAGATGAGCCATTAATACGATAGAAAACTGCATTCTTACTATACGTAAAAGCAAAAATGAAATAATATCATGATTGAGATGAGTTCTGCATACGGTAACGGTACAAATCCCTGTTGATATATAGGTATATTGATGAAGAAACAGTTTCTTAACTTGAATTTGGTAGAAGAAGGGTTGAAATTATTTTTAGGCAGTCAATTTTTTTACCTCCTACTGGTTTCAGCCTCATGTATGTATCCCTCAGGGAGTGAAAGTCAGTGTTAAAAATAAATAATTTCAAACCTACAGATACATTTGTATTTAACTAGACACTTGCTATAAAAGAGGACCACTGAACCATTATTGTACAACCTACAGGTTTTGTAAGAATCTTTTAACACATGTTGGATTATTTTATATATTGACTTCCTTAACTTAATATTATTTATTTATAGTTTTAAATCAAGACGATGTTCGTTTATATAAATTTTTACCGTATGAATGCTGCATATTTTACCTTCAACATCAATGTTATTTGAAAACCATTTTACGCCCTGAAGAATATTTCTGTGAAATCGAAACGTTGACTTAGAAATAAACTGTATGGTTTTGGATAATTTCTAATTAAGATGTGAAATCTAAAGGTTTTGTCATTTATAATCTTCTTATATCTGTAGAATTATCTGACAAATTTAGTAATATATTATTAATGAGAAAATAAGGTTGATTATGTGAATTGAGCGTTTTAAATTGAAAGTAAAGGTGAATAACATTTTCGGTGTTTAAATGCACAATAGGCCGAGATGTTAATAATTGAGTTGGTAAACTGTTAGTGTGCGTAAAGTGCGTTGCTAGACAAATTTGTATAGAGAGGTAGTAATAGCAAGAGGGGCGATTCGCATTCGCATTTGGGCTTGGTGGGCAGGTATCCGGCCTCGGCGCGTCAAAGGACCTTCGTTACGTCGTGTGCTTAGCTCACCGGAAATTGTGGTTGTGGAAAGCTCTGCCGGCAGGAAATGAAGTGGCCACCTATGGCAAGGAATATGTAACTTTGTTGCTGTGCGTCTAACCGACGCCGAGACAAATTAACGGCTGCCTCAGGTAATCCTAGACGCCTGTCCCGTCATAGACAAATAGCTGCCGACCGAACGTGTTCATTCCCCATCACCACGCTGCCCTTACACCCATACGCTCCTCAAATTCCTTAAAACACAATGTAGTCTTGGAGTAGAAGTGTCAACAACAAAAACTATGTGCCGAAATAATATAGTGAAAACACAAATACTCAAATTTACAATGAGTCTGATATTCCCGTCCTGAATATTACTTGGAAAAATAGTTTATATGTGTAGTAACAACTGGGGAAGTAATTCCTAAAGTCGCTGATGCTGCATTTTGACGTAAACCTGAAAACATTTGAAAATATCAAATTTTCAGCTCGAAAATTTTCAAATTTTAAATAATTTTGTTTGTAATATTTTTTAAAGAATTAGGTACGCTGATACCAAATTTACAAACAGAATGTAATTACCTCTTTTCGTTTCGGAGATATTTACACTCAAAGTTGTACCTCAAAAAAGTGTGTTTTTTCAGTATATTTCAAAAATGAGTAGAGATACAATCTCAACTACTTTACCATTCGATTCTACGGGAAAAGTTATATAAAGAAATGATTTGTCCACATATACGTCCTTTGGAACGTTTCGGTGAAAAATGAGAAAAACGAAAAAAACAGGAATTTCAGGTTTTCACTCGGGAACTTTTTTTCTTCAAAATTTTTTATTTTCTGGACTTAAGTAGATATCGATGCGCTGATTTCAAATTTTCAAACAGAATTCAATTATCTCTTCCCGTTCTCGAGATATTAGCATTTAAAATTAGACCTGAAAAAACAGGTTTTTCAGCAATAGCCCTGAAATGGGTCGAGATACGACTTCAGCGACCTTTCTAATCGATTCTACGGGCAAAATTACATAAGTGTACTAACTGTCAGATTTTTATTCCAATGGGTATAATTTTTAGAGCGAAAAAACGAAAATCGGCGAAAATCGAAAAAAACGCCTGATGAACCCCTTGCGATTTTTTTCAATTTTGGCCATTTTCAGTTTTTCCTTTATAATAATTGTTCCCATTGGAATAAAAATCTGAAAATTGGTACACTTATGTAATTTTGCCAGTAGAATCGACTGGTGAGGTTGCCGAAGTCTTACCTCGACCCATTTCAGGACTACTCCTGAAAAACACGTTTTTTCAGGTCTAACTTTAAACGTGAATATCTCGAGAACGGGAAGAGATAATTGAATTCGGTTTGAAAATTTGGAATCAGCGCATCGATATCTACTTAAATCCAGAAAATGAAAAATTTTGAAGAAAAAAGTTCCCGAGTGAAAACCTGAAATTCCGGTTTTTTTCGTTTTTCTCATTTTTCACCGAATCGTTCCAAAGAAGGTATATGCAGAGAAAACATTTCTTTATGTAACTTTTCCCGTAGAATCGACTGGTATAATCGTTGAAATTGTATCTCTACCCAATTTAGAGATATAGCCAAAAAACACACTTTTTTGAGGTGTAACTTTGATAGCAAATATCTCAGGAATGAAAAGGGATCATTTAATTCCGTTTGAAAATTTGGAATCTGCGCATCGAGATCTATCAATGTACACTATTTGCCAAAATCAAAATTTTGGGCACTAAAATGAGTATTTTTGAGATATTTCGCGTTTGTCAACACAATTTTTTGTTTAATATTGTTGTTTGGTTTGTTTTAACTCTACACAACTTTGATATTGGCTTATAAGTTTTGAAAATAAATAAAAGTTCAAGATTTTCTCATTTTTCGCCTAATCGTTCTAAAGAACCAATATGCGGAGAAAACATTTCTTTAGAAAAGGTATATTTTCTTCAATTTAAAAGTGAGTTTATAAAATTAATATAGACTTAATGAAGATTGGATGAACACGGTTTGGGGAAATAAATAAATTAATCTGTAGTGAAATTAGAGAAATGCTGTTTCTATCAAAATTAGAAGACGGTGGTTCGGCGTCTAGACCTCGTGGGTAATTAGTTGTCGTAGTTAGTGAAGAGTGGGATTGAAACTTAGTGGCGTATGAAACCACAGCGAATGAAATACAACCAGAGACGCAAGTGCGAATTTAATTTCGCAAATGAAATCAAAATAATCGCCAACAATGCGCGAGGAAAACTGTTATGAACACCTGAAAATAATACGATTCCCTCGGAACAGTTTTAATTTGAAAGTTTCGTTTCACCGTCTTAATTGCTTTGTTAATTCTTTGTCTTCCCTAATATAAAGTACACGTGGTGCGGCGCTGTCGCGCGCCGAACTCAAAATGGCGAAAGAAGAAGGAATAACAAAAGCGAGAAGAGGAAAGTGTCATCTTTACGTAGCTTTTAAAACTTAGTCAAAAGTTTGTTCGTTAAATTTCGAGCAGGGCACTAACAAAGTTTTTCATTATAATTGTGTATACTCTACATCGCACTTCTAATTAAATATTACCCGATTCTATTATTTCAATTGTGTACACATTGATTGTTACTTGATTTTAGAATAAACACCATTTATACAAACAGCTTTATTTGGACGCAAGGATTATTCATACATGCATGCAGTTTCTGATTCTATCTGGAGACTTCAACAGATGTACAAACATATATTTATTCATAATAATTCCCATCATTTCCTACAGGAATTGTTACATTAGTATATTTACTTCTGGACAAGGATCCATGATTTGCTTGACATGCCGATTAAACTATTAATAATTACAGACAACATTAAAATATATAAATCCATATCTCACAGTTCTGTCAAAAATCGTATTGTTTAATTTTTGTTTTATAGCTAGTTACTAGGAGGTGGTTAAATGGAGACATCTTTATTATTAAAATCAGGGCAGGGCACTGGTTAAAAAAAAAACGATATATTAACTGGTTTCCAATTTTCAAAAACCGGTTTTCGAACTAAAACCGTTATTATTTTAACGATATCTATAAGTATTAAACGTTAACCAGTATTTTTTTCGGATATATACCCTGATTAAAATATAATTGAATTAGGAAATAATATCGTGGTCGTAGAAAAAGTATAGTGTATAATTTGCTGTATTCGCTTTTGGCTCATGCTAAAAACTGTCAAACTCGTATAAAGTGAGTACCATTCCATGCTTGTTGTACAATATACTATTTAAATTGAAAATGCGGGTATTGTTTGTATTTTTCTAATATCTAATTTTTTTTAAATAACATTCTTAGTATTGAACTGTTTCAAATTTTATTTTATCAACAAAAACCAAAATGTAAATTATATTTTATTTACACAAATATACGCAAGTATACATTTTTTATTGCCTCACGAGCCGCCAGTGATTTTAATAGAGTAGGAAGGGGGTTCATTGAAGCGCTCATTTCTTAATTTGGGGTGGTAAATCTTGAAGAGTGTATTTACCCGGGAGAATTTACATTTTGGAAGTGGCATAGGTGGTGGTCCTCATAAATATTTTATGTGACGCACCATAAATTTGAGTAATTTAAACCTTTTTATTCATTACGGCGCCCTAGGCAATTTTCGCGGCGGCGGGCGTCGTATGAAGAACAGTGATAATATTTACGGCAGACGCCACACGGGGCGGCTTTATTTTTTAATTTAAACCGCCTGCGTAGACGCCTGCAACTAATCCATTTAAATCACTTAGACGGATTTCGACGCAGAATGAAAAAAAGAGGAGATAACAGACAATTACTCTTATCGCGCTGCAAATAAATAAAATCACACTTTATATTATTATGAAACACAAAACCAACTCTGCTGCATAAACTTACTTTGTTGCAGTTGATTAATTTAGTAAATAATATTATTCTCTCCGGGATAAAGTTGTGATAAGCTTGATTTAAATTTCCGCAGCAATTTGTTTGTAGTTTATTAAATGCAGATTTGATAAAGTTTTAAAATATAGAGTTGCAGGTGTTTCTAGTGGCTTCTAGAGCCATACACTGTCCAGGGAACATCACGCAAAGCCCCACTCTCGCCTAATTAGTCCTGCAACTTAAAGTGTTTCTTCTCCCTACTTTCACTTCGCTTCTTTTATCTGCTGTGGTAATGGTCACACCACATGCAGAGGCCGTGCATTAATATACAGCCGCAAATTCAATTAAAAAAAACCTAATTGCCTTTTTATTTAAATACCAAACATTTTCTTTGATTAATCACAGACACTCATAGGTGTGGCCAAGATATTTTCCATCTTAATTTTTTAAAAAAAAACCATAAATATGTATGTATAATCATAAACTTTTTTGGGAGTGCTCGTTTATATTTTTCCTAATTTTTCAATATAGCCAATATATTTTGTTATATCTTATTCGGTTGCTTCAGTAGATAAATTAATAGTGAATGTGCATATCTGCAGAATAATTTTTGTGTATTTTTTTTTATTTTTACTGCTATCATTATCACATGTAATACCACTAGTATATAGAATTTTACTTGAAATTTTGGTCGTTATGGTTATGAGTTAGGCAAAAATTACAAATAAAATCGCTAAGCCTATGCAACCACTATTTCTGTGGAATAAAAAATCATTTGTTAGTAATAGAGCAGAATTTAAATTTGAAACAGCAGGAAAATAACGATGGGGAATGTGTGTGTTTGGTAAACGTTTTGATTTTGAAAGGAAATATAATCTGGATTATGTTTTTAAGCCATTAAACGCAATTTATCCCAATGCATAAATTAAAAGCGAGCCTCACGCGAAAACAAAATTCGTATTTTGTTATCTGGCATAACGTGGATTATTTAATTAGTTAAAATATAAAACAAGAACAAAATTTACATTGATTGATAAGGATTGCGTTCCGGGTTTCCCTCCTTGCGGAGTTGAGGAGAATTATAAAAGTTGCGAATAATCCGCTGTTTGCGTTGCAGGCTAAAGACACATCCAGGTGTTCCTGACAAGATTTAATAATAAAAAGGAGAATTTTCATGGCGTTATCGAAGTTTTTGTAACATCTCACGTGGTGGAAAATAAGAGGCTTTTGCGGAAAATCATATTTCCGGGCGTATTTGTATTTTTAGCTCGCACTTCACATAGAGGAAGGATTTATGTATTATCTGACACTGCTGGTTGTTATTTTTTCTAAATCGGAAAGTATAATCCTGAAACGCAGAACAAATCCTGCCGCATTGTAAGCTATCGCGATCGCGACATCAAATTCAATCTCCGTTATTTTATTTCTTAGTATCGTCCTTCCTTTGCACGCTAAACTATTTTACCACCGTAAATACAACACTCTACACAACGATCTAATGATCAAATCAAAATATTCGCTACAAAGTATCACACTAATAATCTTGTAATGTAAATGGGCACTGCCCATTGCAATAAGAAAAGAGGTGTACGTCTAGATGTCATAGCAGTCCCACATTTAAAGTTTCATCATTCTATAGCTAATAATTTTTGGGCTGTGTTGAAATCTAAAAACCGAATTTTTTCGCGATCACAATATTTCTTTTACTTCATACAAAGAAGTAAAAAGGAAACTGAAGAGAACCAAACCACTCGAATTAGGAAACTAAAGAACCAGCTAAAAGGTTCGAAATAAAGAAGAGTTTCTGAGATCTGCCTTCAAGGCAGCAAAATCTACATCTGTGAGTAGTGATTTTTTAGTTTGTCATTAAATTTAACCAGCAATGATAATACAAAGTAGCTTTCTCTAAGCTTAATATATATTTAATAGAAGAAGTTTGTTGAAGTTATATTCTGTGTAATCGGGAAAAGTTGTACAAAGGGCTTTGTGCATTAATAATTAAAAGCAATATTCGTGCAGAAAATAATCTGCACAATTGAAATATTAATCTGCTTAGTACGTAAATTGCCGGGCGTTTTTAAATGAGGCGAGTAAATAGTTGAAGTTGCAAGGGTAACATAAGGAGCGATTAGGTAGGGAAGTCGCTGTGTATCTTAATTAATCTTTCTATAGAGAAATTATCCATGGCGGTATGCGGTTGCAACGGGGTTCGCTTCTCGATTCTTCTTCCGCGGCAATTAGGGATTCGTAATTAAAATGTCTAGCTTCAATTTACGGGATACGGGTACGCGGACACAATAACATCCCCTCTTCAGCAATTAGCAACTCATTCCACAACTATCTCCAAAAATATTTAAACATTCATCTTTCTAACTCTACTTAAAAAAAAATTACAAAGCTAAAATACTGAGTGAAAAAGAAAAAAGTAAAAGAATATAGTACATATAACAATAAATACAGAACAATCCTTGTAAGACTATTATAATTTCTTCAGACGTAAGGGGAATCTAGCATTTTATATTGTAGAAGGAGGATGAAAAGGATGATGGTTTAATGAAGAAAATGACACAGGACACAACAATACACGAAGGCGAGAATAGAACACATGATATAGCTAAGAAATAATTTAATTAAAATAATTACATTTAAGATTAAAATGTACTAAATTAATTATAAAACAAAAATATAAACGATATAGTGGAGCCATTTGGTTAAACTATAGCTGGTAGAATGATTATATGATTAAAGCTGAACACTATGACTAACCAAGAATATTTGTCGGAATTTGGACAAGGTATATTCTTGGCTAAATCCTTCATTGGACACGATTCCATTCATTAACAGTGACTACCATTATCCACCTAAGCCAATGTGATCAACTCATTTGGTTGATTATACCATGATCAGAGCTCATTGTTCTAATCTTCAGTGCTCAAACGATAACAATCCACGTTTTCACTTAGTTGATCACTTGAGAGGATGAATCAAGATTTTTACCAAAAATAGTAAATCTATGATGAAAGGAAATCATCGTCTATCTCCTGATCATATTTTGTAAAAACTTATCTGTTTTAGACACTTTCTCACTAATCCAGAAATTCAGGCCATAATACATATTTTATGTTTATTAATAAAACAAAAGGACTGTCAATTATGAATGCAGTTCGGGCATGTAACAAAAGTTTTTTGGCAATTTTTAAGTAGTAAATCATGGGTTATTCAGTGTTGACTGCATTAATTTTCAAGCGGCTACATACAGTCTCTAAATAACAAAAATAACATATCTTATGAGAGATATCACTATAATGTACTTTTAAAACCATAAGTCCTCCTGTTCTACCGGTCCATCTGATAACCATAACTTTTTTACTATAAAAGCAATTCTAGAACATATTTGAATTCATGTTATTATAAGCAGTCAAGTAATAATTGAAGGAGAAACTTTAGTGAATGAAGTGAAAGCCTGTTGCAGAAGAATTTAATTTTTTTATATAACATGGGGTGTGTAAATGAAATCTGTGAAATCCAGCGATGTCCGTAAGAAGTTTAGAGTGTTTAATATCGCGGCTCCTGTCCCCAATGCATGGGGGCTGGAGTACGGGCCTTTGTTTCATCTGCTCTAATCTCGCGAAAAATTCCACCATGTACAAAATTCCTATGTTCCCCTTGGCGGGAATCATTACGGCAGGCGGCGTGATAGTGCAGCACAAAGGCGAGCATCCGCCCTCCAGAGTGTGCTTGCAAACTTTCCTCAGCTTTAAGACGCTTCAGCCAAATTAACTTTAACCAAAATAAACAAAGCCTTAAGTTTTCTAGCTACTAACTGCCCCGCCATTCCAAGTGATTTGCGCAGACCGACCACGTGCGGCAAATTGCAAAATTACTATTCTAAACTCAGGGATGTATTTATGAAGAATAATGTAAACTTATTTTAATATATTAAAATTTATTTTACTACGGCTTTCACATTACGGGATATTAATGTTGTACAGAGCAATTGAAATAAAAATTTTATTGAGGAAGAAATAAAACATAAACAAGTTTCTTTAAGTGTTCTTTTATTATTTTTACGGGATTATTTTTTTTCCTCATTTTCACATTTCAATATACTAGTACTATGTGTATTTATTTTTGGAAAAACAAAATTTAATTTTATTGTTGTAAGACCGAAGTGTGAAATCTACAGTTTAAATCTCAATGACAATAAACATTTAACCAAAAAAGTTTTGTCTATATATTAAGACTCTATATTACTATGCGTATATGTTTTAGACAAGGATAGATAATTCTTTGGTAACGTTTTTTTTTTCAGCTCGAATGGAACAAGGTTTGCATGATATAGATATATTTCGAAAATAGTAATTTTTTAATTAATCTAGAGCCTTGAAAATTGTCTTTTATTTTCTTGTCTTGATCTAGAATAAGTATGTCTCGTCTTGAATATATATGGTGCAACAAGTATGGCATGGTACTCATTTCATATGAGTATGTAATGGACATTCCAGGCGAGTTGTACACTATAGTTTTTCTACGACCACGATATTATTTTCTAATTCATTTATATTTTAATAATAAAGATATCTTCATTTCACTCCTTCCTAGCAACTACGACTTTTGATAGAACTGTGAGATATGAATTTATACCTGAACGTTGTATATGGCAACCATGAGAAATGAAAATGTGTTTACAATATACTATGTATACATAGCAATAACAAGCATAGAACAAGCAAATATCTTAATAGTTTTTAGAAAAATATATTTGCCCTATACGCATAGAGTTGCAACCAATATTTATCTGAAAAGGTAATGAATTGTGTTTCTGAAGAATTTAGTAATGAATGCGAAGTTTGGTAGAAAGTGTGAAAGTATGAGTGTAGGGAGTAGCAGAAAAATGTAGTATTGAAAGGTTGTGATTTATTCGCCGTTGATAAGTTTGGCGGTTGAGCCGGAGGAATCCGGGGCCTGCGTGGTGGTCGTTAAGTCCTGAACGTGTGATAAGAAAGATGGGCAAAGTAGCGTCACGTCTTCGACGCGGTCTATAGATGCACAGAGCAGAGTTCCAGTCAGCGTATTAAGATTTGATTAATGATAACGGTAATTTGTACCTTAAATCATTTCTCGGGGGAAATTAAATTCGCCAAAATGTGCGGTTGATTAAAATCTGGAACAATATTAAAGTTGAAGATAGTCGGAGCGCTGGGGAACCATATATCCCGCTGACGTATTCCAGATACTCACCGCTCATTTTTACGCGCCGCGTAATTTCCTGTTGTTAACTTTGTTCGATTTACGATATTTCTCTGATTAGCTTTGCTCCAGACTGATTTATTTTATCTAATTGCTCCAACTTTCAAATACTATTAAACCTGTATTTATTCTTTTTGCCCCAACTTTTTGCCTGCAGAAGTTCCCAAGTAAAACGAAACATAAGTTGCTGATTGGTTTTCTTTTTGGAGATGATGATTGAATTATTACTGTCTTGTTTAACTTTCGTTCGAGAGGAAAATAACTTTCCAACTATGCGGCATAATTAAAAATCGGGAAATTTATTGCAATTCCTTTTTCATTTCTTCTTTTTCTCAATGCAACCCATTGTTTCATTTACAAAACATAATATTCCTATCATTCTTTTAATGGATATTCGAAAATGATTTTTATTAAGGGTTGGGTAGCTTAGTTGTCAGACCAGGCATCACTTGAAAAAAAAATAGATCGTAATAAACAATTTATTTTGTATAAATTTTGTTTTCATTTTGTTACGCACGCACTTTTATAATAAAAGCACTTTTAGGTAGCTTGCTTTTACATTATAATCTTATGATACCAGACGTCACTTTTAACAAAAGCATTCTGTAAAATTGAGCTTGTAATATTATAGGCCATTATACTTAAAATAAAATCGTCTGAGACACATAAACCATTTTTGCTTCTTCTAGGGCTACAATTGCACCAAAATTTGCAAAATCAATTAAATTTGTCATTTGTCAAATTGGTCAAAAAACTGCCATGGTTATTCGTATGAAGTAACACTTCTAGCATTGCGAATGAGAAATTAACAAAACAAAAATTCAACAATACAGTAATTTGAAAAGTATGCATAACTAGAGTGCAGAAAAGTATACATAAAATTTGTGAACAATTTTGAGAATAGAATCCCAGGACAGAAAAAAGTACCTGCGTAAAGTAACCTTTACCGCAAGTCTAATAAATCAGGTTATTTTATTTGATGTATATTATTTTAGAAAAACTTTCTATAGATGAATGATTCATCATATTATTAAAGACGTAAACAAAGTTTTTTGTATTAGTAAATGAAGTAGGTTTGGCGTAGGTCGGGAGTGGTATTTGTTGTTTGTTGATTTATTTGATGTATTGATTCTGAGAAGGTAGGTGGCGCTCGCAGGGAATGGAATAAAAGCTTCATTATGGATATGTCGTCGGTAAAGGCGCGAAGAAAAAGTTGGAAATTAGAGCGTAAAAATAATTCGTGGCGTATTGATTTTTCTTGTCTGGAAATAATGAAATTATTCAGCGCACGGGTGCGAGATAATGCATATTAGTTTCAAACAAAAGAACATTTTGACAAATGATTGGATTACAGATATTACGGCATATTAACAAAGCATTATTTAATTAAATTTAACATAAAATCAGTACATGATAGTGAATAGAATCACACGCTCATCACCGCTTATAAAGCCTAGTTATTTTTATTGCTCTTCGTTTGTAAATATTCATCTGAATTATAAAATTATTTGCTACATTGCAAATAATTTAGTAAATCCTGTTAGTTCATAATTATCCTGTTTGCTTTTTCGTCATGAATACTCCGACCAAATTATCTACTAACCGCTCTCGTGTGCTTTAAACCAAAATGTTCTATCAACAAAAAGGTTCTTCACTGAAGATTTTATAAATCTTGTAAGAGATATTTGATAAATACTTATTGCAAAGTTTACAACCCTTTATGGAGGGATAAGTAGATTCTAGGTCAGACGTCATAAATTATTTCAAATCAAAGGCTAAACGGAGATTTTATAATTTTAATTTATGTTTACACCTGCTTAGACGTCTTCTGCAAGAAATTAGATAAATTATTATCAAAGGAAAATAATAAACAAATTCACCAATAATATTAACGAATGATATGTTTGTTATTTTAGGTAGTGCTACAATAAACTGCAAAAATATAATTCTATTAAAATATAGGTTAACACATAAGACATAGACATAAGAGTCCGTAAAATTTTACTTTAACTACTACTTTGGCTAACTAATTTTCAATTTAGCCAGTTTAAAGCAATATATGTTAAGGATATGTGGCAACAAAAGTTAAAGCAGGAAAAATTGTAACTAATTTGAAATTTAATTTATCCTGTATTTAACTCAGATCTTATCTGCTTTTATACCTGATTAAATTTAGAGTTAGTTAACCCTGAATTTAATCATTTTTATGAATTTGAGTGTAAGACATTAACGTGCAAGAAATAATAGAAAAAAGAATAAGAGCTTGTGTGTTCTGAGCGTTATCCTTTTGTCGTTCTTTAATGGTCTAGATTGTATGTACATATTGACTAGAAATGTTTGCCCCGTATCTGTTTCCTTAGGTAATGTTAGATATAAACAAACAAGTATGCCATTACATCTCTAGCATTTAAAATATCCCATCCATAAATATTGATGCAATATAAACATGCACACACGCAAGTAAGCGCTCAAACAAATCGAAAACTCGCTCTAGTTTCGCGAGAGCTGCAACGCATCCAGCTAAGTTGGTGAATTTATGCGGCGTGTATCACACTGTAAACAACTCGCTACACGGATAGGACAAACCATTACATCACCTACAGCACCTAGTGTTTTCTCCGGTCGGAATTATACACACCGCGCACTACGATTTATACGCATCGTAAACTCAAGCCGCAGCCAACCTGCTATTGAGAATTACGATTTATGATGAATAACTAACTGTTTATTGCACCTCTGTTTTCCAACTACAAATATAATAACTGAATTACATCTTCGTATTTACTCATATTTTCCTAAATACATTATCTTTTATAATATATTTTTAATACCTTTGTTCTAATAAATATTTTACTATACACATAAAAATATAACAAACATACCAATTTAGTTATTAAACTGTAAAATAGTACATAAATATTTTTTTCGAAATTGATACTAAAGTAGTAGCTAAATGTAAAACTTTACAGACTCTTATGTCAAAATTTAACTTTACGGACTCGTCTGTCAAACTGAATTAACCTATATTTTAATGGTATTATATTTTTGCAGTTTATTTTAGCATTACCTAAAATAATCCCTTGATATACAAATAACTATTTTTGTGTAACAAATTTTTAGTACCACTGGCACAAATAATAAAAATTAAGTTAATATACATACCAAAAGTCACCCCCGTATCTTAAAGATATATAAAAAAATATTTGGGTCCCACCGTTTTAATACCACTGGTTATTTGTACCCTCAAAATAATTTTCAAAGCCTTATAAGGCTACATTTCAAATTTCAATCCAAAATCTCAACCAGTTCAGTAGTTACACCACTTTGACTTTACCTTAACATTTTTAGTACCACTGATTTATTTAATTAAATATTTTAACCAGTAATCAATAGCCAAAGGTCCCAATAATGTCCTGTCCAAATTTCATTCTGATATCTCAATCCATTCCCGAGTTACAAAGATTTAAACTTGAACAAAAATGCAGCTAGAGATGCACCCGTCGCAGTTCCTGACCTATCCCAACTGGGCAACCCCTGCTCGTGACGTCACACGGAATCCCCTCGGTTGAATTTTGTTAATACTTTCCTTATGGATTCCGTATAGTATCTATATGCATACTTCAACTTTACGAGTACATAACTTTTGAACCAGTTATTGGAATTTGATGAAAATTGGTACACCCCCTAATTGAAGGGTGCTGAGTTCAAATCTGGTCACGAATTTGATCTAACTCAAAGGGGTTCCGAACTACAACCCCATTTATGGATAGGGGGCTTTTTAATGTTTGACACTCTGTAGCAAAAATGGGTACACCTTCGATTTTGATGAAACTTTGTGGACATATGTAGAAAAGTCCATAGAATCGAATTCCGTTGAGAAAAATGTGGAACACCCTTTACTTTTTGCGGTGTACCCCTTAATTCACGAAAGGAACACAAAAAATGTGATTTTACTATATTTTTTTACTTTACCGCTTCGTAGAAAATGACTTTCTTTAGTATTTGGCTAAAAAAAATCTCAATTATGTAGAAAAGTATATAGAATCTAAAACCGACTAGAATAAAAATGTCCATCCCTTAGTTTTGGGGTTAGGGACCATTAAGTCGATAAACACCATCTAAATTTTTTGTACAAATTATTCATTTTTAAAAGTTTCTCTTCTTAAAACCATATCAGTCGTAGAAAATAATTGAAATTTGGTATTCTTATGTAAAAATGTCCGAGGAATTAGAATCTGGCCACGAAAAAATTCTACAACCCTTACATTTTTCGTTATCAACCCTTAAACTTAATAAAATACTTAATTTGGTTCATTGAAGAAACTTTATTTTCTCAAAACTGTATGAGCCGTAGATAAAAATTGAAACTTGGTGTATTTATGTAAAAATGTCTGGAGAATTCGAATCTGGCAGCGAAAAATTTTTACAACCCTTATATTTTTTGTTATTAACCATTAAAGTCAAAAAATATTTAATTTGGTTCTTTGAAGAAACTTTATTTTCTAAAAACTGTACGAGTCGTAGAATAAAATTTAAACTTGGTGTGTTTATATAAAAATGTCTGGAGAATTCGAATCTGGTCACAAAAATTTTCTACAACCCTTATTTTTTTTGTTGTCAACCCTTAAACTCAAAACATTTAAAAGTCAAATATATTTGTATTGAAAAATTGTATTTTATAATAAATGTAAGAAAATTAATGTGAATTATTTTTTTTCAGTGCCGCCGCACCAGCTGATAGTGTACGACAACTCAGGACGCGAGGTGTCAGGCGTGGTGGGTCCTTTGGAAGAAGGAGCAGACCTGGTCCTCCTCTGCGAATCTCGAGGCGGTAAGTTTTATTCCTGCTTAAAATCTCACAATATCCCGCGGTACCTGCAATATCCACCGACAAATTACCCCGTCTGGTTTGCAGGAATGCAGCTTTCTTAATTTGTGTCGCAGGAGCCGTATTTCCCCGGGAAAAATATGCCCGCTAGCAGTTTATAACTTCTGGTTAAGGTCTTGCCGTTTCCGCTACTTGCTATGGGAATTTATCGCAGGATTGCTTCTCAAATCTATAACCTCGTTCAAACTATTCTATTACACATTTTCTCTTCTCGATTTCTTATTCAATCTTGTTATTTTAACAATTTGTATGTAAAAGTCTATTCAAAGTTACAGCTAATGAAACTACGATCCTGGAGAACTAATAGAATTTGGAGTTGGGCAAACTAACTTACGGTCAAGTTACAATAGACTATAGATCGGAATAATAAACTACTAATAGTTAATTATTTGTACTTATTAATAATAAATATTAATAAAAGTTGCAAACAGTGTTTGAATAAGGTCCTTTATTTGAAATTGATTATATTGTCGACTGCATGGTTCAATCACTATAATCAATAATTATTATTTAAAAAAATGTCTATATATTTTGGTTCGTGTGCTTTGGTTTTAGAAGGTCAGGAATTAGTGCAAGAATTTAAAAATACTCTAGTTCTTGACCCACTGACACCAGAGCACAATTCAGAGCAGCTAAATCTGCTCCAGAATGTGCTCTGATTTCAGTAGGTCAAGAATTAAAGCAAACACTATAGAATG
This sequence comes from Stenolophus ochropezus, assembly GCA_035578165.1. Lineage (NCBI taxonomy): Eukaryota > Metazoa > Arthropoda > Insecta > Coleoptera > Carabidae > Stenolophus > Stenolophus ochropezus. The sequence continues at coordinate 30,100,501 of JAQOWZ010000001.1, read as the reverse complement.
CTCTAATTCTTGACCCACTAAAACCAGAGCACAATCCAGAGCAGCTAAATCTGCTCCAGAATGTGCTCTGGTTTCAGTAGGTCAAGAATTAAAGCAAACACTTTAGAATGCTCTAATTCTTGACCCACTGAAACCAGAGCACAATCCAGAGCAGCTAAATCTGCTGCAGAATGTGCTCTGGTTTCAGTAGGTCAAGAATTTAAACAAACACTTTAGAATGCTCTAATTTTTGACCCACTGAAACCAGAGCACAATCCAGAGCAACCAAATTTGCTGCAGAATGTGCTCTGGTTTCAGTAGGTCAAGAATTAAAGCAAACACTTTACAATGCTTTAATTCTTGACCCACTGAAACTGGAGCACAATCCAGAGCAGCCAATCTGCTCCAGAATGTGCTCTGATTTCAGCAGGTCAAGAATTAGAGCACATGTTGAAGCGTGCTCCAAATCCTGACCGGCTGAACTAGATCACCTTCAGGGCATGAGATGCCCTGGAAGGCGGTCTAGCCAGACCACCAGGCGGGGCGGAGGCCCAAAGGCCCACTACCACCCCGGCGCCCCGCAGAGCGGGACTGAGTCCTAGTATATCAGGATCCCAGGTATATCCTGCGACGCGCATTACTAATGGACATATGGATTCCTATTGGCTGATATTCAATCTGTAATTGTGGCTGTACTAGTGGGAATTTTGAAATGAAAATTTGTATACGTAGGTACTTTGACTCGAAGAATTCACTGATAATATTTCTAAGCCTATAACTTACACCCATTTAAGGGTACTAGTCAATTACTTAAAAGTGGACTCAAACTAAATTGGCTGAGAAGGCAAGACTTGAATTTGGTATCGCATAAGTGAAACATGTTTGTATAAATAGTGGATTTTGAATATAAAATAAAATGCGAAGTAATTGCAGTGAATATATAGAGGAAAATGAGCGGTTCGGGTCGTATTTCTGTGGGGTTATCGCCTCGCGCGAAGCGGAAGGGCATGAAATACCCTGGGCGCAATAAGTACGGATGCTGCAGAATATTGCGGCTTCCTGGTTGCATGTGATGTACAGCCTCGTTGTGCGGCAACCGAGCTCGCCTGATATGTTTGCCTGTGCAGCTGAGCACAACTTCTTTTATTCATTATCTCCGATGTTAATTAAAAATATTATTACACTATTCCTGCATGTGAAGCTGTAATTGCACTACCTGAGATTCATTAGTCCATAGGATATTTTAATTACATCAAAGTAATTGCACACTGGAATACTTTTCCACCAGGACAACTTTTATATTTTGCCTCGACTTATACTCGACTTATTTCGTTACATTACATTTGCACTACCAATTTTCTCTGCGTATGTTTACTTACTTTTAATTTATTTATTTTTTCAACTATTTTAAAAGCATTGCTTTTCATATTACTTTTGTTTTAAAAGTTGATTTCTTTATTATTATAATAATGTACACTCTATTTCCCGAAGTTGATTATCTCGTCATCAATTTCTGCAGCAAGAATTATTATCACACTATTACCTTGCATCTTTATCCTATACGCACGACATAGATGAGACTTTTATTTGCTATCTCATTATTGTATATATGCTACCTTCAACTTAAAATACGAGTGAATTCGTTTTGCTCGTGGATAGTACTTTTTAAATAGATACTCGCAGAGGTATGCCTCCAAGTCTTCCTCTTTCGTCCCAAATTTAACCTAACGTAACCGCACCAAACGTAAACTAATTTAAACTAACATAACCTAACCTCAAATCTAAAGTAAACTAAACTAACTTAACCTAACCTAACCTAACCTAACCAAACCTAAAGTTATCTAAACTAACCTAACCTAACATTATTTTATTCCATCATTAAATAAACAGTTTGCTGGGAAAATGGAGAACTTTGTACGTACGTGAATGTTTAAGATTAAAAGGTACATAATGCAGGATTTGTAAATGCAAGCTGTGCAATCGATTATATAATGAGTTAATCTGAATGAAAAAGTTAGTAAAGTAATGACGGGCGCCGAATGTATAATCTACGTGCTCGTCGCTAGTGCAGCGAGAAAATTGCTTGGCCTTTAATCAAAACCAAATATTCATTATGTAAAAGCTAACACAGTTCATAATTCATAATACGGGAGATGTACGATGTCCGTAATTTAATTCTAATATAGCGAGCACGGCTCGGGTAGTCGGACATATGTACTTGCACATGTAACATATTACTTGATTAAAATGAACTTAGTACATCCACGTCAAATGTAATTAGGGGATAGGCGCCGGCCATCTGAGCATGATAATTAAGCCTCCGTATTAAAAAATCATTTCCAGCAGCGGGCGCGAACTTGGCGGCTTGTCAAAGGCTGAAACACTACTCATATTTCTGCATCTGATTTTCAACACAAAAAGCTCTTTGTACACAAGCTCCAAATTTTAATTAGCTCTTTACCAACACTATTTTTAAAAAAATATTGTTTGTAATTCCATTTTTCGAAATTATTATTACTCGTTTCAAATAATAATTCCACAATTTTTTTATCGTTTTGTGGCAAAAAAACTTCTCATAAATGTAAAAAAGTCCAGTAAATAATTTGCTATTCGAATTTGGAACTAAAAACTTTATTAACACCCCGTAGACTTACTAGCAAATATTCAGTTTTGCTGTATCAGTCGTCAAAAAATTTTGAAATTTATTTTGCTTATATAAAAATGAATGGAGAAATTGAATCTGGCCATGAAAAAATTCTGTAACCTCTAGATTTTTAGTTATCGACCTTTATATTCAAAAAGTTGTAGACAATTTTTTACTGTCTTTTTATAAAAATTGATTGTTTAAAGATTCAGTCTAAAATTCAAATACATATGTAAAAAAACTCAGTTAAATCTAAATATATACAATAAAAAATTTGCGACTGTTTATCTGTAACAGTATACCTTTAAATCCAGAAAAATAGTTCTAGAAATATTTTTTTTCTACGACCACTATGTAAAGTGGCATTTTTCTGACACTATAATTCTTGAAAGTGTCGTATTTCCCACAATCGTGAGAAATCATTTCTTCTAGGGTTAGAAATCAAAACCCAATCAGTATCCCATAACTAATTTTTATTGTACATTTGTCAATTTTCCTGAGAATATAGGCTGAATAGCGATCTATTTCAGAGAGTTGAGAGTTTGTTTTTCGGACAAATGAAAATTCCCCATCCCAATTAAGCTGGGCAGGATGGGAAACTTTCCGCTGTACGGCCCTGACCGGATCCGGATTAGTAGATATAGACCCGAGGGCTTATACAACATAGTTTTTGTTGCTCTGATAAATAATTTGTTGAGGGTTTAGTACTGTAATAAATATTAATAAGACCCAAGGTAGAATTATTTTTGCATGAGTTAAAAATATTTATACTATCTAAATGAGTCAACGAATGAATGATAATTGGGTTGTAAATGAGAATTGTTATAAAAAAGTGTAAATATTTTTTTATGAAATTGTGTTTTTAATGAAAATATAAATTTGTTGATACAGTGCTTTTAAAATAATAACACTCAATTGGACTTTTCAATGGTATTATTTTTCATTTTTTATATTTCAATAAAAATAATTAAAATTGGTGCATATGAAATTATAAAATAAATATTGCAACTAAAATTATTTTTATAATAAACTTTGATTGGGAGATTCGATTTCGGTCTATTATTTTTAATAGTATGAATAGCTAATTGATAGAGTGCAGTAAATAATTGGATAGATCAGGAAGACTGTATTAATTATAAAACATAAGTAAAATGGAAATAAATGCGAAATAAATTGCAACAGCAAAATAAAAAGGAGAAAGCTAATCAATCGAGTTAAGAAAGCGAAGCAGCGGACAAAGATAAAAGTTAAAGCCGTCACGAGGTAAAAAATTATATTAATCTTCGACCTGCAAAAGGCCCGCGTTATTTTTTAACACAAATAAAGTGAGGGAATTTGTCACAGCGTGTACACAAACACACATAGACGAATATTTCAACAATATGGGTGAGATCCCTGCAAATTACGCCAAGTTAAAGTTTCAAGGAAGCGATTTATAAAATTGCTTTTCCACGTTCTGATAAATGTACGCAAGAAGTGTAATTTAGAATACAATGTCTCACAGCAAAGAAAAGCGAACTGCAGATATTTAAAATTCCGCCAGACTCTCTCTTGTTTGTTTGACAAGGTCGGGACACAACTTTTACCGCAACTTCCCGAACTACCAATTCTTCCACAAAACGAAAAACGTCTCCGACAAAGACTGCCCCAAAAACTACCACGCCGATCAACATTTACATGAAAATGAAACGCTACTCTTACACATTCTTCAACATAGTTTTAATAACTTTAAATATAATACCATATTTTTGCCCCAAGAACTATTGTATCCTTTGTTTGATTTTTGTAGCAATGTCGTTAGTGATTCCCTGAGACAATTTGCTCCAGGGAAACAAAAGTAAATTAACTCAAACCTACATAAACAGTACAAGATTGTTTATGGATATAGTCATCGCCTTTTCTTCTATGTACTTTTGTGAGATTTTATTTTCATTGACGTAGCTAAATAATATGAAACTGTCTTAGTGATGAAATAGTATCGTTTTCTTGAGCTTAAATAGCGGAATATTTAGCAAATGCTGTTCAACTAAAAAAAAGTCATTTATGTAAATATAAAAATATTTATTTTGATTTTTTAATAAATAAGTACCTAAAAAATATAACTCTTGTCTACTAGAGCTACAAATATTACAAAATTATAGATATATCTAGATGTGACATAGCACCCAAAGTAAGCTACGTTCTTTCTGAATTTTGATAAATCGACCTCAATGATTCGGCATCAGCAATACACCGAACATAACATGCATAACTTCACACCAGAACGACTTTAAAACGTATAATCTGACATAAAATGTAGTTAAAAAAATACATCATATAGATCAACAAATTGAATGATTGTATTGTATTTTCGATTTAAACAAAAAAAGGTACGCAGTTATTCTTACACAAAAACACAACCACAAATGACATATTGGAAAATGATACTTTTTTTACTGATATTGAGAATAAATTAATCTTGATCGTACAAAAAATCATATAAGCATTACGACCTGTAAGGAATACCAATTTCAGACAATAATTGGGGTTGTCGTTTTGCCCCTCTTCCAAAGAATTATCTTCAATCAGTAACATACCCACCTTAATTCGTCACATATTATTAATTATCTGCAATTCCTTCCGGACGGTTGGACAGTGAAAGAAACAGTGAATGTCGTTAGGAATAACTGATGTCACGTCTAGCAGTCAGCTCGAAAATAGAGAAGGCCGGGATTGCTGATTCGGTGGAAATGTGGCTTATTTAAAGTAAAGTATTGTAGTCGTGTGTGAATAAATGATGATGGGGCGGTGATGACGAGGCTTGCGGTCAGTGGGCCGTCACGGAATAATTAATAGGATATAAGGCTCGCGACCGGAGCAGGACGTCACTTGAGCCTCGGCCGACCGGACGCCGTCTCGCCTTAATACCCCCACGGGGAGTCGTTAGTCAGCCTGCTTCTTTCACCTTAATCTCGTCCCCAACGGCTCGTTTATACTCATTCGCAAGGCACCAATGCGTTATAACTTTTCATTAAACTTTCACGCCGCACATTCATTTTTAATTGTGCATTTTATACCTCTCCAATACTTGCTACCTTCTTACAATCCGAGCTTAGATTCGTCACCTAACACAATATAGTACATCGCTAAGTACAACAGAACTTCAAGCATGGGAGATATTTGATAATGATTTATGCAAAGTTTACAACATTTAATAGAATTGTGCATTTTATATCTCTCCAATACCTACTACCTTTTTACAACCTTCACTTAGAGTCGTCACCTACCAACTACATCCCTAGATACAACAGAACTTCAAATATAAGTTCCTGTAAGAGAGATTTGAAAATGACTAATGCACAGTTTACAAATCTTTTATGGAAAATTAGGTAGCTTAGTGATCAGGCGTCATAAATTATTTTCGAAGGCGTCTTAGTTTCATTCATATTGAATTCGCTTTGTATAAAATTTGTTTGTTGCATGTACCTCTAAAGAAAATTTTCAATAACTGACTATATTTCTCTAATGCCATACCAAATTTAATTACATTTAAAATGTATTTTTATTAGAATATTTTATCTACGTTTAAAAGTACATAATTAGAAAACATCTTAAACACCCTATCTCAAGATACGGTCCATGACAGAAGAAAGTCCTTGCTAAGGTTTTATCAAGTCAAGTAGCTTGATGTTGTTGTGAATTACTTGACTTACTTGACACTTGTCATTGAGGATACTACACCCCTAAATAAAAAATAACCTGAAATACCTAAGCTAAGGTATCTATTATAATATTTCTACCAATTTACTATTTTAATGGGTTACTTCCTTAATACGCTGTCTCGAACCGAAAGGAGTGCGAGATCTGAAGTTCAAATCCCAGTTTCCTCAATATTTAATCAAATAAAAATACTGTTTTATTCGAGTGGATTGAGATACACTACAAACTTTAGTTGTTGGCTGATACAAAACTAAAAGTTAAGTAAATATCTTTAGGAATTTAAGGACCTCACACCTTAATTTCATAAGCCTTATCTTCCTGTATGGAATGATGGTGAAGTAATGAAAAATTTTACTTTATTTTCCACTGCTCGTAAAGTAAATACAGGGAAATATCTTATAAATTCATAGAAGTAAATAATGCTTTCCAAATATGATAACTATTATTGTCTACTTTCATTAATAATATATAATGATGTCTGGCTTTTTTTATCGATAATAAAAATAAATTTTAAACATTGAGAAAATATAAATGGAAATGCATGTCGTCATTAATAGAAGTGGTAGTGTGGATCGTTTAAAGCCGATATTATTTATTGAAAGCCCGCGTGGATGAATAAGTAATTGCCGGTTGGCCACAATTTGATTTGTGCTGATTAATAAGAAGTCGGAACTGTGCGATGAATATTTAATGTTAATACGCTTCCATCTTCCGTGGAACATTATCGCGGGATCTACGCAGTGCGTCACGGTCACGCAGTGCATACAGATGCTATCGGCGCGATGAATCACCGCGATCATTGTTAAGATCAGGTCAGCTAAGTAAAACAAATGTCGGCACTTCCTACAATTACAGATAAGGGAATCGGAGTTTGTCTGCCGCACGTCAACCTGGACTTGCTATGCCGCGCTCGTGCGCTGCAGATGACTTACACAAACGAGGAAACAATGACAGGATGACAGGAATAAAAATATCCTCACAACGGAACTTTATTCCCGAACTAATATCCTGTGTTGCCGCAAATGTTCCTCCGAATACATCACTCGGCATATTTACCCTTAATACTTTTCAAATTCTTTCTTCATTCTCTTAAGACACTCCCCTACTTATTACCATATTCTTTTTATAAATGAACAAAAACTTAAATTTGTTTACTGAAAGTTTATTTTATCAGTAAACATAAAGTAGTTTCATTATCTTACTTACTTACTTTATCCATGAACCTTTCTACCTTTCGGTGTAAGATTATCCCTCCATACTTTTCTGGGTCTACCTCTTTTTCTTTTTCCAGATTCCTTCGCGTCAAATATTATTTTTGTTAGCCTATGTTGGTCCATTCTTTGTACATGTCCCATACACCTTAGTTGACCCTGTTGTATTGTCACCTCGATTGGTATTATATTTAACTAATCTCTGTATATTTCATTCTTATCATATCTCTTCTCTTATTTCCTTGAATTTTTCTCGAAAACCTCATCTAAGTGCTCGTATCTCCGATCGATTAAGAAATTTTAATTTCATAATGTTGAAAATTCTTCCAGATTTAGCAATTCTTTCGTTAATTTCATCGTCCAGAGTCCCTATCTACTTGTTCTATTTCTTGTCCTTCTATCTTTATATTGTGTTTTATATCTGTATTTCATATTACGATTGTCTTCTTTTTCCTATCTTTTTTTCGTGTTATATTTTTCAGTTCTATATCGTCAGCGTAACATAGCTCTGATATTTTAATTGTTTCCGTCTTTAAGTAGCCAACAGTGTACGTTGTTAATTCTGGTTTGCATCCTTTAATGGATTCATCAAGCAATATGTTGAAGAGTAAAGGTCTTAAAATGCATCCCTGTTTAAGATCAGTTTTGCTTCTGAACATTCTCTATAAGATCTTGATACATGCCTCGAAAACATCTTAAATATAAATTGCGATTAGGTCCAGTACAGTATAACAAGTCTAAGTCAGCACATTCTACTGGCACCAATAAAGTATATTAATAGGTCAATTGATGTAAAGCATAAATAGTATTGTGTAAAGGTAACACTAATATTTACTGACTCAGTACTTGTGTTCATAGTATATATAGTTTAATGTAATGGTTGTTAGGAGAGAGAGGGAAGCAAGTAAAGAAGTAGTCTAGTATAGTGTAATGGTAAACGGCGGTGGTGCACTGAAGTGTCATTAAAGAAGCATTCAAATGTAAAGCATTATTAATTATATTTATTTATACTTTTATACAAATGAGAGTATCCTGTTTATTTCTATATCTATCTCCAAATACTTGTTCCGTATCCGGCTGACTAAGAACCCTTATATATAGTATCTGTTTAGAAGAACCGTTATTTTATAATATACCATCATATTTTTGAAATGTCAATTTCTTTTGAGTGAATATTTCCATTTTGTGTTTCCAGGTCGTCCGGTGCCGACGGTGTCATGGTTCGTGAACGACCGCCTGGTGGAAGGCCAACTCTCGTTCAAGCACCACGTGATGGTGAACAAGCTGGAGGTGCCGCGCGTGCGTCGCCAGCACCTCAACTCCACGTACAAGTGCCAGGCCAGCAACACCAAGCTCATCATGCCGGCCGAGAAGATGGTGCGGCTGGAATTGCTGCGTAAGTCGCTTCACACGTCACAGCATGAGTAAAACATAACGCATCTATTATTCAATCCACTCATTCATACCTCAATTATTAAACACGCGCGGGTCACACTTCAACGGCGTAACGGCGTATGTGTTGCTAATTCATGACGGGTTAATGATGCATGCTGAGGTTGGCGACAAATGTCCGGGTTTTAAAAACACTGGCTTACAGATGGCATAACTGAATATGTACTTAGGTGCTGCATTAACTCGCCTTTACCAGCAAGGATCAAAAATTATTTACAAGCTATGTCCATTCCCTAAATCAAACATTACTAAAAAGGAATACTCAGTACCTACAATAAGTGGTTTAAACAGTATTAAAAGTTATAACATGCTACCTGCTCTATTAAAATTTGCAGCGTACAAGAAGAAAAACGTAAAAAAAAAAATTCGCACCGAAAAAAAGTAGCTAAGCGCACCAGGAATTTAGTGTGTGGGTTTATGTGTACATCTAATTAGATCAAAAAAGGAATGAATCAGTTCTGCGTACGAATAGCACTTTTTAAATAGATACTCGCAGTGGTATGCCTCCAAATCTTCCTCTTTCATCTCGAATCTAACCTAAACTAACCTAATCTAATCTAACATAGCCTAACCTAACATTACCTGACCTAATCTAACCTAACCTAATATAATGAAACCTAATCTAATCTAATCAAACCTAATCTAATCTAATCAAACGTAACCTAACCTAACCTGACCTAACTTAATCTAACCTGATCTAATCTAACCAAACCTCATCAAACTTAAAGTAATCTAAACTAACCTAACCTAACCTCCCCAACCCTAAAGTGATATAAACTAACCTGACCTAACCTAACCACATTTCAATTACACCGACACTGGTGCGCTTATGTAACATACTTAAGCGTTCCTTTGTAATACCATATCTTCTAAGCAAAGTTCCATGATAAATCATTAATTATAAATAAATGGGAACATTAAAAAATATTTCACAGGTAATTTCAATCACGTTAAACTTCCCCATTAAAACTACAATTGTATAATAAATTATCTTTTAAATTAAACACTTCTGTTCAAATAAAAGAAACAGAATATTTTAATTAAAGACTACTATTGAAGTAAATATAAAAAGCACATGTTCAAATAAACGTAAATTATTTAGTTTGCATAGAATTTAAATAAAAACTGTTTCAATGTATACATATATAATAATGGGGTTATATTAATTATTCAGTCTTCTCTTCCGTGTTCATATTTTCTCTCATTAAATGAAATAATACATTAAAATTTTTAATATCAACTATATATTTAAACAAAAAATTATATAAAACCCCAAATTTCCAAATAGCTAAAAAAAAAACTTGTTAATAATAATGATAAAAGTAGTTTATTTTATCTACCAAGAAAAAGTTAAAATAATTACAGAAAACATGATGAATTATGTAATTGTAGGTTATATTTAATAATACAATTACATAACTTAAATTCAATTATGTGATTAATAAATAAAAAGTTGTAAAATGTTTTTTATGTATTTTTATTTGATTTTGATTATTGTTTCAGTACGCCCTCTAACTGTGAAAATCTTGCACAAACCTCGGCAGCTGGAAGCTGAGAAAGAATACGTCGTAACCTGCGAAGCAGCCGGATCTCGACCGCGCGCAGTCGTGACTTGGTACCGAGACAACCGACAGTTCCGTCGCGGACAGGTAAGCATAACTACATACATAGCTACTTCTTGTGACTATAAAAACATTGGCAAATGGCAAGGTTTGAATCCCATTTTACTAATGCGCTGATACGCAGCCATCAAAGTACAAAACACAATGATACAATTCGCGCAGTGTATACATGATTTACATTCACAATAAAATGGTAGCGGAAGCCCGCGATAAGCCGCTAGTGTTCCGCGTAGCGAGATAGATAGTCGTGAAAGCGCACACTCCATAGAGCACAACTTAGTTCCATAGGCCCTAGGCTGTACAGGAAGGGATTCACATAGCAAATATCACCGCTCCCATTACAATAAATACCATACCAACCACTGTACTTTAATCATTGTTAGGACCACTCCATGTTCAACACTGGAATGATGTGCAACGTTTCAAATGGCTACATGTATATTTCAGGTTAAAATTGTAAAGTACAAAATAATAAATGATCATTCAGCATTCTAAATCAGTCTGTATTAAAACTTTGCATGGTTCCGGATGGCTACATATATATTTCAGTTTAAAATAATTGCAAAGTATAAAATAATAAATAATTTGTTCAGCATTCTAACTCACTATTAAAAGTTAAAATTATTGTAAAACATAATTACTCTACTTTAAATATTAATATATCATAGTTGCAGAGCCTTCTGGATTAATTCATAATTAAATAGTAATATTCTGAATTAAATATTAAAATCTTTGTAGGGCATTTAATTAATTAAAATTTTAAATAATAAATTAGCATGAATCTAAATTGATACATTTCGGAGAGTATATATTTTATCCTCCACACGTGTTATATTACACGACATTGTATCTTTCAAACATTTAATTTTGTACACCTTTTATCGTGCACACTATTATCTTGCACACATTTTATCATTCACTCATTTTATCTTCGCCAACGTTTCATCTTTAAAACATTGTAATTGTACCTTTCATTCATTTTATTGCACATACAATTAACATATTTATAATTAGATCAAATATATATATATATATATATATATATATATATATATATATATGTGCAACATGAAATGAGTGGAAGATAAAATGTGTAGATAATAAAACGATTTGAAAGATAAAATGTCTGCAAGATAACTTTTTTCGCGGATTAAAAGTGTGCACGTTAAAAGGTGTGCAAGATACAATGTCGAGCAATATACTTTAATGTATTGATATTTTTCTTTCGAGCTGGTACTGGTATCGATATTTTTTTTATATTTTTGATACTCAAGTATCGATATCTTCTCTGTATCACATATGCCTATTGCCTATACTCGTAAAGTTTTCTTGGACCTGATTTCAGTTTTTTGTGAATGTCGTTACAAATCTAATTTATAGTTCTGACAATATTTGCGGCAAAATATTGTCAGGCCTGAGGATAAAAACATTTAATCCTTGGAATTTATCCCCGGTCGCGATTTTATTGGAGCGTTGTACAAACGTGTGAGTCCGCTTCTGTTCTCCGTGGAAACTGCGCCATAGAACAGAGTTTTTATGTCGGGTCCCGCGAAACTTCTCGCGATCTGTTTAGTTTCCTCGCATCCTCGATTCGCATAAAGCCAAATGTTTCTTAAATACTTTTGATATTTCACTATTTTTACTGCACAAAACTGCAAATGAAATGACAACTCCATTTCGCGCTGAAATCCCCAAGCGAATGAATTATTAAATTCAGATAAACAGATATTGTAATTGTGAAATATTATGGCAGAGTTCATATTACCGTGATGGTGTAAATTGTGCATTATTTGGAATTGATTATGTTGCAGGTGGTAGAAGGTGGCAATGAAACGGTGGTTACTAGCGCGGTTACCTTCGCTCCTGTTCCTGAAGATGACAACACCATGCTCAAATGCCAAGGCGATAATCCCAATCTTCCTGGGACTGGGTTGGAGGATTCTTTTCTTCTCAACATTGTCTGTGAGTCTTTTATTTATTTTTATCGATTAAATAGATTAAATGAGTGTATATGGTAATCTACTTCAAAGATTCCATTTCTTACAAAAGAACAGAAAGCAGCGTATTGTTTTAAACGGATATTCATCTAATAATGAACCAGTCACATTGGGTGTACCTCAAGGTTCACATTTAGGCCCACTTTTCATTAACAAAATATTTTTTCTTGTTTTAACATTTTTAAGTTTTCACATTATACAAATAATTTGAAGATGTTTCATACTATAAAATCTGGTAAAGACTCACCTCGGGGGTACCTCAAGGTTCACATTTAGATCCATTTTTTTTCATATTTTCATTAACAAAATTTATCTTGTTTTAATTTAGCTAAGTTTTCACTTTATAAATTAGGTTTTAAAAACAAATAACTGCGATTTCAAGATCAATTAAGTCTGACCAACATTTTTTATTATTTTTTCCATATTTGTCATGTTTAGTGGAACTTTTTGCCAAATTTCATCAAAATCGGCGGTGAAGTAGTACATCGACAAGTTGACCAAATAAGTTATACTTTCTTGAAATGTATCTATTGCTCCTGTATTTCTGTATTAATTTTACTTTGTATCTTTTGAGAGTTTCTCTGTTATTGTGATAATTCCTGTTGAGAAGCCGAATGCATAAATAAATTTATGACAAGGATTGTTAAAATTAATTAATTATAAGAAATTTTTGAAGATTTGTTTGCGAAGTGGCTCAGAGAAAAATAAGAGGGTGGACAAGCATGGTGGTAAAATTTAATAAGCTAATTTTGAGCTAACACGTTCTTTGAAGTTTTAATGAGAGTGCGTGCTATTAGCATACAACTCGTCCGTTCCATTGAAAATCTATTAAAAGTGAATGAAAAAACTTGATGTCGCTTTTACGACGCCATATTTCTTCGCTGATATTTTTCATTACGCAGAAGTAATTACAGTTAGAATGTAATTAATACGCGTTGTGTTTTACGCTGTTGAATTATAAATTCTCCCCTTGAATTATGGATGTGGGAAATAATTTCAATAATTAATTTTGTCATTGTAGTGTAGCAGTTCCTTTGTTGACCCAGGTAATTCCTTGGAGTTAAATTGTTGCTGAAACCTGACCGCTATTCACCCAGCGCGCACTTTTGTTCCGTGAAAAATGACACCAGCGATAACAACCCATACTCGGATAATAGACATTAAAATAACTAATCATTTTATTCTCCCATGATCAAAATCACTTTTACACTAATTCCTTTACTTCTGCTTCCACTGGATATCATTTCGTGCATCTCTGCCTTATTTCCGGAGTTCAAAATTTGATAAATGCTACTCAAAATCTTTCTCTTTTTTGAGTTTACTGTACACAATTATTGTTGCTGAACTGATGGGGTAGTAAATAATTAAAATTCACATTTCCAATTAAAAATTAAAATCCTTTTACATCTCCAATTACAGTTGAATACAAAAATTTACAATTTTTAGTTTTTCATTGCAAAATTTTTCATCCACAGCTGAAATAATCCAAAAATACCCATTTTTGGGTCCAAAATTTCCGTTTTTGTAAATGATCCATATTAATAGAGGTCGATGCGCTGATTTCAAATTTTCAAACCGAATTTAATTATCTCTTTTAGTTCCTGACATATTTGCTCTCAAAGTTGCACCTTAAAAAAGTAGGTTTTTTTGATATATCTCTAAAATGAGTAGAGATACAATCTCAACGATTATACCAGTCGATTCTACAGGCAAAGTTACATAAAGAAATGTTTTCTCTGCATATACGTTCTTTGGAACGATTCGGTGCAAAATGAGAAAAACGAAAAAACCGGAATTTCAGGTTTTCGCTAAGAAACTTTTTGTCTTCAAAATTTATTATTTTCTGGACTTAAGTAAACATCGATGCGCTGATTCCAAATTTTCAAACCGAATTCAATTACCTCTTACCGTTCTCGAGATATTTAAGTTTAAAGTTAGACCTGAAAAAACGTGTTTTTCAGGAATAGTCCTGAAATGGGTTGAGATACGACTTCGGCAACCTCACCTGTCGATTCTACTGGCAAAATTACATAAGTGTACCAATTTTCAGATTTTTATTCCATTGGGAACAGTTTTTAGAAAGAAAAAACTGAAAATGGCCAAAATTGAAAAAAATCGCAAGGGGTTCATCAGGCGTTTTTTTCGATTTTCGCCGATTTCCGTTTTTTTGCTCTAAAAATTGTACCCATTGGAATAAAAATCTGAAAATTGGTACACTTATGTAATTTTGCCAGTAGAATCGACTGGTGTTGTTGCCGAAGTCGTATCTAGACCCATTTCAGGACTATTCCTGAAAAACACGTTTTTTCAGGTCTAACTTTAAACTCAAATATCTCGAGAACGGTAAAAGGTAATTGAATTCGGTTTGAAAATTTGGAATCAGCGCATCGATATTTACTTAAGTCCAGAAAATAATAAATTTTGAAGACAAAAAGTTTCTTAGCGAAAACCTGAAATTCCTGTTTTTTCGTTTTTCTCATTTTTCACTAAATCGTTCCAAAGAACGTATATGCAGAAAAAACATTTCTTTATGTAACTTTGCCTGTAGAATCGACTGGTATAATCGTTGAAATTGTATCTCTACGCATTTTAGAGATATACCAAAAATACCCACTTTTTTAAGGTGCAACTTTGAGACCAAATATCTCAGGAACAGAAAGAGATAATTAATTTCGGTTTGAAAATTTGACATCAGCACATCGGCCTCTATCAATATGGATCATATACAAAAACGGAATTTTTGGATCCCAAATTGGGTATTTTTTTATTATTTCTGGTATATATGAAAAATTTTATAGTGAAAAACTAAAAATCGTAACTTTTCTTGTTTAAGTATTATTAGAAATAACTGGGACAGTAAAATGATTAATAGTATGAAGGGTATAAGCCATGCCATAGGTATTATATTAGATTATAAATAGTAAAATAAGTTTTTTGTAGTTTAATTAGTTCGTATATCAGAAGTATATTTTGTTTTATTGGAAACGAGTGGTACAAAAGTTGTAGCAAAATAAATAGAAGAAGTGACGTATGAATTTAATTAATATCATGTTAATTATATCATCCCGTAAGGTTTTATGTTTGAATGTAATTTTTTCGCTAATGAAAATAAAACAAGTCCAGCGTAAAATATGAATTTTTTCATAGTTGCTATTCATGCAGCTTCATATATCGCGTACGTCCGTTCGTGTTATTGCATGGAATAAAATACAACTGGGCCAATATTTTCATAACATGAAAATCGTTGGTACTGTAACTAAATTTAATGAAAAAGCCGCGGCAGCTCGGGCTTTATGTAAATCGCGCCGCGAACCGAAGGAAACTCCCGTGCCGTAAATAAGCATGGGGTCTAATATTCCCGCCGTATACAGGCTGCTTCCCGCAGGTGAAAATCACCCGCCTCTCATTATGCCCCCTGCTTTTCAACGCACACTTACCCAAAAAACCTTTTCACAAGTATTCAAATTATATATTTTAATTGGTCAACTTGTCGATGTACTACTTCACCTAATAACCTAACCTAATCTAACGTAGCCTAACCCAACCTAATCTAATCTAACTTTACCTGATCTAATCACACCTAACCTAACCCATCTTAATCTAACTTAATCTATCCTAACCTAGCCTAACAGAAGCTAACCTATTCTACGCTAACGTAAACCAACCTAACCGAACCTATCGCAACTTAATCTAACCTAACCTTATCTAACCTAACTTAATCTAATGTAACCTAATCTAACCTAACCTCACCTAAACCAATCTGACCTAACCTAATCAGATTAGGTCGGGTTAGGTTAGATCAGGTTAGATTAGCATGGGTCATTTAGTCAATTTGTCGATGTACTACTTCTCCTAATCTAACTTAATCTATCGTACTCTAACCCAACCTAATCTAATCTAACCTAATCTAATCTAATCTTAATTAACCTATTCTAACCTAACCTAATCGCACTTAACCTAACTTAATCTAGCCTTTAACCTATCTCAACCAAATCTAATGTAACCCAACCTAACCTAACCTCACTTAAACCAACCTAACCTAACTTAATCAGGTTGGTTTAGGGTAGGATGAATACAGTTTTCTATAAATAATAATACAAACATATGTATTTCATTATTATTGAATATAAACCGATCAAATAACAAAATAGTATGTGTACCACGTAAGAATTGTGACTTCTCGAACTTCTGGTGTTGCTGGCCTCGCCTTCGACTCGGCCTACAATTTCCACCACCTTTCGAGAATATATCACTTTTCCTACTAGATACATAATATACTATTCTGGTTCGAAAACACTCCAGAAAGGTGTCAGGTTTTGTTCGATCGAAAAAAAAAAATACTGTGATGGCATAGAACAAGAATTTGTAGATTTTAATATAAAATTATATAGCGACCAGATCACTACAGTCTACAGTCCTAAAAGTACTACAACTTAGGTATTATTATTATTGTTTATTATATTCTGTCTGGTTCTGGGCGAAACTAGGAGAGAAAAGCAATATAGTTGGTCATATTCCGTGGTTTGCGGAGGTGGTGTAAAGTTAGTGTGTGTGTGTGCAATATCGTAATTTCTCGTGCAATGTATTAGAGTTTATGAAGTATGTCGCGTTATCGACATCGTCCTTCTTCTTTTTCTCAAGACAATAAAGGCGTATCGCTACGGCGCTATCTTTATGTTTTGTTTGTCTTGCAAAATAAACGATTAACGTAATGAAATGTTGTTAGTTTGCCAGATACCGAGAAGATGTTTTGAGTTATTGCTCTTGTTCGTGTTGAAGTATGGAAATTTTTCTCCTATCTGCATACGGAGACTTTGTAGGATATTACATATGGAGCTATGTCGTATTTAAGTTGATGTGTTTTCTTGCTTTCATTTCCTACTCTAGCTCCACTCTTTTCAATACATGTATGTTTCTTTAAATACACAAGACACATGACTTCCTCAACTACTTCTCCACATACACAAATATACAGTAGGTAATGTATGTTTTTAATTTTTAATATACTAAGAAATTATGAAATAAGTTGGAAGGAGTGGGAAAACAGATATGGAAGCAGATATTCTTTTCGACAATATTTGTTTTCGTTTTTTTTAAATAAATGAATACATCATAACTGTTTTTACTGGGGCTGCAAAAATGACAAAAATTATAGACACTTATAGATGATACAGGGTACCAGACTTTGCCAAATCGAGTTGAAAGATCCTAAATGATTTAGAATAATGTTTAATTCCTTCCGGAGTATAGAAACAATGTAGAGTGCGTATGTAGTAGTACTTAGTTGTTGTTAGTCGCAAGTGCAAAGTAAATAATGAAAGTAGTCCTGCGCGTCGATAAGGAGTTTTGCTGGGAGTTGCAAGTCAACAGGATAATAATTGGCGCTTGTTGCACAGGACGAATGCACGTGAGCACAAAGCACAAAGTTGTGCATCCTTCCGTCAAATCTGCTTCGCAACTCGCAAACTACACAGACCTACACAGATATTAAATTGTTGCTGAATGTTTCACGTTTCAATTTTAATGAGGATTTTCTTTCTGTTTAACTTGCATGTCGTGTAATGTGAGATAATTGTGCCAGTTGACTCGTACGTGTTTACTGCTGCTTTTATTATTCCAAACAGGAATGAAGTTATAGTTTTACTACGTCACATTTACGAGCTATTCCTACAAAAATACTCATCTTATTACTTGCTCTCATTTCACTTATAATTACTAACAAGACTCTCAAAACAAGCAAACGCAAAACACTGTTTTTAAAACTCTCTTCATTTAACAGATACTTACCACGCGAGACCTTATAAGGTGTAGATTAAAATAATAATGTAATACCGCTTTTGAAGGAGACTGACGACACCAAATTGTAGAACGTCTTTCAATAACTACCATTACTACCAACTTGTAACATTCTTACAAGACCACTGCTACCAATTTGTGGCCCTCTCCTCCAGAAGCTAGGAATTACAATTTAAATGTGTTCTTTGTCAGACCGGATACGGAACAAGTACTAGGAGATTGATATTGAATTTAAAATATAAATAAGTATAATTAATAATGGTACTATGTCAACAAATATTAGTTTTACCCTTGCTCAATACTATTTATGAAGTACTAATATACTTTATTGGTGCCATTAGAATGTGCTGACTTAGACTTGTTACAATAATAATTTTATTAATTTATTATTCGTTTACTACTTGGGTTTTTACAAAATAAAAAATCTGATGGGGACACCAAATAACTTCCTAGTACGTTTCATTATACTTATTTTTTGCTGCACTTAATTTAAACTTATTTCACTAGAAAGTGAGATCATTCTACGGCTAATCATTCTTCAATTTCCATTCCGCAGTTAATCATTTTTGAGTTTGAGGAATAGTAAAAATATATATTTCCGTTGAAATTTGAAAACCGATTTTTTTGCTATTACAATAGTTCCTTTACTTCGTACAAGAAAGTAAAAATATGTGTATAATAAGTTTATTTGAAAATAAATATATAAAACGTGAATCATTTTTGAATGTCAGCTAGGAAGTTACTGTATTTGAGTTGTTGTATCAGTTCTATTTGACGTTTTCTGTTAATCCCGTCTGAAGAAAAAGGAATGAAAGGCTTGTGTACGCATTGTCGCAAATGACAATAATTCCATTGCGGACAATAGTAAGTTAATGATCTTTTTGCTATAATAGCTTATAAATCCATTTCTAAACGCCGACAGCTGAATGCCGCCCTCCGACGCCGTCGCTAGTAGTTCCCGGCGTCCCCGCGAGCGGCGCTGCCAAATAAATATAGGTTAGAATGCAGCGCACAGCTGGCAACAGGGAGAAATGTGGCGTAAGAATTGCCTAATGAAGAAATAACACAACGAGCTGAAGGAAATGTATCAGATTTTGCTAAGAGGATGAAGAAAAAACGCCAACTTTGGAAATTAAATTAAGCGGCCTCATAATTTCATATTTATAACTCCTTCAGGGAGGGGGACACGATCATGAGCCCTATTTTCATATTTACACACGTCCCGCAATTCATTTCACAATTACGTCAATCAAATTAAACTTATCCAGCTAAATGAAAATTGTTGAAAAACTTTTATTATTAAAATTAATATAAATCTCATCATCTAACAATAAATTAATAGATATTTTTAAACTACAAGGAATTCAAGTACATTATAATTGTAGATTCGATTTAAACAAAAAAAGTTTCCTTAATTTTTTTGCAAGACCTCAGTACTCTGCTAAAACTTTCTGTTGACAATGGTAACCTAATAACTGAAGTTATCAGGAATCATACTTACACTCATGTTGGTTAGGAAGTAAGTTAAACTTAAGTGAACGGTGGCGCAAAAAATATACTTATAATTTTCAATAAATTCAAACATAGGCTAAAACATTTTCTTATAAATTCAGGTGTAGGGTTGTATAATTTTTACTTAATAAATAATTCGTAACGAATTTCAGAGTACTTATTTCGTATTTGAATTATTTGCAAGAAACAAGTCTAAAACGATAGGGGTAGTTTTTTTGCAGAGAAGAACGCTTCTAATTAACAAGAAGGTTGTCTCCCCCCACCAGCGCGTTTAAGACAATTTCTCTTTTGTTTCATTGTTGAGTTTAATTAATTATCACAAACTTGTCACACGATATTTAACGATAGCGGTAATTGAATAGTTTTTGGTGGAGGCGCCCGTAATGTAAACCTTGTAATCTAGAGAGGTCATAGCAATCCATCAACGCGTAACGAATGCATGACCTATGACCTGACCTATCTAAACTAACCTAACATATATCGTAGCCTATCATCTTACCCGTAACATCAATTAACCCATTCTGTCTGGAGTGTACCTGGATTTATCGCGTATAGTTTTACACGAACTGAGGACTCAGGTGTGCGATAGATGGGTTCGCGACCTTAATATTGAGTTATACGCAGTACATGCGCGCTTTTTATCTCCCCACAAATTTTATCCTCCGGCTGCTAAATCAAAATACCTAAACTTTACCGGTGCACTCAAATTATCCTTTCAAAATTTAAATGTTGAAGTAATATTTATTTATAAAACTAATGACAAATGAAAGGTTAATATCAAAATACTAAAAATAAAATTACTCTATATAGCAAATAAGGTGTCAAAATACGATGTATGATATTCGAAGCCATAGTGAAATTATTATTATTACTATACTCGTATGATGTGAAAATATATGGATAGAGAGAATACAAATAAACCAAAGATATGCAAATGAGTAAATAATTTGGATCTTAGATACGGGTAGAGGTACACACTAGAATATATATTATTGGCAGAGATAGAGTACATGCAGGAAAAATGTAGTAAAATAAGAGGAACAAATAAGAAATACCCAAAACTTAATTCTACAAGAATTCTGTTGAATAATAAGAGAAAGAGGGAAGGAAAACAACAAATTATCAAAATGGGGTCAAGCAAAAATGCTTACTACGAAAGAAATAATTTTTAAAGATATCTAAGTGTTACTGCACTTTTTAATTGTTTTAAAAGCTATATAAATATTCTATTTCATAAACGAAAATAAAGGCTGTAATAAAACCAAAATGATTCATCTGAATAAAACTAGGAAAAGTAACAAAGAATTTATTTTATTTTTGCATGCTGGTATTTACTTTATTCAGTTTTTCATATACATTTTTAACAATTCAATGAAGAAGATGGTTCAAATATTAAGATGCAAGAATTGTTTAAATACCTCCGATGCTGAATTTCACACCACACCCGTGGCCCATTATATTAGACGATTTAGTCAGGATAAGACTGTATAAAAGAAGATATTAAAAAAAAGAAGGCAATGCATGATATGCATCACTATACACTAGAACTACACAGGTAAATCTAGATTTTTAGTCGATTGGTGGAAGAATAAATAAATACTGTAACTATAAAGGCTAATGATACCGTATGTTGGTAATTTTGTGTAATGCTTGTGTACATATGTGAGGAAATGTTTTATGTTTGAGAAGGTGTCAGCGCAGATGATTCGTCCTGTCAGGTTTTTATATCCATTAGTTTTCCTCCTTGTGCTCGTCACGTATTTGTGTATCAGGCGGCGTAAAAGGATTATGATTTGTAACGCGGCGCCGAGCCGAGATAGTCGAGCTACTTATAGAAACAGCTTCTTGAATAAAAATATGAAATATGGCCCGTAAAACTGCTTACTTCTGCACTGCGCATACACTAAATAAAATTTGCTGGGAACGTCCTTTTGAAATATTGGACGCACGGCAGAAAAAGCAAAGAGTAGCCTTCACACAGCTGACAAACTCACAACTTTCATTTATTACACCACCACAACCGTCTAACGCTCATGCATTTCAAAATAAATACCAACCAACGAAATACAGTTCTTACCACCAATTTTGACATAATAGTATATTTGCAGTAAAGAAAACAAGGAATAAAGAAAAAAAATGTTTGATTGAAAAAATGATTGAATATGGAAGTTCTTAGTCAATTTATTAATAGTATATTGTACAACAAGCATAGAATGGAATTTCATATGAGTATGACAGTTTATAGCACGAGCCGAAGACGAATGCTGCAAACCTTACGAGTATGAAATGGACATTCTAAGCGAGTTGTACACTATACTTTTTCGACAACCACGATATTATTTCCAGATTCATTTATATTTTAATAATAAAGATGTCTTCATTTCATTACTTCCTAGCAACTACGATTTTTGACAGAACTGTGAAATATGAATTTATAACTTAACGTTATCTATGGTTACGGGGGGAAATGAAAATATGTTTACTATGTTATACTATGTATCCTTAGCAATAATAAATATATAACAAGCAAGTTAAAGGTCTTAGAACACAACATTCCTTTATGGAACCTAAGGAACATGTTTCGTAACTAGTGTTTTGTAGTGTAAGCACAGAATAGGTTTATACAGAAGCGACAGTAAGACAAAGAAACGAAAATTATAGAGAGATGGGAAAAGCCAACAAATTTAAAGGGCTTATTGTTTAAAATCGGAAAGTTTAGTCACATCTTAGAGAGAGATAGGGAAAGCCAACAAATTTAAAGGTCTACACAACGCTCCAAGGTCATAGAACGGAATAGGGTACTATGGAATGTACCGACACGGAGTGTCGCTTCTGTATGTAACTATTCTGTGGTGTAAGTGTACAGTTTCTGCAAGAGACCGACAAAGATTTGAACTCGAGTCGAGCTGTTGTTATTTAATGAAGTTTAATGAAATATACTACAGATGATTAAGGATGTTTTTTTTTTCTGTGGTGGAAAAGACAGCGATGTCGGAATGGAAGAGAAAGGTTTGTTGGCTAATGAAATCTAAACAAGTGGTGTTCGTTCTCAAGTAATTAGTTCTGGTGCTTTGATATCCAACATGATTAACAACGATGATCGGGAGAAGAATAATACGGAGCTGCGGCGTGACTGCAAAGCCACAAGCTGCAGATGGGAATTGCAGCGAGTTCTGTTTTGTTCATTTCCAACTACGGAGTTTTGTTATTTGTTGTGGTTGGATGAATACACTCCATTGGTAATTTTGATTATTGGAATAGCGCGAACTTCACTCGTATTTCAAACTGAATAGCGTTGAATTTAAGTCATGTTTATCTTCGCGTTACCGTTACCATCATCGTCCATTGTTAAACCATAATCATATCAAATTTACCTCTATATTCTGCTAATACTCTACCTATAACTAAACTACTTCTAACCAAACTTTACTAAAACAAAAATGGATAATTTGATGAATAATATACTTTATTATTCAAGGGGTCATACTTCTGAAAGTAGAAATTCTAAATTTTTTTCGACACCATATTCGAATTCTCCAAATATTTGTACATGAATATACCAATTTTAAATTTTTTTGAACATCCCGTTTTTGATTTATGTAAAAGAATATTAAGACATACCATAAAATTAGAATATGACAAATTTTACAAATATTCCCGAACTGTTATTTTTTATATAGTAACAACTACTCTAAAATACCGAAATAATGCAGTTTTCAGTTCGAAAACACACCGGATAAATGTCAGTTTTAGTCTAATTGAAAAAAAAACATTAACAGAAACATTTAGGTACTTTACAAGTCAGGGAAGACGGAAGAATTATTTTTAGAAAACGTTATGTATAATTATATTTATATCCATTTCCTTGTCGTTTTCTGAAAACGAAGTGTTTGTGAAATGGTTGTTATTATTGTTTGTGAAGGAGTTGTGATGGTAATTTGGGATGGTCCAATTTAAAGACAAATTATTTAAAATTGATTGCAGCATACATAATACATGATGCATGAAATTAGGATAATTTGGCAAAATGAATTCAAAGTACAGTGTGAATTTGAAATTCAAGTATGCAGTGATTTCTTGGCCGGGAACAAGAGGAGTAGTTGGCATTACCTGGCGTGTTCTGTTTAACAGGGCTGTAATTATTTCATTTAGCATATTCCCGGGTGATGCACTGGGCCGTGGCACGCCACCTACTCACGCACACACGTGCATTCTTAATTACCTGCAAACTGCCCACACAACCCCGCTATTTTTACCCTCATTACAATCACCAATTCTCCCCTTTCACAAACAACCATCTAAACGAAACGCTTGTTTAAAAAAATAGTGTAAGATTTGTGATAGAATTACGAAATGACCAGACTGCATTCGCTTAGAAAAATAAAATATTGCAAATCAAAATTATAATAATTATTTTTTTATTATTATTTTTTTACTTTTAAAATGTATTGTAAAATTTATTAAATAAATTAGAGGGAACACTGCATACAAGACACTACTTATACTTGCGCTGCCACCATTTTTCTACTTCAAAACAAGAAACCTAAAATCTCATTGCTAAACTGAGAAAAATTAAATATTAGAATTAAATAAAAAAAATTGTTTCAAAACGTTTTGCCCATTCTATATGAGCAATGCGTATTTCATCTACATCCTACAAAAAAAAATACAAAAGTGTTTGAATTCATTATATTTTGTTTTGTATGAAAATAATATTAATTAATATTTTAATAAAAATCTTGTATGAACCCTTTAGAAAATGCAATTTTGTGTAAATGGTTACATATATCTTGAGTAATAATAAAAATATTTGTTTCTATGTTAACTAAAATAGAAAATGGAGTTTATTTTTCTAAAAGTGGAATTGTACAAATGTTTTATTTTGAACTGTAGCGTAAAATAAATTTACTTTTAATATTATTGTATCATATAATGGCTAGAAGTGTTTCTAAAAATAAATAATAAATAATATAAACTTTAAAATTTATTTATATTTGTACTCTTTATTAAAAAATATTTTTATTTAACATTCATGTTTTATAAATGAAATTGTTTTGAATACTAAAGGAAATGTTATTTCTTTTATGGAACAAATATTTGATTGTTAAAATAATGAAAAATATATTTTCAAATGAAAACAAACATTCGTGGTTTTTATAAATATTTTAAATTCACATTATTTTTCATACTCATTCTAAATGTTTTGAATGCAAAAAGAGAAGTGGTATGTTGTATTTTTTCTAGGAATCGTTTCTGTCGCCGCTGCCACCATTTCATTCCTCTTTTTCTCTCTCCGTACTATGGTGTTGTAAACCACTTTGAAAGCAGTTGAGGTAGTTTTTCGTTGAAAATAAAAATATAGACAATCAAACTTTGTTATCAAGTAATTTCCATTTTTAAAGTTCCATAGAGTAACCTGGCGTGAAAGTTTATGCCCGGCGCATACAGATAATGTCGGACAAAGGTAGAATGTTTGTTGTGAAATGTTTAGAGAGTGCAGTTATGTTTAATGTTCTCGTATAACTCGGCTAGCGATGCACTTGTAGCCTCGCTTCATTCATTACGAATAATTAACCTGTTTATTTCGCTTTTATTGCGACTCGCGAATTATTTCTTACTCTATAAATATTAAATTGTTTTGTTGTTAAATTGTTTCAGATCCGCCACAAGTTGTTCTGCATTTGGGCAGTACTCTCAACCCTGAGGATATTAAAGAAGGCGATGATGTTTACTTCGAGTGCAACATTCGAGCCAACCCCAAACAACACAAAATTCAATGGTTCCATAACGTAAGTGCTAATGAATTAATTAACCTATATAGTCCTAAAACCTTTTTTAAACAATATATAAGAAGAAGTACAAAAAGTAAATTTATCAACAATAAAAATATAAATTAACACTTCGTATTATTGAAACAACGCAATTTTTATACTCCGTGCAACAAATTGTCTACAATTGTTTTGACATTCCCGATATTCTTTTTTTCTTTAATAAAATATTCATTCCATTTAACTCGTCGATTAGTAATGTATTCAATATAGTATACAGTTCAATGCAAAGATCAATTTAATATAAGATTCACTGCAATAAACCAAATATGATACTACACGATATATGTAAATGTACAAAAAAAAATTATGCATTTAAGTAATCATAAGTTTTTCTGTTTCTTATTTTAAGAGATTAAAATGATAATCGACTTGTACTACGAACCAAAGTATTTATAATAAATATATAAACCATCGTTGCGAATGCCTTATTTGTAAATAAAAATTAAAATGACACCTGTCTTTTTAAAAGACTGTAGGTTTATCTATAGGTTAAAATCTAATAAGTGTAAGATGCGCTAAAGAGGAATCAGGTATAAAGTGCAGAGAAGCGGTATTATTCTGGATGTAACATTAGGAAGTTTCTAAAAGCAAACTTTTCCAATGTCCTTTGTCCTGGAAGGTGGAATGGATAGGAAATTTATATAAATTTTGCTAAACAGCGTAACACAAGTAACAAATAGAGTTTGCCGTTTAGTTGGTAACTAAGTAAGACTGGAAACTTCATAGAGAGTTGGTTCAAACGCTCAAACCACAGCGGTTCAGTGCTCCAACGCCAGGCTTTCTTGCACTAACCGTTCCAAAACTACATTTGTCCTCACACGTAAAAACGACAACTTTTCAACTATGAAAATGGCTAATAGTGGATACTGTCCGCCCTACATTTTTCGATCTAGCCGAGTTACGCCAAGTATTTTAACGACTTCTCCCGAGAAAATGCATGAAGTTTTATTTTAGCTATTTCGTTAGAAGTTCCGTATAACATGTAAACAAGTAAAAAACTTTGCTAAAACGAACTTTAATCTTTTAATAAGACTCGGGACTCACATGCATTCCTATCATCTTAACGATTACTACATTCTTATGCACTTACAACGGTCAGTTTGTTACTTAAAAATAATACAATCTATTTTCTTTCACACCAAGTATTCCAATACTTTTCCTAACAGGTTATATGTCGTGAATAATATATATTTTTACACCATTACTAATTAGAAAAGGTTTATTGATTGAGTTTCCATGGCAGTAGATTTTACTAGTTGTAAGACTAACAAAATAATAATTAAATTCATAATTAGTACAAATGCATATAAATGATTTAGTATATTTATTTATTGCTATTAAAATTAAAAGTGCAGTAAGGTAAATAATGGTACCTTACGAATTATTTTAGAAGTTATTTCTTACACAAAAAATACAACCTAAAATTAAACGAATATTAAGGAAAATTTAATTTTGATCCATTATCTTATCGGAAAAAGTGTCTAATGAAGTATTCAACATTGCTGTCAAAATTTTAATTAGCAGTTTTTTATTTAAGTGTCGCCTTGGTGATGAAACTAGGCATTTATTATTATTTAAGTATTTAGAGGAAACAGTGAACATATTTGTGATTGTAAGATTGCAGTGTTGCTGCGGTTGTGTATCGGTGTAGAGAGTTGTAAGAAAGCTTGGCCGGTCAAGCAATTAATCAGAGGCCCACTATAATTTCATTACTTCCTAGCGTAATTAAATAAGGCGAAGTGGAGAAATATTTGGGCGAAAGTGTGCCGGTCTCACGGAGCAGCAATAATATTAGCATTCTGGCATAACTCGTCGGCAGAGGCAGCTTTTTCCATTGCATGTTTACACGGTATTAATGTTCCGTAATTAGAAATATGTTGATGTGTGGTAAAGTTAAGATTATTGCATTTGCGGCACGTACTGTGAATAATCCTTTATCTGGCGGGGGCGATCAGCGAGCGCTCATGTTTCACCAATGCAAATGGAACTCTTTCCGGAATTAATAAACGCGAATGCCGTTTCCTCTGCCGGCTACGTTTTTATGCCGCTATATTGCTAATTAATTTATTGCTATTTTCGGATACGAATTATTCTTCAATACTCGTAAATCACCAACTTCTCTCCTACACAATTTCATTGTAATTTTTGACTCGCTCGATACACACCAAACTTTTTTACAAAGGCCAACCTTCACATCAACTCCAACAAAAAACCATACATATTCAGTCCGCAAAAAAGGGATTACTACCTTTTCATTTAAAAAATTAATAGTTAATATTATGAAATTTTTTGTAAGACACAGTATTCGTACATGTAGAAATTGATTGTCTCTGAAAACATGTAAGAATAAAGTTGTAAGTAGTGATTCAGGTGAGACGAAATATTCCTCGAATCTCGCTCGTCTCATCTTGAAATATCTCGTCTCGGGCAAGACGAGAACGACTTTAAAAACAAAGCTTCGAGTCAAGAAAATGAAATCGAGATTCTAGAATTTTAATCAGTTCGACGAGATATCTCGAGGTTTTAAAATTATTTTTCTTTATACGTCCTAAATGGTAAATGTTTTGTAACTTGATTCACAAGGTAGAAATTAAATTTCTACGCCACCGAACTTGAAATAGCTACTTTTCGCCGCCGGCGTAGAAGAAAAATAAACAAGTATCCATAGGAGAAACCATGTAGAATCAGTGAATAAAATATAATTTCTACAACAGAAACTTGCAATATCGTCCTAAATATTACTTACGACACGAGATAATATATTTTACATTTAAAATGAGACGATACGAGAGTAA
This sequence comes from Stenolophus ochropezus, assembly GCA_035578165.1. NCBI lineage: Eukaryota > Metazoa > Arthropoda > Insecta > Coleoptera > Carabidae > Stenolophus > Stenolophus ochropezus. The sequence goes on along the minus strand of JAQOWZ010000001.1, from coordinate 30,071,963 downwards.
GAAAAATCTCGTCTCGTCTCACAGAATCACTATTATTTTTTGGAAAATTAGCTTTGTGTCATTTATCCCGTTGTGGCATTTTTACCGGACTTACCCTATGAAATTTGTATGATTGTCATACGTTGTTAAGTAGGGCAGTTATTTTCTTTAACATTCCGTTGACAATGGTTAGGATATTTCTTTTTGTACTGATGTATATTGGTGCATGTAGGACTAGAAGGGATTAGATGTAGGAAGAATGAGAGGGTAGTTTCTTGTAGTGCAGTTGGCGAGCGTGTTCACACACGAGTACAGCGAATAGCTTTCCGTCATACAAAGTTGCCGGCGAGAGCGAGTGGAAATGCGTAATTACCAGCCGCTGCCGACGCCCTAATTTCACTTTGAGCCTGGATCCGAGATCGCATCGCGTTCGCATCAACGTCAATGAAATTTGAGGATATTACCTGTCGACACATGGCTGCCGTGCTCTGTATCGTAACTTCTTATCTATATTAGTTTAGAATTGCTTTACGTACGTCTTTAGCCGAGCACAAAGGTGACAAGGAAGATATTGTGTCGTCGACGGAGGAAGAATATTACTTCTCGTTATTGTAGCCGAACCGTCCTTGTCTGCATGTAATATACTGCTCATTTCATTCCACGCTTCATGTAAACTCATTCTAACATATCGCTATTATCTCACACTTTGCTTCTAATATGACATCCGCACAACTATCTCGCACCTTTTTCTCTCTCACCCTTTACATCTTCGCTTATTATTAAATTCGAACTATGAAACAAATATAACACCCAAGTCATCACATATCAAATATTTCTCCTTATTCCTTTACTTCGTACAAGTATTGTAATTGTACACAATGCCAGTTTTATGATTTCAGCAGAAATATCCGTTTTAACCTTCCCTGAATCCATTTTGTATATGGTACTTCTTAAAATCTAGCTGTGTACTCTTTTTTATAACAAGGGATTTTTTAATTTTCGCATAACTCAAAAATGATTAACCGTAAAATGTTGAATGTTGTATAAAGGGCTGCTATAACTACCTATGCTATAATTTAGTTGTGCAACTCTCTTTCTTAATGCAATTGCTAGTGCTAAAAGAGGAATATATTCGAAGGCATTTTTGTGGTTAATACGTACCTGCATATATAAAAATCATTCTACAAGTCTGCACTCATAAGGGAATGTTTTAAATTTATTGCAAATTTGACATTTGAAATTGATAAAATAACAAGTAAACGAAAGACAAGATTTATTGCTGTAACTTAATGTAAAATAAAGCTTGTTAATTGATAATTCGAAGGCTTTTGTCGCTTGTGATGGAGAACGGAGGTTTCCTGATGGATGGGAGATTCGTCGCAGGTTGTTATCGACTTTCTCTTGGCATAATTCGTGCATGTATCATTTTTCGCTGACTTCTGCCTAGCTGGCGAATTCCTGAGGAAAGTAAAGCCGGGGCTTAGAGGCACCGCGGTGACTATCAACCTGATTTACGGCAGTTTAATGTAGAAGACTGACCCGACAATGATCTGGAAGGTATTCCTCTTCAGGGACGCGTTAGCCTAACCTGTTCAACGACCCGCAAGCGCTCCGCAAATAAATAGACAGTAATCAGCCACCGAACGGGAAAAGGACATCACGGGCTGAGAGAAAAATGGAACGGATAGATAGAGATTCATTGTGCTTACCTTTCAGAGGTTGGAAATGATAAAAAATTAAATAAAACCAAATTATATTTTATTAAAAGCTACACGAAAGAACTTTAGGGTAAGTGGGTGTGAGATGGATCTCTTTTTGGAAAAATAATAATTATTATTATTATTAAATAATATTAGAAAAACAAAATGTATTTATAACAACATACAGAAAAGTTCATAAGAACTCGTGGAATAGCACCTAAATCGTTTACCTTTTTATGCACATGTCAATGATATTTTTTCCATTTACCGGTTGAATTCATATTTCAACAGAAATCCTCTGGTGCATATATCTTTAGCGTAGATGATCCATCTGTCACCAGAGCAGAGGTTACATAAACTATTACATTACTTATGACTGTGTATAAATTAAGATTATTCAGTGTTGCAATAATTTTCAAACGGCTACTTACACTGTCTCTAAACAACAAAATCATCATTACCTATGAAAGATGTGACTCTAATGTAATTTTAAGACGAAAAATACAACTCACCTACCGGTCCATCTCACCCCATTTAAGCTATGTCATCAGATCATCGGCTGGACACTTTTATAATAGTAAAGACAACTTAAATATAAATGCACCGCTGTAATTTTCTGTATTTAGTTCTTCTGATGATGACATAACAGCCGAAATTGTACAATAAAAATTATTTTTTATTTTGTGAAACAAGCCGAGTTTTTTTCTTTAATTATTTATTTATCTGCAATGTTTCACCTAGTGCCAACAGCTTCTCCTATATATTTTAGAAGATTCCTAGATTGGACCATTGTATGATTTAAAAAATGAAAGAAATTAACCATGAGAGAAGTATAAGTGATGACGACATGAATGAAACAGGTGAGGAGAAGTCGTTTTGAAGTGAAGATAATTGAAAAGATGAGAAAACAAATAGGCTCGTGCAGTGGTAAACAACAACAAAGTGAGTCCCATAAAGAGAGGGGAGGAATTACCCTCATCTGGCAAAACCTCTGTTCCGTGCGGTGTACAGCCCAAACCTTCGCATAAACTTTACCACCTAGCAAACTATCGTAATTCCTCGCACAGTAAGTGCCCGTATCAAGTTTTCTTACTCGCAGCCACGCAGCGCGTTCGATGAAGTTCGCGGCGATAAAATACAAAGTGTACCTAACGCCGAACAAATCCACGGAGGCTCCCAGGTGCCCCACACTTAATACAAACGCCTTTTTATAACACTTTTATAGCCGGACTACCTACACATCCATTTTGTTACACTTTGACACAAAAATTCAAATAAACACATCACACTGCTGACCGTTATAAAACACAAAATAATTAACTAGTTTTAATTTTTCATTGCACTGTTTTGTAAAGAGATCTGGGACAAAACAATCGGCAACCGAATTCCGTCTGTTGTTCCTTTTGTGCTCTTGTTTAAATGGGGCAAATTTAAATCCCTAATTAATAATATTAATAAAATATAATGTTAACATAGTTGTTATTGTGGATTATTTATTACAAACATCGTTCGCGTGAGCTTTCATAATAAATTCAAAGATAACCCACAATAATTTTGTATCTTGTAGTATAATATTCGCGATTACCCATAAATTGCCGTTTCGGCTTTTACATTTAATATACATACAAATTAATTACATGCTTTACTATGTTCAACAACTTATTATTAATAAAACAACCCCTGAAAAAATGTATTGCAGCAGCGTTCATTAAAATTACATGCAGTACAATTTAATGCAAAAGCTTACAATTTTGTTGTAAGAATGTGAGATTAACATTAAATTTGCAATTGTTTTGATATACAATGTAGTGAACATAGGATTTAATATGTAAAATCATATTTTGGTAATTTCCTGCTTTCCTCATTATTTTACCAGCATTGACACAGACTATTATTAATAAACCTTTATTTGACATAAGAATTTTTTTATTCCCTATAGTTTACTTGGTAACCATTGTCGCCTAGGTCAATAATAAATTATTATTAACCATGGTCGATAATGAAAACTGTAGGCGTATACATTTTATCATGTACACATATTATATTGCACGACATTGTATCTTGCACACATTTAATCTTGCACACCTTTTTGTCGTGCACACTTTTAATCCACGAAAAAAGTTATATTACACACATTTTATCTTCCAAACCATTTTATCATCCACACACATATTCCACAATTTTTAACTTTTACACCTTATGTCCCTCGGTTGCTTCGTACCTCAGAACACAACTTGCGCTAGGTCAATAATGATAGTCTTCTCTAGCTTGGTGTATAATATACTATTACATACCTTATGAAAATAACTTAAATAACCTCAGAAGCGGTAGCCGTGGAATTAAAATAAAAATTAACAAATGTTTTACGGTTTATCTGTCAAGTTAGCTGCGTTATTTTATTTTTATTGGTATTTTCCATGTAATAAAAACAATAGCATTTTTAACGTAACTTGACAGCTAAAATGAAACGCTTGTTAATTTTTGTTTCAATTTAATACCTAACGATATTTTTGTGAGATTTTCGTACCTAATTTTTACAAGACACGTAAAATTAATTTTGTTTATGGATTCACATGCAGAAATTTCAGCTCTATAACTATTATTTTTAGGGAAGCAGGAAATTACGAAAATATAAATTTACATGTAAATCTCAATGTCTATAGGTGTTGAAGTTACTACCCTGTTTATTAATTTATCTCCGGTGTTGTCGTGATGGTAGATCAAAAATTCATGAGAGAATAGGTTGGTGAGATATGTAAGAATGAAAAGTGAAGGACAGTGGGTGTTATTTACGAGGTAATTATATAATATTGTCGGCGATATGATCGAAGGAGAGGGTCGCACATAAACAAAGGCGTTAAGAGCGCTTCGCACTTCTCGGGCGATATCGCCAGTTGAAAAAGCGCCGCTCGCACTTTTTATCTAAAACACAGCCAGGCTGCAATACGTTCCGCGTTATTGTTACGGCGATATAAACAGCGACAGTTTGATGAGGGCGTAAAAGTTACGCTCTCAGGCGACATTTACAATCTTTTCTTCCCGGTTTACGAGACGCGATAAGCCTGCTGCCGAAACAGATGATTCGCTCTAATGAGATACTAATTAGGACCTGCTGCTGTTGCACACCTCTCGTTCCAAAGGAATGCCGATATTAAACGCATTTCCCTCTTTCCCAACCATTCGACAATTGCCAATTTCCAAATGTCTTACCAACATTCTGGAACACGACCAAAAATAATACAGGACTAGAGCAGAGGTTTTTCATAGCTTCTTTCATTTTATCTCATCTTTAACTTAACTATTTCTTAATTAATAACAATAACACATGAAGAATCATCTTATTTCTTGTCTTTTTTTTCATAAATTTTAATGTTGTAGTTCAAATTTTTATTAAGATAACTCAGAAAGTTCCTGATATATATCTTTCGTTTCATTACATTATTTAATCCCTTTCTATAATATTTTAAGAGACCACAACATATTGATTAGTATAATAAAGCATAGTTCAAGAATATATATGGGCAATTATGGTACCTAATAATACCAAAAACCACAAATGGTTAATTTATACCAAACCTTTCATACAAGCAGTTTAGCTTAATAATTGATAATGCTTTGACTATAGAGAATTGATCTGGATAAGTAAAAATTCATACAGATTTTTCTGGGTTTACTTGCATGTGTCGTTTGAAAACGTTACGACATTTTAGGAAGCAGTACCTTTTGAATAGTTATCAGCAAATATTCGAATACTACCCTCGAGAGATATCTAGTTAAAAAATACTTGGTCATTCTTACAGTACATATCACAATGTGAATTTTACACAATGAGTAAATTAAAGGTCAGTTCTTTATATTGTTATACTAATTGCCAAGATTTAAAAGCTACAGAAATGTTCTTGGACTAAAGTATAATGCACTTTTAACATGAAATATTTTTCATTGTTGGTTTTGTTGTACAAAGTTGATATTCTTTTTGTGGAATTATAGAATAGTTAGTTTGAGATTTGCAATAAATATAAATGTTGTTTTGTGGAACAGTAGAGAAAGACAAAAAGTTTCACCGAGCACCAACTGTATCCTCTATCGATAGATATCGATATTAGTAGAAAAAGAGTTTAAGCAAAGTGTGTAAGTTGAAGTGATTATTGAATTATTGTATATAGTTAAGTTTGAGATATGCAATAAATATAAATGTTTTTTTGTGAAACAGTAGAGGCAGAGTTTAAGCAAAGGGTGTAAGTTATTATGCCTGGAGGTGTAGGTGCAGAGTAAATTGACTATTCTTTGGTTGGCGGAGATGATGTATCCGCGTTATCTACGGTTAATTCCCGGCGTACGTGCGTCGGCATAAGCTGGTAAGAACGTCGGCGTCGGCGTCGGCGTCGTATGTGCGATATATCGCGGGCGTAATCTACATTTTCCTAACGTAACGGCGAGCCGTGCGGCGGAAGACATCTGGCCAACAGCCGTCAGTCGCCCCAAACTAAAGTGTTCATAAAAAATAACGCCCAGCTCTGACGTTGATAAATCGTGCGGATTTTTTCATCTCGCGACTTTTTATGCATCTTGTTGCTGGATCATCTCCATGTGATGATGTTTCTATAGTTTTGTTCTCCGAATGTCATACGGAATGCTTTTCCAAATTATTATTTATCACTACCATCAACCCTTTCTGAAAAAACCAAACAAAAAATATACCGCACAAAAACTGTCAAACGTGAAGTAGCTTTTTACATTACTCATATTATTACTGCTACATCGCGCAAAAAATACACACAAGCCACTACATATAATTTAAATGTAAATGAATAAATACAGGCTGTAGCAGAAATAAATACAAGAAATTTAAGCAATGATACAACTCGTCGAGAGTAACAATAATTGTTACTAACTTTTCTCATTTTTAGCAATATTACCAACCCATAAATTAACAATTTTTTAGATATTTTCATAATAATTTGAACCAGTAGCAAAAACAATACTTATTAAAAAATATATAATCTATAAAAGTATATACCTTTCCTGTATATAACTTATGGTTCAATAAAAAAGTAAAGTGAATGTAGTTTGAAATCATAGGGTGTACCGCCTGTTCAAATATCGGAAACTTAAACGGACTAGTTAAACTTTAATAAAATAAATTCATTCAGACAGAAATAATTAAAATGTGTTTCGCCTAAAAAGGTTAATTAAAATTTATCTGTAGGATGGTATGCAAATATATTTTAATTAAATTAAAACTTGTTACACATCCGCAATTATAAAATGAAGTTTTTAGATATTGAATGAAACGCAATCTTGTCAAAAACACTGCACTCAGCCACAGAATCTTCATAAGTGTCCATTCCAGAAATGACGCGGGAATATTAATACTGGTAATAAAGCTAATGCATAAAAAACGAAAAGGAAATGTTTTATCTATCACGCCATGAGGTAACATGATTACACACTTGCCTAATGCAATGATTTCCATGCAGCAATCTTCTATACGCGTTGTTCCGTTCGTGCCTCTAAAAATATTCATTTACTTGCAACCTCAACATGAACACCATCACTAAATTATCAAGCCGCTATTTCGCTCAGTTAAAAAATTAAACCTAAACTTCCAATATTACATTCTATTTTTTGTTACTATCATTTAATAGTCATTTATATTTATTCTTAGAATCATAAAAAGATCATTATAAGTCAACAAAAAATATATACACTCAATAAATATATGTAATAACCGTAATTCGTTTTTGTCACTTTTTATCATATTCCTATTTTTGTATCTATCATGGAAATTACAAAAAATATCCACATATACAAAAGAAACTACATACCCCTTAATATGAATGAAAAACTATGCTACTGAAATGACTCTTCTGAATTTTTAATGACAATATCTTGAGAACAGTTCGAGATATCAAAATCTGTTTTGAAATTTTAAATCTACACCTTTTAAAGTATCTATATATAATTTTTATAATTTTCTGAAACAAAAAATTTTCGACCCAATTTTGGGTCCCTGAAAAATGACTAACTTTCTGTACCCAAAAATGGGTAAGAGATACGATCCCAGCACCATTCGATTTTTCTTGTCGAGAAACATTATATATATCAATTTTCAAGGCAAAATTCTCACTGGTACATTTTTTACAAGTGATTAAAAAAAATCGCGAAAAGTGAAAAAATCGGAAGTTATTAATGCTATTGTTGTATTGTGCAGATGCCATACTTTTAAATAGATTTAAACGATCTTATCAATTTTTTATAATACAAATTTACAAAATTGGTATAATATCCTTGAATTTGAAGTTTTTTCATAGTGTAGTTAAAACGTTTATTCGAGGGTAAATCCATATAAATTTAGCATTAATATGAAAGTTGGTAATACCGGTAATCCATTATTTGCTTCTAAATATATCCGGTTCGATAGGATGTGTATTTTAGTCCGTCTCATTACCCATTCATCCGTCATTGTTTAAGGACCCACCTGGTAATCCTGCGATTAAACATAAACACGTGCAAACAACACACCTAACTAATTAGACTCTCATTAGCTACGTGACAACCCGCTCCACAGATTGTTACTAACAGCCAAAAGATTACTTCGTCCAACAAATTTTAGATTTGCGCTGTTTGCAGCATTTTGTAATGTGTTTCGTTTTGTTTCAGGGAGGCCTAGTGAGCCAGAATATGTCATCGGGGGTCATCATCAGCACACACAGCTTGGTCCTGCAAAAGGTCCTTCGGTACCAAAGTGGAAACTACACTTGTCTTGCAGTCAATGCCCGCGGTGAGACGCTCAGCAAACCCGTGCTTCTGCGTGTGAGATGTAAGTGTAAATTATATATTTTCCTTAAAATTTAATAAACTTCTCGATATCAATTAACTTTTATATATACAATTCTAACAGTTGATTTCTTAACATTTGAATTAAGAATATAATTTCATTATAAACCAGTGAGAAAAGTCAATATATCGTACTATTACGGTAATAATAAAATAAAGAAAAAATAGGTAGTCTTTTTGTCAGCTTTAAACATCAAGTTTACAATTGAAAAATGACTTACATTTTTCTGAGTATTTTAAAAAATTTGTGAATATTCGTGTTTGATTTTGTACACATCACAAAACGTAATTACTTTTTAATGCTCCTTAATGCTCCTTAATATTTATTAATTTTTTTTAATTTCTTTATTAGCCGATATATTAACCGGTTTAAACTGATTTCCGATTTTTAAAAACCGTTTTTGAAATAACAACTCTTTTTTTATAACGTTCTCAATATTAGGTGACCGTTATATACCCTGCTAACAACGAGCTGAATTTACAATAAAAAGTTGCAACTAAAGTCAAGTGATCTACATTTTACAATTACTTTAACATTAGTAGGTGGTGGCACGAAAAATATAATAAACGACTCAAATTGTAAATACTACAACTATTATCATACAGTACCATGAATTTCGTATCTGGAAACTTCTCGAATATTATAATGTACTCGTACTTACATTCACTCATTTCTTTGGGTATTTTAAAATGTATTAAAATTTACAAATAATAAATCTAAACTGTTGAGTTTTAGTGGAGAAGCTTCATGTAAAAATTGTATTTTATAGATTTTAAATTGAAATAAAGTTGCGGTGTGTTGGATAAATAGAGATATATGTGTGAGGAAGTGGGACGTATGTTATCGGTTGAGAATATGATGGGATCGACGTCGCGTGCGGCGGATCGAGTGAATTTATTAGGGAATTAGCTTGATGACTCACTCCGGCATCATGTCCAAGAAGCTTTCATGCGATTATTGCTCACCTGTAAACTTTGTAGACTGTTTACACGTCAGCGTAATCGCAGGCCCAGCAGCTGATACCCGGCTTTTTTACTAGTAATTCTTTCATCGCCATTAAGTTCGTTCGGCATTTTAATGTGCTGTAAACACGCGGGCAGCCGGCGTAAGTAATAGCGAGCGTTCATTGCACTACCGACGCTACTCAATATTGGGATATTGCTGCTGTCCTTCCACGACCTAAACCTACCCTCTACATTTACCTCTTCCTCCAATGCTTCTCAACCTTTTTTACACTCAAGGATTATTCAGCATTTGAAAGTACACTAGGTTCGTATAAGCATATTTATATTTAAAATAAATTATTTGTTGATAGGTCTATAATTCGTCAATGAATATCAGCTAAAAATTTCTTTAGTTTTATTATTTGGTTTCAGTTTCAGAAAAATTAATGGGGTCCTCTACAACAATAGCAAATTAGGAAATTGATGATTTATAGCCAATCTAGACATTAATGCTTTATGATAGGAACTATCAAAGTTTAAAAAAGTTATCCGTTTTTAAGTTATTCGAGTTTTTAGTGTCTACGTTACAATTTTAAAATCAGGGTATGTAACCGGTTTATAATAATTTTTCATTGGTCCATAGTATTATTTTTTTTAAATTAATGTTATTATATATTTTTTTATTAACCGATATATTAATCAGTTTAAACCGGTTTCCAATTTTTAAAAACCGGTTTTTGAACTAAAACCATTATTTTTATAACGTTTTCAATATGGGTTAACTGTTAACCAGTATTTTTTTCGGTTACATGCCGAAGCTTCAATAATCTTCACTAAATTGACGATAAAATTAAGACTTTTTGAGAATATCGTTTATTGTGCAGGATTCTGACTCAGTTTTAGGAGTATTATTTTGTCGGTTTCCTTTAATCAAATTGAAACTATATATTTTAACGAAATATAAATAAAAATCCAAATAATTTTGGCAGCACACTTAAGTTTCGCGGAACAGTGGTTAAGGTTCTTAAAAGCCAATAAAAGAAATAAGTCAAGTTCCTAAGGTACCTGTTTCTTGATAACATATACTTTCAATAATGATAAACTGAATACTAGAAATTACCTAGTTGACCAGTTTGAAAACGCAGTTTGAATAGTTAGAAGCACGACAACATATTCGTTTCATGACTGATGGTATTAGCGGGTAAGAATTTGTAATCTAGACGACAATCTTTGATTACTAGTGCGACCACGTAACATTATTGAAAGTATTCTGTAATGCAGCAGTAATGAAAAATGCAGTAATATGGATTGATCAGGTAGAAGAGCTGGGGGAATGCATTTTAATTATCTTGGAAAGATGGAAAGAACCCTTCCCGTTTCTAATTAGTGGCAACGAAGTAATAATTAGAGTTGGCACAAAAAGCCGTTATAAATAATGCGTGTTTTTATTCGGGAAGTCAAACAAAAGAAGTAAAAGCATTATTTTCCATCGAGTAGGCCATTTTTAGCGCAGACCACACAATTTATTCGCTGCTGCAATATCTCGGCGGGCACAAAGACGCTGCTTCGCCAACATTGTGTCCTGTGTTCTTTGTACGCGCTTCAAACTCATATTATATATTCTTGGAAAGCAGACAATAACGTTTATCTCCTCACTGCTGATAACAAAATACCTTGTTCAAAGAAATTCAACTAAATTAAACTTGTAATATTGTTTACGATCTGCCCATGCTGAAGAATCGTCTGTTTGCTTGCATAACACACTGTAGCAAATATACTTCTTCTCCTGTCTATCTACAGTCTACAGTTCAATAACCACATCGAATCCCTTGTACCCCACACCGTCAGAAACCTACAAACACTCCTACTTTACTTCTTCTTCATTGGATTCATGTACCGGACCATTTCAACATAATTGTTTCATCACTTCTGTAACAACAAATTAAACACCTTATGGATGATTAGATATATACCCAACGAAAAGGTCTGAAATAAATGTGATAATACTTGTGTCATTTTCCTTGGAGCTTATGGGGACCATACCAAGAGGCCCAAGGTTTTGTGTGATAATAGAATAAATCACAATTTTAACAAACAAACTTATCTCGATTTAATGTGAGCTTAGATACAATACTAGACAAATAAATTACTATGAGTAAATTAGATTCAATGTTGACTAGAATGAGGTTATTTAGACGATCTTATCCCATCATTTTCCTTAACTCACTTTTTATACGCTTAATTGTTGAAAAAGAATATTCTCCTCTGCAATTTGTAATCATTGAAGATAAGTTAATTCTTAAGATTATTTATACATATCAATTGAATTCCAAGCTCGAAAAGCGAGGATTTTAAGACATCTAAGACCTGATATGATTCCTAACATCCATAGTTTGTTCAATAGTTTCCGGTTTCGCATTATTAATAAATATTACTTTATAAAATTCTCCTGTGAGTTACATTTTCGTGATCAAGTCTGTATGGGACACCTGTATTATCCATTTGTCCAATTTGACAATTCTGTAGGGTAATATTTTATCATACTGACTTGTCAAAATTATATGGTGTAGAATTATGACTTATTTACCATGCTTAAATTTAAATTAAACCGAAATTTTACAGGCTAAACATTTATTATTGTAACCCGGTATTGGACTTATGGTGTTTGGACGTAATATGTTATGGGTGTTTCTCAGGCAGTTCTTGACAAGTATTCGCCGTGAATGCATTAGGCTGATGAAGCCATGGCGTATGTTGCCATACGCTGCATATAACGCAAACACACGCAGCGCAGCAAACACTCCATGCAGCTTGGGAAAACACTCCATATTGGAGGAACAGATTAGTCCCAGCACAAACACTGCGTTATTTGTCAAACACCGGAATTAAGAAGCCTCAGACATGAATAATCGCCTATCAAGAAAAACTACCTCGATTATTTATACCCCATTAAAATTCAATAGACATTATAAATAAATCTGCATAAATTATTTCTCTATCAATATGCTAAACAGGACAATTACCCGCAAAAAATAATTTGCACTGTATTGTATTAACTCTGATTGGATACAGATTGGATAATTATGTTTCCCATAATGGATGAACATGATCAATATGAGGACGGTATCCCACAATGACCGCGGGGAACACATGCATGATTAGAATAATATCACCTTAGCTACTCTACCACCGAGATTACTATATCATACCTACTGTTGTGTTCAACGCAGACTATTCTTTTCCAATCAACGCCGTATGCCATAATGATAGTTGTAAAAAACAAAAATGTAATTTCAACGAAGAATTATTTCTTTTCTATATTGACGAAACCTTAGATTACGTTTACAAGTACAGTAAAAATTTACTTTGATCTAATTTTGACAGCTAATAATGTACTTTACTATCAAATTGTGACTTACCATTATCTTCATCTGATAGAAAATCAGTTTCTTCATCAGTCCTTGTAACTTTCTGGAGCACATAATGATTACATTCAACTAAAATGATATCATAAATAAAACTTTTTGGATGATGTTACAATTGGCACTTAAACCGTGTGTTCCAAAAAAGTGTTGTCATAGGTATTTAACATGGAAAAATAATTTTTGGTAACAACTAAGTCACCACATTGTACAGGACAATACTACATGTATTTCTACATCTTATTTCATCCAGATTTGGATTTCCTAAGGGCTATAATCGTGATTATGCCCGTGATACATACAACGTTTTATTTCAACATTCAACGGCTAATCATTTTTGAGTTAGTTTACTTCATACAAGGAAGTAAAAATTACCAAGATGTTACTAACGGTGAAATGTAGCAGCGTATGTTATTAATAAGTGGAAGAAGGAAAGGATTCAGTGGCCGAGTTCTTTTTTCTGTGTGAGTGCACTTCAAAGGATAACCGGAAATAAGACAAAACTTTAACAACAGTAATGACGGAAATGGAGAACCGATTTTCCAACAATAAGGTACAGCGATATTGAGTTTGGGAGCAGAGACACACATGTGAGATTGCACGTATATCCGCGTCATTTCAAACGAACCTATTACCCGGCGAGCGGAAATTCACGCTTCACTTTTCTTCTAATACACTAATCCTCGCTAATTATTTCTCTCTTGTTTCGTCAAAAATCTCGGAAGAAACATTCGCTGCAGATCGATAATGAATTGAGCAGGGTGGTGTTGCGTTTGACTTGCGGGTCCCAGGGGGCTGCGACGCCCTATATGGACGCCGCGGGCGACGCCGTGAAATTGCCGCTGCATTAGAAGGCTCCGTCGGTGCAGGCATAATGGACGGATATTACCAGTAATTCGCTGAATGTTTCTTTCCAAGGGCTCCAAGTGTTAGCTGGGCCCAAATTTATTCCCCCTATGTCATTAATTCCAAAACTTGCAAACACCTGTGGTGCGTATTCTCACTAATGGCATATTTCCCCTTTATGGTATCATATTTTACTTACAGAAATTAGTTTTTCCTTCACCTCCACTACTTCCAAATCACTACTTTCATATTTTCCACACATTTTTTTTCGCGATTTTCATAGAAAATATCTCTTTATCCAGCAGACTCTGAAATCGACGTCTTTTATTACTGTGTAAAAAAAACTATTACTTAACTTTTCTATGATAAGTTAAGCCTTATGTATAAATACATCAATCTTCACTTATACCGTATGTTCCAAATAAATGTTGTCATAGGCATTTGACATGGGATAACAGTTTTTCAGTCACTATATTGTACAGGACAATACTACATGTATTTATACGCTTCGCGTCGAGCTTTAAACAATTCCTTATGCTATAATCTTTTGATTATGCCCTTAATACATAAATTACTATTAATCGCTCAAAAATTTGCAATTTATTATCAAATGTTTCCTGCAAAAATTAAAATTTTATTAAGCTTCTATAAAAAGTAAACTGGCCTTTGAAAAGACCGATTGGAACCAAAAATGGAAGTGCATAGCTAGATGTTATAGTAACTACATAAATAAAATTTCAACATTCTATGTCTAATCGTTTTTGAGTTATGCGAAAAATTCAAAAAATCATTACAAGCAAAGTGCCTTTTTGGCTCTGCCGATTGCAACGAAAAAAGGAAACCCTCATTTCAACGGTTATTCCGTTATATCATTGGTTTATAAAGTGTGTAAGTTTAAGAATTAGAATTAGGAATGAATGTTTTTGTTGTGGGTTGTGGGGAAATCCGTAATTTGCTGGGATGATAAATCTGGTTTAAAAAGTGTTGAGTGGGAGAATCTTGGTTGATCTAACTTCCTCTTCTGCATGAGTGAGAGTTTCGATCCTCACGAGGAATTTCAGCGCGCAGGATATCCTGCGACTTCCGAAAACAATTTCTGAGGTATTGTTGCGCAGACTTGGCGTCGTAAACCCGAGGACGCGACACCGTTGTCTCAACGATTGCTCCTTTTGCTCCGGCGTATTTTATGCGTTTTCTTCTAATGCACCGCCCGCCACTGTTGCACTTTTAATGCTTTGATATGTGTGAGTTTAGAATATATTACTTCCGCGCCCATATTTCTTCCCGGCTATATTATTTTTATTTAAATTTACCTCCCCACGGAACTCCCGGACTAAATTAAATCCCTGTATATCTTACCCCGCCTAGAGAACGAGAACATTGCAATCAATATCTTCTCCATTAAATTCATTTATATACACACGTTAAAGACTACTCGCCATTCACATTTAATAAAAATTTATATGAATTTCGATATTTACAATTGCCCAAAAAAAAAGTAACCGCTTTTTATCTATCAATTTTATTTTATTTATTTATGTATACAAAAATACGCCTATTAAATTATATACATTTTTTTGCTGCACTTCATTTGAATCAGTTCCATAATAGAAAATTTCAACATTCAGGTTTCCCTGAATCTATTTTGATTAGTCTCGACGTGACGTCTGTACATACTCTTTTTTGTCCTAAGTTGTGGAACACCCTGCATAAATAAATAAAAATATTATAATTAATGATGCAAATTAGTTAGGAAAAAATATTGTTTGCATTTGTCTGCGAAATGTTTTTAATGCGTTCGATTGACTTTTTTGACACAGATAGAAACTTCGCGCATTTAATACAAAAATAACTAATTCATTTTCTAATTCAAATGCTTTCTTTTTGTTTATTTTTAACTAATTTATTAAAAAAATATCCGGAGGCATTCAGTTTTTGTTTCTCATTAAAAAAGGAAATCTGAAAAGACATATTTTCATTTTGATTGTCCTCGTAATGAAATGGTAGTGGTAGAAAAGCCAATGATAAGAAATAGTATATTTCTTGGGAAATGTAATCCCAGGAGGAGACGGCGAGTTAACAACGTAGTGGGTTTTAATATGTGACGTTAGAATTAGGCAATCAAGTCTGGTAAATTGTTATCGCGGAGGTTAACGTCATGTTACAGCGCTTTACAATTTTATGCTAAAGAGGATTTTGTCATCCTTTTCATGGTTTTATTATGCGCGTTTTTGGCAATGACGGTGAAACGGGTTATTATCTTGTTTCGAATTCCGCGACAGATTTGCGCCGGTAATCAGATTTCGTAAGCGAGTGTGCTTTAGAAGACGTTTAGCGTACCGAGAACCGTTTACCTGAACGCTTCGGAATGAGTTAATTCATTTACTTGATTGTGAATCTGATGTCCCTCGAGTGACACCACGATAAATGTACGCTACAACTTACATACTACAATCCCTGCTAATTTACTCTCGCTAATTGTCGTCCGCAAATATTACCATTATTCCGGAACAACGAACTTCAATTTCCACTGAGCTATCATTCGATTATCAACGTCTACAAACTCACGTTTATAAATCGTACATTATTTCATACAACTATCTCCCTCTTAGAGCTTTAGTATTCATGGTCGCTGGCAAGAATCGTGAAAAGTGTATTCACAGCATCTGGTTGAATATAAACAGGATGTATAATGGCTGAGTGCGTTTCATTTGAAGGTGGGGACGTGCGTATCTCGCGTCATGTCCTAATGATGCCTCTCGACACCAGCGACAACCTGGCTATTTTTAACGCGGATATTGCATGAATTATTCACGTAAATGCTTTACGGCCCAACGCCGGAAAATTTGTCCCGCGGTGACGCGCAATTACACAATGGGGGACGGATTTCTTTGCCCATACTTGGGACTCCCTACCGAAATCTTTCCTCAAATGGAAATAATACTTCCATATCTTCCAGATCTTTGTACTCATTCCTTCTATACAATCATTAGAATAACTAACCTTCTTTAGGATTCAAACCTAGGTTTCTGTTTTTTCCAATTTTTATCTTCATTCATCCATAAATCGTTTTATTTCTTTGTAACACTACTAGAAAGAATTGATCTTCACTGGGTCCCAGATTTCTGTTCTACACCATTATTAGAAAATTAGCCTTATCTTTAAACCTAGGTTTCTGTCTTTCCTTCGTATAAGGAAGTATTGTACTCGCGAACATTTTTATGGTTCTAAATTTCGACGGAAAAATACATTTTGTCTTTCCTTGAATCCATTTTGACTAGTTTTGTATATGGGACACCTACAACATCTATTTGTGCACCTCTATTTTATTCGTAGTGTTTTTTGAATTTTTCGCATAAATCAAAAACGACTAGCCGTAGAATGTTGAAATTTTGTTTATGGAATTGCTATAACATCTAGTTTGCACCTCCTACGTTAGCATTGTTCTAGAATGTTGTGGAAAGTTATGTTTTGATGAGAATGATGTCCTGTGAGTGGCTTGTGATTGAGCGTGTGGGATTTTTGAGCGAGTTGTTGTGGTGTGAATAATAGATGCGTGGTTGACGACCCAGTTCGGGTGCGACAATGTCCCTGCGTCGTGTCATAAACTTAGCTCCCGGGGGGGAAAGTTTGTTAAGCCTGGCAGAATGTTATAGACGTGAAATCAATATTTCATACATGTTTTCCGGAGGCGCGCCACAGGATTTGGGGATCATTAGCAGCGACGTGCCACACTATAAATTTCACTTAATCACTGTCTCATTCATTAACTGTTTATTCCTCTCTTCATCCGCTCAGGTGTCCTCTGATGCAATACGCACCAAGTGAAATTCAAGTGATTTTTTGTGTTTTTGCGAGTAGGGAGATTGAAATGACACTGTGTGCGTAGTGGGCCAGGATTGTGTAATCCGAGAGAAGGTTGTCGAGACTCATAAAAATCTTAGTAAATCCGGGGCCTAGGGCGACACATGACACACGTCATAGCGAGATGACCGGCCTAATCCGCGAGCCGCTTGTCCCACACCACATCTGCATAAGCCCCTGACATGTGCCGTGAATGGCACGGATAACGCCCCGTTGTTCTTACACAACGCACTTGCCAATTATTCACTACTTTCATATTTCATACGTCTACACAAACCAGCCCTAAACCTACTATTACTTTTGTAATAGGGGGGTGAAAAGAACAATGCGATGATATACCTGGATGAATTGACGACGACGATGACTTAAAAGTAAAAGACACAACACAACACAAAGAAACGAAATGGGCGAGATGAAACAACCACACAATTTACTTTATCATCGGTTAACAGAAAAATATCGCTTTGAAAAACTGATGTAAGTTGTCAAAAATATACGTTATATATTATGATAAAAATATGACAAAACGACTATTTTAGCGATCTAGTTAAACATTGTGCGTTCAATACCACTATCAGATCCTTTTTCTCTACTATAAATACGTCTGAATCATAAGTCGAAAAAATGTGACCCGTACGAAATATGTTACGTTTCTTAGGGCTGAGCGGAAATCATCTCCTATCCTAGTAACCATATTTTATAAAACATTTTCTCACGAAACTAGAATTAAAGTTAGCAATAAATGTAAATCCTTACTTACATAATCCTAGAATCTTTCTACCTTTCGGTGTAAGGTTATAGGAGTAGAGCGAATATAGGGTACTTTCTCCCATATTGTTTTCTGTCCTTTGTCAGCCTTGGTATTTCTTCCCACTTCTTTTACAGTTAAGTAAGAAGAGAATATAATAAGTTAGGGAGGTCTTACAAGTCTTACAAAATATACTATGTTTTCAAGAGCTAAGCATATTTTGTAAAATGTTCTGGACACTTAAGTGACCAAAAAGTAACACAGAAATATATGGAAAACTTTGTATAGCGGTTGTAGGAATAAGGAATGTTAAGGAATATTGGTGGGGCATTATAAAATCAATAAGGTTAGGACAGTTTTAATTCAGCTGAAAGTCTGCGGTGTTGTCATTAATATAATAACCGGCCGTGTTGACTAGCGATTCGTTGGCGGAATTAGCAGGTAGCGTGCCAGGACAAAGAACGCCTGACCTATTTCTCCTTCACGCCAATATCTCCATCCATCGCACGAAGATGCGATGTTTCCACATATTTTCAATGTTTGTTTATTCCTATGTTTTTATTATTTGAGATTCTATCATTGCTGAATAAATATACAGCGATAAACTTGTTTATTTTCTGCATTAACTCCAACTCGTATTAAAAATATAAATACTTCAAACACGGCAAATAATCATTAGACTAAAAACAGAACAAATTAGTATTATTCAATATGAGTGCTCTAATTACTACCTATATATTAATACGAAATTCTACCATATTCAAACTCTGAAACCGTATTTCATATTTTAATAAGAGTTTGATGATTTGTTTGATGAAAATTTGTCTCTAACATGGTAAGGAAATTTTTCAATATATTTAAATTTTCCAATAAATAAACGCGCAGTTTTTGCGAAGCATCTTAATATTGCAGGATCGATAAAGGACTTAGAAACTTGTACTAATAACGCTTATAAACATGTAAAGAATTTGAAGCAATATAAGGTAGAATATTGCCTCTCTACGTATATTAAATCTCTATTCTCCGACATTCAATTAGAAGTGTATTACTAAACTTACTAAAGGGGATCTACTTCACAATAAACTCTTCCACGACCAACCAAATTGGGTATAGTTACTACATTTTAAATTAACATTATTTATTAAATGTTTATTTTAAATTTCTAAACGATTTTACGAGTAAACTTTTCAAATTTACGATAATAGTTTTTATGTGTAATTAAAACTTCTGTTAAATAATTTATCCATTAACAAATTGCTACTTTGTTTCGGGTTTTTTGCTAAAATGCTCCAAATGTCAATGAGAGCTTTTTAGTTTGCTACTAATGATGTAATATAAATACAATTAGTAGAATTTGTCAGGTGTAGAATTTCCCTTCGTCGGCGTCTGCTCATCAGGCGTCCCGACGTTTGAAGTGCTGATTATTCGGCAGCTTGGAAAGCTCTGGGGTAACTTATTATAACTACAACTCAAATACATCCCCGTTAAAGAGCAAGGAAACGAAAAAAAACGGAATTGAACCAGAACACTCATGGAAAACATATGTTTTACTATAACCATATATAATAGGTATTTCTGCATAATACAGAATTTATACATTTATGTCTAATAAATATTTATTTATCATAAATCATAATTTACTATACCTACGCTAGAGTTTACGACATGAGAAAATTTTATCACTAAAATATTAAAATCTCTAAACAAGTATATGTTACATCCAGTTTATAGTAGATATCAGTTTATGGTGTATTTACACCTTAGTGAATATTTATCAGACGTCATATCTCGAGCACTCTAGCTAGCGAAAAATGCACTACATGGTACATTTTATTTCAGAACTAATGGTAGCTTGAATTTGATTCTAAATAGTAATAGTACTTCCTTCCATTTTTTTGTGTTCCTTACTATTTTTCTTGCATTGGTATTATTCTGATTTAAGATTTCTTCAATTTTATCTTCCCATGATTTCTTGAATTTACCCTTTATCAGGGGCTGACTGTAAGTCTCTTATAGATATAGACATTAGGCTGACAATCTTCTCCATCAAAAATACAAGTAAAAATTGTAATAGAACTGGTGAAGTCAAAATTCTTATAGGATTGAGCGACAATGATTATTTATTGAGGAATTTGGCTGGTTGGGATTCGGTTTCATGTTTTTATAAACTCAAGACAATTCATTTTGTTTGTAATTATTGAGTTGGTGTTTTTATGGTGCCTGTGATATTTATAAAGGAATTAATATAGGTGGGAAAAGTTTCCGTTTAACATTTGGTGCAGTTGTAATACAACTGACCGTAACTGTCAGAAGTAAATTTATTCATATTAAATATTTATAGAGCAAGTGCGCTATGCAATCACATATAGGTAATTTCCATAATCGCGTTATATAGTTTCCGAACACATCAAATTTTCCGAGAATTTATTCCTGAGATATCACGGAAACTCGATCCTTTTTTCCTTATAAATATTGACGATATGCGAAACAAGTACCGCGGTAGAGGCGGCACGTAGAGCTGCACCTCGGGTCATGGAAGCCAAGCATTCGCAGCGAGAAACACTGGATCAAATATGCCGGGATTACCAACAGCGTTACCGTAAAATACAACTGCTAATAGCGCCACAACACAAGGCAAAAACGCTCTAATCGTCACCCATCCACAAGCTCACTGCGCTCAACAAAACTTTATTATTTTCACGAATATCTTTTCATAGATTTTGTAAGTTTTGTTACTATAAAAGCATTAAAAGTTATGATGGCTCATTTGGTTAACCTTCTTCTACTTGATTTGAATGGAATCCATAATAAACTGTAGGTCTATTGCAGCGGTTGTTGTTGTCTCAAAATAAATAACTTAGGTAATGTAGGATAGGTTTTGTCGACTGGATGTTAATAAAAGAAGGTCGTTTTTGGACTAATATACCAACGTTTCGACTGTAAATCATTCTACATCAGGATGATAAATGGTTTTAAATTATTATCAAGTAAATCATGTAAATTATTTTACAGAATCTTTCGTCAAACATGTACATGTGTTTGTTTTATCTATGTTAAAACTGTTAGCTGTCACAAAATGTCAAATTTACGTCCTAAATATATAAAGAAGATTGAATCATAAATAAATATTAATAATATCAAAAATGGAATGTTCTGTTTTGTGAAAAGAAGAAGAATTTATGGTATTGCTGCAGCTGTAATTTTAATAAAAAACGAACAATATAAAAAGAAAAATAAATCAGAACTGTGGGTTCACCCCATAAACCAACATTGTGTTCAAAAAGGGATATTTCATAACCTCAATCATAATATGAAATAAAATAAAAACGAAAAATTAAAACATGAGAAGAAATGGCACATCTTCACTGCAATTAAAACAAAATTAAAACTAAAACTTAAAATTAAAACTTAAACTTTAAATTAAAACAGTAGCTGCGAATGACTCTTTAATCTCAAAAACGTTACTGCCAAGAGAATTTTATAAAATTGTATTTATTAATAATGTGAAACTGGTAAACTATTGAACACACCACGGATGTTATGAATCATACCAGACCTTAGATGTCTTAAAATCCAATTCAGTTGACATCTGCGGTGGTTATGATACTCATAACTATCCTAGGTATGTTAACAGAAAAATAGTTTCAGCAATTGTGTTTAGTTTTGCTATAATATTATTTGGCAAAATTGGGTTAGAAGGAAAATATATTTGAGTGTTTGAGCATTTTGATGTATGTATGTTGGCTTTTCATATGACCAGGTATAAATAACGAGTAGGGGATTAGTTGGCTTGGTTTTTTCTTAATATCCTGGCGCGGCGATATATCATGCGAAGGTCAGCGACGCCGGGTCGCTGCTGACTGGTGTTTAAACGACGTGGGAGGCGACGCCCACCTCATGTGCGACGTCGCGGGAAATTCATGCCTCCCCAGCCGCCGAGGCTTCATGCTGCTCCCCATACTTAACCATTCTTCTACAACTCCACGAATTATCACAATTCTGTCACTGAATAAAAATTCAGGAAGTCGAATCGAACACGAATCAGGGTGCACATACCTATCAACCATAAATAACCAATACTGTTATAAAATAGCAAGTATAGGTACTTTGTAGTTGATATTTGCAACTGATATCATAACAAGTCCAAATGATAGCAACCAAAATTATAGGATCCCACCCCTGAATTGATATTTCTGATTATAAGTAATTCATAACGGTTTTCATTACGGTAAACAGGGGCATATACATTTTATCCTCCACACATGTTATATTGCTCGACATTGTATCTTTCAAACATTTAATGTGGCACACCTTTCATCGTGCACACTTTTAATCCGCGAAAGAAAGTATCTTACATACATTTTATCTTGCACACATTTTATCATCCACACATTTTATCTTACACACCTTTTATCTTGCACACATTTTATCATCCACACATTTTATCTTTCATACATTTTATTTTCCACACATATTATCTTTAAAACATTGTTATTATACTTTTCATTCTTTTATTGCCAATGCAATTAACATATTTATAATTAGATCAAATATGCAGTACTAAATTTTTCTGAAGATAAAATCTGTAAAAGATAAAATGTGTGGAACATAAAATGAGTGAAAGATAAAATGTGTGGATAATAAAATGGTTTGGAAGATAAAATATGTGCAAAATAACTTTTTTCATGTATTAAAAGCGTGTACGATAAAAGGTGTGTAAGATTGAATATTTGTAAGGTACAATAACTAGCAATATAACATGTGTGAAGAATAAAATGTATACGCCCCGGTAAACAATTATTAAAACATTATTAAATTAAAAAACCTAAAAACAAAAAAGTCCGACTCTGCTTTTATCTACAAAAATCAAGCTTTTAACGATATTTCATAATAAAAGTCAAACTACTCATATTTACATTTTTATTATGCTTTGTTTCGTATCATACAAAAGTGCTCACCCTTCTCTGCTAAAAATTTCATAAGTCCATTAACTTTTTTGTCGCTATTAAAAACTTTTTTTCTTCTGATCATAAATAGCGCTGTTTCTTCTAGGAACATAATATGGTAATGTGGAATATCGTAGGTAGAAATGATACCTTAGAGTAACAGCTAATTAATTAGAAATTTGACACGGAAATGAGTCCTTTCCAAGAAAAAATTTCATGAGTGTGACACATTAATTAGAACAAATATTAATTAATAAACAGAACTTGTACCAAGAACTTTCTTTTATGTTCAAGGTTTTCAACGAATTGAAATTTCGCAATATAATAAATCATTGTTTTAAAACGTATTTATTACACGTTTTTCCTAGAAAAATATTATTGGAAAACTCGGCGATTGTAAATTCATTTCAAATAAAATCAATTCATAAAATTTTAAATAACTGAGAAATATGTGTTTAATCATTACATATTGAATTATATTGAAATAAAAATATTGGCACGATCATTTTAGAACGATACAAATATTTATTTATAGTGTTTGAAATATAGTATCATATATTGAAAATGTTTAAATCGATATGGTTACATTACATCACTTAAATTGTATCATTCAAAAATATTTTTGCTGCCACCGTTTACTTAAATAAAACTTACTTTTTTAGCAACGTAAATAATGCTGACGCGACAAATATAATAATCGATTTTGCAAGCAGAACTGGAAAAGATACTTTTAAAAAATATCTAGATACTTTTAAAATATAGGTACTTACATAAATTTGTCAAAAGATACTTAAGTATCTAGATACTTATATTCTAAGTATCTTAAGATACAAATATTTCTTAAAAATATCTAATATATCTTCTTAAGATACATGAAAGTATACTTTTCAATATGTTAGATACTTAAAAAATATTAGCTACGTATAAATAGGTAGGTTCGGCATCTACCTTAAAAACTACTATTAAAAAGTATTTAAATAAAAAATACATTTTACATAAAGTAGAAAGTATCTAAAATACATTTAGATATTTTGTATCTTAGATACTATCAAGTATATTTTATTGTAAGATACTTCCAGCTCTACTTGAAGTACCTAATACAACTATTCTCGTACCCATAGTGTCCTACTGTACATGAACTGAGTCGGATCTTGCGGAGCACTGGAGCACAACTCCTCGAATATTATACCGCACTTTCATTTCTTATAGCTTAACTATTTGAGATCTTTCTCAAGCATTGTGTTTGTGTGTGTGTGAGCAATCCACGTTTGCATTGGCAGTGAAATGAATTCATAGAATCAAAACAATTGGCTTAACGTTCATGGCAGTGTAATTACAAGCGTTTACATATTAATGCACCTATTTAGAATTCATTAGATTCACTTAACAAAACCACTAAAAAACTAAACGAAGCGCAATTGTCTCGGCGGCAAGTTATTAACCGGGGCCAAGTGAACGGCGGCGCCGCGACGCTCCGCGAACAAATAGAATTTTTAATGATGCCTTTTTGCCGGCTGGCCACAATGCATACAAGTAGGCGCTTTACTCGCTCGCTGATTCTCAAACCCCTGCCGCGGGCAACCTGCCCGATAAACAATATTATCATAACGCAGTAAATACGTGCAATACACTCTAATCTCACCACCACACGCAAAACTCTGCTTTATTCACTAACATCTATAACAACAGATCCTTTCAAAATTAAATAATATATTAATATTCTTTCATAAAATAATTCCAAATTGTGCCTCCACCAATAGACAAGTCTAGAATCCGTAAATCTGATTTTATATTTTTCATATTTATATTACATTTATTATCAATGTCAAAATTGTGTTTAACTTTATGCTATGAGTTTATTTTAACGTGAAACACAGGATTTGCCATATTCATGCTTACGATTGCACATTTGATTGACAGCAATGTATCAAAGCGCTCACTTTAAACTGAAACATAGGTTGTCAAATTCACGTCATTATTAACTATTCGTGTGACGAATAGCAAATCAGCCGAATAACCGAATAACGAATATTCGGCGAAATTTTAACCGAATATTCGACATTACCGAATAATATATTTTTGTACAATCTGAAAGCGTGATTGGTGGTGTATTTATTCTAAATTGCTCGCTCTATTTTTGGTTAAGTTAATTTCTTCATTAATGGTTATTAAATTAAATTATTTCATTTTCAAAAAAATTACCGCCAAACAATATTACTATATAAATTATTTACTCTTATTACAGATGCATTAATAATAACTGAACAAACGTATACTATCTTTTTTTAAATTGAAACCTATAAATAGCTTTAACATGCTTCATTCAATCTATCATTTATTTATTTTTAATAGTGAGGTAGAGAATTTTTGAAGCAAATATTATCTGCTTACCCAAGTGTATGAGAATTTTATTTGGCGCTAGTAAAGCAACTAAACTGCAAAGATGGATTAGTGCAATAACAAAAAGGAAAAAGAAAGAAGAGAAATGGGGCAACATTTTTCTATAATCTGAAACAAGAAAAATATGAGTGTAACAATTGTACAACAGTGCGTGAAGTTTCAAGAAGAAAATAAAATAATTTGTTCCACTTCTTTTGTACTTCTTTTGTAGCAATTTTTATCATAAACAACGTTATTTCAAAATCACACATTCAGGGATTTTCCTTTATTTTCCAGCGCGCACTTCACAGACGAAAATAAAATAATATTAAAATATATTAAAAAAACGAAATTGAAAAATTGAAATAGTACAAATAATATTCTTTTCTAGACAAAGCATTTCTTTCGTAATTCTTTTCGTAACATATGATAAAATGTGGTATAGGACCATAATGGAATTTCAATATGTAAGTTCGAGACGAGAAAATAAAATCGAGATTCTCGAATTTCAATAATTACGCCGAGATTTTTGGAATTTTTAATATTATTTTTTTCAAATGCCATAAATGTGACATCTTTTATGACTTGATTCACAAGGTAGAAATTAAATTTCTACGCCGCAGATGTAGAAAAAAGTATCCGTAGAAACTATATAGAATCAGCGAGTAAGAAATAACTAGTACAATAGAAACCTGAAACATCGTCGTAAATGTCACTATAAAACTAGATAATCTAAGAATGAAGTTACTGAAAACCATCAACAACAGTCAGATTTAAATTGATAACCTAAAAATAATAATAAAAGAATAGGTTTATACAGAAGCGACAGTAAGACAGAGAAACGAAAATTAGAGAGAGATGGGGAAAGGCAAAAATTTAAAGGGCTCATTGTTTAAAATCGAAAAGTTTCGTCACATCTTAGGGACAGATAGGGGATGCTCCAAGGTCATAGAACTGAATAGGGTAACACGAAAGGTACCCGCTTCTGTATGTAAGTATTCTGTGGTGTAACATTTGTGTTTAACCTGGTTGGAGACGGTTGAGATTCGCTGGTTGCGAATCTCCGACTGGGGATTAGGACGGGTCAGCTAAGCCCGCAGCTACTTACCTCTCACCGGATTCGCGATTCCGGACGCGTGTTCATCGCGGCGACATCACCTGCCTATAACCGCTCCTGCCAGCTTCCAAACCTACTGCACAACCAATCCATAACTCTCCTTACCAACACCAACAAAATAAAACAACAACAAATATTTTTGGCCTGCTCATGTGTAATGTAAATATAACAAACACATCGTTGTCTACACCTATAGTAGCAGGTTTACGCATTGCGGTGCTTTTAAAAGTAATTTAAATAATAATTATTGCTGTAAAAATAATTCTACCTACCGCAATTTATTGTCTCGTAAAGTTCCACAAATTTTTGATTATTTTCATTGTTTTCTATGGATCGTTGTTTTTTAAGGCGTCTTATTGCAAAGCCTAGAATATATTTTTAGGTGGCCACTTCAGAAAATTATTAATATTCATTTAAAAAACCATCTGTCAAAAGAAATAACTGCCCACGACTTATGATTAGGCGACGGAAATAAATATTTCCGTCTTCATCAAAAACATATTTAAGCAAAATTATTACCATTCCGTTCATTTACTTTGTCGCTTCATAAAAAAATCGGGCCTTAAGGTTTCACTTGAAAAATTGTTCACATTTGTAAAAAAGTGTGTATTATCGAACTCCACTCAGTATAAAAGCGTACAACTAGTAATTAAGATTTTATGAACGAAAAACTATCTCCATACCTCATAAACTTTCATGAAAATTTAATTTATGCTCCATTTATAATTTTTTTGTTTTAATATTGTACTAGTTGCAAGAAAATTTTGTGTATCTATATAAAATTTTTCAAGGAATTCAAATTTGAGCAGAAAAATACTCTACAACCCTTATTTCTTTTAGTTTTCAACCCCCTAAATTATGTTAATCGTGCATTGAAGTCTTACTGTTTTCAATGGTATGTTTTTGTATGTGTTACTGATAAGGTTGTTGTTTATTTCTAATTGTTGTGGAGGAAGTAAAAATCCGTCGTTTGCGTCTGTCGTGTTGTACATGACCTCGTGCTGAACTACGGACCAAATGTCGTATAAAAGTTCCAGAGCAGAGACGTTTTTAAACGAAAAACTTTCCAACGTATATATTTATGTGATTTGTTCCTACGTGTTTTTTTATCAAAAGCTATATTTCCAATTTAAGAAGAATCTTTCCATTCCTCGCGAATCGTGCACGACATTGTTTTGCATGCATGCCGAGTTCTTCTTCAGAAAGAAGATTTGTTTCATTATATTTCGCTTTTTATCTTTCAGTACCTGGAACTTTGCGAAAACTTATCCCTACTGTTTTACAAACTTCTAATACAATTAAATACATCAAAGAAATCTAACTCAAAATTGACCATTGCAAAAACAACTTTTCTATTAATTATATTTTACTTATTATCTATACAATAAACCACTCGAATTTCAGCAGTAGATATAAAAATAATTAATTTTTTACTTATGTAAAATACATGTTATTTTATAAAAAATATTGCTATTAAAAACTTTAAACAATGTTTATTACAGTGAAGTAATAAAACTAATTAACTTTCTGTAGTTATATTTCTTATTTAGAACCACTGATATATTGTGTATATTAAACGTAATTCTAAGTTACTACCACATAAATTTAAAAATTTTATTATTAAAATTTTTTGTGTTCCAAATTTTTAGTACCACTGGTTTAAATAATTTTACATCACTTTTACAACTACTTCAGTTGTAATACTTGTATATACCAAATTTCACCTTCACATTTCAAAATAGTTATGTTTGGGTCCCACCGTTTTAATACCACTGGTTAATTAACCACCCCCATTTATTTTTCAAAGACTTGACAAGCTACATATCAAAATTCAAATCGATGTCTTGAACGGTTCAAAAGTTACACCATTTTAACTTTACCCCAACATTTTTAATACCACTGATTTAATTAATTAATTATTTTAACAAGTAATCAATAGCCAAAGGTCTCAATAATGCCCTGTCCAAATTTCATTCGTATATATCAACCCGTTCCCGAGTTACAAGATTTTAAAGTTGGACAAAAATTCACCCTGAGATGCACCTGTCACAGTTCCTGACCTATCCCAACTGGGAAACCCCTCCTCGTGACGTCACACGGAATCCCCTTGGTTGAATTTTGTTAATACTTTCCTTATGGATTCCGTATAGTATCTATATGCATACTTCAACTTTACAAGTACATAACTTTTGAACCAGTTATCGGAATTTGATGAAAATTGGTACACACCCTAACTGAAGGGTGCTGAATTCAAATCCGGTCTCAAATTTTACGTATCTCGAAGGGGTTCGGAACTACAACCCCATTTAAGGGTTGGGAGCTTTTTTGTCTTTGACGCTCTGTAGCAAAAATGGGTCCATCTTCGATTTTGCTGAAATTTTGTCAATATATGTAAAAAAGTCCCTAAAATTGAATTCCGTTGAGAAAATAGTGGAACACCCTTTAGTTTTGGCGATACACCCCTTAATCCGCGAAAAGTGCACAAAAAACACTGATTTTTCATATTTTTACGCTTTGTCGCTTCACAGCAAAATAGATTCCTCATAGATTTGGCTAGAAAAATTCATACTTATCTAAAAAAGTCTATAGAAGCGATTACCGTATAGTAGAAAAATGTACACCCCTTAATTTTGGAGTTAGACCCTAAAAACCCCATCAGCACCCCATACACTTATTGCACAAATTATACAGTTTAGCTAATGTTTCAAGCTTTCTTTCTCTAAATCTATATTAGTGGTCAAAAAGTATTGAAATTTGGGGAACTTATGTAAAAATGTCTGCAGAATTCGATTCTGTCCACGAAAATACCCTACAACCCTTATTTTTTTAGGTATCAACCCCTAAACATAAAAAACATTAAAAAGAATTACATATGCATTTTTATTGTCTAACAAAAATATGTCCCTGGAAGGGGTTGTTAAAAAAAATACTGATAATAAAATATCTGTAGAATTTAACCATATAGAGGAGGAAATCGTTCATCCCTAATTTTTGCGGTACGGAGTCTCAAATTGATGCAGGCCTCAAATTCAATTGTCTTTTTTTGTGCTCATACTATTAAATATTAATAGTTTTTGTTGTAAAGCAATAGATAGAGATGATTGTTAGAAAGTTTGTGATAAATTAGTTGTAATAGAATTAGTCGCATCAAAGAAACATAAACACACTAACGCTGAGATAAAATTACAGTGTATCTAACTGCGTTACACGTCAAAAGTTTTACTGAATTTTCTAGCTCGAAATACAATTACGAGTTATTACTTAGTACGTAAAATTAATAATGTAATCTGTTTCGCAAATATTGAACTAACTTTTGTTGTGTATTTTGAAACGCTTTAGAATTTGTAAATGAATTACTTATTTAATTATCAGTTTTATGCTGCTCATTTTATTTTGCTAAGCGGATTTTGCGCAGTCGTTTTTATTATATTATTTTTACCTTGTTATATCTCAGTTACATTTCGCAAAAAGAATTTAAAATGTTGTTTCGTTTAATGTAAAAGAACTGTAATCTTTTTCAACGAATGTTTAGCTGTTTATATGGTTTAAAGTTTAAACAATAGGGCATTTTATAATTTGAAAGGAAGAGTTGTTGGGTGGAGTATTAATAAAAGGTAAGAGGTGATGTGAGTTATTGAGCAGTTCGGGGAGGTAATTTAATTTAGAAGGTATATAAAGAGCGCGCATGTATCTATTTGGGGAGTAATATTTCGCAATATGCGCATATAATAGCAGGCTCTCGCTCCCGCTGCATCCTAGATGCATCAGTGTAATGCACATCTTAGGTAAATGATTCCCATGAATGGCAGTAGTAAAATGTGTCTATTCAAGCATAAAGAGTCGCAAAACAACCCGCTCAGGGAACAATGGGCGAACAAAAGACTCCTGCGAACAAATGAAAACCTACCTGGTCTTTTAAAAACAAAGCTCTTTTATATATTAGAGGCGCGGAGACGCGTTAACGTGAATTACATTTCGTCGACGTGGAATACAAACTAACTTGAACGCGGAATTTAACCATAATTAAAAGTGACACACGAGTTTTAAAAGTTGAAGTAAATTTAATCAGGAATTTCCGAGGTAAGTAAGTGCATTAGCCCGAGCTCAGGCGATTTAGTGCTCCATCACTAACGAAATACGGAAAGAAGAAAAACGAAATCGGAAAGGAAAGTTTTGCGACCCGCGATAAAAACTTAACGAACGCTCCCGACGACACTACTACACCCTTCTTTTATCCGCCCTTCATTTATTTACATGGACACCTACACTCCCACTGCAAATCTGCTTATAATTATTAGTTCTAACAAGATTTACTCGCCTTCCTCTTCCTTACAGCACTAAACCCGAGGCTTTTTATCCCCCGTCCAACTGCAGCTGCACCTCTTTTTAAATCCAAACCTTCCTTTACTTTTTCCTTCTTACTCCAACCTTAGAAAAATTTACCGACATTGCTAGCTTTACTGGATTTCCACTGTCGGCACCTATTAAAAAAATCTGATGAGGACACTACATGACTCCCTTGTATACCTATTAAGTTATACACATTTTTTGATGCACTTCATTTTACTTTTTACTTTCTACCGCTAATCATTTTTGAGTTATGCGAAAAATTCAAAAAGCCTTTAAGCAAAATGCTCTTCAGGTAGTACCAATTGCAATAAAAATAGAGATGCACAACTATAAAAATGTTATAGTAGTTCCAGTTACAAAATTTCAGCATTTTATGGTTAATCGTTGTTAACAAGAAAAGGAAGTAAACATATTGCAATGGCCAAGCAATCAAAAATAAATTTCATATCTAGAATACAATCCAAAATATTTGTATATCTGTTCCACCGAGTATTAAATAATAAACCGACAATAAAATAATGTGTTACACTTAATGTTGTGTAACATTTAAGATGAAACTTTCCTGAAGTTATTCAGGTTGTGTAAAATATGTGTAATGGTTAAAGTGAAGCTTGTAGAATAGTGCAATGTTGTCAGCGTCTGAAGACGTAGACGTTTAGTTATGGAAATGCGGCGTGAGGTGTAGTGGTATTTGCTGTGGTTTGTTGTAAAAGTTGGCCACTTGCCTCATCCAGATCGAAATGGAAATTATCTTTGATGTATGTATTTATGCAAGATGCGATCCGGCTCGCCTGCTATTTTCCATTAAAAACTTAATTTCCGCGCTAGATCATTCTTAAATGGAATTTAATAAATTCCGCAGAATGTTTCATTCCCTGGCGAATAAGCACAAAAATTGCTTGTCTCCAAAACAAAAACACACTATTACATTACTTTATAACACATTCACAAGCATTACTATTTCAAAGTTTAAACAATTCTTGACAATTTTTTTCAATAGATTACACAACAATAAACTGCTGCCTTGATTTGGACAAACACTTAACTTAACCTAACATAATGTAACCTAACCTGACCTAAACTAATCTAAACAAATCTCACCAAAGCGAACCCAATCTAAACTAACCTAACCTCGCTAAACCTAAATTAATCTAAACTATCCTAACCTAACCTTACCTAATTTTATTCCATCATTGAATAAATATATAATAAAAATTTATTCTAATCTAACCTAACCTCGCCAAACTTAAACTAATCTAAACTAACCTAACCTAACCAAATCTTATTCCATCATTGAATAAATAGTTACATCAAATTTATTAGTATATGAACTTAAGCAACATACTTTGGTGAACTTAAGTAACATACTTTGGTGCGCTTTTGTCATGTGCCGTTTATTAATACCAGGAAACCTGTTAACTATTGAACAAACCACAGATGTTATTTCAATTATCAACCCTGGTGCGTTTTTGTAATGTTTATTTGGTGCGTTTTTATCACAAATAATACCATTTGGTGCGCTTTTGTCATACGCCGAAAAGTATCGCATCGAAATAGTAAATAACCTATATTTTAGACAACTTACGTCAGTTTTTCTACGATCTTTTTCTATTAACCGACACTTTAACCGGAAGTAAAAAAAACCGGCCCTTAATTAAATTGTTACTTTATATATAAATTTAACATAGTTTCTAATTTACTTTTGTTAACACATTTTTTTTTTGTTATATTTGCTATAGCATAATCATCCTGTAATTGGGATTTTTACCCTGAATGATTGATTTTTCTCATGAATAAATAATTTCGCAAAAAATTGTTACATAAAACAATTAATCACCCTTTTTTTCTTTTTCCAGACTCTCCAGTATGCGCAGACCCCGACATCTCAGTCATAGGCGCGTCTCTGGACGAAACCCTTCGAGTCCGTTGCCACGTCACAGCCGACCCCACGGACGTCAACTTCGTGTGGCAGTTCAACAACAGCGGCGAGAGTTTCGACGTGTCTCCTGCCCGCTTCGAGACCACCAGCGGGAACACCAGCGAGCTGAAGTACCGGCCAGCGAGCCAACGGGACTACGGAACGCTCACATGCTGGGGGCAGAACAGTATAGGAAGGCAGGTGGAGCCTTGTGTCTTCCAAGTCGTACCAGCAGGTGAGGGATAGATAGTGTGTAGGATGTTGTACAAAAAATGTGGAATGGTACGCAGGATATATGGGTAGGAAAGTTTGTAGCTTAAGCCGAAGACAATGATGCAAATCATATGATACACGATTATTTTCTAAGTAATTTATATTTTAATAATAAAGATGTCTTCATTTCACTACTAGATACCAAACAAAAATTGAACAATATTAGTTTTGCACAACATGCATAGAAATCTCTACTTTTTTTTCGCGAAATAATGAGGAAAATTACTTTTCTCTTTAAAGAGGAAATTGTACAGTGTTAGCAATAGTATAACATGGATATTATTATAGAATGAAATATTGGAAAAATTGGATGAATTAAAGTGTAAAAAATTATTTCTTATTTGCCAACACTGTGCATGTGCAGTGTGGGAAATATCATTTCTCAAAGTCGAGGTTAAGTAGTTAAAAGATACGCTTTCCTCTCTAGTTTGACAAACTATTTTCCTAAATGTTAAGTTTCAAGGCAATGAAATAAAAATGAATAGTGATGACGAAAAAATACTTAATTTAACACTCCAAAATCTACGGAAGTAAAATCTACAAATTTATTACTGAAAATTCGATAAAAAAATGGGTAGCATGTTTGGAACAATAATTCAGGTTGTCTGTGGTTACTTTTAGATATGAAAATGTGTTTAAAATATACTATGTATTCGTAGCAGTAACAAACATACAACAAACACGTATCATAATGAGTGTAGAAATAGTATATTGTGTTATTAAGAGTAAAAGTGATACTTTGTGGGGCGAGCATGGAAGTTTGCACGACGAGCGAAGCGAGTCGGACAATTGCATGCGAGGCACACAAAGACACTTTTACTCTGAATAACACATGCTATTTTTTCTTCAATCTTAGAAATTTTAAAAAATAAACTACTATTTGACGTTTAATATGTAGGTTACCTGTCAGTTATTCATAATTTTTAGTAACTTTATTCTTAGGTTATCTAGTTTTTATAGTGACATTTAGGGCGATATTACAGATTTCTATTGTACAAGTTACTTCTTATTGGCTGATTCTACGTACGGCGGCGACAATATTATACGGCGGCTAAAATAAAAAATTATATTACGAAGGCATAGAAATTAAACTTCAACCTTGTCAATCACGTCACAGAAGATGTCACTTTTATGACGTTTGAAGAAAAAAAATATTATTGTCGGAAAAACAAAAATTGGTGGCAGCTTTATTAAATATGATTATATATTTGGATTACAAATATATTTAGTTATTAATATAATTCAATTTTTTTAAAAGCAATTATTTTAATATCACGAAAAACTAGTAATTGGTTTTTATTTATTCAATAATATAAATGTATTTAGTTTAACAAAATGGGCTATTACAAATATTGCATATAAAAATATGTCAATAATTTTTTACTTAATGAAATATGCAATTATTCATATGAAATATAGCTAGTGATTAGCCAAGCAATCATATATAGGTAATTCAAACCTTCAATTACGACGCTTCCTTTGTGTACATTAGTTTCAGTGTTATTTTTACATCCATTGAATTGGACGTAACGAATAATTATATCGATTTACTGGTTTCAATTGCTATTGCTACCCTGATTGACAGATAGGCGTAACGATGTTATTTATACCGAAGCGTTACTTTCAATTTAGTTTATTTTTATACCGAATACGCTAATTAAAAAGGATAATACCTCATTGAAATTGAGCTGGAAAACTCATTCGAAAACCTGATGATTCAATTACATTATTACATTTTTAAATATGAAATCATCTGAAAGTATTTAATTATGAAAACAAGGTTTTGTTTTATGTTGTGTGTTGTGGGCTTGTATTGTTAACGAATATATTTTTGGGGAAAGTTTGTGTTTGGTAAAGTACGAATCAAAGTTTAAAACTTGCGGTACATAAGCTCGGGGAAATAATCCTGATGTATATGAGCGCTCGGCTGAAATGTTAGCTTCCCGGTGCACCCGTAATGGCACACGGGGGGTTCCATAAAAGTTTCTGTCCGGAATTAACCGGAACAGCTGATAGATGTAACTGCCACGCAACTCGGAAACAATAGCCGACTCCACGCCGACATAATGACATCATTATGCCCCTGCCTGCCCGGAAAAAATTCACACCTAGATTTACATCATTTCAATAAAAATAAAATCCCACCAGTACCGAACGAATAAAACTAGTCTAATGGCCGGCTTTTTCACTATGCACTCTGGCTAATCTACACGGCAAATAGTTTTTGTTGCCATGATAAAATCGTTTCCTCTATGGACGCTAATTAATGTTGAATAAATTTACTCACTTTGTAAGTGTTGCTAAATGCTCAATTGTACTAAATTATTTCTACTTTGTTTTCAATTACTCTAATTGATGTTACATTTATACATTTTTATCTTTCACCCTACCTCAGCTATATTGTAACTAAATTAATGCTATGATTACCTTCATGAATTGTACACAATTTTATTGATAAGAATTACATTTAATATTAAAATAAACTAAATTAATAGTATAGCTTACAAAAATATGACAAAAGCGTTAAGAATAAAACGGGTTAGTTATCATATAGTGATCAGAGATTATTACTCTAATTTTATATATGTATATATATCTGAGTTCTTCAGACGATGGAACACGGCTCCTAGTAAATATATTAAATCTTAAAGAGATGAGCGAAAATTACTTTCTTCCCTTCTTACCATATTTTGTAAAAAGTAATCTAGTTTGGATAATTTCTCACAAATCCATAATAGATTATAAATTTCTGAAATTTATTACTTACAACTAAACAACTGTCAATTTCGAATGAAAATTAAGTGCCCTAACTCAGGCCATCAAAAAAAAGTATTAAAAAATTAGTTAGTAAAATATTTTTAAAGAAAATATTTAACATATAAAAATACTCATTCAAATGCCAGTATTTGTGCAAAAGTAGCCAATCAAAATTATAGTACTAATTACTGTAGGAAAATTATCACTTATACCATAAGGTTACTAAGTAAAAAACAGTTGTTGACATCTTGACATCGATTAATAAATAACTTATAATTTTTTTATTCTATTTTTATTTGTGTTAATACCGCAGACACGATTTCTATTTCCCTTTTTTTGTCTTCAGCAAAACCATCTCCACCGAGCAACTGCACGCTCCACCCAGCCACCAACACCTCCGACACCTTGGAAGTGGAATGCCGGGCTGGTTACGACGGCGGCCTTCCCCAGCGATTCGTCCTAGAGGCATACGACTCCAACACCATGCACATGCGTCTGAACCTCACGTCTCCCTACACCGATACCCCGGTGTTCCGCCTAGAGCTCGCCGACTTGTTACCTACCGTCGGGGCTGGTCTTGGACTTGGAGGACTCTCCGACGACGTCCAGGCGCCCCAGCCCACGCTAAGGATAGCCGTGTACGCTATGAATGCCAAGGGAAGGAGCGATGTTACGATACTGGAGGATATTGCTCTCAATGACGCAGAGAAGAGAACTGGTAAGTCCAAAAGTTATAATTGTATCAATCAAAATTGGCTGAAAATTCTTATTAAGTGTTAATTGAATAAAAACAATGGGGCTAAAATTAAGGAACAAAAATAATCGAAGGCAAAAGGGACTAACAAAAATACTGTGTTATTTTTGAAATGGAATATAGTTAACAACCTTTTATGAGAGCTTGAGTAATTTACTGGACAGACGTCATAAATTATTTCAAATTAAAGGTACCACTTGAAAAAAAAATCTATATATGTTTTTTCAATAACTGTTTATATTTCTCTAATCCCGCAATATTTTAATATCTTCCTCTTTTCAAGTTACAAATGAACAATCTAACCTAACCATACCAAATGTAATCTAATCTAAGCACACATAATCTAACATAAACTAAACTAAACTAACCAATAGTAAAAGAAATAAAAACATTTATTTCGCCAAATTAATAAACTTCGCAATAAAAATTCCTATAATTTATGGAAAATGTCATAAATATAGTTGAAATTTTCTACATATATTTATTCAACTATGCACCTATTATAATAAACCTAGCGTCTATTATTTTACTGTGCACGTAGTATATAGAGTTGGCGTCTATTATGTTACTGAAAATTCTATGTATAAACATATAGCCTGTTATTTATAATGAACATTTTAAAAATATTTTCTAAGAGAAATTATTACTGACTCGACAAAACATAAAGTAACATAGAAAGCGAATTAATTACTATGACAAATATTTAAATACATAGTTATAGATTATTTTTTTTTACTTAGCAATTTAACTTTGCAAACAATTATAATACTGTGCGAATATATTGTTGCCCAAATTAAATTATAATTAGAATAATTTAATCTAGATTTAAAAGTAAATAATTAGAAAACATCTGAATCTGTACACAAAATTTGGGGGACGGTCAATACCGTAAGTCCCATAAAATTTTATTAGAAACAACCGAATTATTTTAAATTTATTTTCAAATATTTCTTACAAAAACTATAGTTGTTTTATCTTGCGAAGCGTTGAAATATTATGTTGGGTGACCTGGAAATAATTTACTGCTGTGTTTGGTGATTTATTATTTTAAATATAGAATATTTATAGGACGCTCTATAGAAATATAAATAATTAATGAACAAATAATTTTGAAAAATTACTGGGCGTTAAACATTTTATTTATTGGCGCATTTAAAAACAGCCGGGTGGGAAGACCGAAATCAAATGGAGACTATTGATCAGGTAATGGGAAATAGCAGGTGCAAATTTCATTTGGAACAAAATTCCGCGTCATTTTAATTTTAAATAAAACATGGTTCCAAAGAGTTGAAAATTAAATTACTATATTGATGGATGCTCTTGGAACAGATTAAAAATTTGTCCGAATAAGCGAATTTAAAATGATTTCATTAGAGCAATATATTGCTTCTCCCACAAGAAAATAATTGGCCGGTGGTGAGATCTCGTTGAGGTAGTTTTTCATTTTGGCCGAAGAAAGCAGCTAGTCGCGTTCTTTCTGTGCGTCATTTAATCACGTATTGATTTCCTTGTAATACATTTGCAGCTATTATCTCTCTGCAATAAACTCTCTAATGGTTCGATATGTTTCCCCACCTACCTAATCAATACTCGAAATGAAACGGGATATGTATCTTCCCTCTAACCATGCAGCACACATGCACAAAAAGAATACACATGTACACATGTTTTAAAATGTAAAATTGGATTTGTATTCACTGGTGCTGCTCATGCTAAAGAACAAATTTGTTTTCTAAAGCAAAAATATCATTCAAATTCAACCACCCTTTTCGCTGATTCTATCAAATAATAGTTATTTGTATATCAAGAGACTGAAGTATAATTTTTTATTACGCATGTGAGTAAT
Organism: Stenolophus ochropezus; assembly: GCA_035578165.1. Taxonomy (NCBI): domain Eukaryota; kingdom Metazoa; phylum Arthropoda; class Insecta; order Coleoptera; family Carabidae; genus Stenolophus; species Stenolophus ochropezus. The sequence goes on along the minus strand of JAQOWZ010000001.1, from coordinate 30,033,279 downwards.
AAAAAACACTTTACTCCGCAGGTATACATTATATTTTTTCCGAAATAGGTAAATTATTAATTAAAAACATAAGTAAATAGCATTATGTGGTTAGTTTTTATATTTTATGATTTATCGCTGAAATTCGATTATGGTTACATATTTCATTACAACGTTATCATTTCTTCCATCATGATATCTATATATATTCATAATATCGCTTTCAAAATCTGTAAATATACACACGGTCCATCTTTCTCTATGTCATCAAATACAGGTTCATTTATATTAAGCCCTGAATAAACAATGTTTAAAATTAGTTAAATAAAATAAATGTATTTAATAATGTATTTGTCTGAGTTAATACTATGCTCTAATTGTAATTAATATTATTTGTAATCCTCGAATTGCTAAAAATTATTACAGTTATAATGGAATATGAAAATATATTATTAAATATATTAACAAAATTAACACTGAATATAAAATATGTAGGTCGAATGTTATTTACTCATTCAAATAATCATATTGTATTTATAATATCATAATTTTTTTGTATAAAACATTTGGATTTATGTTTTTCGCAAAGTAGAGAATTGTCGAATTTATTTCTTTTGTTGAAAATGTATAAAACTTTTTATAATGATTGGTATACGTCCCTTTGTGTGTAAATATTAGAAAAAACCACCCCTGCTGGAAATATTGCCAGCACGTAAAAACTTCCAAATAAAAGTAAATAACACATCGCGACGGCATAGTAAAACTTGTGAACTTTTGTTTGAGTTAAAGCGTTAAAAACTGCGGTAGTTGGCCTGTGCCCCGATATATTTAAGCCCGATCAGATTTACAGCGGGCTTTCGATCGCCAGCGATGTATGGTACGCAGCCATATTAGAAACTATGGCCCCAGGCTTTCTTCCCAAATTGGAACTTATACCGGGGATAGCGCAGAGTACCTTAAGCTCGCACTACATCTACTGCTTCCTCGCCACCCTATATATCTCTCCTAAATAATTGTACCACCTCGTTTTATAGAAAACATTATAAATACGAGGCCTTTTATAATTTTACATTTCCTATAATAAAAACACTTATTTATTTTATCGGTTTTAGTATATAATATATTGTTTACCTAAACAAAAGTAAGGAGAGTAACTATAAGTTATAATTATATACCATGTAATTTGGCAAGTCAGTATGGTAATTAATATTTACCATACAGAATTATCAGAACAAAATAAGACAAATTTTATATCATATCAACCCGTACAGATTTGATCACGAAAACGTTACTTACAAGAGAATTTTATAAAACAATATTTATTAATAACTGCGTGACAAAAGCACACAAAAAAACGTAGCAAAAGCGCATCACTAATATTTATGAATTTAATGTATATGCTTATGTGTGCATCTCATTAGATCAAAATATGAGTGAATTCGTTCTGCTTACAGATAGATTTTTAAATAGATACTCGCAAAAGTATGCCTCCAAGTCTTCCTCTTTCGTTTCGAATCTAACCTAACCTAATCTAACAAAATCTAATCTAACATAAATTAACCTAACGTCAACCTCACCAAACCTAAACAAATCCAATTAGTAATTCTAGATTTTAGTGTTACCCCCTGGCCTAACCGACCTAGAGCTCCCGTGGCACACTACTTCTCTCTTTCACAGGACCCGCTGATTGGCGCCCGAGAAAACCCGACGTCCTGGGGGAGAACCACGACAACCTAACCTAACCTAACCTGACCAAATCTAAACTAACCTAACCTAGCTTAACCAAATCTAACCTAACTTAACCTTACGTAACCTTATTTTATTCCATCATTGAATAAATAGTTATATCAAATTTATTAGTATATGAACTTACAACATACTTTGGTGAACTTAAGTAACATACTTTGGTGCGCTTTTGTTATACGCCGTTTATTAATAACATGAAACCAGTAAACTATTGAACAAACCACGGATGTTATGAATCATACCAGGCCTTAGATGTCTTAAAATCCTTCAATTGACATCTGCGGCAATTATGATACTCATAACTATCCTAGGTATGTTAATAGTTATAAATGAATGAAAAACAAGAAATCGTGAACTAAATGTGTATATAAAAATCAAAATTTGGTAACATCTAGAATGTAGAATGTAGAAATATGTGGCGGATGAATAAATATGAGGATATTGGGAGAGATGTAGTAGTTGTTGTAGTGTCGTTGCAGCAGTTTCCTGGGGATTCCGTAAGTAAACACGTGATAAGTTGCGGCTCGAGCAGCGAGTATCGTCGACGTGTTGCAGTGACGGACTGGTCCTCCGGGACCTCCTATGCACTCTCCGCGGAACCCACATTCCTCCGGATTTCTATGCCTTCTTTAATTCCGTATTCCACTACAATAAAACCAAACAGCCCGGTGGAGAAATTCAATTTCTATATTCATAACTAAATATCGAATTTCAGTAAAAATTCCAGCCATTTATCGGGCTGCAATCGTTATCGGGGAATTCACAAAAGCAACAATATAGTACGGATTCCAGCAAAGGCCGAATTGCACAGCACTTAAACTCTGTGAAAGAGCAAGCGGTCGGCGAGAGCTTCCATTTGGAGTGAACGAACTCGGAAGATTATATCCGTGCGACCATTACACGCCGCGTCTCAGGTTCGAATCGAACACCCGCCCACAACGTACATATTAAACTCCAATCGATATCCTACACTACTCTTCGTCCTCCCTGATGCCGTCTAGATTTACACTTGTCTTGTCTTATCTACGTTATCAACTCCTATTCTAGATCAACACTCTAGATAAAATTCTAGACAAGTTTCAATACTAGATTAACTAGTACGTTGTAGCTTATATGAATTTTGTGCTCCTGTATATTATTAGGAAAGTTTAAATAAAAATTTAAAGTATTCTTATTAACAAAAATGATGAAGATTAAGTACAATTACCTATACTTACTTATTTGCTTACTTACTCAATAAATCAATAAATGCAATGACGATACAACAGATTATAATTAAAGTTAATATCCCATTTTCAAAACTTCTATTCTAGCTAGTGTTGTTGTCTAGATCTAGACTTTCTAGACTCTTGTATTGTCTTGCCTAGGTTATCAAGACAAGACTTTCTTATTCTTGATCAAGATGAGAAAATTTTAGACTAGTTTCAGGACTCTAGATGAATTAAAAGTTTTAAATTTTCAAAATATATCATGCGAAGAAAAAAAAATATAACAAATAAAAGAATGCAATTTATTTAACGAATATTCACAAAAATTCCTATAATTGTAATTGTTTAGACGAAAACATTATTACTAACACGGCTCCTCCACCAAAATGGTCACCCATCCAGAAATTCACTGTGCTAATTCAAGCTTGATTCATGTATTATTAGAGGTTTTTTCTTACTGTTTTAATACTTTAATTTTTTTGTAAATTATTCACTGGTGAAAATGCTATTACCGCAAAAGACTTTCCCTCCTTCGTAAAGATTAAGAGTAAAATGCTTATGAGAAAATGAAATTAAAGTTATACAAAACAATTAACCAAGCGCCCGCAGCCAGGAAAGTGAAACGAGAACTAAGTCAAGCAAAGTGAAAAGAAAAATATTAAAATCATTTCCATATTTTTGTGCGCAGTAATCTGCTAACTTTAATTATATTAAAATTATTATTTATTGTGTCTGGAGATATAGGTGATTTATTCCAGCGTATACTGCAGCAATATCTCTAAAAAATTGCAATTTTGCATGTGCAGGTTTCGCGATAAGTCCCAAAACATAATTTGCCTATCGTTCCTTATAATTTACAGTTTTGCTCGAGAACGCTCTGTAATAATACAAACACCGAAACAAATAAAGAATGGTCATAAAACATTAATGTTCACTACAGAAAGTATTCAATATATTAATGTTTATGTATTTAAATTCAAATTTGATTGGTTAATATATGGATTATATATTGATTTATATCGAATTTGCATTATATTGTTGCTAACAGTTCATATTAGTTTTAACACATGGCATTATCGTTTTAGTATTAATTAACTCCAAAATTAATTTTGCAAATATGCTATTACCTGTAAAATAACAATTTGTTATATATAAACGCTTTAATGTAATAAAATGAGCAAGAAAAGGTAGTTTTATTAAATGTGAGAGAAAGAGGTTAATTCGATGAGTTTATTTAATGAAGTAAAATGAACATTGGGTTTGATAATTCGGAGACGGCAAAATTTTAATTATAATCCATTTCCATTTGAGAATCCAGGCAGCTCGCGTTTTACATGGAACTATTGTAGTCTTTTTCTTGCGACGGTAGTTTAGAAGTTCCATGTGGACTGCATTCATTTTACGCCGAGTTCCAGAGTAGCTCCCTCCGTCAATATGTTTCTTAATGTAGCTGGAACACCGACAACTTTCCAAACTTATTTATTTCAGATACAAAGGCTAATATAAATTTAAAATGTTTTTCGACGAGTTACTACTTTGTATTCTTCGGGGAGTTTTAGTCATGTAACAATGTTGCTTTTAAATTTCAACTCTTTTGTTGTTTTTCAAATGTCGCCGTTCACTGTTCGCTCTTTCGCGTTTACGTCAATTTTCACCGAATTAATTCTGTGTAGATGGCTCCACGTCTATCAACATCGTTCCTCTGGCCGCGTTGCTAACTGGGGTTATTTTAACACTTGGCATCGCGGTTCTGCTGATTGTGGTTCTGGCGATCCGCCGAAGAAGAGACCTTCCTCACTGCGCAGACAACATGGGGAGACACTGTGCGCACCAGTTGGAGCTGGACCCGGTGAAGCAGCAGAAGATGTCTCCCCAGCCCTCGAGGCCCAACTCCATGCTGGAGATCAACACGGGGGAGCACCGCTACGTCGTGGCCTACACCCTCAAACCCGTCGCCGAGTGCGGGGGGAGTGGGGAGCATCAACCGGATATCCTCAATACACCCAGAGGTAACAATTATTAAATTATACTTTTTTTTCTGCAATTTATTTAAACTTATTTACTTTGAAAATGAAATCATTCTACGGCTAATCGTCTTAGTGCACTTTTGGCATTGCCGATTACCTACAATAAAAAATTGAAGGTACGCAACTAGATCATTTTTGAATTATGCGAAATAATAAAAAAAACCTTTTGAGTAAAGTGTCCTTTTGGAACAGCCGATTGCAATAAAAAAGGGGCACAAATATTATCGGAAAAATAATTATAGGCAATTCACTTTGAACGTGAATATATTCTATAATAATCTATATAAAAAATTGCGATTAACTTTAAAATTATCATAGTTTAATTCTTAATGTATATGAAAGATAAAGATTTTTAAGCACAATCATTTAAAAAATACTAGTATAAATGTATATGTATTTTTTATACGAATTCGAATTTGAGGAAGGTTAACTTTAAATTACTAATATACATGTTTTACTATTATTTTCAAACTAAAGAATTTTATAAACATATCTCTTAGAAAAGGAATGTACAAACAGAAAGTAAAAAAGTGTAATACTCTTGTTTATACAATAATAAAAACAAAAAGACAGCATTTCATTTAATGTTCGTGATATCGCTTTTAAACATAAATATTTGATTAATATGCACATTTTTAATGATACTTAAACATAAAATATGAAAAAATGTACATAACTTATATGTGTAATATATTTTTTAAATTATATTGCAACACTTTAAACGCGCCGGCCACATAAATTATTAATACATATTATATATTTGATGTTTAATGTAAAATATTTTAATTTCAAGTAAAACTGTTGACCTGTTGAGTAGTTTCCCGAATAGTCATTATTTATAATTATGTCAAATAAACAATTATTGTGATAAAATATACAATTATAAATGTAATGCCTACAAGTACACTATGTATAAAGAATAATATATGTAAAAAACAATTTTTTTTGGCCATATGGTTCAAGAGCAATATTAAGTTTAATAAGCATGTAATAAAAAAGCTATTTAAAATGCTGATCACTTTGAATATTTATTTATGTTACTAATAATTACATTCTGTAGAATACCTTTGTTTTTACATATTTAAAGAAGAATGTTCAGGCTTAAATGTGATGTATGAATTTTAAAAATCGAACGCCTACTGTAAAAGCTATTGATGTTTATTTCCGACTGACTTCTATTTTCGAGATATGCGAGATACGTACGTACAGACATTACGCTGAAAGTAGTGAAAATGAATTTAGGGATGGTCAAAAAAGCGAAATATTTCGCGATTACTTCATACAAAGGAGTAAAAGATAGTAGTGCACGTAGAAAGTAGATGAATGTTTTTTGCGATAGAGTAGAGCAAAGGTGGCGACGGTTATGAGATTATAGAGCAAAGCTTTATCTGTATGCAGGTGTCGTATTTTGCCATATGTGTGAAAGTAAGTAATATCCTATCCATTAACGGATTGAAAGCTTCTAAAAAGAGAAAACCCGACTGACGGAGCGGCAAATACTGCCAGCAGCTGGCGGATTCTGCAAATATATTTTACTCTACTTCACAGAGAATATGTATTTATAAATTACCCGTATCTGTCAAAATGCTCGGTCTCTTTGTGAATAAACTAAAGGATTAAAGGATCTGCTATGTAAATAGCTAGATGTTATGCAAACTATTCAAGGCGGGGGTTCCACGACAATTACCCCCTAATATCAACCCCCTCATATTAACCACCTTATATTATCCCTCTTAAAATATCACTAATCCTAAAAATTGCATATAAAGTTATATGGAACGTAATAATCTGGTAGTCGACACCTCTTGTGTCTTTCTCAGAGCTAATAGATATGTTATTTAGTAATTTTACAGAAGCATAAAGTCGATGTATAAAAATAAAAATGTAAACTGTAATCACAGGTATGAAAGTAATATTAATAATACAATTAGAACAACAATATTACTTACAGCTGTTAGGTTTTGTTATTAATTTTAAAAATATTTATTTAAATTTCTATAACATTTTTTTAAATATTTTCGTCATGTAAGGTTTATAAAACTATTACATGGTTGAATTCAGAAAAAATACGGTATCGAATTGGCATAAAAAATATGTATAATCCCATTTAAAAAAAATAACTTTGTGCTGTAATTTAAGAACCACTGATTTAAAAAAAAATATTTTATTCTATAATCAAATATAATCCTTGATCTCCTACAACTTTGTTATTTAGTATATTTCTGTATCTGTAATAATTTCCGAGTAAAACTATGTGCCCAACTTTTGATTCCACCCTTTTTATTATCAGTTATTTCTTATGTTGTTTTATATTATTCTCTCCTTTGTCATCTTTAACTCTGTTCTTTTCCACCGTCACATTCTTTTGCTTCTTTCTTCTTTATTGTTTATTTGAACAGAGGCTTGTTATCTATAAGACTATTTATTATTACTTTCTTTTTCTAAGACTGATGTTATTAATAACAGTGAATTATGTTTCAGCCGGTCCAGACGGAGCTCCCCCAGGCCCTCCACCACTGGCGGCGCCCTGCGTCGCTCAGCGTCCCGACGCGTTGTTCCCCATTCCTGATCGGGCTCGCCAACCTCACGGCACCGTCTCTTTCACGAATTTCGTAAGTTGTTTCTCTTGTACTCCTTCCGCGCTAATGTGCATTCATTTTGTAGCAAATGCCGGAAATGAGTCTGTCGCCCGGCGAGTCGCAGAGCCCGCTGAGCACCGCGACGCTGGGCCGCCCGACAGGACCCAGACAGCGGCATCGAGACGCCCCGTTCTCGCACCTGGGGACGCTACGTAGGGACCACATTCTCTCCGACGCCATCCCCGGGCCGGAGAGCTGCGTGTAAGACTCTGGAGATGGGAAGGAACAACGGCGTCTGGACCAGAAGAAAGAAGAATGTTTGTTTCTTGGTTTTTGATTGTAACCCTGTAAGCTTCTTGTTTCTGGTGGTGGGTGTCGGGCTTTCCTTCTAGATGCCGCCTAGAATGCGGAAGGTGTATGTTTAGTGTTTGTACATACTTGTGTTCAGGGTACTTTCTGGCTTGAGTTGTGTTAAGGGTTGTGTTTATATATGTTAGCGTACGTGTACATATGACTGAGGTTCAACACAGCCCTGATTCTATTCAGAACGTGGTCCAAATTGGAGCTCGCTTTCATTTCTAAAGGCCTTGTGAGGGTTGACTTGTGGAGAGTTATTCTGTAGACTTTGTAATATTTTTGTACTGTTAGAGCCTTCCCTGGACAAACTATATTACCTTCATAAGGTACAACGTACTAGAGACGATATTTTATATTGAAATGTGCTTCTGTGAGTGCGGGGTGAAGTGGATTATTAACATTTGTATGTATGTTCTAGTCAAATTCAGACTTAAATGACAAAATGCATCGACATTATTGTTGTTTATACTAACCGGCTTCATTTATGTATATAACAGTGTAACTAACAAATTAATAAATATACTTCATGTCGGTTATACTCTTCATCTTCATTATTCGTCATCACTCTTCTTCATTTCTATACTTCTTTCTTACTTTCTTAATGTTTCTTTTACCCTTAAAAACTCGTCGTCTATTTATATTGACAGGTTTGTACAATTCAATATAATATTATCCATTTTAATAACAAATGCAACCAAGAATATATTCCAAATTCTTATTTAAAAAAATGAATATACTCGTACATAATGTATTTCAAACATTGTTTCAGCAGTACATATTTCGCCCTCTTACAACTGGAAGTCGTCCTTTATTCTGTAGAATCCTGCGCAGGAAAATATTGATCCATCTGAAACCCTGAAATTCCTTTTAACTACAGATGACACTGCTGAAAGAAATCACTATACTTGCATTGAACAATAATGTTAAATAAATATATATTCTTTAGTTATAGTAAGGCATTTATGGGTAGAATGGTATAAATAGAATAATATTTATAACAAATGGAACAATAAAATAACAAGATATTAATATATTTGCATTTCACATAAATTCCTATTCAATACCAAAGTAAAACGAACAATTCAAACTTTAATTTTTCTGCAAAGTATTGTAACGGAAAGACCAAGTCTTGTGTTCGAATCTCAGTAGGGCACATTGAGTCTTTTAATATGTATATTTTTTTTATATTTCTAGAAATATGGATTTAGTACCAAAAAAATATTTGATCACTAAAAGGTTAATAATAATAACGGAGGAAAATAACTTTTATAACTAGGACTCGTGAAGGAAACTGAGAGGTCCGGACGGTCTAAACGGAGACACGGGCCGCACAGCTGCAAGAAATGGAGGAGCAAATAAAGGAGGAGCAGAAGGAAATGATCTCGAGGAAGAAGGACCAAGAACGAAAGGAGAAAGGGATGCGGAAAGGGCAGGAAGTTATTCAAGCGGGCGCGATACCTTGTAATTTTAATGCTTAATAAAAACAAACGTATTTCCTACCCCTATTTATTCCTTCAAATAAAATCAAAACAACTCTTAAGAGAGTTATGTTGCGTCTTGTAATACAGATATACTTGAAGATCATCTCCAAAGAGTTTCCACATCTGGTATGCATACATAAACTAGATACTTAACTATAGTTAAGAACCAAATTAGAGTGCCTACAGATTAATAATAAACAAGTTATTAATTGTATTGTTAATAAAAAATATGAGGTGTATTAAGTGTTCTAAATTAAAACTAAAATATTTTTATACTTTAAATACAACTGAAGATATAAAATAAATATTTTATCTTTAATATTAATAAATATATTTAAATAAATTATATTTGATATTTCTACTAGGAAAACTTCACGACTAAACATTGGCAACACTACATTGGACAATAAATTTGACGCGGCACCAGTATTACCAATTAACTAACACAAGTTTTCACTACATTTTTCTTAAAATTATTTTCTTTTAAACACGTTTTTTATTTGTTTCAGCTACAGTACAGTATTTTACATAATAAAATATAGTAAATTAATTCAATATTATATCTTTTAATTTTTTATGTGAATAAAATATATTTTTTTAAATTAATAAAACTTATTTCTATGAAATTGAAAATATTTTAAATTTAATAATAGGAAAGAAGGCCAGATATAATTTGACGAGATTAACAGTGTTCTCAACAATGCAAAAAAAAAGTATAACAAATGTAGAATATTATTTATTTAATAATATATTTTATTTGTATTAAATGTGTTCATTTACTACTCAAGTTTATGAACGTAATATAAAAATACAAAAACAGTAGATAAGCATTTTCCCAGAATTTATATATCAGGGTTTTTAGTTTCAGGTTGTCAGCACTGCTTAGTAACTGACTCTACGAACGAAGATGCCGATTACGTAACTTCTCCATTTTTATTTGACCCACACAAGCCGTCGAACTTTGTTTTGTGAAATTAGTGTAGTTTATCGCGATTTTCCCACGGGGAAAGCGGATATTTTTGCTTTCGGACAGTGCCAGTGATTGTGCCCGGAGTGCCAACTCAGCTAGGCCCGTGAGGGTGGGATGCGAACCGTTCCGTCGTGAAACATACGTGGGGGACTGGGTCGTGCGCGACAGGGTTCGATGCTCAGCTCAGCGGAGCCAACGGTGTCTTCAGCCCAGCAGTGAAGATAAAATAAAACGTTACCGAAAACGCGCAAAGGAGCATTCGTGTTGGATTCTTTGTAAATGGGGCCCGTTTGATTTCTTTCTCGTGCGCGTCGTGAGTGCTTTCGAAACCGAGTGCTTGGTTCACGTGAATCCAACCTACATGAAGAGGAGCCGGCAGCAACCAGCTGCATTTTCCATAAGCACTTTTACCGGGTGTAGTAGGTTTGTTTAGGTAGTGAAACAGGGTCGCCTATGCGCATGGTAGGTCGTTCGTCTACCTCGGGAGTTGGGCTGCGTCCGAGCTACGTAGGGTTTTCACCTATGCCATGTCTCCGGCCGTTTGGCAGTATTTCGACTTGGGCGAGAGGGAACCACCTGTGTCAGCTGTATTTTCCCGATTTTTATTCCCAGGAATTTCTTGAGGGAATCTATGGTCCGCGAATGGGTGAATGCCGAATGAATGTGTGTGTGCCAGGCGGGGTGCCAGTGTTGCCTGATGACAAGGCTATTACCAGAGCCAAACTTGTTGACGTACTGTCATCCCCTGGGCCCTTGTGGTGGTCGAGATTGACGAGTATACGGTAAACGTCTGCTAGTGCGTAGATCTCACGGAGCTGTAGGTTACAAACGGCGTGCGGTCGGCTAATCCGCTCGAAACTTGCAATCAGTAAATCTTATTCATTTTGTACTTAGCTTAGATGTAAGTAGCTCGTACCGTTCTCGTACCGCGTAGGTAGTTTGTAAGCCAGAAGATTCCAATGCCCAAACATCGCCTCCAACCACCGCCCAACTAACACTCACCAACATCACCGAAGATGAAGAAAGAACAAACAGAACTGTGTGCTTGGTGTGGAATGTTGTGTGAATGCTACTAATCAAACTTTTCCTTTCAGCTTCTCTTTTTTACTATTGTAGGTACACCTCATCATTTTATATTAGGTAAAATAATCACCTTTCTTTTTCAGTTCAACAACAAAATTGTTTTATTGTAATTTATAAAATAGTAATTATTTTTGTGTTTTCTATAGTTAACATCAAACTCTAGCTGAACTTTTTTCTGGGGGTAGAGTCATTCAACAGCCACAAGATTTTTAACTTTGGCAATATGCCGTGCTGAGACAGCTTGCTGTTATTCGCCGAGTATTGTCATTGTTAATTATCCTTGTGAGTTTTATTTTTTTATTTGTTTTCTGGGATGTGGTTGGATTAAATGTAGAGTCTTCAGATTTCACGGGTCCTTTGCCTCTGTCAATAACGGTCTTGGATATTAGTTCTACCCGGACTTATATTCTTCACCTTATTGCCAGAGATATATTGATTCGTGCTGTCTGCTTCCTCCTTGGAGGAAAAGGAATCTTGAAATAAATATTTGGAAATTGGAAGAAGGTTCAGATAGAAAAAGAAGTAGAAGATCAACAGACGAATTCATCTGGACAATAATGGACACCGGTTGAACTTCTTTCTGGGTGTAGAGTCATTCAGCAGCCACAGGTTTTTAACTTTATCAATATGTCGTGCTGAGGCAGCTTGCTGCTATTCGCCGAGTATTGGTATTGTTAATTATCCTTGTGTTTCATTTCTAATTATGTTTGGGAGGTGATTGGGATAAATTTAAATTCTCCAGGCTTCACGGGTCCTTTGCCTTTGTCAATACGGTGTTAGGTATTAATTCTCACGGATTAATATTCTTCATTTTATTGCCAAAGATATATTGATTCGTGTTGTCTGCTTCCTTCAAGGAAAAGTAACTAAAATTTGGGAATAGAAAGATGTTTCAACAAGAATAATTCATCATAGAAGAATCTTGGGCCCGCTGCTTGCAAGTTAATAGGTAAATAAATACCAGAAAATATGTTGAGTTAACTCTGTTCAAATATGTTAGTTGTATTACGATGAAACTGTCATATTTACAATGTTAGGAATATGATAAAGAATTATGTGATTCATTGGTTCTAGGCATTGCAGCGAAGAGACCGCTCTTCTGTCACGGTTTTAGGGAGGTTTCCCGTGACGTCCAAGGAAGAATTTCCGGGAGAGAGTACGCTTATCACCTTCCTAGCAAATAGCGAAAGCGTATGGGTGTCTACACATCTAACTATTAGATTGGTGTATTACCTTTTAATTGTAAACTGTGTATATTATTTTTTTGTAATATTGAATAAATTTTTATAAAACTGGTTTATTTTAAGTAATGATAAAATACGATTCGATAAACAAATACTTAGAAGATTTTTGATGTTTGTGGTTATGTATTTATGACCTTAATTTTCTAGGAAAGATTAAATTATTCAATGTTGTATTTGTTTAAAATAATACTAAAAATTGTGCATCACTAGTTGTAGTTTCAAAAAAATGAATTTGTCTTATTTTTATTTTACATTAAATTGTTTATATTTGAGGAGTTTTTAAATTATTTTTGTTACAGATTTTTAAATTTGAAATCCGCTGAAAAAGGAGGAAATTGTAGAAGGAATGGTTGCCAAAAGTAAGTAACTAATGTAACTAGAAAAAGAACTGTCAAAGTCAAAATTTTTGTGTTTAAAGAAGCATATTTTACTTTAATTTGTATATGATGAAATATAAATAATTATATTATGTATTTTTATGAAAATTCTGGTAAATTATTTGTTCGTATTACAAGTGTGCCGAGATAAAATTTGACGATGCGAGTACTCAACTTCCGGCATCTTCGTTCTCCAAGTGCCGCGTGGAGAATGGCGGCTCGTTTCGCGTTCGTGGTTTTAATTTTGTTGTTTTGTGGTGATTTTCTTCTAAAATCACCTGTAGAGTCATTTAGCTTTTTAGTGTGGTGGGTCCAACGTAACTTGAGGTCAAAATTTTCCGTTTTGCTTTGTTTTGTTTTGCTAAATACGTAAAGTAACGTTAGAGTCACTGAGCGTCGTTCCAAGTCGTGGAACCAACATATTTCCGTTTATTTGGTGGCAAATATTAATGCCACTGTTGTTTGACGCCAATACGCGATGGATTAGGATCGGTGCACGGCTGTGGTCTAGGATTCACCTTCTGTGTTTCCGACCACGGTACGTCGGGAGTGCGTGTTGTGTGGTGGAGGAGTTCATTTCCCAACTCTAGTCTTTGGTCCGAATCCGTGTGGAGGCCGGGATATTCCGCTAATGCGTGTGTTTCTAGTAATTGCTGTTTGTTTCTGTGTGGGGCAACCTGTGCACGAGCAAACTTCGATTAGGGGGCCACGTGTTAGTTGGAACAGGTGGATCATCTAGCCACCTGATGCAGGGTGCATTGTCTCGCGTACCGGTCACCGGCCTTGTTGTACTTGGCGAGCCCTAGACGACCATTGCGTGAGTGGGTACTCGTGAAATCATCCTTCATGCCCGTGCTGGTGTCGTGCCAGGCGTGCTCACAACCGAAGGCGGTCCTCGTTATTTGTTTGTGGCTACGGCGAAATAGCCCTATAAATTAGAATCATAGCTTAGTTTGTAAGTGAAGACAGAAGCGGACCCTGGGCGAAGAGGACAACGGGCGAAGAGGAACCAGGAGGAAGAGGAGATTGGACGAAGATCGAAGCGTGTGAATGTTGTGTGTCTGTTGCGAGAATGTGACTAATCACTTTCAGAATTCCTGTTCCTCTTCACGTGTAGAGCCCAGCTGGGACTTATGAATGGCGAGCAACGTGGGAGACGTCGCTGGAAGCGGAACATCGGTGGAATCAGCGTTGGAAACGGTCTTAAATAGCTGAGCAACGTTGGAATCGTCGAGGGAAGCAGAGCACCGTGGGAAGTCGTCGAAGGATGAAGACGTCGGTTCCTGATCACGAAATATACTCGTGACAACGACTACTCATCCTTGGAAAACTTTACACCCGTTGCTACATTGTTATAGGTAAATATCTGTATTTTATTCCACATTTTCTAACATAATTTTGTTCGAACCAGAGATAATTACTCATAAAATAAAATAGAATAAAAGCACAAAAATTGTATTTATAATAGAATGATAACTCAATTTAAATCGGTAAAAAAATTGAAAGAAAAGTAGAACAAGAAACTGTAACATACAATTTTAGTGGAATGATTTTATTTGTAGTTATAACATAACTTGAAGAAAATGATAGTAATGTTCTTCTCTTTTTTACAGATGTAGCAACGAAGAGATCGCTCTTCTGTCATGGTTTTGGGAGGTTTCCCATGACGCCAAGGAAGAATTTCCGGAAGAGAGTACGCCTGACGCCCTCCGAGCAAGTCCCGTAGGCTTACTATGGTCTTAAACTTTATTGTTAGTGTATTGTATTAAAAAAATAGTATTTGTACATTGTAAAACATATTAATACTTATAACTAAATAGATGATTATATGTAATATAATATAAAGTCGTTTAAATACCCATATAAAAGAATAAAATGTATACGATTTTAAAAGTTCAAAATTTAAATAAATAAAATATATAAAAAATTACTATTGTTTCGTTTATATTGCATATCCATACATATATATAGTTATTTAACATGAACACCCTCACACATTCCGTTTTTTTGTTGCCGAAAACCTTCTTGTGGCGGATCCGGTTCAAATTTGGTATATGTATACTAGGTACATAGACTTAGAGACTTTTAAAAGATAATTTATTCTAGGGTTGAAAATAGGGGAGTTATTTAATATTAAAGATTTAAATCGCTTGTTACGTAAAAACTATAGATCGTAGGGAAATTTGAACACCGAATTCGGAATCTACGACGTCGAATTAACCACCTCTTCAACACGAACACCCCCACATATCCTATGCGGTACTTTTATGAATTTAATAAACATATTTTACAATTAACTGGAAAAGTATTAAGTTTAAAGAAAAATTTTATAGGATATATTAAAGAGAATGATATTTATATAAGGGTCTTGGTTACTTAACCAACCCTTAAAAAAGGGCGGAAAGGAATGAAAAGGTGAAATTATTATTGAAAGGGTACAGGAATAAAAGATATGATGTAATTTAAGTGTTTGTTTATTATATAACAATAAATACACACGATTATGTTCATATAAGTACAATACTACATATACAAGTTATTTAATAATTATTTCCACTTGTGCCCTTCTAGAACTGTGGCTGCTCTATCCAGGGTTGAAGTGCAGCTCATTCATCCCCTAAACAATCAGAAAAATAACAGTTAAAAACTAACTAACATAAATAACAGTAATAAATATTATATACATCATATTACATCATCAACTAAGGGTGGGGGTGCAATTTGGACATCAGATTCGGAATCTACACAGTCGAATTAGAGGGATGACTTGTCTTTAACACCCTCTTTGTACTTTACCCTGTCTATCATATATAACGGAGATGTAAAGTTCCATTTTTCGGAAAAGGAAAAATCGGACAAGAAAATTTTTCAAATAAAAGTTGCTTAGAATTTTATTCTGAACAAAAAATCCTAATAAAGTTTTTCTCTAAGATTAATATTTACACCCTTTCCAAAATCCCATTTTAAAGTTTAATAACTCCCTTACCATCAACCCTTAAGGGCTCAAGTTATATTCCGCACTAAGTTTAGGTCCCTACTACATATATGCAAAGTTTCATCGAAATCGGAGACAAACATTTTAATCGAGAGAAACGTGAATTACCCCTAAACTAGGGGTTGGCGCACAAAACGGACATCAGATTCGTTAGTTTCATGGTTGACTCTATAGGATAGCATACTTTTTTCCCTAATTTCACTAATTAGTTGCATCGTAAAAAACCCTGGACTATAGCCCATGGTTTTTGACCTTGAACCCCAAATTTTGGGAGTTAGACATGTCATCCCCTTAATTCGACCCTTCCGCTTCCCGTGCCGGTATCCGTTTTTGGCGCTCTCGCTTCGTTCTTACGTAATTCGCGATTGAAGTTCCGGAAGTAGAGCATTATTTTACCCCCATAACATTGACGTGAAAATTTTTAAACTTTGTATATGAACTAAACTTCCAATACTACATTCATAAAAAAATTATAAATTTTTTAGTGCAACTTATAAGGGTTATTTACATGAAGATTTTTAACAAATTATTTTCTGTTGTCTATATTATTAGGGGTAGAAATTTCAAACATTGTATCTAGACTAAGAACTAGATGCTACATTTATAAAAAAATTACCAATTTTATAGGGCATCTTAAAGTCGTAGTTCTCTTGAAGAAGTTTCGAACGGAACTTATCTTTAAGACAGATATGTACTTAAACAATTATCTTTAAAAAGAAAAATCGGATAAGAAAATTTTTCAAATAAAAGATGCTTAGAATTTTATTCCCAGCAAAAAACTCTAATAAAGTTTTCCTGTAAAGTTAATATTTTTCCCCCTTGTAAAATATATAATTGAATAACTCCCTTAATATCAACCCCTAGAGGCTCATATTTGGTTGTCTACTAGATCTATGTCCCTAGTTCATGTAGGTCAAGTTTCATCAAAATCGGGCACAAAAAAATACCACAACATAAGAAGTACATATACTTATAATGTGTATAGGGGTGCTTTATTAAAAGGGTGACAAAATCTGTAAGGGCACAGAATTTACATACATGTATAGTAAGCATATATGATACCTAAATATAGAGCAAAATTACGTTATTTTTAAAATTTAATTTATCGTTAATTGATGTTGATGCTTACATAACTGCATTCAAATTAATTTTAAATTCTAAAATCGCTGTTCTACTCCAAGCCATAGTTGTTAATAATAATGGTAATATTAAATACATGCATGATACACATGATACATTTTAAAAAGAAAATGACCCAATTAACAGTGAAACAAAAGCACCAGCGGATAAAAAAGTGTTTCAAATAGAAGATGTTCAAAATTTCATTCTCTTTAAAATATTCTAATATAATGTTTCTTTAAACTTAATAGTTTTCCAGTTATTTGTAAAATATGTTTAAGAAATTCATAAAAGTAGCGCACAAGATATGTGGGGGTGTTCGTGTTGAAGGGGTGGTTTTTTGGTTTTATTCTACTAATTCGACGTCGTAGATTCCGAATATACTAAGTAAGAAGAAATTTAATGCTGATTCTAAATTTTTAAAGCTCCATTACATAAGTACAATTATTTTCTACCTTTGTATACACCGAAAATAAACAATTATTTACGTTTATATTAATTAATCTCAACATAAAACTTCACACAAGGATCAACAATACAAAAATCATTAAGAAACTCGCAATAGCTTAGGAATTATCAACAAAAACTAAATCTCACTGGCGCATCAAGATGCCAGTTTTTGATTTCCTTAAAACTAAATAAATAAACAACTATCCACTTACTATTACAGTGCTATAGACATAGGAGACCACGTAGAGATCGCGTTTGTAAAAATGAGGCCAGAATTACCATCGGTTGTGGTGTCACCAGCTGAAGTAGAGTTCCATCCTTCATCGATTCTCTGAAAATGTTGTGCAGGTGTTGAGCGATGTCGAACTGTGTGGACACCTTCGCATCAGCTCCGGGCAGCTCTCTACTACAATACACATCCGTAGAATACCCACAATTATGAATATATTATCGTGTATTTTACCAAACATTCCTCATGTATTCCGTACCTGATATTTTGTCAACAGCTACAAATTTAGTCATTTTGTTCCCTGAATCACATTCCCTGATGTTTACAGAATAGATTCATTAGTTTTCATGCTTGGACATGATCTGAGATTAGAATCGGAAAGGATTTTCTTTGGTAATATCTGCTGTAAATTTCAAGAACAGTTTCATTGTAGATATTGTACAACTCATGTAGAAGTGTAGACTAACGGTAGAAAATAAATATAAACTGAAACAGACCTTCTACACTTTATTTTGCAAGATTTTTAGCTGCTTTACCACCAAAGTATTTACAACAAAAACCATCTTCTCTCTATGTAACACACCGTCTGGAACAAGGAAATAACTACAATATAACATAAAATAGTTATTTATTGATATAAAAGTACCTTTCAATATTTACCTGACTGTGAATTCTGACAGTGTTTTTGTTCTGAATGTTTCAAGGTTATGTTGTTATTATCTTTTGAAATATATCAATATAAATTATAATATTTATTGTACAACTATATTTTATTATATAAAATACTGTACTGTAGCTGAATCAAATAAAAAACGTCTTTAAAAGAAAATAATTTTAAGAAAAATCTAATGAAAACTTGTGTTAGTTAATTGGTAACACTGTAGCGGCGTCAAATTTATTGTCCAATGTAGTGTTGCCAAAGTTTAGTCGTGAAGTTTTTCTAGTAGAAATATCAAATATAATTTATTTAAATATATTTATTAATATTAAGATAAAATATTTATTTTATATCTTCAGTTGTATTTGAAGTATAAAAATATTTTAGTTTTAATTTAGAATACTTAATACACCTCATATTTTTCATTAACAATACAATTAATATCTTGTCTATTATTAATCTGTGGGCACTCTAATTTGGTTCTTAACTATAGTTAAGTATCTAGTTTATGTATGCATCCCAGATGTGGAAACTCTTTGGAGATGTTCTTCAAGTATATCTGTATTACAAGACGCAACATAGTTATAGACTCTTTTAAGAGTTGTTTTGATTTTATTTGAAGGAATAAATAGGGGTAGAAAATACGTTTGTTTTTATTAAGCATTAAAATTACAAGTTATCGCGCCCGCTTGAATAACTTCCTGCTCTTTCCGCATCCCTTTCTCCTTTCGTTCTTGGTCCTTCTTCCTCGAGATCATTTTCCTCTGCGTCTCCTTTATTTGCTCCTCCATTTCTTGCAGCTACGGCCCGAGTCTCCATTTAGACCCTCCGTACCTCTCAGTTTCCTTCACGAGTCCTAGTTCCCCTTCCTGACCGTGGATCAAGTATCGATTTTTCACCATCCAACGACAATGACTGTTAGTTCCAAGAAGTCTCAACAGATGGCACACCAAGTACCAAATTTAAATAGAATTTTACTTTTTAACAGCTACATATGTCCTGTTTTGCAGAAACATATTCTTTATAATTTATAATGTATATCAATTCATTTTCTTGCTTATGAACCTATAACAAATAAAATAGTTATAAGTTAAAAAAAAAACATGCGTCCTGCGTATGCTACGTTATTAGATATTATTAAAAATATTTTAATTTACCTTTATTTACATCCTGACAGCTCTTCAAGTATCCTAAGACATTTCATGGAATCAAATATTGACTAGCATAGAGGTACTCCAATATTTTAACAAAGTTGTGCCCAAAAATCCCGACGTGCGACATTTTTACGGGTTGTATTCAAAAATCATGCATTACATGTATGTCATGTAGGTTGCTGGAACAAAGAAATCAACTTTTAAATTCTGCAATAAAATAAAATTACTAATAAATTAAACTTAATATAAATATCAAAGATTTATTTAGCTGTATTGCATTAATCTACAGAACAGAAAATAATTTTCCAAAAATTTTATTTTTTATAATCATTCTGACAAAATTTCATATTAATCTATTACTCTGCGTACTTGCAGAGGTATAATAAAAAAATTTATTTGAAAATTCAACTCATATTGAGATCATACTTAATTTTTTTTTCTTACAATACATATCGGACAGCGGTGGCTCACTTGATTTGTGTGCTTAACTCTTTGAACTGTGGAGTATGAAACCTAGAGTTCAATTTTTCATTGTTTTTTTTTAAATAAAAATATCGCTGTGTCCTAGTGGTTGCATGGTGCATCTTGCTTTGCTTTACCATTTTCATTTTTTTTTTCTAACACCAATATACCCCCACCCCCTGCTTATCTATACTACTTATTTAAGACGTTTAACCATCCAGAGGATGGAACCAACATCTGCACTTTAATATTAATTATATTTACACATGAAGCAATTTTTATAAATTTCTTTAGATACTTTTAGGGAATAATAGATGATATGCAGCTCAATTTATTTTAAAGTGGTGAGTGCAAAATAATTTTTATAAAAAATACTGTAATAAATATTGCAAAATTTAAACCTCAACAGATTTATTTTTATTAATATATCGTCTAGTCTAGAAAAAAGCTAGATGAAGAAATCAACAATTTAAAATAATTTTAATATAATTTGCAATTGTAGTTTAACCACAAATTTAACTGTACAATATTATTACAATATGTACCAGAGTTTTGTATTAAGGGTTGATTTTTTTATTTAATATTTGAATTTCGAATCAGGTATTTAAATTCCTAGATTTATTTCTTCAGGTAGGAATATTGAAAGGATTTGGACCCTGACTTTTCGCCACTAATCCACCACAAAGTCAGCCTATGGTGGGAGGTATAGGGCGGTTTGAAGGCTACCAGTCACCACCCATGGCTTCGGGTTGTCCTTCTGCCTGCAGCTGAAGAACGGCATTCGGCTGCTAGTCTTCGACGACACAGCATCGGGTAAGGCTGAACCGTACACGTGAATGTGACATGTGAAAGATGTGGCCAATTGGGCTTATATTTCTACTGGGTAAGTTGCATTTTACTTATTTCTTTATTTACTTACATATAAATAAATAACAATACTATTAATATCAACCTTAAACTTGTTAGTAAACCTTTTATATATTATTTTTTCATTACGATTTACTATTAAATTAATAATACTATTTCTTAAAATATGCTTTCATATATAAATAAATCGCGGATTATCATATTCTTCTTTAATTGTACTGGCAGATTGATATTCCGAATTTGACGTTTCGAAATTTGATGTCCGTTTGTTTAAATTCAGCTGATTTTAATAAAATTTCATGTACTGAAAATATTTCTTAAATAAATTATAATAATTTGAATGAAGATACGATGACAATAAAATTGAATACTAGAAATATTATTATTACAGAAATACAATATAAATATAAATTTTTCTATTAAATTTATTCTTATCAGACATAGATTTGAAAGGCTCTGGAATTTTCTGGTATTTATTTTTAAATGCTTTACGTGTTCCTAAATCAGGGCTTTAAAATTTCAATATTTTGTTGAAAGATATTTAGTAAATAATACTCAATTTTAATTGTTTAACTATTATTGCATTTCGGAACTTTTATTTTTTACATGACACCACTGATTATATCTTTAATTCATAATCTTTTGTGTCGCTTTGTTGATTAGAATGAGGATAACCGAGTCCTTTTTTAAATCAATCCGAAGAAGCTTGTTAGTGATAATTAAAATTCAAACTAAAAAAATAATTTAAAATTGGGTTCTCCAAAAGCGGAAATATCTCATACATCACGCTAACTAGGCAAAAACCACTCCATATGAGTCAGAATTCCTGGGGCAGGAACTATACGTGTCGGGTTTCTGTCACAGATATTCTCAGGGCGCGGAAACTTGTGGGGTTGCAAACGAGACACGTCCGGATGCAAACAAAATTGTGGGTTGTTTATTTCAAACTGGAGAACAGATCAGTCAATGCAAAAATGTTCCAATGTATATTTTTTCAAATGTAAATATACCACGAATGTTAAATTTGATAAAAGTAATATCCACAATCAATGGATGCCTTAACAATTTAAGTGTGCATATTTCACCACTAGAATCTCGAAAAGTATAAAAGATATAAAGTTAAAGGAGACTTTTTATACGACTTCAAAGAGATTTCTAAGATGTGACAAATTTTTTTAAATAGTCCTAGTATTTCAGGATTCGTCCTGTGTTATTTTTTATCCCGGTATCATATCTGATTCGAAATTTATTATCAATTGACATTAATAATATTTATTTTATAATTTAATTTAAAACTAGTTTTTTTCAAACTTTTTAGTGAGCTATAATTCGAAATACAACCTTTGGGGAAAAACAAATTATATTATATTATTATATTAATTTTGTTTCTAAAAATTTTTCTAAAAAACCCACTTTTTTAATTTATGTCAGTAGAAATTTTGTATCGTTATTTTTTTTACTGTACCCGTATATACTTCAGATATACCTAAGTAGTTCAATATTAATTCTCAAATAAATATTTAGTGACTAGACACAAAAATCTACATATTTAAAGTGCCAGTGAAAAGTACAAATTTAAAAATAATATATTACGTCTTTTAAAAAAAGTTCTGATTTGTTGATTTAAAAATCTGGTCGCCCTCTAAGCATATTTATAAAATAACGGTGAGAAAATTTTGAGAACTGCTAGTTTAAGAGGGTGTGCGGGGGTTGAAACCTCATCACATCCATCAGTGGCATCCCAGGTCAACCCCTAGTCACCTAAACATAAAACCGCTATTAACTACCAAACCAAACATTGTAAACTATAACAGGCACTTAAATGTTCCCTAATGTTTCAATTTTCTTACGAGTTTTGTCCAAAACGGATGCTTTATCTTAGACATTAGTTTGATTCGAATTACAAACAAAATACATATTTTAATAATTATGTATAACGTTGTTAAAGTATGTGCCATTTTTTTATGTAAAGTTGTTTAAGTATATCTCAGCAGAGATATGATATTTTCTTGTCTATTTAATATTTCTGAAAAATAAAACAACAAAAATTAATTGTAATACGCCAAGATGCCTTTATTTTTAATCACCCACATTCTTAAACAAACATTTACCCCCTGTCTATTTCATCTGTTTCACAGTAGGATGCCTACTAACCTATCCTAGATGAAGAGAGATACCTATCTCTGATTCTGTGTTTAGTGAATTAATATATCATTTCTTTCCAGTGACGTTCGTTAATGGGGAGCAAAGCCAGTGCGAGAGGGTGGCGTCAGAGACGGCTCGTGCTGACAGGGGCACAATAATCGTCAGAGGGGTCGACAGGATGGTTGGAACCTGGGTCTCTCAAGGGTAAGAGATTTTTATTTCTATTTAGTCATTATTTGTCACTGCAAACTTTCAGAATAAAATTTAATTGCTATTTAATTGAAAACAAACTAAAAATATTGTATAAAAAATATTAAACCTGGCCATTTAAGAGAACGGGAAGATATAATTAAATTCTGTTTGAAAATTTTAAATCAGCACATCGATATCTACTTGTATCCAAATGAAAAATTTTGGAGACAAAAAGTTTCGAGGCGAAAAATTGACGTATTTATGGGCACCACATTTCTTTATATAACTTTTCTCATATAATCGAATGGTATAGTAGTTGAGATTGTGTCTCTACTCATTTTTGATATATACTCAAAAACACACATTTTTGAGGTGCAACTTTGAGAGCAAATATCTCCGAATCGAAAAGAGATAATTAAATTCTATTTGTTCTATCAGCAAACCTTTAAAAATATTACAAACAAAATACAATTAAAAGGAAATATAAGCACTCGCCACAACAGCTTTAGATCCTTTATAAAAAAAATATAGAATTTCACCCTTATTTGAATTTGGGATGATTGGAAATTTTTTTTTTTACCTTCTTTTGTTAAACCTGTAAGGTGTGTGAAACGTAAATATTAAGAATAAGATAACAAAAATCTAAAAGAAAAATAATCTGCTGATCTTAGCAAAATTCTTTGTCCATTTTCTAAGCTAAATCCTGCACAAATCTCTAAATCAAATAAATTTTCATCTTTTTGTATGGTGCTTTCTTATATAAATAAACCCCAAACAATACCTCTGCATTATTGTAATTCCTAGGCGTAGCTTGTCAAAACTAATCTTTAAGATCGAAGTAGGTTGGGATACCTCCCGCATACCGCTCGGCATTTGTTTGTCTACCTGTGCCCGCACACCTGACTTGAAATGAAAACTAAGCTACGGGGGGTACGGCTAAGTTGTGTTAAAAGACTTGGATGGTTCCCAGAAAATGCTAACAAGAAATTAACTTTTAGATGCGGAAGGTTTTGAAAAATTGGCATGTCTTTGTTAAGTGACAGCTCTTTAAAATATGGGTACATTCTACAGTAAATAGATTGTAAATTCTTGACGTATTTGTTACTTGTTAACTATTTTTAAAATCGTCAAGGAATTATAACTGTCCATGTTACATTTTATTCTACATTTGAACGTTCTTCTAAATATATAAATACAAAATCTAAATTCTCAAATGTTTTGAATCCAGACTTTAATAATTTAAAATCTAATGTAGCCTTTTTACATTTTTTATTAATATTTATATTTAATAAATAACACAGTATAATGAATTATTAAAGTAATTAGTACTTACAGTATTAGTACAATTCCTTTTAGAGTATTGGATAATTAATTTTATAATAGTTTTACTGTCAATTATAATAAATATCACAGTCAAATATAAAACATTTATTTCCATAGGTAAATCATTAATTATTTTTAATAGTTAAATGGGGCTAGGTAGAAACAAATTTGAACTATAAAATTTTAGCTAATAATATTAAATTATCATCTTTACTTTACCGCAAGTCCCATAAAACTTTATAAAAAGCAATCGGCTTATTTTATAATGATTTTCAAATATCCCTTTACAAGAACTGTAGAATTGATGTTATTTTGTTTATTATAGAAACGTGCATGGTACTAGAGTTGAGTTTATCGGTTTGCTGATGATATATGTCCGTTGAATGCAGCATTTTTGCATGGCTGATATTTCTGAAAAGCAATAAATATTGCCAAAGGACCAGATTGTCGAAATCGAGCATGTATGTTGTACCAAATAAGGCATTCCGATTGTCATAGTCCGCTAGCCGACGTGGTCTGAATGGACAACTTGTTACTTAGCATTTCAAATTTATTTTGGCGATCGCTTTTTGTGTTTCATCAGTTGACGAAACGTCGAACCCGAACTTGTCATTTACATAAGAATGTCCCTGTCCCGTCCATTTATAACGAGGAACCTCGGAGCAGAGCTTTGTGTGCTAAACTCTTCGCAGAACGAAGACGTTAAATTATGTCCTTTTCGAATTAAAACTGAATTTTATAAAAGAGACAATCAGACTTGAATTTTGTAGCTCTTAATACAGACTCATTTTTTACGTTACTTCTCATGATGTGTTGTTATAAGAGCTGATAGTTTTATGCACAGAAAATATAAAAAAATATGCGCGTACTATTGTATTGTATTGTATCTCGACTCATTTTTGAAATATACTCAAAAAACACACTTTTTTGAGGTACAACTTTGAGAGCAAATATCTCCGAAACGAAAAGAGATAATTAAATTCTGTTTGTAAATTTGGTATAAGCGTAACTAACTCTTTAAAAAATGTTACACACAAAACTTTGTAAAATTTGAAATTTTTTCAGCTAAAAATTCGATATTTTCAAATATCTTTACATATATATGACACCAAAAAAAAAAACTCTTATTTTTAAAATAGATTTATTATTCGTAGTTTACGAGAAACTACAGCGAAACAAAGTCTTCACGTGGAAGACTACATGTCTGTAATACTATAACACATGTCTGTAGCTGAAAAAACTTTTGAAAAACAACCCTGCATCTTGTACAAATTCCAATTAAAAATTCCCACCATTCCATTTTGACGCGTACGAGGATTTATATCAGGGATAGATTCCATCGCAGTTCTTTCTGTTCTTCACACGCATGCAAATTTAGAACAACGCATTCCTCGGGCCCAAATGTCGCATCGGGAGTATCAGCCAGGCGGATGGCCATTGGAAACAGATCTGTGACTGATCGGAGAGCAGCCGGAATGCACCACAATCTCGATTTAGATAGCGTTTTGTTGTGTGGTGTCGAAAAAACATTCTACACCCAGGGCTTTGTATTTTATTTACATCCATTGCATTACAAGTTTATTGAAAGAAAAAACATGCTGGACTTCTGGTTAACATTTAAACTCTAAAGACAGGTGTTGCGGGTTTAATTCCTTACAGGATGTTTTTGTGTCTTTCATTTTATCTGCTTCTACCTTACTAGTTAAGTGGCCGTTAAGAAATAAGTAATAATGATAAAATTATATGTATAGTACTAGTACAGAAGTGAAATATAAAACATAATAAATACCATAGAAGTGATTTTAGAATCATTTTTGACCCGAGTTGATACACCGCAGGAATTTTAATTAAATTTTACCGATTAAATTCATAGCTCCAAAAAATTTATACTTGATTATTTTACCAAATGATAATGCTTCATTTGATGGCCATAGAAAGTTTTTCAGTCAGAAAATTTCATAATACCACAATATCAGGGCATGTAACCGAAAAAATTACTGGTAACGGTTTTAGTTCAAAAACTGGTTTTCAAAAATTAAAAATAGGTTAATAAAAAAATAATAAAAAAAAACATAATTAAAAAAAATAATATCATGGACCAATGAAAACCGTTTGTGTTTTGCGCTGAATACAGCCAAATAAAATTTGTCGATAAATAATAATAATAAAAGATATAGGACACCTAACGGTAAAAGGGAATTTGTTATATATAAAATAAAGGACATACATACTTATAATAAAGTATGTATAACGTTCGATAACATTAAGTTTTTACTTTTCGCTAATAAAATAATGTGGAATTCTGATTAATAACTTTATTGACAATTTTTTTTTTGTATATTATTTAGCACTTTCACATGAAACATGGCCTTAAATATCTAATAATAAATTTATTTTATGACAAGTTAAACTATTATTTTAGTGGTGTAAGTTGTCATCCTACAGCTTCAGTAAAGGAACTACAGTTTATACTGGGTTTCGAGCCACTCGGTTACAGCGATATTTTTATTTGAATAAATTCATTATTCATTAAACGTTCGTTATAGGTATAATAGTAGACAAATAAAAAAAAGACGAACTTTGTTATTGAAGAAAATTTTTAACGAAGCGTTATCAAAAATAAAAAATACACATTTGACTCACATTTTACTTCTTGTAGGTGTGAAACCCGTCCAGGTCCAGTGTACCTCCTACGAGTATACATCTTCACTCCGGAGGGTACGTACCACCTGGTGCAGCACCACTACTGGGACGAGTCGTGCACGTCCCCCAAGTACTCTCTGAGCGCCAGAGGACGCCTGCGACTGGGTCCAGAGGCGTACGTCACGGCGGGGGCCACCACAGCGGAGTACCGACACCTGCAGGTCAACCTCACGGTGTATGATAGTCGCGCTGTTAGGGAGGTCGAGGAACAGTGTGGAGGTGAGCCTGGAATAAATATATTAAGGATGTAACATCAAAATAAAATCGTCATTCTATATAAGATCATTGAGTTACTGTTTGAGAAAAATATATTGGAATATTTTCCTCGAAAAATTTTAATCAGGTTACATTATTTTCTTTTCAAACAAAAATACAACATCATTATTGTTTTCCAATAATGAAATAATTATTAACAAAATAAATTTTACAATATTATAGAAAAATCAGTATTAAAAACATTACAGCCAGATTCACAAAAAAGGATTAGCTCGTAAATCTGTTTTTTGAATTCTTACAAATTTAATAAGACAATTTAGTTAAAGATGAATTCAGACTTCAAATATATGTGAAGTGTTTATCCTTTATTAATAAAATTATAAAAAATACAAAATGTATTCTTTAATAAAATTTAATTTAAAGCAATGATTTTTTCAAAATATCACTTGGTTTCAATAGTGATACATCATAATTTCTATATTTCATTTTAAAATTTCAAAGACCGAATTCTATAATTCAAAATTTGTTTATGGTCTATTTAAAAATCCCTCATAAAAACAATGTATTTTATGTACATTTATAAAATCCTAGGTAATACCATATATACGTACATAAATGTCTTTTTCTACGACCATTACTATATAAAGGTTAAAGTGTGAGAAATAATTTCTCACAGTACTTGCCAACACTGCCCATATGCAGTGTGGGAAATATCATTTCTCACAGTAATTGTTCTTTATGTCAAATAGCTTTCGTGCATGTATTTTTATTCTATAACGTTTAGCAGTGTGGTCGTAGAAAAAGTATAGTGTGTCACCTTGTGTGATTCCGATGCTTTCACACCTTTTGGGTGACTTTCTGCACTATACTATTTCAGTTATATAAGTGATCAATAAATAGAAAAGATATTCTATACCAATTTTTTAATGTTTATAAAAAGTCATGATAATTGGTCATTTATTTTTCATTCTATAAAAAATTTAATATCAATATAAATAATTGAAATTTAGAATACATCATCATTCTAACAACAGTTTCTAATAATATTGCAGGTCGTCGTACATGGCGTCCATATGAAGAACAAACCATCTTCGACAACACCAACGGACATACAAACTACCGCCCTCGATCACAGCGCCACGTAAATCGCCTGAACTACCACACGTACATCACACAGCGCCACTTGTACGACAGTCCTAGCGAGTTCTGTCTCGGGGATCTGCGGTGGACGTTCAACGAACTAAAGCTACTCAAAGTGCAGCTCCGCCCTGAGTTCAGCACCCCGTTCACAGATGGCAGCAGGATGAACTTGGAGTTACTTTTGGGGGATATACATTCAAGGAATGAATATAGGGAAGGGTATATTCCTACTGCGTTTCAAGTACCAATGGTTAAATATGTTAAGCATGTTGATAATTATGTTATTGGGAAACGAAAGTATAATTTGACTTCTTGTCAATTATGTTCGATTATAGCAGGAAAATCTTTTAAAAATCCGCCGCATTTAATGAAAAAACCCCATTTACCTCCTTATATTTTGGGGGAGTGGACATCTATGAAATGTGAGACACGTCCAATGGGTTTATATTTAACCAGACGATTTAGATTCTATTCGGGAGATTTAACATGGATTGGTGAACACAAATTTTATGTTGACCCTTTTTGTGTCATGCCTAAATTTATTGTAACGGCAGCAGGACATTTTAAATCTTCCGGATCTAGTACTATTGTTAAAGGTAGTACAAACTTTGACTTTCAAATAGAAAGAGCTAGTTTAACTATTCTAGAAAAAGACATGTTGACTGAAATGAAACACAATCAAAACTGTGGATCTGGTAGTTGGGAATTAGGAATACCTAGAGAACTAAGTTCAACTAATGGTTGTTTACAGTTAGGTATATTAATACCGTCTATTCAGTATGAAATAGTGAGAATAGATGTTGACTATAAGGGATCTACTTTGCTATTACTAGGACAAGCTGATACAGATAATCAACCTCGAACTAGATTTCAAAGACCTACAGCTTTTCAAGACCCTTTAGTACATTGTTCAAATTTACCACTTTATTCTGAAAACTTACGTGAAATTTTAAATACCCCTATATATGTTGGGCAAGGGTATTACACTACATTTGATTATTTACAGTCATCTGCTTATACCATTAAAAGTACCTTTTGGTTAATACTATTCTTACAAATACTTATTTTAAGATGATGATTATAAAATATTTGTAAGTATTTTTTAAATAATTTAATTTGTTAAAATAATCATCAATTAACACCACTGAGCGTGAATTTTGTGATTGTTAAATGTAAATATTTTGTATATACGTATCTTATATTTATCGTAATGAGTTTAACAACTCTCTTTTTCTGATAATTTTTCAATAATTGTTTATAATATGTACATAGTGATTGTCTTAGTTTTAAGATATTGGAAATTTCCAATAAAGGGACATAAGACCCCAGTGATACTAAGAGTAGAGCCAAGTTAGTGTTAAGTTAGTGGTAACCATAAGTTTGTTTAGTGTACATATTAAGTTAAATTGTTGTGTCTGTATTTTATCTGAGGGAAATTTATATTGGGTTTAATTATAAATAAATTGTATTTAGTTAGTGATAATAAAATATATTTAAAAGTCATTGTGAAATTTTACTACTACAAAGAAAGACGTCATAAAAAATTATATTACGTGCAAATTAATATTATTAATATATGGTAAGTACCATCTACATATAAAATAAAATGTCCCTAAATTTTTTTTTTTCGAAATCGATACGAAGTACACATTATCACGCCGCGAATTTAGTCAAAGTAGTATCTAAAGTAAAACTTCACAGACTCATGTCAAAATTTGACTTTACGGACTCATCTGTCAAACTGAATTAATCTATATTTTAATAGCATATTTTTACAGATTACTTTAGCACTACCTAAAATAACAAACTCATTCTATAATATTATTGATGAATTTATTTATTATTTACCTTTAATAATAATTTATCTCATTTCATGCAAACGACGTCTAAGAAGGTGTAAACATAAATGAAAATTATAAAGAAATATTTGACACTTTGACAGTACGTTTGTTATCACAGACATCCCCATCTAAATAGCTAGCTGACGTTTTACAAACACATAATGCTATTTATTTATGTTTTAATTTAAAATTTAACGATTTCTATCGCTAAACAAAACTTTCGGATATTTTGATTTAAAACAGATATCTAAAGATATATCTTGACGGTACATTTTAAATAACTTACTCCGTTTTTTTATGTGTTTACAATAAAGAAGTTATTAGTGGTGAAAACAAATACACGTGTAAAATTTAAGTTAACATAACGTGGGAATATATCATTTTAGTCTAAAATAATCCAATGTATAATCCTTACAAGGACAATACAACTGTTATTTCACGATTACATTCAAAATTATTTTGTTTTCTCATGTCATACGTATATACAAATAGTTCGATTACTAGCAAAACAAATATGTCTCCTTATAATATTAAAGTACTTTCTAAGACACATAAGACGAACAATTTTGGCGCAAGAATATGAGACAAATAAATAAATCAGAAATGAGATAAAATGGAACAAATTTTGAGACAAAATTAATGTAGATAATAATTTATAATTTATAGAAATATAAAAAATATATCTTTTCTCGTTCCTGAGATTTTTGCTTTTAAAATTGCACCTCAAAAAGTTTGATGGATTTATTCGGCTGTATATGAAAATATTTAGAGGAAAATACTAAAATTTATAACTTTCCTTGTTTAACTAAACTTGCGAATATCTTGAAACTTCTGGAATTAACTAGTGCAAATTCTTAATTAACACAAACAGTTTTGAGTAATGACAAATAATAATGCATTATTTTAGTACAAATAAATATTTATTTTTCCTATCTGGATTCGAAATCCTTGAATAATTCGCGTAAAAATAGAAAATAGAATTGAAACCTTTTACGTTTTACGTTAGGAATAAATTACATCTGTCAAAATTTACTTGCTAAATCATGGAAAATGATCCCAGAGTATATAAGATAACGACGAACGCGAAAAAGAATCTTTGAACGGTTTTCAGTAGGGGTTTTGCATTCGGAGACAGCCGAAGATTTTGCGAAAGACGAAGAAGTATTCAAAATTAAGGTAAAAAAAATTCTCAAAGTTATAATCATACTTTAATGTTTAATAGATACTGTTAGTAATTACTAACAGACTTTAAATTTATTAATATTTATAATATGTCTCACAAAATTTTTGAGATATTAAAATCTATAATGTGGTATGTGGTGCATTTCTCACGCCAGTTAGAATGCCCTACAGGTAACAGCTTTTTAAAGAATAAATTATTATGTCTTAGATAAAAAAAATTGGCAAACCCAATAATGGGTAACAAGACGTAAGCGATATGTCAAATCAAATAAAAAAAAATATTTGATATTAATATTATCTAAAAGAGTAATGGCCATTTCTAATAATTTAAAGTCAATGTAACTTGGAAAAACAATGTTTTTTTTGTTTTTGTTTATGGATCAATATATTATCTGCAATCTATGTAATTAGATAAGACCCTTTTTAGTAAACTCATTATATATTACAATAGAAATTAAATTTCCGCAAAATTTGAGACAGTATATAAGTACCCAAGAGTCTAGAGTCTAGACAATATTTGATCATAATCATTTCTGATATATTTTCGTTTCTTAAGCTATGAGTTAGTCTCATTCGACAAATGTCTTTCAAGTACTTTGGTTAATGAAAACAAAGAGTTAAAATTTCAAAATTCTTTCTTCCTAGATGTCGTCCTCAACGGAAGATCCCCTCACGACGTTAGCAGAAGGTCCACCGAGTGTAGATAAACTTCTGTTCTCCTGGTTTGACCATTCGTTGTTCGCAATGATGCTGGCGGTTAGTGCGATTATAGGAATCTACTTCGGCTTCTGCGGGAAGAAGCAGGATAATGTTGCGGAATATATACTTGGGGGTAAATCTATGAAGACGTTTCCCATTGCCATGTCTCTTGTAGCTAGGTAAGACAATACCTATATTTTAATTGCAAATAAAGCAATCGTTGGATGGTTAAACGATTAAAATTTATAAATTTATCAATACTGTTTTTAATAACTTAAGAAATAGACACAAAATCAAGTATAGTTTACTACGGTTAAATTATAGATGCGTGATAGGTCTTAAATTAAAAAAAAAACAGTAATTTACTTTTTATTTATGTTGACGTGCAGATATTAAAAATAATATATTTCGCGCAATATATATTTGTTTTGTAAGATTAAGTAATATTAAAATAGTGACATAAATATATTATCTAGATTTATAATTTAATTGTTATCTATTTACATGTGAATTTTATACCTATTTATTATGTAAATATCTAATGCGCTTGTAAATAATATGAGTAGTGGTAGCACACTGGTTATTGTACTCAAAATCAAAATAGATTACTTTTATTTCCAAATTATCAATAAATAATAAGAGCATACTTATTAATGAATTGTTATTGTTATTCATATGTGTATAAAATTGTGTAAATATTATTTTAAAAAGAAGTTAATATTTTTCGTACAAAAATCTTTCAGACAAATTATCCAATAAAAAAATATGTTGTCAGTAATCATTCAATAATATTTACCATTAAAAATTCCCAAAGTTTCAGATAACGACAATAAACAATTAGGGATTAAAATAT